>OY804561.1:2980551-4180551 GCA_963680865.1 Spergularia marina | reverse complement strand
TATTTGGCATTATGCAGTTTGTTGAACTCCGCAAATGCTATAATTGCTCAAATACTCTATCACGTTTGTACCAGTTTGACCATTAATGTCAATTCAATTTTTGCATTTAGGTTGGGGTCACTGGTGGACGTCAAGGGATCTTGAAGTTGCAACAAACAGGTTCTCAAAGGAAAATATCATTGGTGAATGAAGGTGGATACTGAATCGTATACAAAAGGATGCTTGGTCAATGGAACCCATGTAGCTATTAAAATAAAACATAGTTTATACGTAATTTACTACTTTTTCACAAGTAATTTACAAAGTTGTTGGTCTAATCTTTTATAATTCACAATTAAATTACTTTTAAAATTTACTCAAACTAAATTAAGAAGCCAGAAAGAGGTCAAATGTACTTTGTACCCCAGGTCAAACTAAATTAAGAAGCCAGAAAGAGGTCAATTCAAATAAGAAAGATTTAGTATTATCAAACTGAGCCTTAATGGGGTAATTATAGGTCGAAATAGTTTAATAGGTCAATGTATCTATGACCACAAATCTGCAAATTAAAGAAAGCTGATTTGAATAATTGTCGACCATAATTCACAAAATAAAAAAGGGTTCATGCTTGAGTACAAGAGAATAGATTGATTTTTGGCGCAAAACCTTATTAGTTTTGTCCTAATTACAAGTTAGTGGGTTAGATCAAATAATATCGGGTCTAAAAGGGTTCAAAACCCGTAAAAAGAATGTATAATCAGGTAGACTTATCGGGTTGGATATGCGTGCATCTAATCAAGTAAAATTAACTTTTATTCTTTTATAATCCATCTTTGGGTTGGTTTCGTCTTCGTTTTTTGTCTTAAATACGAGTCAAGTTTTGGTCCACGACTAGGTAGGGTTTGTCCTAAAAATATGGCGGTTTGGTTAAATAAGGGTACGGGTCATTAACGAGTTCATGATTAGGGAAAAACGGGCCAGTTAGACTTTTCATAAGTCGACACTATGTATCCTATTTTTTATTTGGATTTTTCTAACGTGTGCCCATAGGGCACATGATACGAGTGCATTTCTTTCCATTATTAAGTGATGATTTCCTCAATTAATCAATAAGATTCCATATTTTGTTTTTACATGTGGGAATCTAACTTAATTTAGGAAGGAAATACACTCTTATCATGTGTCGTATGGGCACACGTTAGAAAAACCGTTTTTATTTTTAGACGCTATCAAGGGAAAATGATTATAATCAATATCTGAATTTGATTAATTATACCGTAGTTTCTAAAATTAACTTAATACTAATGTCATAGAACAGCTCGTGCAAATTTGCACGGGTATTAAACTAGTATATTTTATAATTATCGGTACAATTCACAGAGTTTTAGACTATCCACCTCAGCATTGAATCAGTGTCACGTCGTCGATGACGTCAACACCCTTTTTTGGTAACAAAATCTACAATAGAAATATTATATTCCACTTTTTACGGTATTAAATCATCTATTACTTTTAATAATTGCGTGCATGATAAGCTGACGTGGTGAGCTTCTACGTACAACTGACACGTCAACAACACGTCAGCAATGCCTCTGGTAAATCAACCAAAAATGTGTGAGATAGGATTTGAACCATTGACCTCTCACTTACATATTCATCACATTACCAGTGTGCTAGCTGTTACTTCATGCATATTTTTACAACTCATTCTATAAAAACGGTCGAACCAGTCTGCTCTGTTAAATCAACCAAAAATGTGTGAGCTAGGATTTGAACCATTGACCTCTCACTTACATATTCATTACATTACCAGTGTGCTAGCTTTTACTTCATGCATATTTTTACAACTTATTCTATAAAGAGGAAAGAACCAGTCCAAAAAAAAAAAAATACAAGACATTCATACGGCCCATTACATTATGTCTGTGTAGAGATTTTTTTATGATCAAACCCTAATTACACGCTATTATATAAATGGTAGTCGACATAACATCCGAGGCAATGACACTGACAGATACAAATCTCTTCTCACACACATATTCTCCTGCAAAATGGAAAATAATGAAGCAATATCAACTTCACAAGTTACTATTGAAGCACCACCAGTTGAAGTACAATCTAAAATGCGGGGTTTTAGACAGTGGACAGAAGATCGTCAAGACAAAATCACCTATCAACGTGATTGTATAGAGGCACTCAATGAGAGGCTACAGTTACTCGAGAGAAGAATCACAAGTCTACGTGAACGGGTTACTTGCATAAGAATCGACACGGGTTAAGAGAACAAGGTACAAGAATTGAGTTGGAGGTCGAGTAGAGGAGTTCATGTGGGGCAGAGCCTCATATGTTGCATAGGGAGATGAGGGGAGACAAGTGGAGGAGTCGATAACATGTGTGTTATAAGGGGTCGAGAATAAGAATCGACATAGGTAAAGGGGACTGGGAGTAAAAGAAATTGCCGAGTTGGAGGTCGAGTATAGGAGTTCATGTGGGGCAGAGACTCATATGTCGATTAGGCAGATCAGGGCAAGTGGAGGAGTCGAGAATATGTGTGTTAGTTATAGAGGGCCGAATATATGAATCGACACGGGTAAAGAGAACGGGTGCATAGGAATTGATTGGGTGGGGGTCCAGTAGAGGAATTCACTTGGAGTGGGGCCTCAAATGAGTTCATGTGTGGCAATGCGGTTTAAAAAATCTGACAAGTGAAGAAAAGTTGGTTAATGGGCCAAGTAAGCATCGACTGGGGTTGAGGGTCGGCTAGAACATGTGACATGAGGGAAGAGAGGGGATCAACTAAGAAAGTTTCAGGATGATAATTGTTGTCAAGTTTAAAAATTGATTGTTAGTTTATGCGTTCAATAGGAAATTTAAAACGAAATAAGTTGGTGGGAGGATATCTTATATGATGCTTGCTTTTTTAAACATATTTGATCACACGGAAAATACAAAATCATTATCATTCGTCTTAAATTCTTATGTCTATAAATTTTGGTGTTCTTTTCAATCAACATTTGTAAATTCTCTTTGCAAATTTTAAATTTATGTTTGTCAATGCTATGTTTTAAATTCCTTTATATTTGTCAATATTATGATACTTTTATTTAATAACTTTAAAGTAATATGCCGCAAAACTATTTTATATACAGTAGGTCTTGTGAGAGACCGTCTTTCAATAATTTATTGAGAAACCAATTGTGTTATTTACATCGTGACCCTGTTTATATAATTAGTGACCGTTATAGACTTTTGGTAATCGTTTTTAGTGAAAAACTTTAGACACTTAATCCAAGATTTGCAAAGGGGTTACTTTATAAATTCTAGCTAATTTTATATGATTTGATCTTCCAAAATCATAAATAATGTGATTTATTATAGTAAATTAATATGATCACTAAAAGTATTATCATGATCACAATCAATATAAAAAGGGTCACTTTGTAACACAGTATAATGGTATCTCAATAATTTATTGAGAGACCGTCTTTTATGAGACTTTGTGTTTTATATAAGCATTTGTAATTCCCGTGCATTTGCACGGGTATAAAAACTAGTTCGAAATAATTGTAATTACCTTACTTAAATGGTAATTTATATTAATCAGCATAATTTTCCATAATTTCGACCGAAATAATCTACAATTTACATAATTGTACTGAAAAAATCTTGCCTAATTCAAATTTTATATTATGTCAATGAATCAATATATATTATTAAAGCAAGCTTTTTTTGAGCTCCCACAACGATTGGAACATTCTAGAATGTCCGTATTTCCATATCTTTTATAAAAAATTATATTTGAATCTTACATATGGTAAGTCACCAAATAATTTAATGTAAATTGTATACGATATGGTAAATAAAGAATAATTAAATAAAAATGGAACATTCCGGAAACTCAATTTAATATGAATTGTGCATGATATGGTAAGTAAAAAACAAATGAATAAAAATGAAATAACTAGAAACTCAAATTAATATGAATTGTACATGATATGGTAAGTAAAAAAATAATTAAATAAGAATGGAACATTCTAGAAACTCCATATCAATCAATAAAGGAGGAATTTCCCGGGCAAGGTTTTTGGTATATTTTCCTAATCCTGATCTATCATATTCCTAATCCTAATCGAAGTTAAACAATCAGCTAGCTATAAATAGTTGAAATCCTAGGGCAACATTCACAATCATAAGCCTGATCACATATACTCGGCTGGCTGTAATAAGCTGCTAAAGTATTGATTGGCAAGTTTAAACATTGTCCTTTGTCTTCATATTCAACATACTAATAAGATTTTGAGTAACCTCATAATTTTAGTATAAAAAAAAGTTTTTAATAAGATGTCTATATGGTACAACGATGTGAGATAAAAATAATCTAGCCACGTATGGTGTGTCAAAATACTATAATCTTACTTATTAGATGATGTGGGACAATCTCCAATATTGGCAAATAAGAAGAGCAATAAAAAGTCATCCCACATTGTCAAATCATGACCACGTAAAAAAATAAAATTTCTGGCCATGATATCTCCAGATTTCATCTGAATTGCTCCACCCCACTAAGTCTCATGCGCGTGTACTAATTCCTCTACTAAAAATTTAAATGAAATATATGTATGGACTAATAAACTTTTTTTAAGAACATAAGAACTAATCCCGTTAGAATTACAATACCGAGTAGAATTAATCTATTTTATTCTGATGCAACAATGTGGGACAAAATTAAAGTAACCTAACATATAGTGTGGCAAAATATTGTAATCATACTTCCTGGACGATGTGAGAGAATCTCTAATCTTGCCAAAAAAAAAAGAAGAATATTGAAAAATCGTCCCACATTGTTGAATTATGATCAGTGGATTATATAATTCCTCTACTAAAAAATTATCCCACAAAACATGACCAAGTGAAATATATGTATGGAGTGGACTAATAAACTTTAAAAAAAAAACATAAGAACTAATCCCATTAGGATTACAATATCGAGTAGAATAAGACTATTATCTTTTGATTCAACGATGTAGGACAAAAATAACGTAATCTATAGTGTGCCTAAATAATGTAATATTACTTCTTGGGACAATCTCTAATCTTGGCAAAAATAAAAAAAGAACAGTACAAAAAAGTTGTCCCACATTATTGAAACAAGACTAAGTAGAATATATAATATTTCTACTAAAAATCGTACATTAGGAAATTTATTAGAGAAGTGGATATAGAGGTGAAAGATTGAAACAATAGATCAATAGTTTGTCAAGGATTCATAACTAAACTAAAATAATATGAACATAATATGCATGAAGGTAATCAGTTCTAACGATCCACTAGGCATATGTTTGTTCTATATGCTACTATGGATAAGAGTTGTACAAGTAGATTAGGAAACGGAAAGCAACACAAATACATATGAGCCAAGTCCATTATTCATGTGTGTGTTTATTTTCATCATATTAGTAGTCAAATTTATATTTTGATTAATTTAATTAGATGATAGTGTAGTTATGTACTCCTTGGTAATTCACTATCGTATTAGACTTAATTAGCATTCAGATGTTATCTAACATGATAAGATGTAAGAGTAAAAAATTTAAGATACATGTGGCCATTTGTGGGAGCGTATGTTAAAACATATAAAGGTAGTACGTTATAAGCAAATTTGTTGAAAATGAAATTTACTATCTCTTTGCTCCATTTTAAGAGGTATTGCATTCACATGTATGTTTGTGTAAATGGTACCCACATTGTTTCATTTTTGTGAACATTATACCCATTTGCTAAATTTTTATATATAAGAAATGTTAGCATTAAGAGTCCAATTATGAAGTTATTATATCTCAATGCATCAATAAGAAGTTTAAATAGTGAAAAACAATGTGAAATTAGAGTTTAGTGCTTGGAAAAAATATATTACACATGATGATAAAAATGAAACCTCAAAGATATACACAAACACTAAAACGTGAAACCATGAGAAAATAAAACAACAAGGGTACCGAGTGAATGTTCCTCAGTATTAATTTAAGATAGTGTTTTTGAACAAAACTTTAATTTAGTTCTAATCTATTAGAAGGTGCTAATTTAAAATTGTACAATTAAAGATGAACGAATATCTTATTTTAGATTATATTGTCTGATTTTTTTCTCCCGTTTATGTGTCCGAGGGGAAAAAGTTATGGTGCTTATTATACAGAAACTTGAAAATGTGGAAATCAGCTAAAATAGAAACACAATGGTACCATATGAATGTTTTAGATAATAACCTTTTTTTAAAAGGTTTAGTAACAATATTTAAGGTAATGCTTTTGAAAAAAAGTATAGTTGCAGTGACATTAAATTGTTGATTTGAAAGTATAAGTTCTCAAGTTTGTAAATAAGGTTCATATGATGAAAATTTTGTCTACACAAGTTAAATAAAATGCATGTAATAGTTCCTATATAAGGGCCAAATATTTATCGGTTCGACTTTATTATTATAATTGGATATCATCATTAAGAGACTCGTGCAACGCACGGGCTTACATCTAATTAACGATAAAATAGGATAGGAATCAACATTTATCTTAATTAACTTATATTGAAGAGCATACAATACTCTAATGATTCCCTACTACTATATTTTTTTTCTTTTTAATATTCTTATAAATATTCGTATATAGTCATATTTCTGGTTGTTCTCACCGTATTTCGTATAAAGGTACTACTTTGTCTTCTTTTTTGTGGTTGACTCAACAGTGTGAAATTCTTTAATGTTATGTTTTTCTCATCGTTTGATTCTTATTTTTATTAAGTGTGTTGTTGGCTTATTGCTATCCCATTGCGCATTAGAACTTTGATGGCTATTTTTTTTTTTTTTTTTTTAGGAAAGGGAAAAGCACTTCAACCACAACTTAAAGTTCATACAAGCGTACAACAGCAGATGAGAATGAAAGTAGAACAAGAAACAATTAACATTGTCGAAGATCTCCATCATCTTGGGCCTTTGATGGCTAATTATGAAACTATCATACTATTCAGCTTTCTATATCTATCAGCTCTGATACCATAAATCTGTATATCAAATCAATTCTCAATGGCATGATACATCTCTTTATACTAATTCAATCATATCAAGTCTTCAAGATATTGAATTAAGAAAAAATCAAGGATGATCATGATTGATCGAGCCGATCAATGTATACCAGTATATGGTATGGAGATTTCCGAATTGGTTTGAAAATTGTCAAATTGCTCCTCAGGTTTGTTCTTCGTATGGCATTGCGTCTACTATGACCATTGTCGTGCTAGGTTCAAAAGCTCCGCCTCCACTTATCATGAAGGTCTTTGTCTCACTTTTAGTTTTTTTTTTTTTTTACCTTGGATTTAACATTTTTGCCTGCCCTTTTTTTTTAAATTAAATGTGATTTTATGGGAATATCTGTTAATGGGTATTGTTGATACTACTGGGTTTATAAAAAGATTTACTGTGTATGTTTACTGATGAGATTAGTATTGCTTTTCAATTTCTCACGCATGCATATGTTGTACTCTAACGGCAAGTTCGTACATATTCATCAGTCTTCGTGAAATTAATTAGTATCCTAATTGCAACTCAATGGCTATTAATTTACCACTATAATAGAACAATTTGGTTGTGAACATGTGTAGAAGTGGAGACGACTTACTAGAGCAAGGTGATGCAACAAAAGTAATCAAGTTTTGATCATGTGCAACAATTCTATCGCGGCGTTAGAGGTCGAGATGAAATTTATTAGAGTGATGGGATTGACCAATTATGTAAGTGATTTCTTACTATAATTAAATTGTCAGTATTGAGATTTATTAAATTATATGATTGATAGTTATGAATAACTTTATTTGCTTATCGATTACCTGTTGCAGTTTGGATTGGTTGTGGAGGGATTCTCGCTGATAGATTCGGACGCGCATTGATATAAGTAGTTTAGTGGAATGAAACCAATTCAATCCTTTCTAAAAAAGGATTAGATTATTTAAACACGAAATAAATGTTTTTAATATTAACATAAAACATGTATGATGGGTTTATGCGTAGGGAGGTTGATACCATGCTGGTCCAGCCAAACTTGGGGAGTGGTAAAAAAAGAGCAGCTTTAGTAATGTATTACCAATTGTAGGCCTCCTAATTTATACAGAGTATATTTCATATCTTTTACACTGAATGTTAATGAAGCATAAAACTAAGATATCAATGCTGAATTGAAACAGCCATATATATCAAGAAGTAATGACAAAACATTTTCCCCTAGCCATTACTTCCTGTAAGCTATAATTCGCATTCTGAGGCTTAAACCTGTGATTGTAGAAGGACAATGCTAGAGGTCTAAAGTGTAGACACGCAAAAATGTCTAAAATCCGTAATAATTTTACTATACTATCAAAATTTTACTACTCACACAATTAATTTTACTACCTGAATTTTTTACTACAATTAATTTTACTATTCCGATCTCAATTTTACTACAACTAGCTCAATTTTACATTTTAGACAAATTCATTGTGTCTAAACTATAGACCTCTATCAATTTGCTTGTAGAATACTTTGCTAATATAAACGGGTAGAATCAGGTAAAAACATAAAATATGAGGATATAAACTGGATTGATCGAGACACTACGAGCCACGGGTCACAAAAAGTGGATGTATGACCGATGACCTAAAAGAAGAGAGTCGAACTGGCCGAATTACCGGGTTGTTCAAACATTTTAAGCCTATATCGAAGCGACCATGTCGTAGAGATTAAATATTTTTCCATATTATTAACGATTTCTCGGTTAATAAAAAAACACGAGATCGTGTTAAGTATATATGTACGAACTCAGGTCAACTAGGGGTCGTCTTAATAGGGGCCTGGTTTGAATTTTGGGTGATTTGTGTTAATTTGGGTCAAATTTGATCGGGTCGAATTGTGTTTGAGGTAGCACACATGGGTCAATCAATGAGGTTAATAACCCAAAAAAGATAAAAAGAAAAACAGGTTAATAACCCAAAAAAGCGGGTGATGAGGTCAGATAGGATAAACTTTTCTCAGGTTTAACTTCGCAAGTCCATTTTCTTTATTTTCATACTCATCTATTAGATATATCACAAACCCATTACATATAACTAAATCGGTATCATGATATAGTTTACTATCACCTGCAAACAAATTGATCACCTTAAATATCACATACTAAAAAATTTCAATAAGTATGATCATTCTTAAAATGTTTGTAATATGGTAAAGTTTGTGTAATGAGACTAATTAATTTTCTAATCTTAAATTTAAACAATCACAATACTAAAAATAGCTTTTGACATATTATATTGGGTGTTGATTATTACACTACTCGATCATATTGATTTTTACACTACTCAGTGTAATTTTGTAGCGGTGAACATCTATAGCTGGTATTACACGAGTCAACAGTTGTAGTTAATATTAGAGAAATTATCCGATATACCCCTGAGGTTACCGAAATTTTCAGGTAGACCCCCGAGGTCACCGAGCTATCCAATATACCCCCGAGGTTTGCAAAATCCCTCCAGCGTACCCCTAAATATGGAATATTTGTGTTTTTCACTAACGGACTCTAACACCGTTAGGTCCTTATTGTGTTTGACTTTTTTAAAACAATTAATCCTTAATAATACCATCAATTTGCCAAAATAAAAAAGTCATCCATCTTCTCTCTCCTCCCTCCTCCCTACCACCTGCACTACCACCTCCAAAACCCCCAACCACCACCGCCTCCAACATGAACCACCACCAGCGCTCCAGCGAGGACCACCATACGACCGGCGAAACCTGGCCCGCCACTGCTCGCGAACCACGCCCCGACCTCCGACCACCGAATCCACCATCTCCGCCCCCTCATTTCCTCGCTCATATCCCCTCTCACACGTTTGCAATCGCTCTATGATATCGGAATCGGAGCGTGGGGCTGGCAATAGGTGCGTCAAAGGAGGGAGGAGGTTTGCAAAGGTGTATATCGACGGCCAAGTGCAACCGCGTTGGCCAGATCTAGCGAAAACGAGGAGGGAGATCGCGTTGTACGCCGCGTGGTGAAGGTCGACGGAGGCTGGGGATGTTCGACGAAGCCTCGCCGTCGACGGTGGAGTCGTCTGAAGGTCTTCGATCCGGCCGTCGTTCTTGTCGGCGTACGACTGTGGTGGCAGGCGGGCGGCATGAGTGGGAGGAGAGAGGGAGATGAGAGAGAAAATGTGAGGCTTTGGCAGGCGGTTCGTTTTTTTTTTTTAATTATGTTTATTTTTCCTAAATAAGTCAAATGAACTAACGGTGGTTGAGTCCGTTAGCGAAATTCTGGAAAAACGCGAAAACACAAACCTCGAGGGTATATTGGATAGCTCGGTAACCTCGGGGGTATACCTGAAAATTTCGGTAACCTCAGGGGTATATTGGATAATTTCCCTTAATATTATACGGGTAATCAGCTATACATATGTCGTGTAGACGAGTGAGTCTGGTGAGATACGAGTTCATTCCCACTTAGGTAAAGAAAATACGAGATCATATCCAGTTGGTCAATTTATGGGTAAAAAAATACATTCTCTTGAATTTTATTCGCCATAACAAAACTTTAATCGTACTTATATTCTCAAAGTTTAAATATAAAAAAAAAAACATTTTTTTTAATTTATTTATGTATTATAATATAGACACTGTATATATTATGATGCATTTTTGGATTAGATTATCTTAATTTTGTTTTTGTGAAGGGTCAAATCGGGTCAACAACTCGGGTCAGGTTCTATTAAAAAATATGCTTTTAAAAAATGGGATATGTGTTCAATAAGAACATATTAATTAACCAATCGAAATGGATTGGGACCCGACGTGTTACAGTTTACTTCCTTCGTCAGAATTTAAACACACTATGTAATTTTTTCGTAACTTTGATTAATTATTTGGTGTGTATACTCTCCGCAACACAAGGGTATTTTGGGTATGAGGTGTATAAACTCGGACGGGCGGAGTAGTATGGGTTAACCTTTTGACACGTCTAACATCATGACCATATTTTTCAAAACTATTCTACACATCTATTAATTCGGTTAATAAAAATTCTTTTGATTTAAGAATGAAGTATAACAAAGAATTTTCTATATGTATCATATAACAGCCCGTGCAATTTTGCACGGGTAATAAACTAGCAAAATATAATCCTTGAGATAATTTGCATCATGAAAATCATTTGCAAAAGACAATCACATTATCGAAAACCAATTTTCAAAAACAATAACTTTCAGCAATATACAGAGTACAGTACCTAGTACTGTTCTCTGTAAATAGTTTAACACAATACATGAGACAGATTGTCGATCTGTCTCTTGCACCACTCAACACTCCCACACACATCAATCACCCCCCCCCCCACACACACACACACACACACACACACACACCCCCCACACACACACACCTTACAACAAGACTATGAACTAAAGTAAACCTTAGCTAGTCTTCAACGAGAACATATAGTAAACACTTGTAACTCGACTGGTGTAGCCGTAAGACAATCATATCTTCATCATGCCCTGAGAGGTTAGCTCACCAATACTACTAAACATAGATGTCAACTCATAAACAAGAGAGTAATCAACATATAAACCATATCATCTTGTCATCATCAAAACACACTACATGGTTCAACAAAAAATCAGCACGAAAGATTAAACCATCAACCAAGACGAGCACATCTTCAACTAGACCCTTAGGGTAGACAAGTGATATATCAGCTAGTTGCGCTATCACATCAGTTTCAAGTAATTAACTGACCAAGTTCCAAATATTTATACGCAGAATAAGGTAGAACATTAATCGACGCACCTAAGTCTAACATGGCACCATCAAATCTAGACTCACCTAGAGTAATGGGCTAGTAAACATACCTAGATCACCATACTTAATAGGCAACTTGCGTTGGAAAACAACGGAAACTTTCTCACTTACTTGATATCGTTGCTTACCCTTCAACTTGTTGCTCTTTTGGACTTTAATCAAGTCCTTGTAAACCTTACTCCTCTTCGGAAACAATTGACAAAGCTTAACCAACGGAATCTTCACCATACAACGGCTAAATATCTCATACATCTACTTGTTACTCTCATACTTGCGTGTATCCTTCAATGCATCGGGAAATGGAGCAACTGGCTTGTATGTAGGAAGGTGGGGTGCGACATATGCTTTATCGAACCGGTTTTCTTTTTTCCATTTTATTGTTTGTATATATTTGTTATTGTTTTTTCCTTTTTTAGTTGTTTTATTTGTTCCCAAGATTGGAAGGTGAAATGATCAAATTATAAGGACAGAAGGGATACCATAAATTATGAATTTGTTTACGAATTTTAGTGTTATTGTTGAACTAGTGTATTACATGTGTTTACGGCACTTAATTGTTGTTGTACTATGTTGATCACGCTGTGTTTGTTCTCGTTGTTCATGCATGATTTTGGTAGGCGTCATTTGGTTGTTGCCAATATTGTGTGGATACAATTTGTTCCCTTTGTGTCTTCATCTTCGTAGTACCTCCGTATAGTATGGTAGTCCTGAATGTAGCTCCGTATCTCTCGTCGTGACCCGTTATGCCTTAGGTTGTTTGTTTTTGGTATGGTTGATACTTTCTTCTTTTACTATGTCCATATTTGAGGGTTTTTTTTTTGTTTGCTTGTTGGTTGCTTTATGTTGTATTGTTGATTTAAATAACATTGGTTAACATCTTGCTTTGTTGTTGTTTTAAGTAACTTCCTTTTCATTATGCCATAAAATGATTCGAAAAGCTGTGAAAAACTTATATAAAACACCACAAAACCCACTCTAAAGTGGGTTGTATCACGTAGCCCCAATTGATTTGATTCTCTTCACTATTATATATGCTAGAATGTTACAGTCTATTACTGAAATCCTACTTGCTGTAATAGGAATCCCTAATAAGTACTGAAAAGGAATCCTATCCTCTTGAAAAGCATATCGATGGAGAATTTCATGTCTCACATTATGTCTAATGCCAGCAAAGTAAATTTGATTTCATTGTGTTTGAACAGAGACTTGTAACTCTAGAGAATGTAGCAAAACCTCTCAGCAGCAGTAGGACAAATATTACCTCCCTTTTGCTAAAAGCAAAGGTCATCTGCAAAACACAAATGTGTAAGCCTCGTTTTGCTACACATACATTGGATGAAATCTGAATTCTTTTTTTCCCGGAAACAACCTCCATCACCCTAGATAGATACTCCATACAGAGTGTAAAGAGCAGGGGTGATAGGGGATCACCTTGTCTCAACCCCTCTTGCCTTGAAAGTACCCAAAATATTCTCCCATTGATAGCTAAAGTGTATGGTTTTACTTGAAATAAAAATCATCTTCTAATTGTTTCCCAATAAACTAAGAGTCTTTTTACTGCATAAAAATAAGCCTTGGAGTTTGACAATCACTTAAAAACTTTTGACGCAAAGTTTTGAGCTTAAATTCCAAAGAAAACGCCCAGAGAGAACATAACGTCATTTTACACATAAATCTCATCATAGGTCGAAATTGTTTACCTCTATTTGCTTGACTAAGAAGCATTATTAGACGACGCTTGCTTTGTACTTTTCCCTTCTAGAGTAAGGTGTTTGGGGTACGAGGTTGAACTCAATTTCTCCTATTGTCTTGGGTTGAGATAGTAGGAAATAGGTTCGTAGTTGAAACTAGCACAACTAGAGTTAGTTGTTAGATTCTTTTACTTGCTTGGTTAAGGAAATAAGAAAGAAAATTCTAGTGATATTTTTGGACGTAGACCTTGGGTTGAGGTCGAACCACGTAAAACTTGTGTGTACTCTTTTTATTGTTTTGTGCTTTATTTCAAAGATCTATGTATAGTACCATCACTAACTAAAATCTCTAATTTGTGGTATAGTGCACTAATCTATCATTTCCGCTGCGTTACAATAATTCGAGTAAAAATAAAAAGTTTCAATCAAAATCTGTACTCAATTCACCCCTTTCTTGAGTATATCTCGCTACATGACTCTTCAAAGGTTTTATTACAGAAAAAATGGTCAGTTCAAAGACTGACAACAATGGTACTCACTTTCGGAGTAGGAACGATGTACTTAGGTATGTTCTTAGGTGTTGGATGCTTAGGCCTCGACATCTACTCGAGCTCGATATTGAATGTCGTGATATTCCTCTTAGCTTCTCTGATTAAATGTTTTGGATCCAAAGATGTAACAAACGGAGCTCAGTGCTCGGGTTCTACATAGTCAACGGTATTGAAAGAATTATTTCAAATGTAGGAGACTAGGAGGGTTGCATCATAAACGTGTACATGTCATGTTAGAGATGGTGACACTCTTCGATGCTTGCATGGTGTTCCACATCTTGTTAATGTACACAATGGAGCTAATTCTGACCTGTGATAGGAACACTGCGGCCTCATTGTCGAGGCAGACGCTGCTCTTTGCCTCCATCTTTGTCCCTGTGTTGGTGGTTATAGGGAGGAGAAATGAGTTACATTCTAATACAGTTCATGTAGTGATTACCATTATTTGTGGTGTTTTAATTCTGGCCTTGTAAAGACAAGGGGGAAGGTTTTATGTAGATGCATGTAGAGCTTGTTAGGTGAATCTGACTATCCGTTCTTGTGTTTTCCTTTTATGAATTGGACAACGGACCGACGGTGTCCTCTTGGTGTCCTCCCTGGAGGTGTCCTCCTAGTGTCTGCGTTCGACACCATACTGGACACTAACACGTAACTAGTGAGAGGTGTTCGTGCTTCATAGGGTACATCTTATTATATGTTCTTGTGTTTTCCACTTAAGAATGGGCATGCTAGCAAGTTGGTGGGTTTTCTCCCTAAGGAAATGAGGGGGTCATAGTCAAAGTTGGAGTCGTCTCATGGAACTCCATATCTGAGTTTTGTGGAATGTATTAGTGTAAAACATGTTACTGCACATCATAATATGAAAGTACCACCAAGCAACTAGAAAATAGAGTTGGTATTGTAATTTTTGGTCAGTAAAAAAAGTTTGAGAAAAAGTTTGTAACTTAAACGTGCCAAAAATTTATATTGACACAAGAACATGACACAGAATTATGTTTATTTAGATTGTATTGAGATACTCCACACAATCAACACGGATATATAAAGGTATTAAGTTAAGTTCATGTACGATTCAACTTATTAAACAGTGTATGTTTTCCAATCGGATCAGATTTATTTGAATCATATCATATCAAATCAGATTAGTTATATTCAATTCAAATCAAATCAGATTAGAACCATCCAAATAACAACGAGTTTTTTGCCCCGTGAAATCACAGGATCTTTTTAGTTTATTTGTAGAGTTTTTATAACATGTTAGCTAGCTATAGCAAAAATCAAAACAAAATTGTCTATCATATTACCGAAAATAAACATACCAAATGATCATAAACGTGATAATATCAGCTCAGGTACAATAAGCATAAACGTGACAGATAAGAGGAAAGTGTCTTATCGTTTTTTATTTACTTGTAGAGTTGTCGGAACATTTTAGGTCTAGCTTAAATGAAAATGAAATTTTCAATCACAATATCGGAAATAAACATGACCAATCCAAGATGATATTCCGAACACAAAAAAAAAAAAAAATTATTTCCCATCTCATCGTAGAGTACAATATAACTATTTGGAATTACAATATCGATTTGCAACATACCGTCATATTTTGATGGTAAAACTTAAACTTTAAAGAGTCGAACTACAATGAATACATATAACTAAAATTGTGTCTGAGATAAACTCAATGTATATGTAGGAAATGATATTATTTTTCACACCAAAATCAAACGATAGCCTAGCATATATATACTAATTCGAAATAGATGTAACTACAACTAGCAAACGAAAGGCCAAGAGTCATCATGTCTGATGTCGTTGTTAAGATGAATAATTGTGTGATTGATAATGATTAATTTAAGGAATTTTAATAAGATTAATGTATAAGAAGTTGAAGTGATTCATAACGTCAAAGTGCACAATTCAGAAGATTAAACTTACATTGCATAGTATAGATTGGATCATTAGGAGGATTAAGTATCTTGTTAGCATCAGAATTATGAGGTTTATTAAGGAGGGAAATAACTCGCACATTATTGATCTCCTAATGCCGAATTTGTATAGTGGTTCTATTTTTTGTAAGCTTTTGTACTCTTTTTCCCAAGTTGGATGAATAAAGAGTCGACTAATTTGCTTGCAAAAAAAAAAACTAAATAAGTCCCTTGATGAAGCTGTGACACATGACTAGTGCAATATAGAGCTGACACGTAAGCGATGAGGTGGATTTAATTTTTTGGAAATGCATTAATATTATGTCATGTCATCCGTGATGTTAGGCTATTAAAGGTATATTATAGATTATAGATTATAGATATAGATAGATAGAGCAATTAATCTAGTCTAATTCTAGTTATTAATTCGTCTAAATGCAATTAATTTATTAACTAGTTTTAGACCCCGTGAATTCACGAGGCTGTTGATAATTGTCAGCGAACATACAACCTAACGGTTACTAAACCTCACTATATTTATATACATGATCACTCATCGGTCCTCACCCTACGGCTACTTGTACTTGCCCAAAATTAAAATTGTGCAAAGGCGGTACTTTAGGTCTTCAAAATGAAGAATGTTAGTCTCTCTTATTATTGAGCGTACGTATTAAACCTTCTTGAAAAAACTTTTTTTTTTTAACTTCATTAGTCGTTTTCAGGTTGAGGTTACTCTTACTCATATCACAATCTAATAAGTGGCTTTATTCTCATAATTGGTACTTCGTCCATCAGCTATATCGCCTGTTTCTCGGCTACATGAGCAAAAACATCAAAAGGTGTCCATGATCAGATTCACCTGTATGAGTTAAACTACAGTTAGCGGCACCTGAAACAGGCCAAGCCACACAAATTATTGTAGCGTAACGACACTGAGCAGATTGGGAATGAACTTTTGGAAGTTATTGATGTACACACAACTCTATCAATCTAAGACGTACAACTGAAGCAAAACTATCATCCAAAATGACAGTGGCTGAGCTCTCCGTTGCAACTTCAGTCGATCGCATTCCCATCGACAGACCTACGTACATCAACTTATTTGAGTGATTGGGGTAATGGTCTGCACGAGCCCTTGTTACCCCAGTCTTGCATCAATCTTCCAAATCAAGTTTTTACCTCGTAGCTACTGTATAAGATATATAGTCTCTACCATTTCACCAAATACTCGGAATTTATATCATGAGTTCTGTCAATGTAAACCAAATTTTAGTAGATATATGAAACACATCAGGGAGAAATTCAAAGTTCTAGGAGAAAGCCTGGGAGAAAGTACCTGAAAAATTTGTTTGGAAAGGATCAAGTCCATCTCCTTGCTCATATGTAAACTTCAATTTCCCTAGATAGATTAATTAATTACGAAATTCTTAACAAAATAGATATTTGCACCAAAGAAGTGAAGCGTTCACCTTATCAATCGTATTCTAAACTGCAATAGACCATTTAACATCTAGCTAGAAACGAAAAGAATACAAATGCACTGCATCTTATGCCTTTATTGACCATGAAATGATACGATCGCTATTCTTTGTTCAATAATTCAGCAACCTCTATGACTGAAAATATGCTCAAATAATTCCTTGCCAGTGTGCTTTCAGCCTGTTATTCTACCGCAAGTTAAGAGATGTAAACTCAGATGCAAATCAAACAAAACCAGAAACATAGACCTTTAACTTGAGAACGGAAAAATTGTCCCTCAAACTGAAGAAAAGTAAATCGAAATAATAATGAAGCAAATAGCTAGTTCCATTACAAAATGAAGCAAATTGAATTGGGGCAAAGAAAATACCTTTAACTTTGAAATCCCAATCTGAAAAGCGATTTGATCGTCGATGCTCGTCTAAGTCCTCTACTCCTCTACATATTCAACAAAACATGATATACTACTAATCCCCAGAAATTCAATTAGTTTTATTAGAAAATTCCAAAATTTCTCTCTGAAAGTCCGAAAGAGAGTTAATGAACAACTAGTTTTGGCGCCCGTGGATTCACGGGCCTACTAAAAATTACGAGTGATTAGAGACTGAGTACAAAAATCATATAATATGTATCCCCCGAATTATGATTTTTTTGTATTCCAAAATTAAAGGAAAAATGAATGAGAATTTTCGAACATGGCGATGAGAGTCACTTTCGATTATAATACAATTTGTGCGTAGCTATCGTGTTCATTATCATTATCTTAGGGTGATTATATATGTCAAACTTTTTTCAAAACAGTAGAAGAGAAGCAACCATCTCTCTTTCAATATTAATGTTCTCAACCAATTTTCTATATATAAATAATTAAAGGTCCAAATTGAGGAGTGAGTATCCTTTCGCCATAATTCTTGTATCTCACTCTCTGCACCTCTCCAGTCATATTTTACAAAAATCATTTATCTTTAAAAGAAAAATGAAATTATTAAACATTTTTTTTTAACTTTTAAACTTTTGATTGGAGTAATACATAGAGTAGAACACAAAATAATAGAGGATTCTCATTCCCAAATATAGGTCTATTTTGCGTGTGTTATCATCCTCCTAAATGACCAAATATGGAGTGCTCTATTTCTTTGGAAAATAAGTGTTAATTAAGTTAGTTGTATTAAGAATCAAAGAACAATATCACACAATGAACGACTCCCCAGACATGAAATCATTTTAGTTCAACTACCTCTTTATTAGTTAATGCAGGAATGATTATAACACTCATGAAGCATTTGTATTTGCCCCTACTTTGACTTATGTTTGCGGGTATGCGTTCTTTTGTAGGGTTTAAAGTCTTTATCATTACTCTTGGCTACTCGACGGGTCGGACAAAGCCACCAATTATCTCTTTTGAATTCAGTCAATTCTTTCATCAATGATTTTTTTCTCTTCGTACTTATTTTTGTGTCTCCACTCCACTTTCCCTCATTGCAACCAATCTCCCACAAAACCCCCGCCAATACATGAAACTCCCACAACTCATCATCTTCGTCTAAAAACCGTCATCTGATCGAGCACGTGATCCCAAATTATTTTCTTTTGTCATAAATCTACACGTTCTATAATATATTTGATAAAACCAACACAATAGAGGTCTTCGTAGTTAGTTAATTAATCAAAGTGGTTATATGGTAAAGTATAAGAGAGGAGGGAAATTGTAATCTCTCTATATAATAATATTAATAGGCTAACATAAAAAGTTCACTAATCCTACGTGTCGCATGGGGAGAATTTTAGGTCAATTTTAGGATTAGTGAAATTCTTATGTTAGCCTATTAATATTATTATATAGATATAGATTAATATATTCCTTGCAATCGAAAATTCAAACGATGAATTACCTTTGCCATTGATATATAGGAATTAGCCATAGGCCCATAGCAGATGATGAGCGATTGATGATTACAAAGTAGTGCCGTGAGACCCTGATTAAAAAAATTAGAATGAATACACAAAAAAAAGAGTGATTCTACAATGGCTACCAATATATAGTAGCCATTTTAATAGTTTGACCATTATAATTAATTTTAAATTAGTAAATTAAAATTTTAATATAGAAAAAACTAATTAAATAAAATCACATACTCTCTTCCCCCTCAACCACCGCGGTAACCACCGCCCCCAACCCAACCAGCAATTCACTACCGTCACCCAACATTACCCCTAGGATCGCCGATCACCAACCACCACGGCTCTTACCCCTTACGACACCACGCTCTTCTCTCTTCCTCCATTTTCTCATTTTTTTCCAATTTCTTGGTTGTGGCGCGATCGGGAGAGGCCCGAGGACGTGGCACCACTTGAGGCTAATAGGGGGTCGAAGAAGGGGTGGAGACTCGGGAGGTGGTTTTCGTGGGCTGGGGGCGAGATTTGAGACGGAGCATTTGGAAAATAGGAGATTCGAGAGGAGAGAGAAGGGCTGCGGAGATGGAAGGACACTGCGATAGTGGTCGGTGTTCTGCAGTTTGGATCGCCGGTGATACGCCGACCGGATGGTGGTTCTCGCCAGTGTAGTGGTTGAATTGGGTGTTTGGGGCGGTTGTGGTGGTGTGGTGGTGGAAGGGTGGGGAAGAGGGACAAGGGAGAAGAGAGAGGAGGAAAAATAATGTACACAGTAAATGAGAATATAGGATGAATTTACTTTGATTAATTTAATAATTTTTAACTTCTTTTTCATAGTCAAGATTTCAAGGGCTAAGATTTTGTTTTGTAAAATGGATGGTCAGATTGAGCCTTATTGTAATGGCTACCATGCTTTGGTAGCTATTGCAGAATTGGTACAAAAAAAAACCATCAATAATACACATGAGAAAGAACGCCGCCCTTGAACCTTAGATTACAATTTGCGTTAGAAATCCGACGACAATAGAGGAGAAGATAGGGAAATGGAGATACTACAACAATCTAGCAACTGAAATATGGGGAATGATTGCGGTTCAGCTCAAACCTTTTGAATTCCATGAGATTAATTTGAAGGAGGGTAGACAGAGGGATGGGCGTTTTGAGGAAGGGGAAGAGTCTAACCTTTGAATTACCGTGGCTCTTGACAGGATGGGGGTTGGGGAGGCGACAACGAAGCTATGATCTGGCTTCTTTTTGGTGCAAAACCTCTAATAAGACGCCACATAAGCTGTGAAGTTAGACAATTAAAGTATTAGTATAGATAAATTCAGTTCAGATCAAATCAAATTAAATCAAATCAGATAAGTTCAGTTCAAATCAAATTAAACCAGATTAGAAAAATGCAGTCCAATTACACAAGGCTCCGTTAGATAGGATTTAATAAAAGTAGTATTCAGATCAGTTCAGAATTATTTAAATCAGATCAGATCTGATCAGAGTCATTCAAGTCAGATCAAATCAGATTAGAAAAGTTCAAATAACTATTAGAGAGTGTTTGGTAACTAACATTTGAGAATTTGGAATTATTTCAATTCCATCATTTGAGAATTTGGAATTCAAATATAAATCCAATGTTTGGAAAAACTAAAATTTTGAATTCTACAATTTGAAATCCAAATGCCTTGTTTGGAAATACAAAAAATTTTGAAATCCAAATTTATATTTTGAAATCAAATTTAATTGAAAATGAAAATAAAAATAAAAGAACCTTAGCAACCCCTCCTAATCTTCTCTCCATCTTCCACCACAAGCCACCAATGCCCCATCATACTCCATCCCCGCCGCCACTGCTCACCGGAGCTCAGTCTGCACCCAGCCAGACATCACCGATGCCCCCAATATTCTGGCCGACGAATACGTCATCCCGTCGTCCCCTCATCTTTCATCATTTATCTCTCTTCTCCCACCCTCAACCTTTCTCAACTCTCCCTCCTCCACCCTCACTGCCACCACCGTTGAACGGCGGTCAAAGGTGGCAGGATGTGCGTGTGCTGTGGTGGGTGGAGATGAGTGAGAGAGGACGAAAAAAGAGGTTGGGAAGGGGGAGAAGATGAAGATGGCGCGCGAAGAAGCGGCGGTGACGTGAAGGTGGAGTCTGGGGCGGTGGGGTCGCCGGTGCCGATGACTTTGATTGTAGTGCCGGTGAAGTGGTCGGAGGTGGAGGCAGAATTTGGTAGGGGAAGGAGGAGAGAGAAAATGGGGAAGTTTTAGTTGAAAAAATAAAGCTTGGATTTGTAAATGACAGTTTTTTGGTGTCATTTGATTTACAACTAATTTGATTTCAATCAAATTCCCAAGGATTTTGATACAAATTTAAATTCTCAAATTATTGTATTCCCAAACATGTGATTTGAGTCAAATTTGGATTTGTAAATCAAATCTATGTTCCCAAACACCACCTTAATTTATTTAGTTAATAATTGATACTAATTTGTTAAAATTCAATCAAATTTTCAACAAATTCAGATCAGATTAGTTCAGAGTCATTCAAATCAGATCTGATCAAAATCATTTAGATCAGATCAGTTTAGAAAAGATCATTCAGATCAGATCAGTTCAACAAATGCGATTGGACTGCATTTTTCTGATCTGATTTGAATTGAACTAAACTGATTTGATTTGATTTGAATAAACTTGATTTGATTTGATTTGAACTGAATTAATTGATAAATTAACATCAATTAGACGAATTAAAAACTATAAATAGACTAGGGGGGCGTTTGGTATAATATTTGTAATGGAAACGGAATGAAATAGGATTAGAAACGGAGTGGTTTCAAGTTCCATTACTTACCTTAAGTTGTTTGGTTTGACTTAAATCATGGAATGAAATCATTTAATCAGGGTAAAAGAGTAAATAAACAAAACACCCCAAACCTTTGGCTTTCTCTTTCCTCTCTCCCCCCCTTATCCCCACCCCTTCCACCACCGCGGAACCACCGCCATTCAGCACCCATGACCACCGGAGTCAGTGAAGTCACCACTGGGAGACTTGGCCGGCGCCGGAGCCACCTCGACCATACGTCGCAGCCTGCCACGTTCCCCCTCCCCCCCCCCCATTTTCCACTTGAGAGGTGAGGGAAAACGTGAGATAGAAGAATAGAGATGTGGCGGTGCAATGGTGGTTGTTATGTTTGGCGGCAGAGAAGATGTAGTCTACGGTGGAGGGTGGTGGTCGGTGAACTGATGAGGCGGTGGTTGTTAGGTGAAAGAAATTGTAGAAGAGAAGAAGTGGGAGAAAGAAGAGAAAAGGGAGGACGCCAGCTTGGTGGGGCCGTGGGGCATATGGTCGGCCGCAGCCGGCGATGCTCCGGCGAGATTGATGATCAGACGTAGGGGGCTGAGGTGGTGCCGTGGAAGTGGTGTGGTGTGGGGTGGGGTGGGGAAAGAAGGTAGGGGAGGAGAGAGAAAATAAAAAAGAGGGGAATGGAATGGGATACCCCAAGTTGGAGGAGGGTTTCATTTTGGTGAGGTGTGTTAGAGAAGAGTAATGGAGTGGGAAAAAAATAACTAAAACCAAACAATTAGTAACGTAATCGGATTGGGATTCCGTTACTTGGACTCAAAAAATGTCCAACCAAACATGCACTAGATTCATTGATTGTTATTTGAATTAAACTGATGTGATTTGATTTAATTTAAATAAGACTGATTTGATTTAAAAACACTGTTAAATAAGTTGAATCGCATAAAATTTTTAGTGTGATGTATTTACTATTTAGCAACCCGTGATAGAAACACGGACAAGATAGGAACACGGTCTATTGCTTAGGTCTAATCTTACGTGAACTTGACCGGAACTTGAGATTTATTTCTAACACACACACACGCGAAAAAAAAAAGGTTAACCTAACCGGCAACCGCTGAAGATACTTAACAGACGACGCACAATATCATCAGAAGAAAAGTTTTTTTTTTTTTTTTTTTTTTTTTTTGGTGTAAAAATTGAAAAAAGAGTTCAGAAATCAATCCACTGACTTAAAAGAGGAGTATTCGCGATCTCGGAATCCCGATAAATCAATTCTGTAATTTCCGCCCAAATCATTATACTACTGCTCTACTGGTAAATTTCTTATCCTTTTTTTTTTCGGTATTATTACATCGATTTTTACTCTCTATTGGTCAAATTTCTGATATCTTTTCATTTTAGATGCTAAATTTTAGTTTTGTAATTCCTGATTTCTGATTGATGGATGATTCTAGGAATGGTAGGCCTAGTGTAATTCTCCAAGCGCAGTTTTCGGAATGTTTTGAAATTGGGTATTTTTCTTGGTGGTAGAAGATTTGCTTGCATTTTAACTAGGTCAAAATTATTAGTTTCATTTAGCAGGGGCCTATTATTAGAGTTTTGCGGCCGCAATGGCGAATGTCAGATTTACGCGTTGTGAGATGGATAATGGTGTGTGAATTATAGTGTTTTGTAGCTTCCAACAATATTAGTGAGCTATTAGTAAAGAAATGTTTGCTGGGCATGGCTGCATTTATGTGTGTGGGTTGTGTGCTGAATCGTTTGCGTTTGTTTTGGAGTAATACTGTGTAGAGGATTGAATTGAGTTACCGGTGTGTTGTGTTGCGTGATGATGAGATTGGAGCATAAAGGATGGTTTTGAAATATGAATTCAGGAGATAACTCATTTGATATTATGCTTTTGGTCCAATTTTATCTGATGCTACTAGTATTACTCTGTATCACTTTGTGATAATTGGGTTCAATGTTTGAGGCTAATTCTAAAGCTATCGCCTCATGTGCCCTAGGTTTAACTACTTGAATATTCTGAGGATGATAGTTCTGAAGTATACTATATTTTTAGACACGGCTAGTGAGTTCTCTTATTTCAATTTAGAACTATTTATCTGTGCTTTCAACGCAAGTTTCATTGTGGTGGGTCATTCAGAAAAAAAAGTGTCTATGTTTTCAACATGTGGAATTAAGGTTGTGTACGTTCGATCCCCCCCCCCCCCCCCCTACCTTGCTATAGGCAGAGCCTTTGAGACACTTGCATAATGTTGTTATGTATGGTTGTGTTAAATTTATTGTGGGAGTATTATTTGATTATCAATGGCAAAGTCAGGACTTGTGCAAAATTTCGTTGTTGTGAGACGTATTGACAAGTGTAAGGATGTAAGTACAGTATACTTAAGGGCTTAGAACAAAATATCTGACATATTGGAGATAGACATAGTCTGCATTTGTGTTCTATTTTTGGAATGGAATTTATGCATGAGTTTGATAGCATAAGGAGCACTTTCTTTTTGTTGTTGTTGGGGCATGACGAGAAGCATAAGGATGTACATTATTGTACACTTTAGCTTCAAACATAATTAGTGAGTTCTTTACGAGTATATGCAAGCAAAAAGTGTGTTTGATATTCTATTGTGGAATTAGGAAATATAAGTGGGTTGTGTTGAATCCCTGTACCTTGTTTTGTGCTATCATTGCGTTATTGATTAAAATAAGTGGTTATGTATTCTACAGGATTAATGCTGATTGCGTTTGTTGTGTGTTGCTGAGATTTGGAACATTATGACTAGTTTTTCCGGAAAAGGAGCTCCCATGACTGGGGCTATCTATGTATGTAATCTGCCTGAAGGGACTGACGAAGACATGTTAGCAGAGTTCTTCGGCACCATTGGATTGTTAAAGGTATAGAGTCCGAATTAAGTGTGTTATTGTTTAGGTTGGTTTATAGGTTTGACTTTGTGTCTATTATCCACTAAGTAGTGGGTGATATTTGGCTCTCTAATTTGGTTGGTACACTGTAGAAAGAGAAACGAACAGGCAGGCCGAAGATATGGTTATATCGTGATAAGGTGACACAGGAACCTAAGGGGGATGCTACAATCACATACGAAGATCCTCATGCTGCAGCAGCTGCAGTAGAATGGTTCAACAACAAGGAGTTTCATGGAAGTGTGATTGGTGTCTTCATAGCAGAGTCTAAGAGTAAGGATGATGTGGTGGATACAAGTGTCCCTATTGATCTTGGTGATCCAGGTGACGATGATATGGAAGCTGATGGAGCTGGTGGACGAGGTGAAGGACGTGGTGATGCTTCTGGGAAAGCATGGCAACAAGATGGTGATTGGCTTTGTCCAAATACAAGGTCTGTGCTATGAGATTGGTGAGCAGCTCTTTCGTGCTTCTTTTTGTATTGAGTTTGTATCTAAGGTACACTAGCACTACACTGTGACTCATATGTGAAGTGTATTACCAGCTGTACGAATGTAAACTTTGCTTTTCGTGGTGTGTGCAACCGTTGTGGAACTGCTCGTCCTTCTGGTGTCTCTGGTAGTGGAGGGGGTGCTGGTAGAGGAAGGGGCCGTGGGGCAACTGATGCTTCTGGCGCTGCCCGTACTGCTGCTGGTCCAACTGGACTATTTGGTCCAAATGACTGGCCTTGTCCCATGTAAGCTGTCTAGTCTTCTGATATACTTGCGGGATTTGTTATAAACCTATCTTTAAGATATGAGAAAACTTATATCAAGAGGATTTAAAATAAAAAGCATTATACAAGGGCGTAGGTTTTTTTAAAAGTGATGACCAAGTTTAAAATCAGTTGACCTAAAAAAAAAACAAAAACCTGTCACCTTTTCTCCTTATAAGGGGGAGGACGATCTAGGAACTTTTCATTGCTTCCATGTGGATATGTTTCAAGCATGGATTGAAAAGTTATCGTGTGGTGGTACCCTCTGATCCAATTGACTGTTTTTTCAGGTGTGGCAATATTAATTGGGCAAAGCGGATGAAGTGTAATATTTGCAACACGAATAAACCTGGAATGAGTGAAGGAGGTGTAAGGTATGTTACTTGAGCGGTTTAGTTTGTTTCAACTTTCAAGTTTAACGAAGAATATATGTGATAATTGCACACTATTGCACATTGGATATCTGTAGAAGCATTATTAGGTCCAGGGCTCTCTTTAGGCCCCTCTTGAATGGTTGAATGACATATACTACTGGCCTAATGTATGGTATGTTACAGTGCTCCGTGGTGTTGGAACTCGGAAGATAGTATTTTATTTAGCTGGTTGTGCTGTCTTTTACAACTTGTTTGGTAGAGAGGAATTGGATGGAAAAGAAGAAAATGATTATTTTTTTTATCTTTCCAACATTTGGTTTGGTAAATGACTTTGGAAGTGGAAGGAAAGGAAGAGAAGTGGAAGGAAATGATTCTTCATTATATTACCAGTTCCTTTCCTCCGAAATGGAAATAAAGTTGAAAACAAAAAATTCACACTTCGTTCCAATTCCTTCATATTTTTAAGCCCTGTGCGATTCAACTTACTCCCTCCGTCCCCGTTCAAACGCCCCGGGCGTTTTTTGTAGTGGAATAAGAAAAATTGATATAAGAAGTTGAGTGGGGTAATATTTGGAGAAATGAGGAGAGAGAATGTGGGGATTAATAAAAGTAGGAGAGATAGTGTGAGAGATTATGTGATAATTTAATAAAAGTAGGAGAGAGAAATATGTCCCAAAATAGATGGGGTGTTTGAAGTGGGACGTCCTAAAATGGAATATGGGGCGTTTGAACTGGGACGGAGGGAGTATTCAACCGTGTTTTCAAAATTCAAATAAGATCAGATTTATTCAAATCAAATCAATTAAGATTAGTTTTATTCAAATCAAATCACATCAGAATTATCCAAACAACAATCAATGAATCTAGTCTATTTCTAGTTATTAATTCGTCTTCGTTTATCAATTAATTCAGTTCAGATCAAATCAAATCAAGTTTATTCAAATCAAATCATATCAGTTCAATTCAAATCAAATCAAACCAGATCAGAAAATGCAGTCCAATCGCACAAGGCCTTAGTGTATAAACCAAACAATAAAACTAGTAATTCCTTTTCTTTCTCTTCTTTACCCTTCCTTTCCTTTCTTTTCCGTTCATTTTCTTTTCTCCTAATACATTCTTTATTTACCGGAAACAACCATTTCTCAAGTTTTAGGTGAGTATTGGTTGAGTTTTAGGGGTCTGAGTTTCTTGGAAGTGAATAAGAAAGAGAAGGTATCCACAGGAAGGAGAAAAGGAGTAAACAAAAAACAGTGTAAACTTGTATATCCTCAATGGTGTTACACTATTACCTGAATTAGTTTCTGCAATTCTTCAGTTTCCATCCCTTTGATGGTCATCCAGGGGAAGGAGAAAAAGAGGAAATTTAAGCAAAACAAATATACTATGACATAGTTATGAGTGTTTTCCTTCCATCATCTTTTCATTGCTGTTGTCACTTGCTTTCTGCCATGTTCATGAACCCCATCTCCATTACATTGCCAGCCATTGTTTTTGATTTTTTATTAAAGCTAAACATAATATGAAGGGTTCGAAAAGAATCTGATCATGGATTCTGCTTTTTTACGGCCACTAAGCCCAAGAAGGAAATGGGAAGAGCGCTAATCTCTCTAGGATAGTTTAAATATAAAGACACGAGGAGCAATACTCATTCAATCAAGGAAAATTATATTCTAAGACTGCCTTACAGAATGAGACCAAAAATTAAACCATTTCTTTAAAATTACGTAGTGAAACACTCACCCACCCCTTCCTTTCTCTCTTCTCTCTCTTTCCCACTCCCAGCCCAGGCCGCCCCATGCAGCCGGGAAGCTCGCCCCACCGCACCATCAGCGTCATGGTTTCTAGCAGCTAACAAAGCCGCGGTACCATTGCACATTGCCTCCACAACCCTCACCACTGCTCCTCTCCATCATTTCATCATGGGTGTTGCCAGAAAGTGCATAAACTTGGGTTTTCTTGCCCCTTATAATCCGTCTGACCCGAGGCATAGCTGAAGAGCCGCCCCAAATTTAGAGGCGAGCCGAGCACGCCTTATTTCGTTTCTTTGAATGTTGCTTTTTCGATAAATGTTTCCTAGGGAGGTAGGGAGGGAGGGACGTGTAATATTACACTTAGGGAGTCCAAGGCCACTCGAAGGTCGTCATACAGCTTATGACTATCAGTTGAATGGCTGATCTGCCATCTATCTTCAGTATGACTGCGCAACTGTGACTTCTCCTTTGAATTACTATGTGAGACTATGACAAATATTTGAGGAAGAACAATTCAGCATTAATTTTGAGGCCTTGTACTGTAATTTTAGCATTTACTAGAACCATGATCTCCTCAACCTCAACATCTGATCTCCACCCCCCCCCCCCTCTTTTGTAGAAGTTCCCCCCATTCATTACTCTACTTTCGTCAAGCTAGAGAACGGTGTTTCTTTCCTGTTGCCGCAGTTATTTCCTCTGATGCCACTTGATGCATGCTTCCTTTGCATTCGCCTAAAGCATGTTTTTGGTTCGTATTTGTGTTGATACCTTACCAACACCCCCCCCCCCATCCCCCAAAAGAATGGAGATTAGCCTTGTGGTCTTTAATATTCAATTGTATAATTTTCAATTTAGCTGAAACTGGTTTTTTAGGTTCAAACCATTTTTTTAAGGTGTGATTTATCTAGTACCATATTTCGTGTATAGCATTAATTGCTGGTTTATCCGTATGTGATTGTCTGCGTGTGTTAGCGAACATGGGGAGTTATATGGAATCTGGTAACTTTCCGAAACAATTGTAGATGACTGAAAATTCACCTGTGGATCTGATTGTCAGTACGTTGGTACGTCGTGTTTTCTTTTGATTACTAGGGGTGGTCGTGCTGGTGGATATAAGGAACTTGATGAGCAAGAGTTAGAGGAGACTAAAAGGCGCCGGCGCGAGGCTGAAGAAGTAATTAGATCTCACTTTTTCCTACATATCCTCTTGTTTCTGTTCTTAGTTCTTGATTATTGAGTGGCTTTCCTAGGATGATGGAGAAATGTATGATGAGTTTGGCAATCTCAAAAAGAAGTTCCGTGCCAAAACTCAACCAACTGAAACTGTCAATGTGCTTCGTGGATCTGGACGTGCAGGCTGGGAAATTGAGGACCTAGGTAATGCTTTGTACAGTTTTTGTTCCTTTATACAATCCCTTTCTGCTTTATTGTATCGGTAAAAACCTCACATACAAATCTAGAGTAGCAGGTGCCTGATTTTTTTATGGATGTTTATGTGTCATGTGAGCAGTAAAGATTTTTCATACTGTGATATACCAATAGGATGGTTATCCAGATTACCAGATAAAGTGTTAGCAGCCTACCAATGCCACCTTATTTGATACAAAAATGCACTCTCATCTGGTTGGTCTTTTGGAAACTTATATGGGAAAGAATAACCAGCTATTTTTTTCCCCTATCTTTCCAACGGAGCTAAAGAGTAGCTATTCTTTGGCTTTGGGATATAATGCCATAAAGCAAAATGGCTCATTAACTGTAAGTGTTTCCTGTACCGTGATTCTCGAAGTAATTTTTAGTAAGGGTCATTGGTAAGCAGTCTCTCCATGTTTTCAAGGTAGGGGTAAGGCTTGCGTACATCCCCCCCCCCCCCCCCCCACCTCCTTTTACCCCGAGGCTTTGAGGGACTTGGGTAAGGCTGTTGTTGTCCCAAATACTCCCTCCGTTCGGCTGTAAAACGCGTAGGGTCGGAACACAGTTTTTAAGAAAAGTAGAATAAAGAATGAGTTTTAGGGTCCATTTAGTGTAAAATTACACATAGGGGTATGTCCCACTTCCACTTTTAATAAAAAAAGTAAGGGTGTTTTGGTATTTATATGTACAAATAAGGAAAGATTTCAAGTATGAAGTTTAAAGATGAACACCCCTAAATAGAAAGTAGGAAGTTTAAAGCCAAACGGAGGGAGTATATTTAAGCAATTTTTATCACTTCAAATATAGTTTGCCTGATATATACTCTGTAATAAGAATGCAGAAGGCTGCTTGGATACAGGTATCCCACTTTGCCTTGGGTGCATAGAATGTGGAAGCACACAATTTCTGTGAAACTTATCTCTGCATTAGAAAACAATGAAATCTTGATTGTTGATACAGGTAATGATGATAGGTTGGCAATGAGATTTGTTATCTGAGGGAGTCTGAGGACTATAGTCTGAAGGCGTCCAAGTGATGATGAAATCTTGATTGATTTTAGCTGATGCTACATTGCCCTTGATTAGAGAGGAACTAGACCCTAGATTTGGAGGGAATTGTGATGCTTTTTCTACCACCTTAAGTTACTGTTAGTGATTTGTTTTCTGTCCTTTGCGATTAGAGAGGTGTAAGGTAGTGATTTAGGGAGAGAGCTTGTATCATAGGATAGACTGACTTAGCTTATTGGTATAGGGACGACCCCTATTTATACCGATTAGTCGATTACATATGACATCACTAAGGTAACCGAATAACCTTGTAATATTCTCTCCTAACATGACAAATTTGACAATAATTCCAAGAAATAACTTTAGAATTATTTTCCTAGATCTGTACTCATGATCTTCATCATATCTCACATCCTATAATAAGAGGATTGAGGCTACCAAAGTTCTGTCCAGCTGTGAATCTTCATGACCCGGCTTTGACCGTTGGTCTTCTTTATAGATACCGCCGAGTCAACAATGCAGTCGCATGCTTCAGTTTGAGAGAGTTTGGCGATTATTTGATTAATGGGGCTTTATTGATTCGTCAAAGGAGGAAATACTGTAAAGAAAATCATGGCTGAGGAATATCACCAACCTTATCAAATCATCGTGGAAAATGGGAAAGAAAATTGACATCTTTATCGAGTATAATGAAACAAGCCCAGTAACAGAGTAGACGTACAGGAAAGTAAAAGTTTGTTGTGGTTCTACTGTTGGAATAAGAAGTGAGGCCGTGATTACATGTCAATATATTTGAAGTTTATTTTGCTCACAGGCATTGTAGATTTAATATCCGAATTACAGCAGTGATTTGTTTACCCAAAAGTTGTATTATAGAATGTGTGAACTAATTACTTCAGTCATGGCAATAGATATGCATTAATGAATTTTTAAAACCTAGATTACATTCCCTGAATTTGTGGCATGCAAATCATCTTTACTTCTCATCAATTGCATAATCGTCTGTGAACTTTTTATTAGTGAGGCGGAGTCAGCAGTGTAAGCTCTCAATTGAAGAGTCACTTAATGCTCCTTTCAAGTGTTGTTTTTGATATGTTTACAAATGTGAATTCAGGTGTAGCTGAGCGAGACCGAGAGAGGTGCAAGGATAGGGGAAGAGACCTTGATCGAAGAGGGAAGAGTAGGAGCAGAGACCGTGATAGCAGGGATCGATACCGGAGCCGGAGTAGAAGCAGGGAGAGGGACAGGGTGAGGGAGTATCGGGATAGAGATTATGAATACGAGAAGGAGCGAGAGTACAACAGAGACAGAGACCGTTACAGGTACCGATAAAATGTTGTCAGTTCTGCTCGTGGTCAAGCTTTCTAGTTGTGGGCATGAGCCATTAGTTCCCTTCTTCAGGCGGCCTATAGCTATTCAAGTATACTTGCTTGGAGCTGTATTCATATCCTGCATATGTGCTGCATTTGATTTCCTATGTCATAGCGCTCTACAGTACGCATTTCTCTTTTCACGGGTTGTTGCGATGTGCTATGTTCTCGTAGACTTAGGTATAGTAGTCCTTGGAACTGGAACTAGTGCCTAAACTACATTCTGCTTGATTGCTTTAGAAGTTTGAACCTGAAATTATCGTCTTTGATTGAATCTATTCAATTTCTTATCTTTTTTTTTTTGCCTTTCAATATCAGTTTGGTTGTGGCATATGCCATTAGCCAAGGGTTTTTCGGGTTGACTAGTGGTATATGAGATTGCCTTCTGTTTTCATCTTCCTCAAACTGCTATTCTTTGTTGCTCCTGAAGATTTGAACATGTAGCCATGCGCTTCTTATTTTGCCCAAATAATGCAGAGGTTGTCTGTCTCCCTAATGGTGGGGGTTGGTTAGTAATGAGACGTCAGTTTTGATAAATTTTCTGGTGGAGCCATTTGCAGTTTAATTCCAGAAACAGCAACATTATGATATTCACTTGTACAATTTGGCATTATATCATGAATTCATGAGCCCCATTTCTTCATTTTGGTGGTCAGAAACTGAGGGTTCTTGCGATCATGATTCATGAATATTGCCTGCAGCTTACGCTTCTGCTTAGTGTTATACACATGCAATTAGCTTTCAACTCCCTGTCATTCCCTGTACTTGCATTTCTATTTTAGCTGATTGCAAACTTTCATGTGTACTATTTAGCTCATGCTCTGCAATAACAGACCTGTCACCCCGTAGGCCGTAAGGCATCGCACTTAGTTTTTGTTACTCTTAAGAGTTAAGCCCCGTTTGTTATGGTAGTCGTACGGACACAAGTACTGTGAGCTTTAACCACAACCTGAGCTCAAGCGGGAGGATAGGTGCGCGACTATTCATGTATATAGTGGCACTGGCTCGCTTCTGATGTGGGACAACGGCTCATACATTATTCATAGTAATTCTAAGGACACACATTGGAAAAGAAGGATGTGCTGATAACCTACTATTAAGCACAACACTAGTGTAGGGGAAAGAGTACAACTTGGGTATGTTTGGTTCAAGGCTATTTTTCTCTTTTCTCTCAAAGGGGAAGGAGCAAGGATGGAGTTGGAAGACACAGGTGGGTCCCATAATTCACATGTCACTAAATGTTAGTAGTACCAAGTGAACCCAAATAATACCAAAAGAGTTGTGTGCACATGGTGACAAAGGCAACCCACTCTATTGCTTCTTGACTTGGCACTTGCTTGTCACAGATTACTTAGGACAAACTTTTTAAATTATTCCTTGGTACTGTTACTCCTTTCATTTTCTAATTATTAACTTCGCAAACAATTTGGCTTTTTTTTGATAATTTCTGATTGTCCTTCCTCTTGATTTTGTCTTTGAAACAAATTTAGTTCACGTGGAAGATAAGCACAGATTATCAATCTTCTTCACTCAAATCTCATTATTTAATCACATAGATAATTATGGGGTTTGAGTTAATTGACTGAAATCTTATTTTTTAATACATGTTCGGAATTGAAAATGATTCAAAACCAGGGGCTGTCTAGAAAAAGGGTAATGTAGTAGATATATGTGAATTGACACACTAGGTTAAATGCTTTATTCAGTCATCATTAGGGTGAGCAAACCTAAAATCGATTGGACTCAATAGTACTAACAAAACATGACTCGATGACAACTTGAGAGAAAGCAGTTGTAACTCCTAAGAATGTTCGTCAGTGGTGCTTGTAAGCGTGATTTTTACCGTGATATCTTATTTTAACTACCTTGATATTCGTTAGGTTAGACGGAGTGGGGATGCTATAATAGTATTAAGTAGTCTTGATTTCGATATCAAGAGATATATGTTGGGAGACTCGTTTAAAATTTCTTTCTTTTGTAACGATTTGCTCGATGAAGTTTAAGGGACTTTTTAGTTAAAAAACTAGTTTTAAGTCCGTGCGTTGCACGGTTCAAGTATTATACCATTCTTAATGATATTTATGTTTATAACCAACTATTCATTTCAATAAAATAATTCGTAGCAATTATTGTGATGTTGCTTACATGTATTTTAAAATCTTGATCAATTCAAAAAAAAAATACAAAGATGTCTCAATTGTTCATGTTTAAATTATAATAACAACATTTCTTATCTATACTCTTCAAAAACACTTTTTTCTTAATAGATATAGTATATAAAGTCGATTGTACTCATTAAGCATTGCTTATCGGAAAATGTATAAATGGATCTCAAATTGAAATTCATTTCAAATCAAATCAAATGATATATTTTTCAAAATTTTCTGATACACATAAGCAATTGTACGTATGATTAATCATACCGTGTTTCTATAATATACTGTGAATGATTAATAATTAACTGTGTAATTTATCCTCTCATTTTTTTGCTCTTTCACCATATACTAAACTCTTCGTTTTTGCTCTCTCATCATACACTAAATTCTCTGAGTAATTCGTAAATGTTGGATTCTTCTTTTTTATCTTTCACCATACACTAAACTCTTTGAGTAGTTCTTACTACATGATTAACTCTTCTTTTTTGCTCTTTCACCATACACTAAACTATTTGAGTATTTCTCAAATAATGGACTCTTAAATTGTTTTGCATATCGTAAAAATGTGTAAATTGCAATTCTATCAAATACATTTATTATAGAGTCTCACGAAAATAAGGATTCTATATGGGGATTATTAATAATTGTGTGAGTTGTTAATAATAAAATGTGGGTATATCTCAATTTTTAAACTCTCTTAGTATTTCTCTTTAGTTGGATTCTCTCTATGCTCATCAAAAATCCCTCTTCTTTTAGATATATATGTTAGATTGAAAATGATGGCGCAAAAGATATTCACAATTTGAAAGCCCATTAATTGAAACAAATAAGCAAATTCTAGAAATGGAATAATCACAACAACAAAGCACTATTTTAGTGATGTCAATTTTCAACCCATTGCACAGTCCATATGTAGTCTAAGTTCTAACAAAATATGTGTCTACAGTCTACTCACCTACGAGATAAGCAAAAAAGAAGAAACAAAAGCCCCTAACCAATTTGACGTTTAAGATAGAGGTACAAGCATAGAGCATATGCTTTTTATTTTTATTTTTTTTTTTAATTTTTAATTTTTACAAAGGTAAGAACGTGTACGCAAAAGATTAGATAGCATAGAGCATATGCTGTTTAACCGAGAGAGTTACCATCTTAGGGTACATGACTATCTGACTCTACTTAATGATTAAATCTCTTAAAACGTGGATGAGAGCAATTACGACTCAAATACCAACCCATATTCCTCATAATAGATAGGAGTATTTCATGCTAGTAAACATACATATAGAGCTCTCCGTTTGACACAATGAAAGTAGCTGGACAGGAATATTTGCTGTTTATCTGCCAACACAAATACTATCCTATTAGCCGAAACACTGTCCTGTTGTCCTTACACCAAACTCTGATTCTCATATAACACATCACAAACACTCTCCCAACTCTCACACACTCTCTCTCTTTCTTATCAATGAAAAGAACCAAGCCATGGCAGACCAATGTGATCTCCAAATCAATATTAATGGTCAACAAACATTCTTCCTGAATCAGGTAATATTTATACACATCCATACTTTATACCAAATACCATATTATTCACTCATTTGCAAAGCATATCAGTAAACTTTGTGCTCAAATTCCCTGCAGAAAATTGTATCAGCTTTCTCGGGGAAGCTCAGGAAGATGATCAAGCAAGAAAAGAAGCTAACCCAAATGAAAAATCTAGCCTTTGTCATGGAAGACTTCCCTGGAGGCTCAGACGGGTTCGAGCTCGTTTCGAGTTTTTGTTACAGCAATGGCACAGTAATACCACCCATTACAGTTGAGAATGTTTCCAACCTGTACTGTGCTTCAGTTTATCTTGGCATGACTGAGAAAGTCTCAAGTTGCAATCTTGTTCAGCAAGTTGAAACCTTTCTTGAAGGCATGTTTTACTGGTCATGGGATGATGTGCTTATCTGCTTAAGAAGTTGCGAGCCCATCTTCTCTTTTGCTGATTCCTCAGGCCTCATTGATAAGCTCATCACCACTTTGTTGGCCAAAATTGCTCAGAACTCCGACATTTCTCTCATTTTGTCTTCGAACTCTTCCTCCTCATCTTCTCCTGACAACGCTACGTCTCGTGTATTCGGCCGCTTGAATTCATCAGCCAAGAACACCCCAGATAAGAGCAAACCACTGTCTTCTAGTAGCGGTAACAGTAGCGCCAATAAGGCATGGTGGTTTGATGATCTGGCTACACTTTCTCCATTGATTATAGAGAGGGTTATAAGGAGTTTAGGTGCTTATGGAAGTGATAACAACAGCTTGTTGCTCACAAAATTCCTCCTCCATTACCTTAAAATTGCGCTCCAGAGCAAGAAAACCAGCTCCAGCACTTGCTCGAAATCTGATTACACTGGGCTTGTTGATACCGCAGTTTATGGGGTTGTCTTGATGGGTAAGACTGCATTTTCTTACAGAGCATTGTTCTGTGTACTGAGGCTTGTATGTGGTTTCGGCCTCAGCAAAGTTTGCAGAACTGGGTTGGAGAGGCTGATAGGAAGCATGCTCGATTCTGCGAAACTGGACGATTTGTTAGTGTCTGGTCAGACTGATGCAACTGATCAGGGTGTTTACGATGTTAATCTTGTTGTCAGATTAATCAGAGTGTTTGTACATTGTGAAGGAGTGTCAGTAGAAAGACTGAAGAAAGTTGGGGTTTTGGTGGATCAGTATTTGGCAGAAATTTCTCCTGATCAGAACCTTAAGATCTCAAAATTCATTGGTGTTGCACAAAGTTTGCCGGATTTAGCAAGAGATTGCTTTGATGGGGTCTACAGAGCCATTGACATCTACCTAGAGGTAAGTCCTTTTCAAGTAACATTATTCATATAATTGTTTTCATGTTTTAGATAAGACCATTCTAACGACGGGTGAAATTTTACGACTCATCAACTTTCAAACGTACAATTTAACTCGAAAATCAAAAACTTGAAAACTTACCACGTCTTTACTACCACTTGCCTAAAACGGTCTAACACAAATGTTTGTCTATTGATGTTTGTTTGTTAGTACTAATTCTTATCTATTGATGAGTTGGGTCGATAGATGTTTCTTGGCCTAAAACTCGAAAGACTACAAAAATACAAGCGTAATACAAAAGAGACAGGGTGAGAGATAAGACAAAGGATTCCCTAGCTATGAGCTACTCATGACCTTTTACCCTTGGTTCAGAGAATTCCCCTCCCAACCTTGTAAAACTTTCTTGCATGTTAGTCTGCCCACAACTTTATTTAATTATTTATTTAAGGTCAAACGGCGTTGCATCACTCAATGGAAAGAGCGGGCAGCTTTTAGTATTATCTTAGATAAAAATTCTTAAGATTCAGAAAAAAATTAATCCATGAACGTGAAGAGTTAAAGAATATGAATATTCGAACCTGTGTCTCTTGGTCGAAATATACAGGTCTTCGAGTTATTCATTTTCAGAGCTAAACACAGCTGTTATAACAATAAGCCACTGAAATGACCTATGAAGACATTACTTAAGCACATGAAAATGGACCTGTTCAAATGATAACTCATTACAATCCTACAAGTTTATGGTCCTCGGAACACAGGGTTTCACCCTATCGGCCTCAAATCCGAACAGGCTGCTAAAATTTACCGTCCACAGACCACAGCACAGAAGTCCAGTGACAGAATTGTCCTACACCGATCCGAAAACCGACCTAACCAACCTGTGTTAGATGAGCCTCCTTGAAGATTGGCATAAGCAATCAATGAAAACAGTATAAGGTGGGCCACTTTTGACTAAGAATGTAGGAGTAGCTAACTGGCAATCTCATCCGTGATTTGTTTGTCATGAATTCCTTAAAAATTTGTGGTGCCTGCGAAAGGAAAGTAGCTGATCAACCAAAAATAATAAGGCTATATTATTGCAAAAATACAAAAAACCAGATAATGAATTATAATTTCCATCATTTTTTGATTGTTTGTTGTGTCATTTTAAGTTATTGTTGGTTGTGTCATTTGATCTCTCAGAAAGTATCCGAAACTATATCATAATTTGTAAATGCGTGGTTCGTAAACAGTACTAGAATATTTAACAAATGTATTATTGCAAAATTACAATAACATTATAATCAGACTTGTGAGTTGTGAATTGTGATGCGGCATTTGATAAAAAAATGTACGAAACAAATGATTACTCCCTCCGTTCATTTGGATCGTTGCCAATTGGTTTGAATATGTTAACAATTTAATGGAACACAGAAACGATTACATAACTTGGCTTACAATTGAATTGCCGGAATTGTTCGTATTCAAAGCTAAGCTAATAGAACTATGTCAATCCTTTTAGGGTATGGAGCTTAATCAATTCTACATTCTTGACAATAGTAGAATTATAATTCGGGTCAAAAACTTTGAACTTGCAGTCTCATTCAACCCTCTCATTTGAAGAACGATCAAGGTTATGCCGGTGTCTAAACTACGAGAAACTATCCCTAGAAGCATGCAAGGACCTCGCTAAGAACCCGAGGATTCCTCCAAGGGTAGCGGTCCAGGCACTTGCCTCACAGAAACAGGTGAACTATGAGCCGCCAACAAAAGCAGATCAGTTGGACTATTACTACGAAAGTCCTACCAAATGTAGGAGCGACAAACAGATTGTTTTATACAACAAGGAAGAAAGGATTGAGGGTGACGAAGAGCAGGATGAAGACGACAATTATTCGCAAGGAAGCCAAGATGTGAAACTAAATATGCAGAGAATGCAAGGGAGGGTGATAGAGTTGGAGAAGCTTTGCAGGGAAATGAAGGGTCAAATGTCTAAATTGGTGAGGCACAATAGTAAGACTATCAACTCTCCAACACGAAATCGAGCACCCAGACTCTGTTAATTCCCTGCTACCTCTTTCTTGAACTGTATAACATCATGTATTTTTCTTCTACTTTCACCCCACTCATTTCATCTTCATCTTCTTCTTTAATTTTTTGGTAATTAATATCGATATAAGCTTTGTATATTCGAGGAATTATTGTGTATCCGAAGAATTGTACACGAAAAATGGAATATGCTTGATGATTGGGTTCCAGGTTCGTTTCTACTTCAACTTTAGAAGAGCGATCACCCTGCTCATTACTGACTCTCTAATATGAGCGTGATTAGGAAGATGAGTACGCACTGTGCACACAGATAAAATGGACTTCTTATCCACTCTAACGAAGGGAGTGACTCCAAAGGACAAGAATTGGCCCAAAAAAATACATTACTTGTATTATTTACGACCAAGATTAGTCATAAACGATCCGTTGCGTAATTTTTTCTCTCGAAGAACAGGAGATATACTGCTTTGACGCGGCAGCATGGAAACAATTACAGCTCTGGGTTCTCATTTGAATTCCAAATCCACCTGACGAGATCCTAACTTTATCCTGCGGCTACATTTGTGATTTGGGTCATTTCGGGTGGGTTCATTTCTGCGTCTCCCAAATTCAGATTTGAATTTACACTTGTTTGAGAGTTGGATCACAGTTTGATATGTTGGGTTCAGGTCTCTAGTACTCCCAATTTATTCGAGTTAAACTAATCAGATGACCAAACCCGAAAACTCTCAATCGCCAAATAGCGTACATTTTACCTTCTGACGTGACAAAATTGTATCGATCCAACAATCATACAATCACATTCATAAGTAGCATAAACTACACTCAACCTTACAGATAAAAATTACCCAATATAGCTAGCTTACCTATTTTACAAGATATGGAGCCAAGTCTAGTCATAATCTAATCAGTTGTTAACATTTGAATAGCAACTCTGTGCCAATTTCTTCAGACTTGATGCCAGCTCAAACCAGCCCATCATCATGTATTGCCTGATCCGATGAACAAAAATGGTTAAACATAGCTAAAGAAGAATTGTAATAGTGGTCATAATACTACGAGTAACAAAGTGCAACAGACTTGTACCAAAATTCACAATCAAGGAGGTCACACAAAACAAGCTCAAAGATCACAACAACTAATCTGAGCCTTAGGGAGACACAAGAGAACGTTGCCTTCACTTATTTTTTTCTATTTCCAAAGGTTAACTGGGCATCTCCAGAGGTTCTATTCTGATGTAAACATACAGTCAAAGCCTAGTAGCTCAAAAGCAGCCAGCCTTTCCTCTATTAATGGGCCGGCTGAAATGAGACTACCACTAACAAGAGAGGGAAATATAATACCGACACCAAGTCGACGGGGTGAGGAGGAGCTTACCTACTCCCAATGCAGGGAAAGGTAAGAGTTTGATAAACAAAAAAAAAGGGTTATCTAGATGAAGACTAGAATATAAGGCAATCAAACAGTTGGTTTATAAGCCAAATAAACATTACCAATGTGTCTGGAAATAATGATCAGGTAAAAAATTTCTTCGAAGACTCTCAATTATATATTACAAGGTAAATGAGAATAGATCCCATCATTTCACTACCTTCCCTTCTTCCAACCAATGTACTAAAACTTAAGCAGGCTTTGTGTTCTCCTTCCCCTTCTTCCTCTCCACATTTCCCTCCAAAACAATAACATTCAAAAGAAAAAATGAAATCAAGCCTTGGAGTTTCCAAATGTAGCAAACACATCATTTAGAATATTTCGAAGAAGGTTAGATTTCAAAATATTACTTGAAGGGGCCTGCTTGGGGTATTTGTATCAAGTCTAGGTAGGTTCGTATGAGAATACATAAGCAAACAAGCCTATGTTTGAGACTCTGACCCTTGCTCAACTGTACAGCAAAGGTGGTGTTGTGCATTTTTGACAGGAAACAGAACGTTAAGTTTAATAAGCTTCCTTCCAACCCTCCCTTTCCAGTTTCCACCCTAGTCTCTTCATCATATTTCAATATTCCAATCAAATTTTGAAATACGTTTTGTTAATGTAAGCCAAAAAATTTAACTGTCAAAACAGGAAAGACATAATTGGAACTACACTTGTGTGACTTTAGTAATTTCTTGGTAATAAGAACAAATCATGTTAAAAACCTAGTAAAAAAGCCTTAGAAAGAGATCCATATTACAGACACTTTAGACTGCACAACAAGAATGCAAAAGCGAACATTTTGCATCTAAAGTAGAATCTTTCAAAGATGATTCAGGGCAACAATGGCAGACACCTACAATAGTGGACTGGCAAGAAGATATTTGCAACATAGAACTACTCCGTATTAGTTAGTAAACTCTACAGCAAGCATGTGTTTACTCTCTTGATATTGTAAAATATTGCATGAATAAATGAGCCACGAAGATGATGATCAGAATGCCTTCAAGTTACCTAAACCAAAGAAACTAAAGAAAGCGGAGGTATTGTAAATCACACATAAGGGCCAATCCACCTTTCATCTGATTTACCTTAGATTATCTTGTTTCGGATTTCTTCAAGCTTCCTTAGAATTTCGGCAGGTGTTCTATCTAATTCATCTGCAATTTTCCTCTGCAGATCAAGCGGGAGTGCAGGAAACTGCTCGCACAGATCGCCATCAACTACATCCTGCATAATAACTTCAATGTCTTAGCACCTTTGAGCACTATCAATTGTCTGAAACTATAACCAACCCCAGAGATTGGCAAATGAAGGATTTTGACAAAAGAGAGACAAAATTCACTTGCAATACAAACAAACTGACCTTAACAGGAAGGTACGCAGATCTATAGGCCATATGATCTCTGCCACACAAAGGTGGATGCTCCTGCCTCATATGCATTTCCAAGTGAGAGAAGAAGTCAACATCATCGCGAGAATTGAAAGGAAGAAAAGCACCCAAGCTCCCCATCACTGTCCCATAAATGATGCATTCTCCACCACCAGGTATGAGAGATGCTTTCTGCAAACTTGACACTACATCACCAACATGAAACTGGACAATTTCTTCCACCTTATTAGGGGCTCCATTAAGCTTACCCTGCCCCCACTTTATTTTTCCACCGGTTGGATCTTCTTCAATCTCATCAGAAACGTCCACAGGAAGCCGTGCAAAATATACATTGCCGAACTTATCTGCACCTGCCATGGTATCAAAATCTATATGGTGCGATGCAGTAAGCCATCTGGGGTAAATGTCATCAGCAAATATGTACAGCTGGTTCTCATCCCGTCTATACTTGCAGTAGTGGAATGACTGCACGAACACACAACAAAGTCAGAAAAAATGGAGCACACTCGGATTCGCAACAACGGGATATAGGCAGAGTGTTCACTCTCCATAAAGAGGCTTGAAAATAAGAAAAAACAGAATTCAAGTTAACTAAGCTTTCTAGTAGAAAAGGGATTCAAAGCGTTGACTTAACAAAACATAGGATTAGAAGACTATAGTGAGTAGTGACTCTGAAGATGTTAGAGGATTTAAGTAAACTTTGACCCTACTATGCTAGAATAGATGGCATATATAGGATTATAGGGTACAATATAAGAGATCATAAGAGGCCTTCACCATCATGATTAAATAAAACCCTTCCCAACCTTCCTTCAATCACTTTATTCATCCTCTTAAGCCTAAGCTAAGCCTCGTTCACATAATCACATCCATCAAAATCATAACTTTACCTTGAACGATACATATGAACATATGGTTGTCAATTGTCACCCTCACACTCAAGAGGGCAGAGCTTATGTAAGAGATTCTCTTTCAATCCACTCACATGCTTCTGCCATCTATAATCCATTCTGGGATATATTGAACTTCTAACTCAGGAATGCTTAGTTGTTCCAATAGAGGATGCGCCACATCCCCCCCCCCTCCCAATAGACATGTATGCAGTGAAAAATTGTAACTTTGCCATAAAAAAAAAAACACTCATCGGCAACAAGTGCAATAAGACCTATCACATGCCACAGGAATTAAGGAAGTAAAGGTGGCTGCAGGAATTGAAAAAACAAATAAACACCAACAGAAAATATAAAAGAAAAGAAGCTCACCTCCTGGATGTCACCCACATAAACACGATCACGATAGGTGTGTATAGACATGATGGTGCTAGGAAACAGCTTATTCTCGCATTTCCTGAGAAGTCTCTTCTTACCTAAGTCATACAGCCTAAGGACAGGCCCTATCCCTGCAAGTAATCTTCCCTGGAACTGACTTAAAGCGAGCGGGACATTATCTACTTCAGTCTTGTGCAAAAGTTCAATTTTTCCACTTTCAACAAATCGATAAATGTGAATAAAGGCTGCCTCAATTGACCGTTTGGGCGAAAACTGCAGTGATTTTGCTGTCCCAACAGCTAATAGAGATCCATGGTCCTTGTCATGAAAATTCACCATACATATGCTAAATGCAGCCTCATTATCCTGAAGCTCTAGACAGCACGTAGTTTCTTCTGTTCTTGGATCAAGAACTCTGATGCAAGAAACCCATTTTTGTTTCTCTGCTTTTGGATAACCATACTGCTCATCAGAGAGCGTACTGCTTCCCTCTTCATCCTCATTTTGCATCTCAATATCACCATTCTCGCCCGTTCCAAGCCTAAAGCATTCCAGGCGTGAAGCTTCACGTTCTTCAGCACTTAGTGCACGCTGATCACTCTCAACGATGACCAGGAGTTTTCGCTTGGGGTGAAGCACAAACTTCCTAGGAGTATACCTTAGAGGGATTACATTCTGATTGAACGTTTCACCTAGTCCCTCGATAGTAAATACCTTGAGTGCTTCTGCAGCAACAGCAACAACACCTTCTGAACATTGATCAGATGAGAAAGAGGCCACAAACTCAAGTGTGCCACTCGAAAGAGGAGTCAAGAGAAAATGTCCCTGATATATGTAACCAAGCCATGGTCGACTAGACAAGCAAAGCATAGCACGCCTACCCCTAACCATAACTGAAAATAGTTTGGGGGCTCTAAGCCCCAAAAACCGGAAACGAGAATCAGAAATCTGTCCAGTAACCAGGTCCACAACTATCCTAAACAGAACACCATTTTGTAAACCAGCATTCAGGAAAAGACTGGCAGGACGATCAGCACCATGCTCTCCCCCAGTTGAAGCCTGAACCTCAAGAAACAGCAGCGATTCCGGAGGAGAGGAGACACTTTGCCGGCTCAAAACCTGCATACAGTCATCTGGATCCAGGGAAAAGATGCGAATAACATTGTCATAAGACCCGACAGCAAGGAAGCGGGATCTTTGTCTCCCTTCTGGCACTGGTGCAATGTCCAGACATGCCACATCTCCTGGCATTTCGTGCTTATCCACTTCCATCAGCTGACCAGTCATGTCCAATTCAAAGTAAATAAGCTCTCCCCCACTCAGCGCAATCACTACTTGAAGCCTATTATAACCAACTTTAACTATTGTCTTCTTGCCAGGGGTTCTCCACTCATTTATGCGCCCATCTTCCCTAATGTGCCTAATTCCTCCAGGATGAACTTGCATCAAGGAGTCATCACCAATCAAGGATACAGCAAGAGAAGGTGCAGTATCCAGAAATCCACTATCACTAACTTCCTCAACCGTTTCACCAATTGAAAGCACGAGAGTACCACTAGCAAAAGAGACGACAATATAAGCATCAAATTCATCATTGATATTCTTCTTCACGGTCCAAACAGCGGTTGGCACGCCAGGAAGGGGAGAGGCTGCCATCTCTGTGATGCCTAAACCAGACCTCATAATCCTTAAGGATGAACGGGGACCTTGGCCACAAAGTGCAAATATCTGTGGAGTTTCCTCCTCAAAAAGATTAGCTACTTTCATGTCCATGATTGGCATCAAACTCTGGACTTGATCAACCTCGACAAGGTTCCTAAGCTTCCTAGGTCGGAAGAAAACAGGTTGGAAACCATCCTCAGTCTCCAATTCCATCATCTTAGCAGAGGACGACTCAACATCAGGGTCATCTCCTGTACCCGTAAGCTGATACAGAGCGTGATCACCAAACTCAGACGCAGCAAACAGAAAACGCGGCTTTACAAGGCACATGGAACAAGTAACAGGGAATGTGTCAAAATACTTAATCTTCAACTCTGTAACACCCTGACTCCCATACTCCAAGGTGAGCTTGAATACATCACCATACTCAGACTGTAAGAGAAAAAACAAGGTTGATTTGGACTTGACAGTAGCAGCAGACACGATGAGAACCCCACGCTCAGCAGGTAAATCGAGTCTCCTAGGGATCAAAACCCTAACATCCTGATGCTCTAAACTGCGATAAATCACAAAATTCTCTGCACACACTAGAACCCCACTAGGGCCATCCCCTCCACCAGGGACCGTAACAAGCAAATTAGCCCCATTGTGAATAGGTTCAGACGACTTCCTAGACACGTGATTAAGGCCTAAATCAAGCTCATAGTACGTCAAGTGTTTCTGAGCCTCAGCGGCGGCCTGGCCAGTGGGATCCTGGTCACTGTCACCATAATCCATCTCAATAGCAGCGAAAACGGGATTATCAAACCCGCAATCAACCCCGCAAACAGCGTAAGTGATGACATTGGACTTATGAGCCTCCAACGGAGACGAAATCGTAAGCCTAGCAGCACTATCCCTATTCAAAACATACACAAGCTTCTGCTTCTCGCAAGCACCAACCATCAAAGCCCTACCCTTGGGGTCCACCGCCAAGAACTGACCCGGAACAAGACGGCGACAACCCGACTTGCCGAAAGTCTCCTGGTGGATTTTATCAAAAACATTCCTATCTTTATTGTACTCTAAGATAACAATCCGACCCGAATCGGATCCGACAGAGAGGTAGTCCTTCTTGGACCCGGTAAGCCTAAACTGAGCTAAAGAACGAATAATTCCAAAGATTTCGACGGAAGTTAGGGTTTGGAGCTTACCGTTTTGGTCGGGTCGAAGGAGCTGGAGAACATGGCCACGTGCAACAGCGATTTCTTGCTTAACATCTTCGCCGGAAAAGTTGCCGTTAACGGCGCATACTATTCCGGTGGGTTTCTGGAGAGTTAAATTGTAGAGGTACATCGTTCTTCTTGTTGTTGTGATTTGGAAATGAGAGCGAGTGAGACCAGAAAAAAATGATAAACCCTAAATAAGAAAAATGAGAGGGATCTTTCGTTTTTTTTTTTTTTTTCGGATGATTGGGCCTCGTTGGTTACGTCGCACTGGACGTAGGTGTGGCTGACGATGGACCAAATTCTTTGCTCAGAGACTGGCCCATATGATCTTTGGAACTTCCGCGATCATTACTTCGCCTCGATCTGGGACTCAAGCTTGGCTGTACACTCTTCGTCCCGATTTAAAGTTTAAACACCCCTGCGAGTACTAAAGGATTAGAAAAACAACCAAAAGTGTAAAATTACGGTGGTGAAAGAAAACTTGAAAAAGGACAAGTGTGAGGACTAACTACTCAAAAAAACCAAAAACTTAAAACGGCGTGATACCAAACGGACCCTAATTACCAACTTTTTGTTGTCTTAGTATTTGGTATTCATCGCCCTAATTACCAACTTTGTCCTTCCCTAATCTATCTATAGCTATCTATATAATAATATTAATAGGCTAACATAAGAAGTTCACTAATCCTACGTGTCGCGGTGGGGCGAATTCAGGTCAATTTTGAATTCAAACAAAATCATGGAAGCATCATAAGTATAAGTACATGAAACGATCTTCATGAATATATGAAATAAATAAACGATTAATATGACAACAAAATCATGTAAAGCTATTCAGAACTTCATGAGAACAGGAAAGATGTTGAAACAGGTGAACACAACTATTATAACTCTGATTCCTAAGAAACCTAATGCTGCATCAGTCACTGATTATCGATCTATCTCCTGTTGCACAACTATATACAAGACTATTAGTAAGCTGATTGCAGATAGACTGAGAGTTGTCCTACCAACAATAATTGGTGAAGAACAAGCAGCCTTCACTCAGGGGAGAAACCTGTTTCAGAATGTGCCTCTGTCACAAGCACTTGTCAAAGGCTACACCCGAAAGAATATCTCCAAAAGATGCCTTATGAAGGTGGATATAAGGAAAGCATTTGATACTCTTAGCTGGGAGTTCATTAGGAGTTGCCTTCAGCTTTTCAACTTCCCTCCAAAAATTTCAGAATGGATTATGGCCTGCATATCTACCACCTGGTTTTCTCTTAAGATCAATGGTAATGCTAGAGGATTCTTTGCAGGGAGGAGTGGCGTTAGGCAAGGTGATCCAATTTCACCTTACCTGTTTGTTATGAGAATGGAAGTTCTCTCCAGGGTTCTCAGAAAGCTTCCTGATTACCCAGGGTTCTCTTTCCACCCAAAGTGTGCTAGACTGAGGCTCACTCATTTAGTCTTTGCTGATGATCTAATGATTTTTACCAGGGTTGATTCTCCATCCATTAATGCTGTGGTAAGCTGCTTGAATTGTTTTGCAAAAATTTCTGGTTTAAAGGCAAATCCGAGCAAGACTGAACTGTATTTTGGAGGGGTTAGAGATGAGCTTAAGCTACAAATCCTGCACGAGACTGGTTTTACTGAGGGCACTTTCCCTTTCAGATATTTGGGAATGCCTCTCAACAATTCCAGACTCCTTTCAGAAATGTATGGTAATCTTATCTCTAAAATTCAGGCTAAAGTGATGCATTGGAATAACCAGTTCCTTTCTTAAGCTGGTAAGTGCCTCTTAATCAGTTCAGTTGTATTTGGCATGCACAACTTCTGGTGCTCAAGTGCACTCCTCCCCAAAGGAGTCATAAAGAAAATAAACAAAATCTGTAAGGACTTTGTTTGGGGAATAAAAGAAGGGCAAAGAAGAATGTTGTTTAAGAGCTGGCTGAGTTCCTGTGCCCCCAGAAATGAGGGTGGTTTCCACATAAAAGAGATCCTAGGGTGGAATAAGGCTCTTCTATCCAAGTGGATTTGGTTTTTACAATATGACAGCAGCAGAATATGGTGTAATTGGATTCACAAATACATTTTGAAAGGAAAATCTGTATGGGAAGTGCAAGCAAAAAGTCAGGATTCTGAACTCTAGAGGAGCATTATGGCTGTCAAGAATGAAATCATCCAAAAGGCTGGCTCAGTCCAAATGGCAAATGAAGTCCTGTTATCATGGTGCAAAGGAAGCAAGTTTCAGGTTTCTAAAGCTTATGATTTCTTCAGAATGAAGTATAGGAAAAACAGGCTGCACAAGATTGTCTGGGACAGTGTGAATGTTCCTAAATGTAGCTTCATTGCAAATCTGGCTACACTAAAGGCACTTTCTACCACAGATAATCTAGTTAAAAGAGGAGTTGTTTTGGTGAACAGATGTTGCCTTTGTAAATCGGACTCTGAGAGCCACAATCACCTCTTTTTTTACTGTTCTTTCTCTCAGGAAGTCCTGCAGCAGATTAAGGATTGGCTGAATGCTAAAAACATGGCCATTAGTCTAAGGGGCAACTTGAAATGGATTGGGAAGAACTCAAGGAGAAGAAGCTGGATTAGTAAGTGGTTAAAGTGCAGTTTAACCACTACTATATATATGCTTTGGTGGGAGAGAAACAATAGGTTATTCAAGGAGGTAGAACACAATTTAGAATGGATTGTCTTTAGAATCAAGTTTATTGTTTGTGTTAGAGTCATGAACTATATGAAAAAGATTGTAAATGAGGATATCTTTGATCTCCTCAATGCCTAAGACCCTAGTGGTTTCTTTTTGTAAGCTTCCTTGCTTTTTTCCCTATATGCAAGAATAAAGCTCTAAATTTTGCTTGCAAAAAAAAATATGACAATAAATTATAGGACTGGTTGAATTCAAAAGTGACCTTTCATCTTACTTTCAACATGAGTTTTACTTATTTATGTTTACTTTAAATTATGGATAGATTGAATGTCTTTTATTTATATATTATAGTATTAAACATGGTAACTCTTGACTATTGGTTTGCCAAATTTGTCGTTTACATGTCAATTCGAATTAGTATATATACCTTGATTTTTTGCTTGATTTTGTTGACAAACAAATGCATTGCGCAATACGTTTTTGAGAGCGAGAAACATAGCTAGGGGAAGAAAAATATTTATAGATTTGTAGAAATGTTCCTATAGAGTTTGTATTTGTACTACTATCAAATTATTTATTGGTTCTTATTTAGAATGTATATGTCAATTTTTTATATTCTATAGACACTATTATATTGGAATTCAATCGTTTTGTTCACTTATTTTGATTGTAGTTGATTAGCTACGTGTGATTTTAAATTTTTTTTTTATTTTTTGCAATTTGCAATAATTCAATCACTCACAATTGAATATAAGAACCATGACAAAGTCAATTTCCTTATACAAAAACTTAAAACAATGTTAATACCTATTAATTTCATTTATTATTGTTGTTACTTTTCAATATTGTGTGATTATTTTTAAAATCAAAATATTCAATGACTAGCAAAAAAATGTTTAAGTTAACATATGGTAAATAAATAAAAAATCGGGTTTTCTAACGTGTGCCCATAGGGCACATGATCAAAGTCCATTTATTTCCTTGATTAAGTGATATTCTCACTTGAAGAAAAAAAATTTGGAATCTAATTGATATATTCAGGAGAATATCATTTAATAAATGTAGGAAATCAAGTCTTATCATGTGCCTTATGGGCACATGTTAGAAAAATCCATAAACAATTACAATTTCCCTCATCTCTTATACTTTACCATATAACCACTTTGATTAATTAACTAACTACGAAGACCTCTATAGTGTTGGTTTTATCAAATATCTTATAGAACGTGTAGATTTATGACAAAAGAAAATAACTTGGGATCACATGCTCAGATGACGGTTTTTAGACGAAGATGATGAGTTGTGGGAGTTGCATGTATTGGCGGGGGTTTTGTGGGAGATTGGTTGCAATGAGGAAAAGTGGAGTGGAGACACAAAAATAAGTACGGAGGAGCAAAAAAATCATTGATGAAAGAATTAAAATGGATTCAAAAGAGATAATTGGTGGCTTTGTCCGACCCGTCGAGTAGCCAAGAGTAATGATAAAGACTTTAAACCCTACAAAAGAACGCATACCCGCAAACATAATTTCAAGTAGGTGCAAATGCAAATAGTTCATGAGTGTTATAATTATTCCTGCATTAACTAATAAAGAGGTAGTTGAACTAAAATGATTTCATGTCTGGGGAGTCGTTCATTGTATGATATTGTTCTTTGATTCTTAATACAACTAACTTAATAAACACTTCTTTTCCAAAGAAAAAGAGCACTCCATATTTGTTCATCTAGGATGATGATAACATACGCAAAATAGACTTACATTTGGGAATGAGAATCTTTTGTATTAATTTGTGTTCTATTCTATGTATTACTCCAATCAGAAGTTTAAAAGTTCAAAAAAAAATGTTTAATAAATTCATTTTTCTTTCTAAGATAAATGATTTTTGTAAAATATGACTGGAGAGGTGCAGGAAGTGAGATACAAGAATTATTTATTTATATAGAAAAGGGTTTTTTGTCGGACCAGACCTAATAAAACAAGTTTTTTGTCATACTACACCTAATAAAACATATTTTGCCAAACCACACCTAATAAAATTCGTTTTTTTTGTTAGACTACACCTAGATACCTAATGTTGACTTCCAACCTTCATCATATCTACCCATTGCCGCCATTTACCCACCCATTGCCGCCCTTAACTACCTCATTGCCTCCCCTATAGCCACCCCATTGCCTCCCCTAATTCACATTCTTTAACACATGACCAATTTTCCCCCATTTCGAACACATTCTCTTTCGATCCCTAATGTTTTATCCCTTTGTTTCTTCAAATTTCCTCTTTTTTCTTCATTCTATTTCATCACAAATCCATTCAAAGGGAGTTAATCAAATTTATTTTGGAGGTAAAAATCAAATTTGGGGAGGAAGTTAAGTTTGAGGAATTGAAAAGGAAGGGGAAAAAAACAATTTTGGTGGATGTAGGGTGGCTATGGGTGGGTATGGGGGGGGGGGTTACGGGTGGGTATGGGCGGGGATGGGTGGGTGTGGGGGCGCGAGGGGTGGCTGTGGGGGGTAAGGGGCGGGGATGGGTGGTTAAGGGGCGAAAGTCGACATAAGTATAGTCTGACAAATAAAAAGACTTTATTAGTGTGGTTTGACAACATTTGTTATATTATGTGTGGTCTGGCAAAAAAACAGTTTTATTAGGTGTGGTTTGACAAAAAAAACCCTATAGAAAATTGATTGAGAACATTTATATTGAAAGCGAGATGGTTGCTTCTCTTCTACTCCCTCCGTTCGGCTTTAAACTTCGTACTTTCTATTTAGGGGTGTTCATCTTTAAACTTCATACTTGAAATCTTTTCTTATTTGTATATATAAATACCAAAACACCCTTACTTTTTTATTAAAAGTGGAAGTGGGACATACCCCTATGTGTAATTTTACACTAAGTGGACCCTAAAACTCATTCTTTAATCTACTTTTTTTAAAAACTGTGTTGCGACCCTACGCGTTTTATAGCCGAACGGAGGGAGTATTGTTTTGAAGAAAGTTTGTCATGTATAATCACCCTAAGATAATGATAATGAACACGATAGCTACGCACAAATTGTATTATAATCGAAAGTGACTCTCATCACCATGTTTGAAAATTCCTATTGATTTTTTTAATTTTGGAGTACAAAAAAATCGTAATTTGGGCGATACATATTATATGATTTTTGTACTCAGTCGCTAATCACTCATACTCCCTCCGATCCTATTTAAACTTCGTTCTCCATTTTGCGCACTCCAAAAGAAGAAATAATAAATAATACTTTATGATTTATTTAGCGAATAAAATTAAAAGCTAATCTTAACAACATCTTTATGTTGCCTTCCTAATTTTTCTTTCGACAAAAACCGTAATATTTTGGGAATGGGAAGAACAAAGTCGAAACCCTGAAAAAAGGAGAAGGAAGTTTAAATAGGACCAGAGGAGTAATCTTTAGCAGGCCCGTGAATCCACGGGCGCCAAAACTAGTCTATCACTCAATCAATCAATTCAATACATAAAATTAGGTGTTATTATATATCGCTCACAATTACTAATACTTGTTGTAACAAAAAAGAAAAAAACATTTATTAATACTAGTTGTTGACCCGTGCAAAATTGCACGAGATGTTCTATTTGGAAACTCTTTCATATTGTTAACTCAAGTTGCTTTAATAAAATCTAAGTGTCATTTTTAAAAAAAAAAGAAAAAGAAAATGGAACCTAGTTAAATTAGAATAACATAAAATTTCTCTAAATGTGCTTTAACGGATCAATATTTTTTGAACTTTTACAATGACTGTGATTTATACATAGTATGAAGGTAGGTTTTTGTGGAAAAAAAAAGTTTGGAATCCAACGTTCACGGCCTATGTAAGACCAAGTCTTGTAATAATCTGACCTCAACAAATAGAAAATAAATTCCCTCCAAAAAAAAAAACAAATAGAAAACAAAAAAAATCTGGTAATAACCAATTCTTCATATTTCTCTTTGCTACATCATATTTTTTCCCCAAATCGAAAAAATGAACTATCATTCATCTTTTGTTCAGTTGAGCACCTCAACGTTTTTTTGGTTTGTACATACCACGAGTCAACGACGTTACTTAGAAGTCTCTTTCTCCTTTCTTTCTCTGTCCCTCTCTCTCTCCTCATTCGGGTCACATTGCAGGTTTTCATCCCCCTCATCCTCACTATTGTCATCCCTTCATCACCCACTTCCTCTTCTCAAGCCAGATTTCGTAGGAAATTTTCATGTCAATCATTCCTTCATCTTCATTCTCTTCTTTATTCAATTTTTTTGCCCCAAATTTTCGAGCCACTCAACCCAAAAAAGTCAACAAAGTATCCAGAAATTCGTACTATACCTACTTTCGTCATGTATTTTCTCTCAATTTTTCTAGTTAATCAACTCATATAATTATAGAAACCAACAAATTTCGTCTTGTTTTTTCCCAAACAATCTCAGAAAACTCATCGTATATTTCCCCCAATTGTCCCAACAAAATCTTCCTATATTTTCCCAAATAAACCCAGAAAAACCGTCCTACCTCCTCTGCATGATCGTTCCTAACTAGATTGTTGTTGATAATGTGCAATCCGTTGCCGTTGACAAAGTACACGTTCTTTCCAATCGTGAATGAGACGTAACTATGTAAGTATGTAACTCGACATTAATTATTCCATCTACATGATCATGCCAGTTGCTCTTGTGCTTCTGTCTTCTAGTCTTCTCCATGTGTTTAATAGTTGTTTTTTTATATGCACAAATTTGCGCTTATTTGTTTTTCAGGCTTGAATTATTTGCTTTATTTTTTCCTTTTTCCTAAGAAATTGTGGTACTTTTGAGACCTTGACACAGTTTATCGTTTGCATAAGTCTTAAATTATGTTTTAGTTAAGGAATATTGATGTGTTCTTATAATACTAGTTTACTACCCGTGCAAAATTGCACGGGTTGTTCGATTTCTCTCTATAATTTTAACGTGTTTAAGTTAAGAACATCTTGCATGGTTTGTTATGAAATGGTCATTTACTTAATTTCATATCTTTATATAATATTATTCGAATATATGTTTCAATGATATTAATTTACGCAAATTGATAGAGGCGTCTTAAAGTATAAAATAGAACATATGACGTCCAAACTATTAACAAAACCTGTTGACCCGGTAAATTGATATGATGGGGACTCAATGCGCTTTTTTTGAGCCATGAACCTGGTTTTGGTGATTCGTAGGCCACGGCCTATATTTAACGGAATCCATTTCAACCAACATATTTTTGGGTCAAACTAAGAAAAACTACTCTAGCCATGGCCAAACGTGGACGCCCGCCGAAACCAAAGTTACCAGCGGATCCCTAGAAACAAGGAGAAGATACCAGTACTAATTTTGAGAATAAAGAGTCAAAATCAGAGATGGGAACAAGAACCCAGCTAGAGGATGAACCCCGATCACCGGTGTTTCTGAATGACATCATCGGACATGCTTTAAGAAAGTCAGGTAATGCTATTTCTATCAGTTCTAAGAGTACTAGCTCAGGCTTGCCTGGGAATTCTGCTAATATTATGATGGATAAGAACCCTGTTTTGAATGATTCACAACCCCTTATTTCCGAGAAAAATGAAAAGGCTAAAACTTGGAGTCATGTAGTGAGTAGTAAACCCAAGATTGGAATGAGTTTGCATTTGCATAAGGATTTGAATCAGGAGGATGCAGTTGTAATTGAGGAGGATGATATTGGAGAGGAAATTGAGAGATGGAAGTGCACTTTAGTGGGAAATGTCCTTGGAGCAAAACCACAGTTGAAAGAAATGAAGGAATTTGTGAGTAAAAATTGGGATAATATTGCATCTCCTCATGTGCAGTATTTTAAGAGGGGATGGTTTATCTTCAGGTTCTATACTGAAGCTGATAGGGATGCAGTTATGAAGGCAGGGCCATGGAAGTTGGGTAGCAATTCAGTATCTTAAAACAATGGTCACCCTCCTTCACTCAGGAAATAGATTCAACATCACACATTCTAGTGTGGGTCTTATTCCCTGAACTGGATCCGTGGTATTGGATTGAGAAGGCTCTGAGTAAGATAGCCAGCAAAATTGAGAAACCAATGTACGCAGACTATACCACGACCCATAAAGACAGGCTCTCCTTTGCTAGGGTTATAGAGGTGGATGTGTCCCAAAAGCTTCCTGAATATGTTCATTTGCGCACCCCTTTTGCAGAAATCATAGAGCAAAGGGTTGAATATGAATGGGTCCCATACTATTATCAGGGATGTAAGAAATTGGGTCATGAGCTGCAAACATGTAAGAAGAACAAGCCAAAAGTTCAGGAGAAGAAAACAAAACAGGTTTACAGGCTTGTGGAGAAAAAAAGTGGAGAAGCCAGTGGAGGAAAATGTTAAAGAAGTGCAGGAAACTGTTCAGAAGGAAAATCAGGAGCAGGTCATTGTAGAGGATCATGAACATGAAACACCAGTCTCACCAGAATTTGTAGAGGAGTTTGGCTTTCACAAAGTGAAAGAGCCAAGTGCTAGAAAATCAAGATCTATGGACCTGATTCCTACTGTACTGAAGAATAGATTTGATACTTTAGGAGTTGGGTTGTCTAGTGCAATTTGGGTGGAGAATGAGCATGTGATGCAGTAGGGGAAGATAAGCCCCCTGATCTAGAATGATAATTGCAGCTTGGAATGTGAGGGAGATGAATAGCCCTCTCAAATAGTGTGAGGTGAGGGACCTCATACTGAAATATAGGCTAAATATAATGGGTATCTTGGAGACAAGAGTGAAGGAGAGGAAATCAGTAGCCATCATGAAAAGAAGGTTTGCTAATTGCAAAACAATGGTTAACTATTCTGCACACTATAATGGCAGAATATGGGTAGTTTGGAATAATCAGTATGTGGAGGTAGAAGTCAAGGAGATTCATGCTCAGTTTGTGCATTGCATAGTTAAGCATAAATTGACAAATCAAGTTATGGAGATTACCTTTATTTATGGGAGCAATGATGCTCAGGAGAGGCAGGAGTTGTGGAATAAATTAGGAGGAATAAATATCCAACAGAAGCCATGGATAGTCTTGGGTGATTTCAATGTCATTAGATATACTACTGAGGAATCTGGTAGTTTTGCCCCAGTGCAAAGAGTTATGGAAGATTTTGATGATTGCATATCTAATTGTAGTCTGATGGATATGCATAGTCAAGGGCAAATATTTACTTGGAGTAATAATCAAGATGGGGATAGACGAACTTGGACAAAGTTGGATAGAGCTCTAATAAATAAGGAATGGTTGCTACAATATCCTTATTCAGTTGTAGATTTTCTGCCATTAGGAATGTCTGACCATTCTCCTTGTGTGGTGATTATTTTCCAACCCTCAACAATTAGGAAGAACTTCAGATACTTGAATTGCTGGGCAGTGCATCCTGATTTCCAGAATACAGTGAAGAAAGCTTGGGCTCAAGGGGTACAAGGGAATGATATGGTCAAGTTTTTCCAAAAACTAAAGGCTAAAAAGCATGCTCTAACCATTTTACATAAAAATGCTTATTCTAATCTCTCTGGAAGGGTTAGAGATTGCAAAGAGAAGCTTCTCAGGAGTCAGATGGAGCTGGATGGAGATAGGAATGATCCTGGTAAAATTCAAGCTGTGGAGGAAGCTAAAAAGGAATATTGCAGAGTTAAAACAGCTGCATGCTGGGGCAAAGTGCAAAAATAACTCACATAAATAATGTTGATTGCAGCACCAGCTACTTCTCGAGAATCAAAGAAAGGCAGCATCAAAATATGATTGGGAGGATTATTGATATGAATGGAGTGGCTCAGGAAACTCCAGAAGCAATCTCAAAAGCTTTCATTAATTTCTATGTGAATCTAATTGGCAAGGAAAAGCATGTCCAACCTTTAGACACTGTTTTCATTAGGAAAGGTGCTTGTCTAGAAAAGGATCAGGCAGATTTTCTTATCAGGGAAGTTTCAAAGGAAGAGATTAAGGAGGCCCTCTTTAATATGGATCCAAAGAAATCCCCTGGCCAAGATGGGTTTGCAGCTGGCTTCTTTAAGGATGCTTGGGATATTATTAAAAGAGATTTCTGTAAAGCTATCTGGGAATTTTTCAGAACAGACAAGATGACTAAGCAAGCAAACTCGACGCTGGTAACTCTCATCCTTAAAAAGGATCATCCCCTCAAATGTAGCAGAATTCAGGCCAATTTCCTGCTGCTCAGTGGTCTACAAAACTATAACCAAAATTATGGCAAATAGACTGCAGGAAGTGCTGACAAGCCTAGTGGGAAAAGAGCAAGCAGCTTTTGTGAAGGACAGAAACATCTTTGACAATGTGGTAGTCTCTCAAACCATTGTTAAGGGTTATAATCAAAAGCATGTGTCTCCGAGATGTCTAATCAAGGTAGACATTAAAAAAGCATTTGATTCAGTTAACTGGGAATTTATTAGAGCCACTTTACATGCTTTGAACTTCCTAGACAGATTTATAAAGTGGATAATGAGCTGCATCTCAGGATCATGGTTCTCTTTGAAAGTAAATGGGAATTATGAAGGCTTTTTCCAGGGTAAATGTGGTATTAGGCAAGGGGACCCTCTCTCCGTCTACTTGTTTGTGCTGAGCATGGAAATTTTATCAAGATATCTGCGAGAAATGCCAGCAAAAAACCAATTTAGCTACCACCCGAAATGCTCAAGAATTAAACTTACACATCTCACCTTTGCTGATGATCTTTATTAGAGGGGATGTGCCTTCAATGAAAGCTGTGATAGATTGCTTAAGGAACTTTGCTGCAATCTCAGGGCTAGAGGCTAATCAAGCTAAGACTGATGTATATTTTGGTGGAGTGAATCAGGCAGTGAAGCAGCAAAATGCTTAGCATATCAGGATTCACTGAAGGGACCTTTCCCTTTAGATATCTTGGAATCCCTTTGAACTCTGCTCGACTTAAGAAGGATATGTTTAGCTCCCTAATGGCAAAAATCCAGCATTCTCTTCATCACTGGTCCTTAATAATGCTTTCTTATGCAGGAAAAATTCAACTTAAATTCAGTGATTTTTGGGCTGGAAAATTATTGGTGTGCAAGCTTACTTCTGTCAAAAGGGATTGTAAAGCAAATAAAGAAGTTGTGTAAGGATTTCTTGTGGAATATTGATGCAGGTAAGAGAAAAATGATCTACAAAAGCTGGGATGGATTATGTACCTTAAAGAAAGAGGGTGGACTAAGCATTAAAGAAGTCTTGGCTTGGAATAAAGCTATGATGGCAAAATGACTCTGGAAGACTCAAGCGGATAATCAAGGTGCTTGGTTTTGCTGGACAAAGAAGTATAAGCTTAACAATGAGAATATCTGGAATGTCAGCTCGAAAAAAGGTGATGCTGAAACATGGAAGGATATTGTTGCTGTTAGGGATGAAATTCTGGAAGCTACAGGCAATGAAAGAGATGCTGCTTGTCTCCTGAAGAGTTGGGAAAGAAATGGGAAGTATAATGCAGGAAAATGCTACAATTTCTTCAGGAAAAAGTATCAGCAAAATAAATGGCTTAAAGTGGTGTGGAATTCTATCAACCTGCCTAAGCATAGTTTCGTGGCAGCCCTTGCAATTCAGAACTCGTTAGCATCAGTGGATAATATTTGTGCAAGGGGGATGATGTTGGTTAATAGGTGTTGTTTATGCCGGAAGAATGCTGAGAATAATAGACATCTTTTCTTTGACTGCACTTATGCTAACAGAGTATGGGGGAGCATTCTAAACTGGCTGGGAGTAACAACGCGGCCGAAATGCTTGGAGAAGGAAGTAAAGTGGCTCAATCAAAGGCAACGTAAGAGACATTGGAGATATCGTTGGATGGTTTGTAGCCTGATAACAACAATTTATATGATTTGGCAGGAGAGGAATGCCGATGAAAACTGGATAATAGGAAATATCAGGAGCATTGTTAGCATCAGAGTGTATGCTTGTGCAACAAATTGTGATAGTGATGGGATTGCTGAAATGCTAAGAGTTTAAGAGCTTAGTTAAGTAGTTCCCTAAGGTTTGTTAGATTTTCCTAGTGGTGTCCATTTTGTAAGTTTTGTTCTATTTTTATTCCCAATTTGGATGAATAAAAATCAAAATTCTTACAAAAAAAAAAAAAATCAAAAGCTAATTTTAGATAGTTGATATCTTTGCAAAATTGCATTGATTGTTAAATGATATTTACAACAACTCTTTTTTAAGAATAAAAATGATATTACTTCTCAATAACTTTGTTAATACATATGTTTAATTTATTGATACTTTTTTTAATTTAGCCAATGATAATAATTCGTATAAATAAAAAATCTCATAAATAGTTGGGCATACAATGGTAATTAGAGCAGTCAAAACCTTAGCTAACTCGGTAACTCGGTTCATTCTGACCCGCTTATCCAAGGTCATGAACACACCTTTTATGAGTCGTGATATGTATTGACTTGCACCCGTTTACCCGTGTTCTAAGTTGATGGACATGAGTCCGCATTGATCCAAACTTCATTTTCCAAAATGTTTTAATCAACCACCCGCAACACTTCATCGATACATCAATTGTCTGCAAAAGAAATAGTAGAATTAATTTAGAAACAAAATGGCGATGCGAGAAATAAAACATGAGCTGTGGTCTCTGATTTATTATCATAGATTATGGGGTGTTGTGATTATGTTACATGCAAGGATTTAATTGAATCCTAAGAGTTCATGATTTAGCTGCACCCGTTTACTCGTATTTTAATTTGACGGATATGATTCCCGCAAACAACATTAATTGACCTGCATTCATTTACCCGTATTGAACTTTTATGACTCGTGACATGTATTGACTTGCACCCGTTTACTCGTATTCTTAGATGACATACATGATTTCGCATTGATCCGAACATGCAAATGACCCAAATCACATATTATTGTGAGGTTAAAGCAAACGCTAAAGAAGTAAAAGCATGCATGTCGGATTGGCAATGGAGGTGTGGAACTAACATGTATGTTATTTCATCCGTTTTTGTCTTTGCTATATTATTGCAGTAAAAAATATAATGAATAACGGCTATTTAGGGAAATATATTGGTAGATTTTTTTATTTACTGAAACCATTGTTTATTCTGTAAATTTAATTAGGAAATTATTTTTTTTTAAATATTATGGATTAACAATCTTTATATATAGTTTTGTTAATAAAAGAATCAACAAAATTAGTTGCCATAGCGGTTGAAGTGTTAACATATAAACACGAAGTCACAAGTTCAAGCCTTCATAGCTATATTTTTTCAAAATAATTATGTGACAGATGATGAGGTGGCGATGTCATCATCAATGACATCATCGCTGATGTGGTCACGTCGACGCAAAAAATTTCACAAGATGTATTGCCTATTAATTAATACTAGTTTATTGACTCGTGCAAAATTGCACGGGCTGTTATATGACATCATGCCAAAGAATCTTTTTTATGCTACAATCTCAGATCGCAAAGTGTTTCCTCAGCCTGATTAATAGATGCATTGAAAAGTTTTGAAAAATAGGAGGTCACGATGTTACACATGTCAAAAGCTTATGGCCCGTTCGGTATCACTGCCATTTTCAGTTTTTGGTTTTTTTTGCTTAAAATAATTAGTTAAATAAGTTACAAAATTAAATTTAAATTGTTTGTTCTATAATAGTTATACAGAAAATGAAAACTTACAACAGAAAACTGTAAACCCCTTTTTCTGGTTTTCAAATACGGGACTTTGGTTTTCAAAAAAACTGAAAACCAAAAACAGAAAACGATACCAAACAGGCCCTTAACTTATATGGTAAGTCGTCGGGATCAACTCATTTTAAGATAATAAACATGTATTTTTATGACCAGTATCCCATATTGATTTGAAGTAGTTTCGTCCTGCATATATTTGGGTCAAAATAGACCCGAGTCGTAGACCCCATTTGACCTTTCGCCAAGACATAATTAACTTGGTTGGAAAATGCTAGGAGTCTATATGTAGACAAAGAAAAATGTGTCTACACCTAGTGTGTAGTAAATTTAATTATGGTTGCAGTAAATTTTTAGTGTTTAAGTTAGGAATTAATTAGATAATAGGAAATTGAGATAAATTAGGATATTAATTAGGAAAGAAATCTTATATATTTGATTTTACTTCAGATGCCCAAAATTTACTAGTAAATCATGAATATTTACTTCAATCACATATTCTTTTACTATCTAGCATCTTGATTTTACTACACTTGAGATATAAGGACTAAAGTGTAGACAATTTTTGATGTGTCTATACGTAGACTCCTAGGATCGCCGAACTTGGTTTAAGCCCAAAATATATCACAATATATGATATATGAATCAAAAACTAATTATATTCCTATGATTGTTTATTTTTAAGCTTTGAAAATTATAAGTACTATTACCCATATTTTGACCTAACTCAACATAATCTCGTATTATTTACCTATTTCTAAACTACATATATCTTACTAGACACACCCATTTGACAGTCTACACGACATAGGTATAGCTGTTCACCTATGTGATATATTAACTTTAAATGTTCACCCCTATAATACCAACTATACCAAATATGCCACACAATTTTTTATAAAATATTTATTCCTTTACATATTAAAATGATTTGGCCTATATTATATGAAATTTTTTAAATATGAAACATTATCATTTAAGGAATATATGGCTAAAATTTCGTGTATAATCTTGATGAGTTGCGTTTTTAGAGTAAAAAAGGAACGTATACTGATTTTTAAAAAATAGTTTCCTTTTGCTATATATACGTTCAAACTAATTTTTATAAAGATGCGTATCAAAGTAAATATTTAAGCTAATTGCATATTACTTTACAAAGAAGTGCAAAGATTTTTTTACCAGTATCATATTAATTCATATTTGGTAATTAATTGATTTATCCCGTGTAGGAGAAATTATAATATTTCGATGTGGGAAATGTCAAGTTTACTATATTCTATATTAGCAAAACATGCTTTTATGCGTGTGAATGCGGACATATCGGGATTTTTTCTGTTTATAGCTAGATTTAAATAATATATGATTCTGTGCAATTTATTTAATTATGGTAATTGTTGTTTATTCTGGAGATTTACCCGCCTAAAATACGGAGTGTTGACATCAGCATTTGACGTGGCGCGGATGTCAATTCTGATGTGGACGGTCTTAAAAGCTTCTAAATATACCGCTATTGTATTTATACTAGTTTAATACCCGTGCAAAATTGCACGAGCTGTTCAATGGAATTGATATTAACTTAATTTTATAAACTACGGTACAATTAACAACTTTTGATTTTGATTACAATCATTTTCCCTTGTTAGCGTCTAAAAATAAAAAATAGGATAACTTATGAAAAGTCAATTGTTCTGATGACTCGACCACCTCTAACTGACATGTTTTTCTTGATCTAGAACTCGTTTGATGACCCGCACCCTTATTTAACCAAACCACCATATTTTTAGGACAAACCCTACCTAGTCGTTGACCAGATTTTGTCTCGTATTTAAAAAAAAAAACAAAGACGAAACCAAGCCCAAAATGGATTAGGAGAATAAAAGATTAATTAACTACCTCCAAACTTAATTTTACTTGATTAGATGCATATCCTACCAGGTAAGTTTACCTGATTAGACATTCTTTTTACGGGCTCCGAACTCGTTTAGACCCACAAATATTATTTGATCTAACCCATTGACTCGTAATGAGGACAAAACTAATAAGTTTTCGAAATCAATCTAATCGCTTGTAATCGATCATGAACCCTATTTTATTTTGTGAATTATGGTGGACAATAACCCAAATCAGCTTTATTGGCATATATCTTGACTTGTTAAACTATTTTGACCCATAATTAGCCCATTAAGACGCAGTTTGATACGACTATTAAGCTGTTTAGAGTGAAGATTCGATCTAATTTGAATGATATTGAACTGATTGATCAGATCTTAATTTGTCGTAAATTTAAGTGAACTATATTTTATGAGTATAAATATTTGAAGATTCGAGTTAGGTAATAATTTCTCCTTTAGATCAAGGCAAAAAATACAGTATATGATTCGATTTAGCTCACTTATAATGATATGAGATAGATGTCTTGTTAAAAATTCTGTCTTATATTATGAAATCCAACTTATAGATATTATACAAAAATTATACTACAATAAATAGCTTTTGTTCATTTTATAATCATCCGCGCATGGGCTGTTATAAGACATTATTAAAAACTTTATTTTCTAGACCTGTTAAAACTTAAATGCTTAACTAACCGAGTAAATTGACTCGATCCGTCCCTATTTTCCTAAGAAATGACAATATGCTTTATATACGACTTGTGACCCTAATGGCCCGAACCCGTCTTAGCCTGCATAGTTTCGTCTAATTTGACCCGGCCCATTGACTAATTATATCCGGTTTAAATTAACCCATATTTGACCTTAATCGGACTCGTATGACCCATTTGACATGTCTAGCTAATTGTAAACCCGTGCAATTTGCACTTTATTGAATACCAAATAGAGAGGGGATGCCGATATGTGATTGAGTATTATTCTTATTAAGGCAAATACACCCATTGTATAAAATCGATTTGATTAACCTGCCTTATCGATACTAAATATTGGCAATTAATTAGTATTTTAATTGTTATGAAATGCGAATAGAGAATCGGAAAAGTTAACAATCTGTAAACAAATTCTACAATCAAATAACAACACAACACAAAGTTGGACTGCTGGGGTTAGTAGAACAATACTTTTCGACTTTCGTCCCATGAATAAGTCACAACACACATACATAAACCTATCGAACATACACCTATCACTAAATTCCGTTAAAGAAAACTATAACTTTTCTCCTTGTTACACAAAACAATGACATTATGATTTATGGCAATGCCACGTATTGGCCACAACCAAGATAAAAATTGGATTAGAGACATCAATTTTCCCCTCTTTAAAAGTACAGTGGCATCGTCCTATTATGTATCCCCGTTCGTTCTACATACCACACTACGTACATTGGCTACATATGTAATGCATGTACAATTCAAAAATTGGACCATTCACGCTTAAATTCTCATCTCTTATAAGTTATATTGATTATAAGTTTGGTTAGATATACCCAAATTTAGTCAAGATGAATGAACATGGAATCCCTCGAAATCAAGGCTACAAAATTATGCTCAAAATCGAATATATCTATACTATACCTTTAATAGGCTAATCTCAACGCCTACGTGGCAGTCTTTGAAAGCATCTAGAGCAAAACAAATCCAACTCAAATCTTACGTGTCATCCCATTGTTCAATTCCCTTCTCTCTCTCCTCCATGTAGTACACCCTTCAACTTTTTCCAAATTAATTTTCATCAATTTCATCATTTATATGATAATTCATCATCATTATTCATTAAACTAATGACAATCAACTTTGTCTCTCTTGGCTTTTCGCTTACCAATTTATCAGTTACATATTAGTTTGATATACTATATATACCTTGGTGATTTGGAGAGAAAAATTTGCATGAAACAAATATTTGACATGTTGAAAGAGAGAGGGGAGTTAATATCTCATATTATCATAGTGGAGTATAGATTGCTTTCTCATACAACAATTTAGAGGAATATTAGCATCTTTTAATAGTTTTATGTATTAATAGTTGTTAGTCTTTATATAAGTGTTTGTGTGTGTACTCTCAAATTATTGTTACGTCCAAATTATACAACGCTATTTTTTTTATGGTTGTATTGTAGAAGACTATATATAATATAATTTGATAGCTTTGGTCATTGATATTTTCAATTTTGCATTAGACTATGAAAATATGATTTTACTAAAATGCATGCACACACTATATATCGATTATGGTTACATGAATCTTAGAATGATTCGCATCAAGGTTTAATTTTTTTGGATCAATTATGGTTTCAATGAAGTGTAGAATATGTGTTGTGGTAAGGTTAGATTAAAAACGGGTGAAGCTAAATTGCAGTCTTTTACGAATCATGTCAAATCATTTTGAAATTTGAACTAAATTTGGAATGATAATAGGTCAATCTGGTTAGGTCATGGTGATGTTTGTCATATTTGGTCACTTCTTGGACAAGTTCAATCAAAATTGGTCATTTTAAGTTTGGTCAATTATGATCGAATTATTATCGGATATTTCAATATTATATCACATAATATATCAAATTGATGTTCTATTGCTAAATATGTTTTAATAATTGTGATTTTAATGTGGTTAATTTGTGTCATTTAGGCTAACAAAAAGGTTTCATAAAATCCACGGGGCATGTCAATGGCGAATCATTTTAGCCTAATTCCACATTATCAGCCTACGTGTCACTCTCATATTATTTCAAGTCTCTTGAGTTGTCTTTGCAAACGTTTAGAAAACATTTCAACTTCTTTAAATTTAATTAGCATAAATTTCGTCATTATTGAATCATTGATCAGCATCTTAATAATGGTATTGAATATGTGTTTCTTGGATTTTCGTTTGTCAAGTTTGTTAGTTACATGTTAGATCAACACAGTATCTATATGGCTCAGTTATTTGTTTGAAGTTAGTAAGTTCAAAAAAAAAAATTGTCATCCACACATGAACGATATGTCGAAAGAAAGAATTAAGGAGAGGAGATAAGAAAATAGTGGTGTAGATAATTATCTTTTACAACAATTTAGAGTGATATTGAGAAGTTTTAATGACTTTATGTATCAATCAGAGTTAGATGTTATGAACTGTAGATTATCTTTGTACATATCCAAGTTATTGTTAGTTACAAATTAATATAGAAATTATTCGAAATAATTATAGTGTATTATAAAAAAAATACTCTTTTTATAATGAAAGTTGATCGTTGCTCACCATATTTTTTATCTTACAAAGTTACAATTGAACCAACAAAGGCGATAATTGTATTTTGATTACTAAATTCTACACACCTACTGTGAAATCATACAATGTTACTTAACTTTTGATATTTTTTTCATTATAATATGCAAATCATGACTATTCGTCATTTTGGAAATATAATTTGCAACAATAACTTTTTTGAAATACTTTGGATATAGCATCACTACTGGTTTAAAAAAGCGTACCAAAATCAAAATGATAACCGTGTCAATATACACATATTCTTAACGAAGTTAAAAATTAATGTTCCTATATTCACTTTATTTACGTAGTGTTTGGTTCAAGGTCGGAAATGAAATATAGATGTCATGGGTTTAAATTTGTGTACGTTTCGGCATCCATAGGCAAAGTAATAGTTATTGGGGAAGGAGTGAGGATTGAGATTTGTTTGACGATATCTGGGAGTGAGTCTAGGGGTTCGAAAGAGTTTGATTAAAATGGAGGAAGAGAGAGTCAAATCATAAAATGATAGATAAAGTAGGCGAATAGATCGTTGAACGAGAGATAGTCCAATCACGTTTAAAAGAGGTCTGGCGGCTAAGGGTATATTAGTGTCCGTGCAGTGTGGGAAGAGAGGTAGTAAAGTAGAGAGTATCCATAATTTAATAAGTTTAGAGGCGGAAGAGTTTCATTTTGGGGAATTAGATTCATGAAATACCGAATGAAAAACAAACTTTTAAACAAACAATTATAAAAATAATGCGAGCATGAGTTTGTCTCTTAAAATAAAAAACTCCCTACGTTCCAGTGAGATGTTGGACTTTACTTTTCGACCAAAAACCAATAAAATATGGTGGGGCGAAGGTGGGAGAAAGGAGAGAGAAATAGAAAATCCCCACAAAACCAATAAAATGTGGGTAGAGGTGAGACCTCTTGAGGGTACTATATTAACTTTATAAACACCAAATCCTTCCTAATAAGGAAAAGTCAACAATTCACTGAAATATCCCAATATGAAATAGTCAAACATCTCACTGGAACAGTGGGAGTAAATTGTTTACAAACATAATTTCAAGTGGACAAGACACCTAAGAAAATCACGATTGTTGTTGTTCCATTAATGTTGAGATCAAATAGTTATAGAATAATGATTCTTATATTATTAATTTAATATGTTAAATTAATTTTTGAATTTTTTTAATATGTGTCAATATCATTCTCATTTGTCGAAGAAAAGGGCACTCCAATACATAATTTTAATAATTGGAAATACACATTAATATTTATATAAAGAAGAGTACAAATAAGTTTGGATACGATCAAAGGGTGCTTATATGTGAGGATAATTCCATTGGTTTAGGGGGGTGGGGGTCATGTTAGCTATGGTTAATCATAGCTCTTATGATGGATAAAGCCACTATTTCCCTTAATCTCAAATACAGCCCCGTGATTTCACGGGGCAAATACTAGTTATATTAATTAATAGGCAAAACATTTAGTGTAAATTTTTGCGTCCACATCATCGACGATGTCATTGCTGATGTCATCGCCACCTCATCAACTGCTACCTAATAAACTCTGATAAAATGAGGCTATGAAGGTTTGAACCTCTGACCACACAATTATATTATAACAATTCAACCACTAAGACAACTAATTTTGTTGATTCTTTTCTTAACAAAATTATATATAAAGGACATTAGTTATCCCTGATATATAAAGGACAACTAATTGCCTAACGAAACCGCATTCATAATTTCGTCATAAATCTTTCTTTGTTCATCGGTCATGCTTGAAATAAGCTGGCGGTGCTCTTCTTGCAATGTCGTGGTGTCATAGTTCAACTCTTCAGCGATGAGCTTATTAAGCCTTTCTGACGTGACCCTTCATCTGGGTAAGGCATCTTTGCGAACTTGCGAAGCGTACTACCATTGCTTTGAAGGATTTTCTCTATCTCAGCTAAAGTGTACTCTTTAAGCTGCTCATCGCTTAGTTGCAAGTCTGTTTTAAAGACTTTTGTTAAGAGTTTCTAAAACAAAATTCCTTATAACGTGCAACAGAGCAGCATAAAATATATACTGGAAATGCAATTTTTAATGAAATATTACCGTCTATCTTCAGCAACCTTCTTTGACGATATTGAATGTCGTTACAGAGCGTATGCCATGTTTTTTCCCATACATACTCCGGCCTTGTCAAAATACCGGATAACAATAAAGTGTTGAATAGGCTTCTCAAGGAGTGTCCCGTGCGCCATTCATGTGCCTCGTTTAAGCCATCTATGAACTCTTTGTCGTCATCCACCAACCCCCTAGCGTAGCAAGCCTCCTTGAAAGTAGGATATAACACACCATCCATGGTTCTTATATCTTCCCAACATGTCGCCCCTTTAACATAGTTCAATAAGGTCCGTGGGTAGTTCCTTTCATCAGAGTCGGGCGTAACATGATACATTCTTCCAACTTGGGTTCCTTTCATCCTAGTTCTCTTGATTGTGGAAATTGGCAATTACATTCCATCCATGCCGTAGACATTGTCCTCTCAATGTTAGGATTCGACATTAGTTCTTCTAAGTCTTGCCCTTCCCTAAACAGTTGACCTGGTGATGAAAGTTAAGTTTCAGAATTGACGTGAATCTATAGTTCACCGGGAACCCAAGAATTGAGCAAGTTGCTTCACATGCCGGGATATAACGACAATTGTGGTACGTTTCAATCTCATCGATGATTTGCGGGTCTTTATTAGACTTACAGCTGTGTGACAATACTGCAATCACCCGATCGCTGCCTTTGTTCACATACTTGAATAAGTATTTGATTATTGCTCGCCCTTGGTTGCACCACTCCACATTGATGTGTGAATGATATTTCAGCAGCAAATCGGGGTTATATGGAACTACAAACCTACTGTCTAACTGCACCCCATTCTTTTCTATTGTTTCACCATTGTCTCTCCTTCGGTATATGGGGAATCTGTCTCGATCAATGCTAGTAGACTCTTGGAATCTCTTGGGGAATTTTTTTTGGCACACCCCATCAATCATGCACTTGGATTTTGGGTTTGAGTTTCCGCAAGGTCCATGCATCATACAATCTCTTACAATTCCATATAATCTTGGGTTTTCCTCTTTGTTGGGAATCTCAACACTTATGACTTTGTCAAAATCTTCGGCTTTTGCAATTTTGGATTTATTGTCGAACCACAACAAAATGTATGCACGTGGTAAACCACTCTTTTGAAACTCGATGGTGTGAACAACTGCACATGTAAACAAATATGAAGGCAATTAATCAAACGACCACAAATCATAGAGGATATAGAAGTCAAAATAAGTTAACTGACCTGCATTGGCTTTGCCGAATAGTTCACCGACCTTTATATCCTCAATAAGTTGATCTAGCTTGGTCTTGAATATTTGACATATAATATCAGGTCTGTCCTCAACCTCCTTACATTATATATACCCCAAAAGACTCAAATTAAGACATTACAATATTCCTTATGAGAAACCATCCAAAGAAAATAATTAAGATCATGGATCCAAATTCATATTATCCCAAAAAGTTGTATCCTCCCATAATGTTATTAATTATAACAAACCCAAATCCATTAAGCAATCAAGCTATATATCTTAAAATAAACCAGTCAATAAATTTCAAATTCACCCCTCCAAAATCCACCACAGACTATAATTTCGAACGCTAGATAGCAATCAAACTTTAAACTCAATTTCATAGTCGCGCTTAAGTTTCTTAGTTACATTCCACAATAATATTTTCCTTACAAAACTCGTGAGAATCACCTTCGAACAATACAACTCAATTCTAAAACAGATTTTTCACATAATTTAAAATTCATAATTAGTATAGTCATCACTAGATCGCCTTATAATAGAAAATCCATTTCACCATATGACACCCACTATATTTCTCATGTTTGACCAAAATCTCATATAAATCATCGACGTAGCGATGTCCAGACACATGTCTAAAATGCTAAACATAGATCATTCCAATAATACTCAACATATTAGTTACCAGTCACACTACTAAGGGTAGGGTGGGAGGGCACCATCTACATTTTGGTATATTTTCTCTATGTTTAGTTCAACTCCTTAAGAATGATGCAGCAATTTGCTATCAAGCACTTAATAACGATTCCAACACTAATAAATACCAAAACAATATATGTCTCAAATGAGGCACATTCCAGGAAACCAAGAATACGTATACATGTCGAACATACTTCAAATAGACATACAATAATTTCTCATTCCAATTCAATGAATATCATTCCAAATAGATAAAGGTGCGTCTGACTTTCAAAGACCAACAATTTTCATACATGTACATCAATTTCGTACTTTCTAATTCAAATACCACATTACATTCACCATATATTTCCAAGTGAACCAAAACATTCAAATCATTCAATAACAAGTCTATATAAAATTCACATGTGAAAACAAGTGCCAATTCATATATAAATGGATGTTAAACACACATGAACAAACAAAGCAATACCTCTATACCCCCATACGGCTTGGTTCATTTTAATTGTTTTTTATCCTAATTAAATTATTTCATTCATTTTTTTTAGCCTTATTAATTCAATTTAGCGTGAGACCTAACCTGGACTCTGATACCAACTGTAACACCCCCAAATTTCCTTTCCTTTTTAAAAACATTTTTATTGCGAATCAAAATCAAAATTTAGGAATTCAGAGGTGTCATTTTGCACTCGAGTCAAAGACCCGAATGCAAGGACATTTCAGAAGCCGAACTACAAATGTCTAATGATCCAGAATAGTCTATTACAATCCATTAATTAAGTTACTACAACAATACCAAATCCGAACTGTGAAATAGTCTAAGTATAATAAATGGTCTAATAACATAGAGTCCAACTAATATATAATAAGTCGTCGTTCCTGCATGCGTCAATCAATATAACCTGTGGTGGATTTAAAACACAAAAACCATAGTTGAAAAAGTCAGTGAAATTGAGTAAGCTAACACCTCAAGTCGTAGAAAACCAGAACTATTACCTGGGTTTTGTAAACATTTAAATTTTATTTTCGAAAACCACACTTAGCACGTTATTACAGAAATCAATCGAAAGACAAATCGAATCACCAAAATAGAAGTATCACAGTCACTACAACAAATGTATATCATTTCATTAATATAATTGCAAATCATTCTTTACGATTTTTAATGAGGAATTCATAACGAAATTTATAAGTGGGATGAGTCGAGTCTTTGTCAAGTCCTCCAAACCATACCATTCATGTATTGATAAGTGGGTGAGCCGGATTTATACCGAGTCACCAAACCATACTATTATATACGTGGGTGAGCCGAATCTTTATCGACTCACCAAACCATACCATTATATACGTGGGTGAGTATGTTATTTGCCGACCCACCAAACCATACCATTATATACGTGAGTGAGTCGGTTATTTGCCTACCCACCAAACCATACCATACAAGACTACTAGACCTTAAGTGTGCACACCCCCTATTAAGTATTGCTAACCCAATAGAGTAGTACTAGAGCCAAACCCACTTAAAAACCGACGCGGTGGGGCAATAAAGTGGAGTCGATGTGACTCAAACCAACAAAGTGGAGTCGATGTGACTCAAACCAAATAAAGTGGAGTCGATGTGACTCAAACTAATAATCATAGTGTATCCTCATACTTTATTTATTTATTTTGTTTATTGTATCGATAATTTACAAAAGCATATAATGCAATAATCATACAACCATTCATAATTCAGTCACATCAATATCAATTGTAGATTCATCAACCATAATTCCAATAACATCTTTTAAATTATAACCAAACAATATATCAATGCAATAGTCCAATCCATTCAAATCAAGATATGATAACCAAAACAATAAATCGTTCTCCACCTAGCATGATACTAAGTTTTCACCCAACACACCAATCACTTAGCATATAATTTTGAAATGTTTCTACAAGTTTAAGAAAGGTTGAGCATGTTGGCTTACCTTTTTAATCAACAAAAACTCAATATCGCAACAATCACTAATACTCCTCGTCTATGAACTCAAGGGTTACAACAATACAACCAATAAATCCCAAATTAATACTAATCTCACCCAATCATTCATGTAATACTTCTGTTAGTTCTATTCTTTATGAAATGCCCATGAAAACTTAAATTATAACCCAACAACGAACAATTAACCAACAATTCTAATTCTAATTCAATAATCAACTAATAATACTCAATTAACACTCAATTTATTTTAAAAATTCCCAAAGACTTAAAATCAATTTTAAAACGGAATCTAATTCATAAAAATCAATCCTTAATTATTATGATTTATTTAGGATTTATTAATACAATTTATATTGTGCTTTAATTATCAAAAACATGTTTAAATTACATAAAATTACATAAAAACGAATTTAATCAACTAAAATCCGAAAATCAGTTCACAATGTCTTAAATTATCAGAATTTTGAATTATTGATCATCAAAATTAATTTGGGCTGATTAACCTAATTAAGAAACAGTTAATCAAAATTCCCCCATTGCAATTTCTACAAATTTGAACAAAACCCAATTTAAATCTCAAACTAAATTCAAGAACTCTAATTGACAGATTATAAGCATACTAAAGTCATAAGTTTCAACATTAATTGAACCAGTTCGAGTAATTAAGCTAATTAATCCCAATTTCGTGATTAGTGAAAATCAACTCAAAACAATAATAAAGATTAATTCTTTATGCATAAAACTAACCCAAATTTATTACCCACTACTAATAACATCTACTAGAACCAATTAAACACAAAACAAAACTTGAAAACGGATTGAAATCCACGCTTAATTGTAAGAACGAAAACAGGGGAAGATGAGGGGTGGTGAAGCGTTACCCACGGTAGCAGAAGGAGGAAAAGGAAGGTGTTGCGGGTGGTTGGCCGGAGCTCAGGTTCAGTCGGGCGTGTGTGCAATGATGAAGGGCGAGAGAAGAAAAGAGGAGCAGGGGTTGTTTTATATAGAAAGAAGAGAAGGGCAGTTGGTATACCATACCCCCGGCTGATGTCATGCTGACATCACCACAATATTAAAAAAAGAAAAACTAATAAAATGGAGTAGTTTAGAAAAAAAAACTAAATTCACACTCTACGGTTACCATTTTTTTTTATTATATTTTTACCCTAATATCTAGCTTCTTTCCTAATTGTACGTAACTAATCAATTCAAAATCATATCAAAATAACATTCATAAAATTTTTTACGCAGGGTTCTTCCAATTCACCAATATTGATCAAGGTACTCCCTCCATTTCATTAGGTTATTTGCATTTGGTTTGAATTCCTCTCACAGATTCAAACCAAATGCAAAGAACCTAATAAAATGGATGGAGTATGATAATTTTACGCAGGGTTTTCCAATTCACCAAAATTTATCACTATTTATAGCACTATTCCAATTTTTAGTTGTGTTTTGCAGTTTTATTAACAAATACGCAAGATTAAGCATCAAAAAAGCTCATCAACACCAAACAATTTGTACTACTCAAAGGTCAGTTTGTTAATGTTAATTGAAATTCTATTTTGAACTGTTTTTAATTCTTGAGAATATGCATTTTAATGTCTAATTTTTTAGCATTCTACAAAATTTCGGAATGCTCGTTAGTTTGGTACCAATACTCGTTAGTTTGGTACCAATACTCGTTTGTTTAACCTAAATGCTCGTTAATTCAACATGAATGCTCATTGAATTTAAATTTGTTCGTCGGTTTGATCATTGATTTGAATGCTCGTTTGTTTTATAGGAATGCTCGTTGGTTTAATGTGAATGCTCATTACATTTTTAATATCGCTCCTGAGTTTTAAATGCATTGTTATTACCCTAACGTCTAATAGTTTCTAATCCTCGTTAATTTGATATGCATACTCGTTAGTTTGATCTGAATACTCGTTAGGTTACGCGAATTGTTATTAGTAATGCTCGTTCACTTTTTATAACTTATTAGTATTTTGATACATTAAATTTGCTCGTTTTGTTTTATGTGTATGCTCATTATTTTGATAAGAATACTTGTCAGTTTAGTGTGTGAGCTCGTTAATTTGAAATATAATTTGTTTGTAATGTAATGTGCACGTATTTTTGATGTACTGCTGATTTCATTAAATTTGCTCGTTATTATGGTGTGTATGCTCGTTGGTCTGATCTAATTACTCGCTAGGTTTAATAATTTCATTTTTTATTACCTTTCTAATAATTTCAATCATGCTCGTTATATTTTGGAGAATACTCATTAAGTTTAAATTATTATTTTTAACTTTACGTATATAATTTTTGATGATGCTCATTTTTTTTTTGTTGAATACTCATACGTTCTTAATTAATGCTCATTAATTTCATTTTTTTATATAATGTTAATGTGCTCATTAGTTTGATGTCAATGCTCGTTAGGTTGATGGCAATGCTCAATGGTTTGCCGTCACAATTTTAATACTCACTGATTTGCAAGCAAAGTAATTCCTAACAATTTACATACTCAACAATTTTTACTAAATGCTCAGCGATTTACGATGATAAATTTATTAAATTTATCCCGTACTATATTGACACACACATTGTGTTATTTTCTCGCTAAATACTCACTAATTTTGAGTGCATGCTCATTGATTTCCAACATATACTCTTTGTTTCACTTGTGGCCAAATGCTCAATGAATTTGACGTTGTGTGAGTAATTTTATTTTGTTGAGATCACAAGCTTACCAATTTTGGTTATGTTCCTATTGATTTTAATAAGATCATACTAGTTGTGATTTTCACCAATCAAACCATTAATTTTTTATAGTAGCTCAAAAAGTTTTGGTTATGTACTCGTCAAAAGTTTTTATAATCTTGATCGATAAATTCGTTAGATTTTGTTAAATGCTCATTAGTTTTGGTTCGATACTCATCAATTTGTTTTTTTGTGAGAAAAAACTCTTTAACAGCATTTGTAAAGTCGTCCCTTACTATTTCCCAATTCTCCTTGAAAAACCCTGTAGAAAACCCATCTTGGCCAGGACTCTTGTTAAAGTCAATATTGAAGACATCATTCTTAATTTCCCTGTCTGAGATTGGCATTATCTGTAATAGCCCGAACCGCCGTCCGTCGCACCGTCCGTCGCAACACAGCCCAATAAGATGGGTAGTCACCTCCTAGGCCCGTAAATCCTCTCGTGGGCTCTAAAAGGTGACGGCCTTGTTGTTAGTATGATGGTAGGAATCTATTATAAACTGATCATATGAGCCTTATTTTCCCAATGTGGGACAAACCAACTCCATAATCCACTTTCCATATTCCGTAGTTTTACAAACTCCCCCACTTAGAGAACGCGACGTCCCCGTCGCGCCTCGGCCACTCCATACCAACATCAACACAGGTCCAAGATCTCCCCCGCTAAACGGCTGGTCTGGGCCTCGCCCCAGCACCCAGCACGCAGTCGCAGGGTTGCTCTGATACCATCTGTAATAGCCCGAACCACCGTCCGTCGCAACACAACCCAATAAGATGGGTAGTCACCTCCTAGGCCCGTAAATCCTCTCGTGGGCTCTAAAAGGTGAAGGTCTTGTTGTTAGTATGATGATAAGAATCTATTATAAACTGATCATATGAGCGTTATTTTCCCAATGTGGGACAAACCAACTCCATAATCCACTTTCCATATTCCGTAGTGTTACAAACTTCCCCACTTAGAGAACGCGACATCCCCGTCGCGCCTCGACCATTCCATACCAACATCAACACTGGTCGAAGATCTCCCCCGCTAGACGGCTGGTCTGGGCCTCGCCCCAGCACCCAACACGTAGTCGCAGGGTTGCTCTGATACCAACTATAACACCCCCAAATTTCCTTTCCTTTTTAAAAACATTTTATTGAGTAACAAAACACAAATAAGGAAATTCAGAGGTGTCACTCCGAACTTGATTCAAAGACCCGAATGCAAGGAGATTTCAAAAGGCACAGTATAAGAGTCTAATAATCTAAAATAGTCTATTACATCCAATACTTAAAAATTACAATAATCCAAAGTATGAAGTAGTCTAATTTCAATAGATTGTCTAATAAACGAAAGTCTAATTTATTAAATCCATCTACTGTCTAATGAGTCGTCGCTCCCGCATGCATCAATCATCCCAAATCTGTGGTGGATTTAAAGCACAAAAACCACAGTTGAAAAAGTTAGAAAATTGAGTAAGCTAACACCTCAACATGTTTAAAACCCAAAACACTTACCTGGATTTTGAAAACGTTTTTAGTTTTATTTTCGAAAACACACTTAGCACATAATAACATATAATCATCCAATAACAATTTCAAACCATCAATCCAAATTCATATTCCACATTCTATCATTCAATTAATACTTATCAATTGTATAAGAAACATTCAACAACACGTATCGAACATTAATATGATCACGAGTAAGAAGTTATTAGTCATAATCTATAATCCACAATCCATAACTCAACCAATCAGAGATTAACAATAAATAAGAAGTCATAAGTCACAATTCACAATCCACAATCCACAATCCATAATCCATAATTCATAATCCATAATCCATAATCCATAATCCATAATCCATAATCCTTATTATTTAGTAATGGACTGAATCTTTTGCCAATTCATCCTATCAACCATAATCCATAATCCATAATCCAAGACTACTAGACCTTAAGTGTGCACACCCCCTACTGAGTGTTTTTAACCCAAAGAGTAGAGTAGAGCCTAATCCTCTTAAATACCGATGTGATGGGGTAATAAATAGGAGTCGATGCGACTCAATCTAATGAATAGGAGTTCTTTTGACTCAAGCAAATAGATAGGATCTCTGTTGGCTCAAACGAATAAATAGGAGTTCTTTTGACTCAAACGAATAAATAGGAGCTCTTTTGGCTCGAATAATTAATTAGGAGTTCTTTTGCTCCATCTAAGTAACCAGTATCTTATTGAGAGAGTTGATGATCACAAATCATATAAAACGATATCAAACCAACATCATAATATAAATGACTATGCGCCCACAAACCAAACCAAATCAACCAATTCAATATACATTCAACCTTACTTTTCAAAATCACATTTATATCACAAGCCAAACCATATACCAATATCAATACAATAATTCCAACCAATCATGATAAAGAAATTATATAAATTGAATCGTTCTCCACCTATCATGATACTATGTTCACATCCAATCACACCATTCACATCTAGCACATAAGTTTGAAAGGTTTCTACAAGTTTAAGGAAGGTTGAGCATGCTAGCTTACCTTTTTAAGCAAACGGAAAACTCAATAGCACAAAAATCACTAGTATTCCTCGTCTATGAACTCAGGCTCTACAATTATACAAACGACTTTCCCAAATTAAAACTCAATCTTTCTCAACCAACCAACCAACTATATATCCATATGTTACTATGATCCTATATGCAATGTATGAACATGACAATACCAAATTCAAACCAACAATAACCAATTATCCAATAATTATATTTCTATTTCATTAATTATCAAATATAACTCAAATAACACTCAATTTATTATAGAAATTCTCAAAGGCCTCAAAATTTGTTTAAGACAGAATATAACTCATAAAATTCAACCCTTGATTATTATAATTTAATTAGAAATTAATCTAACAATTTAAATTATCTTTTATCAATTAAAAACAATCTTTTATTCCATAAATCCCAAAAATTCGAATTAAATTATGTAAATATCGAAAATCAGTTTATAAATTTATAATTCATCTAATTTTCGAAAATCCTAATTAACATAATTAATTGAGCTAATTACACTAATTTAGAATCAATTACCCGAAATCACAACAATTTACAATTTATACAAAGCATGAACAAACCCAACTCAAATCCCCAATTACAATTAAGAACCTTAATTAACTAACTATAATTATACCCAGTCTATGATTACCGAATTTAATTAAACCAATTTCGACTAACTAAACTAATTAACCCAAATTCGTGATTAGTAGAAATCAATTTAAAACAATCATCAAAATCAATTCTTGATGCATAAAACTAACTTAGATCGATTACCCACTAACCATAGCATCTATTAGAGTTAATTACACATGATTTAAGACAATAAAACGAATTCAAATTGACGTTTTAATCGAAAGGACGAAAACAAGGGAAGAAGAAGAGGAAGTATTGCTCACGAAAATTGCTCGAGATAGAGGAGGTGGTGCGGAGATGAGAAAGAGGAATGGCCGGCGGCGAGCTGGCCAAGTGTTGAGTGCGGGCGAGGTCGGCGTACGGCGAGGCTAGGTCGAGCGAAGGTGTGAGGCAAGAAACAGAGGAAACTCTGTTTTATAGAGAATAAGGGGGGGGGGGTTTGACGTGGGTTAAGAGAGAGAAAGAGAGTGTTTTTTTTTTCTTTTCCCTTTTTTCCTTTTTCTGATTTTCTAATTTTCTCTAATCTCTTTTTTTTTTTTTCCTAAGTTTTGTTTGGGTTGGGTATATGAAGTTTGGGCCAACATGGTGTTGGGTTGATGTTTGATTGTTGCAAGTAAAAAGTGACCCAATTTGGAAATAGAAAACCCAAATCGCAAGTCCAAATTTAGAACCAATTTCCGATCCCGTTTTCGAAAACGATTCACGAAATAACAACTAATTCATTTTTGCTGGAATAACTTAGCTAATGATACTAAAATATTATTATTAAAATATTCCAAATTTTTAGAATATTACATCCTTCCCCCCTTAAGACAACGTTTCGTCCGCTAAGCGCAAAGTAAATAAATCAACTCAACAGACAACCACACAACACAATACTAAACTCATATGACGCAAATATATGAATGCAATGCATGATTCTAAGTATAACCCTAAGTTGGCATTACAATCCACCCTCCTTAAAAGAAGAGTTCGTCCTCGAACTCACGAGTTAAACAATCCTATATGTAATTAAATAATGCTAACGCCTTGATACACGAGAACAAAAAAAAACGGCAATAAAATACAGAATCTTGTCATCATTTTTGCGCTGTCAAACCGATACACCTTAGAAGATACATCATGATATCAATCTTATAGTAATCCAAAAATTAAAGCATCGCTAAGAATTCTGAAACAAACCTCCGTGTAATTTAAAATCTATAGTTAGTATAGTCGTCACTCTACTTCTTATTACAATTAAATTCACCATATAACCCCTACTATATTTCTCAGTTTGACCAAAATCTCATATAAATCATCGACGCAGCGATGTCCAAACAATAATCTACGATGTTGACTATAGAGCACTTTTACTATCATTATTATTATTATATACCCTGCCCACTAGCCCTACTTTTAAGGGTAGGGCGGGAGGGCACCATCTATAAAAGGCATCCTAATCTCATCCGTAGTTGGTAATGATTCATATTAGTCATACACACTAATTAGTAATTCTCCTTAGTATTTAGGAATTGTAACTAACATTTAAATAATAATGCAACAACATTTCAATAATAATGAATTAACATTGTAACTCATGCCAACAAATAACTCATGCCAACAAAGTTATCACCACCTCCTAATCATAATTACAGACTTACAATAGAAAAAGGGTTAAAACAGTTTATGCTCCAACCAAAACACATTATCCAACCATGAAAACAGATATATAAAAGCATGCTTATTATAATGTACACTTTCCTCATTTAGTTGGCACCATTTGAAATAATTAAGGTACACTAGACCTTCACATTCAACAATCTCATCCATATTCGAACCATTCCAAACATTCAAATTCCAACATATATCACCAATCTCCCATCAAAATTTGAAACAAGAACCATACAGGAGCCTCACATGTGTAAACAAATAGCAAGAAATAAACAAAAGATGCACTAAACACATAAAACAAACAAACTCATCCCCCATACGACTTGATTCATTTTATTAATCATTTATTTATTTATTTTGCGGGTTGATTCGTTTATTTCATTTTTCCTAGTCTTATTAGTTCATTTTTCCTAGTTTTATCAGTTTATCTGCACCCTCCTTTTGCATTTTCATTGAATCCTCAAATATATCTGCATTTATCTGTTTGACTTCACGATTAGTTCCCAACAGATTGATGTAGTAGTCAATAAAAGCCTGAGCAATACCCTTCTGATCATCATACACATTCCCCTGCATATCCTTGATTTTACCTGTTATACTCTGATGTTTTCTCTCAGCAATTCTAGTATAGAAATACCTAGTGCTGCAGTCAGCTTCTTTAATATGTTGTACTTTAGCCCTTTTGGCTCAGCATACTCATTTCAACTTGCTTTAGCTTTTGTTACTTCTATTTTAGATCACTGACTTCCCGAAAAGCATCATTTGAGGCCCTCCTTTGCAGGTTTTCCTGAGATTTAAGCAATTTATTCCTTACTACCTCCACCCTTTCAGAAAGTTTGGAGAAATGCATGTGGTTAAGCTCTATAAGAGCATGTTTGGCATGCTTCAGCTTCTGAAAGAGTTTCTGCATTGCTGTACCCTGAACTTCTTTTTCCCAAGCATTTTTGACTATGCTCTTATAGTCAACATGAACAGACCAACAATTGAGATATCTGAACACCTTTTTAGGCTTGTTCTCCTGGAAAACTCTCACCAGAATAGGAGAGTGGTCAGATAAACTTGAAGGAGAAATTCAGCAGCAGAATTGGGAATTTTTGAAATCCATTCTGCATTGACTAGTGCTCTGTCAAGTTTGCTCCAATTAGCATTTTCCCCCTGTTGATTATTGGTCCAGGTGAAAAAACACCCCTGGCCTGCAATGTCATCTAAGCCACAACTTGCTAAGCAATCATTAAAATCCATCATGTCCATGATATTTGGGGGGGTATTGCTGTTCTTTTCCTCATTACTCCTGGTGACATTGAAATCACCAAGGACAAGCCAAGGTTTAGCTCCTGGGTTAAAAGTTTCCAACTCCTGCCATAAAATCCTCCTCTCAGCAGCATCATTACTTGCATAAGTGAAGGTAATGAAGAGCTCCTGATTGGTAATAATATGGTATACCTTGCAACTCACAAATTGTGCATGAGTTTTTAAAATATCAACTCTAACTTGCTGTGGTTTCCAAACCACCCAGATTCGACCATTTCTATGGTGACTGTAAGTTGTAATAACCTTATAAGCAACAAATTTCCTTCTGCTGATGGAATTTGCTTTGTGCTCCTTTACTCTAGTTTCTAAGATTCCAAGAATATCAACTTTGTACTTCAACAGGAGGTCCTTCACCTCCTGTTGCTTGAGGGTGTCATTGCACCCTCTGATGTTCCATGCAGCCACTAACATTGGGGAGGGTCAGGTGGTTCCCTATATCCCCTGTAATCCCATTCATTACTCTCCAAGTCAGCATGACCAGGTGCCTCCTCCTCCAATAACATTAGATCCCTGAATCTGTTCACAATGGTAGAAGAAGTAGTCATCTTAGACTATTTGCTTCTCCTTGAAGAATACTTCCTGCTTACCATCTTAAATCCCAAATCTCCAGAGAGTGGTGAGTTTGGATAAACTCATGGAGATATGTGATCTATATATTCTAAGTCCTCCACAATATTCTGCTGATTATGAGGTTTTACTAACTCAGGTTCAGTTACTACTGCTGCCTGATTAGCCATCTCATTTCCTGCCTTGTCTGCTTTGTCATTCTTTTCATAGTTCTTGTTTGTGAGTATTCCATTGCTCTCCCCATCAGGAGACTTCTGCTGAGCATTTTGGGTGACATTCACTACAGGTTCAGGTGCTACTGCTGCCTGAGTGACATTCTCATTGCTCAATTTAACTGGTTTATAGACGTGCTTGGCCATTTTTGTTTGCACTTTGGGTTTGCTTAGCAAATCATGGCCAAGTTTTTTGCATCCTGTGCAATAATAGGGCACCCACTCGTACTCTATAGTTTGGACCTGAGTACCACCATAAGGAGTGTTGATAAGAACTTCTTTTGGGAGATCAGTAGATACATCCACCTCCACTAGAACTCGAGCAAATGAGAGTTTCTCCTTATGGGTGGTTGTGTGGTCAGCAAAAAGAGGTATGCCAACCCTGCTTGCTATTTTGCTTAGAGCCTTGTCAGACCAGCACCAAGGTTCCAGTTCTGGAAGCAGAATCCAGACTGGTACATGGCATAGACTTTCCAATTCCTGAGCAAAGCAAGGTTCCCGGCCATTTTTTCAGAACCAGTATGTTAGATCCAATCTTCCAAGGCCCACCTTTGAGAATAGTTTGCATATCATCTTTGCTAGAGAATCTAATGCTGAACCATCCTCTTTTATAGTACTTGATGTCAGGATGATCAACATGGTTCCAATTTTTCTGGGCAAAATTCATTAGTGTTTGGTCCACTCAGTTCATTAGGACTGATATGTATCAAATCATGATCAATAAACTGGAGAGCTCTATTCATCATTGGTCCACTCAGTTCCTATCTTTTGCTGGCAAAGTCCAACTGATAAATTCTGTGGTCTTTGGTCTGGAAAATTTCTGGAGCTCAAGTCTGCTGATACCTAAAAAAATCTTGAAAAAAATCTCCAAAGTTTGCAGGAACTTTCTCTGGGGCATCACTGAAGGAAGGAAAAAGTTGATCTACAAAAGCTGGACCAGCTTATGCTCCCCTAGAGATGAAGCTGGTATTAACATCAAGGAAGTACTAGCTTGGAACAAAACGATGTTGGCAAAATGGGTGTGGAAACTGGAGACTCAAAAACATGGTATTTGGTGCAAATGGACTGCAGCTTATATGCTTAAAGGGCAGGACATTTGGGGTGTTGAAACTAAAGCTGCAAATACTGAGAGCTGGAAGGGCATTCTGAAAGTTAGGGATGAAATCCTGATGATGGCAGGAAATAAGAGAGCAGCTGCTGAAATGCTACTAACCTGGTGCTCTGCAGATAAATTCCAAGCTTCAAAAGCTTATAATGGGTTTAGAAGGAAATTCAGTAAGGTTGACTGGCATAAAGCTGTTTGGGACACTGTCACCATGCCTAAACACAGCTTTATTGTTTCTCTGGCAGTTCAGCAGCACCTAGCAACTATAGATAATATACAAAGAAGAGGCATTCCTATTGTGAACAGGTGTAATCTGTGCAAAAAAGCTGAGGAGAATCATAAACACTTATTCTTTAAGTGTGAGTTTTCCAGAGCAGTTTGGCACAGAATTCAGGAATGGTTAGGCATCAACAAGAGAAACTGGGACCTAAGAAGAGAACTAGCTTGGATCAGCAAAAGTTCAAGGAGGAAGCACTGGAAGACTAGGTGGACTAAGGCTAGCTTAAATGCCACAGTATATCAGCTCTGGTTAGAAAGAAATGTGAGAATCTTTGATGAGAAAGAGCATAGCAAGGAATGGATAATTCATAAGATCAAGTATATAGTCTGTGTTAGACTTTAATCTTGGATTGGAGATGAGATCCACCAAGATGTAATGGATAGTCTAGCTAGTGAGTCATAAATTCATTAGTGGGTATTATTTTGTAAGAATCCTTCTTTTTATTCCCAATTTGGATGAATAAAAATCAATTTCTTACAAAAAAAAAAAAAATACTCATCAATTTTTACTAAATGGTCAAGAATTTACAATCATATATTTATTAATTTTTACTACCTACTCGATATGAGCATGCAGGAGTTCAAACTAACACAATGACATACCATTGTAGAAGGAGAAGGAGGTCATAAAGTAACAGACGAGTTAGCGGCAAGGGCTACACGTTATTAGATTATCGCGAAGTTTACACATGCTTGTTAATTTTTTGTATTTCTCATTAATTTTCCATGAAAACTCATTTTTTTTTTCTGTGTAATTCAAGTGCACATGCACTTGAATTATGACTAAATGCTCATTATTATTTCATTAATACTCGGTGATATTGATTATAAGCTCAATACTTTTCGTATTTGAAATTCAATACTATGTATCAATTCGTTTTTTAATATCCTTATTAAGAGTTGTCCAAAACTCACTCATTTGTACACATATGCTTATTAATTTACAAAATGCACATTGATTCTCAATAATAATTATAATACTCCGTTATAGATAAATATATACTCGTTGATTTCTAATATATGCGGGATAAGCCTTAGCTCAAACAAGGATTACAAAATTTACGGAATGTATTACAACCTACAAATTAAAGCTCATCTTGATAGAAAGATGTCAATTAGATTTGAAACTAAACTTTGATATAAGTAATGGAAAAAAATATAAAAGAAAACAACATAATAAAATAGAACATAGTTATAGCAAAAAATTATTCAACCATTAAAATATAACAAATGTATATATATAAAAAAAAAAGAATCCAAATCTGTTAGCCGTACGTTGGATGAGGAGGTTGACAAAAATGTTTTTTTTTTATTAAAACATTCACCAGCAAAAAAAAAGCTACTGACATCATCATGACATCAGCCTGGGGGCACTACCCTCGGGTGTATGATAGTATTTTGGAGAGAAGGGGGGGGGGGGGTTGGGGTGTGTCGTGATATAGGAGAGAGAGGGTTTTGTTTTATTTTTCTGATTTTTTCTGATTTTTTTTCTCTTTCCTTTTGTTGTGGTTGGGTGTTTAATGTTTGGTCCAATATGGTAGTGAGTTAGATTATTTTGTAGCAACTAGAGATGACCCAAGTAGAAATAGGGAGACCCAAATAGAAATCCAAATTTAAGACCCAATCCCGAACTCATTTTCGAAAACGACTCACGAAACAAAAATTAAATCTATTTTTCGCTATAATAAATAAATTACTAATACTAAAATATTATCATAAACGTAACGAAAATTCGGGATATTACAGTTATAGTCGCCCATTTCTCCTTCTACTAAGGCCGCAACTTCAGACGTCATGGGGAGATTGTACTCCCTGCCGTCTTTCTTCCTTTTCGAAATAAGGCGTAGCCTGACATCCGTGCAATCAGCTTCCTTGAACCGATCTTTTTCCATTCGAAAATTTTGAGCGATAGGATTGTGCGCATCAACCATATCCCCTAGATCTTTAATTAGAAAGTCCTCGAATCTGTTAAGGTCGCTGGGGCTGTTAGAAGAATAAAACCACTTGTTAGTTAGTCCTGTATTATATAACTACATATAAGTTTAATAAGTATTTTCACGCTAGAAAATTAACTACACTGCATTTTTTTCTATTGTTGATTTCATCTTCCATATCGTATATATATAGTTGCGAGAATTTTGAGGGATTTCCCTCATGCAACAAACTTCCAATCAAGTGTTGATTCTGGCCACCTATTTTAAAGTTGTAAGGTCCAGGTGCTGCAGTGACATCTTTATCTATTTTTCCCCCATCGAAGTAAAATTTCACAATATGTTGTACGATATGATATTTTCTATAAAATGTTTGCTATGAGGATGTCGTTTCTCCAAAAGTTGACAAAGTAGTTTAGGAGGCTTTTCTAGCTAGAAGAGGTAGTTGGACCTTTCCATGCATACAACACATTGAGAAAGCTGGGTTCCTTGTTTTTTTTTTTTTTTTTTTTTTTTTTTTGTTTATTCGCTCTTTCCTCATACCAAAATAAGGCCCCACAATGTTGACATTTGTAATTTGGATTGCCTATATCCCAATAATCTTCGGAGAAAGTGCTGGTCGTATGCACTTCCTCATCATCTACGTCGTCACAGTGTTCATCCGGTGAGATCCTACAAAATATAGGATTGTTAATTTATAGTTAAAATAAGAAAGTAAATATTTATCTTCTACATCAGAAGTATCTTCAACTCTTCCCTTTTGGGATAGATGTGTGTCATCATCTAAATGAAGATAATAGCGTGAGTTTATGGACACACGATACATATAGTAAACGTGAATTAATTGTTTATATTTTTATTTAATAAACTTACCACCTGGACCATCGATTGGAGGAGATCGTTTGTTGTTTAACTATTGATGCCTTTGGGTTTGACCTTTATTTAATGTGCAATGTTCTTTTCTGCAAGATAAGTCCGGCATTAGCATATGTATGTCAACTATAGACTTTTATTCATAAAGTATAACAACTGAATACTAACTTCACTACTCTTTCCAAGCACTGATCTTTTTCTCCGTAAAACCTCCATCATGTGTTGCCTAACCAGTTTTGCCGCTAAAAAAACATTCGAAATTCAATAACTTCAAAGTAATAATTCATTCACTTGAAAATTTTGTGATTAGACTTGTGCGATATAGTTTTTCCAAACATTTCAAAATTACCACTTGAAAGGGCAGTGCCTTATGTCATGATAATCATTCCGGTCTCACTATAAACAAATGTTCTCATAGTTATTAATGCACAACTGTTAATGTGGTATGCAATTTCAAAGATATGTTCAAATATACTACCGAACACCTCCGTCTTTAATATATGATTACCTAACTAAGAACTTGATGATAATAGTTCATTGAATGAAACAATATTACGTCTAACAGAATCAATAATGTTTTTGCCTTGTGTAGCATGTTTCAGGGACACAACTTCAGCACATTGCGTGGAAGGAGCATTCTTGTTTAAACCGCTTGGTTGTGATAGGGATATAGTTGCAGGGATACCATCTGGAAGTTACATAAGGTTAGTAGTTAACATGTGCTTAGGTAATACGTTTAATATCGGCTATAATATAGATAGACAAAAATTACTTCTTGATTCATCTAGTCGTATCTCTGATAATAGTCTTTTAATTCTTTCTCTAGAGGTCTCTCTTCTAGATTTGTTCAATTCATAGGGGTCGACACTGTTAAAATTTAAGTAGCATTGCATTGTTATTAACTATAACAATAGACATTCTGCCACTCTAGCATATATATAAAGGAGTACAGATTTTGTACCTATTTGGATTAGAATTTTGGAGTTGGAAATGATGTTTTGGGGGGATAACTGTATTAAGAAAATTGCTTCGGGTGTTGGCAAGCCAATTAGATGTGATGAGGCGACAACTACTAAGAGTCGATTGGGTTTTGCTAGGGTGATGGTTGAAGTTGAGATTGGACAAAATTTCCCTGTTACAGTGGATGTGGAAGAGGATGATGGTGTTTGCCATGAACTGAAAATTGAATATGAATGGAGACCCATCCAATGCAAAGTATGGAGAGGTCTTGGGCATGGAGAACAGGATTGCAGGAAGAAGGAAAGGGTTCAACAAACTAAGAAAATTTGGGTTCCCAAAAGAATCCAACCTGAGCCTGTAAATAAGGAACCACTGAAGGACAAAGTTTCTAAGAATACAACTATAACTCCCCCAAACCAAACCCCTCCTGCCTTTGTATCTCCTACTGGTGGTGGATATGGGAATGTTGGTCAAAGACCAATGCATAGACAACTGATATTTACTAAGAGCATGGCACAAAGACAATTTGGATTGCCAGGATTCAGTGGAATGTCTTTTGCTCAAATTGTCCAACAGGGGTCAGAGAAAACTAATAAAGGGGTCAGTGGACAATAGGATATTAGTCATAATCAACCTGATCATGGCTAGTGTAGGGTTTTGGAATGTGAGAGGGCTGAACAAGTTAATTTTAGGTAATGTGTCTCTCTCTTTCTCCTTAATTTAGGTTAATTCCATTCATTCTAATTTAGGTTAATTTCCATTCATTAGTTTAATTGTTTGTTTTTTTAGTTAGGTTATTAATTTATTCAATAATTTGTTTTGTTAGTATTGATTATGATTTGCATTTTCATGGGTATATAGTAGCAGTTGATTTTTTAGGGGTTTTGTTTAATTTTGTAATTAAAACACCCTAATTTTGGTTAATTTGAGTTCATTGAGTTTTAGGTTAGATTACTAATATTTTTAATCCAATTTAGTTAGTATAGATACTTGAGTGTATTTATTGAAATTCATAAGTCGATTTTTAGGATTTTTGGTTAATTGAACATTTATGTTAGTTGAATTTCTTAATCAAATTATTTTATTTTTCTCATTATAGAATAGAAATTACTGGATATCCTTTTATGTTATTGGGATGGAGAAATTGTTGAAGCTAGTGGAAATGTTTGTTATAAGGGTGGAAATGAGAGTTTTGTATTTACTAGTACTAGTATGACTTATAATGACTTCATTGGGTAGATTTGTGACGCAATGAAAATCAATAGAAAGAGTGTTTCGTTGACGGTGAAGATAAAGTATCCGAGTGCGGGGTGTTATAAGGTTGTACCCCTTAATAATGATCGTTCTTTACTTGCTATGTGGGCAATTCTTCGACACTCAAAGGTTCCTTCTATGGACATTTATGTTGAAGTGGGAAGACTAGACTCTAGAAATGTATTGCTAACAACGATTTCAACAACGCCCAATACTTCTCTCACATCAACGTGATTAGAGGATGTTGCGCAATATGTTTTTATTGAAACCAATAACATAAATAAAGGAACCTTGGACGAGGATTTAGAAGGAGATGAGACTGAGGAGGAGTTGAATGTTGTTGAACGTATGATTGATGATGAAGATGAGCATGAGCATGATGATTTGGTTTGGAAGAGTGCTCCACACGTAGAATTCAATACGATTCATTAAATTGATCAACAACATGTGAATCCTTGGAAAATATGGGTCTATGAAGTTGCAGTTAAGGTTGGTGGGGAGTTTATAGTTGGCCAACGATTACCAAAGAAGGTTGCTTTGATATAAAATGTAAACTTTGTACTCTATAAAATGTAACCAAACTTTCAAAGTGCCTGAATCCAAACCGCATACTGTCACTTTTAAGTGTGGTTGAACGTCAAACCCATGCAATTGGAGCCTTAAGACATCACAAAAACAAAAACAGTTTTCACAAGCCTTCACCATTGTCACTTATCTTGGGCCTCACGAAGCTACCCGTGTTGGTGACGTTATTCCACGCGACCATATGAATTTAAAACGAGGTTTCATTAGTGAAGATATTAAAAACCTTGTTGGCGAGGATTGGTCCATTAAAGTCCTAGTTCTTATTGAATTTATCAAAGATAAATTCTATTATATTATCTCATATATGAAGGGGTAGAGTGCTAAACAAAGGACAATTGCAAATTTTTATGGTGATTGGGATGAATCCTACACTTTGCTTCCTCACTTCATGCAAGCAATGAAAGAATCCAACACGGGAACATTTGTGCATTTTGTGAATATGCCAACAGGCAAGCTTAATGAAGAAACTTTCTTTCGAGTGTTTTGAGCATTTGGACCATCAATTCAAGGTTTCAACCTTTGTCGCCCTCTTACAACTATTGATGACACTCATTTATATGGGAAATATAAGGGTACTTTACTTATTGCAATGGCAGTTGATGCGAACGACTAACTTTACCCACTTGTTTCGATATTGTTGAGAGTGAAAATACTAATAGTTGACCTTGGTTTATGGCATGTATAAGGAGGTTCGTGACAGATAGAAAAGGTCTTTGTGTTGTATTAGATAAACATGATGACATCAAAGCTGCTATGAATGAAGAACACATCGAAATCACTGAGCCTCATGCCTACCATAGATTTTGCATGCGTCATGTGGCATCCAACATCAACACGAAATTTAAAAGTAGGGATTTGAAAAACTTGTTTGGTTGGACTGCCACACAACATCAGAAGAAGAAGTTCAATCGTGGTTTCAATCGAATGAGTGAAATAAATATTGATACACGACGATATTTGATGAAACATGGCTTGGAGAGGGAGAAATGGTCAAATTATCATGACGGTGGCTTCAGGTATGGTATAATGACTACCAATATGGTGGAGTGTTTCAATGGAGTTTTGAAAGGAGGCCGATTCTTACCCATCGTCGCACTTGTGAAATTGACATTTTATCGAATCAATGCGTACTTTGTGGAGCGGCATGTGAAGGCAAAACAAAGGCTTGAAGAAAGACATACATATTGTAAGAAAGTAATGGATGCCATTGCTGTAAAATTTTCAGAAAGCCGCACACCATACCATTGTGGCATTTGATAGAGGACAGTTTCAAGTGACCACTGGGTCGGGGCATAGAGGTAGTGGAAAAGGGAAACATAAGCATACTGTGAATGTTGTGACTAAAACATGCACTTGTAAAAAACTTGAAATTTACAAGTTCCCTTGTTCACATGTACTTGTCGTTTGTAGCTTAATGGGTTTAAGTACAAATGCATTTGTGGATGTGTTTTACACTAGTGGTGAGTATTTGGGGTCATACACACCCAAATTTAGACCCATTCCGGATGAAACTTATTGGATACCTCTTGATGGTCCTAAAATATTTGCTAATAAGGATATGAAACGTGAACCCAAGAAGAAGGGTATGTAAGAAGGATAAGTCACATTCAAAGCGATTGGCTTGCCTAGTTCGAAAGCGCTGAAGTGATTTTTGCTTTAAATGCGTAATGAGATGGATGAAAAACCACCATCAAAATCATTATGTGGCATATGTCGTCAACCGGGTCATAACAAAACACATGTTCTTTAAAAGGGTAACATTTGTTGTTGATCTTTATATTTTTGTGAACTTATTTTCGCCTAAAATTTTTGTTCAACGTTTTAACCCTCTTCTTTTTCTTTTTGTAGCTCTCATGGAGGCGGATCTTCATCCGGGACCGATCGACCCGTCTTTGCTCAAACTGCAAGACAAACACATGAGTCAAGCAATTTGGGACGGAGAGGAGGTGAGTCCGCTTAGATGTAGAACTCACATAAAATGGCATGGCGAATATCGTCCTAGTAAGCCAGTAGTAAAATTTATTAGGAAAACCCAATTTTATGGGGCGCATAGAGTAGCTAGTGGTAAATTAGATGCGGATTTAATAAGTGCATTGGAAGAACGATCGAGGCAAGAAACTCACACTCTTAACTTAACCGTTGGGGAAGCCACCATCACTTTGCAAGATGTGCAAATTATGTTAGGGTTGAGGATAGACGGAAAAGCTGTGACTGGTGATACCAATCAAGATTGGAAGGGATTGGTAACTGAATTGTTAGGAAAAGCACCGGGGGAAAATTTGAAGGGAACTTCTTTGAAAATTTCTTGGTTAATGACAAATTTTAATAATTTGCCAAACGGTGTGGACGATGCCACATTCCATTGGTATATTCGTGTGTATCTGCTCATTTTGTTTTGTACCGTTCTATTTCCTAATAAGAGTGGGGATGTAGTTCAAGTAATCTATTTGCCATTATTGAGTGATGTTAGTAGATTGGATGATTACTCGTGGGGAAGTGCGGTACTTGTAACATTGTATCGTAACTTGTGTCGAGGGTATTGTAAGGGTTCATTAGAGATAGCTGGACCTCTTATCTTCTCCAATTGTGGTATTGGAAACGTATTGCTATAGGACGCCCTATGAACATGGGACCATTAGATTCCTATGAGGATGAGGATGAGGATGAGAATGAGATTATAGCTAGTACATTTGGGTTAAAACATATCTATGGGAGAGATGCATTAGGACGTAAGTGGTTTATGATCGATCGACGAAGAGCCGATGGGGTTTTCTCTCTTACCTCTTATAGAGATGCATTCGATTGCATGACTCACGATCAAGTAAGTTTACTTATCCAATCCATTGTTTTGTGACTTTTTAAGCATGAAAATAATTTGGTAGTTCCCTTATTTCTTTGTTTTATTTTAGTTCATTTGGCAGCCATATACAGCGGATGTCATCTCAGCTCTCTCTCCGACTTGCTCTAAGGATGAACAAGATTGGTGTGTTTTGGCTCCTATGGTCTGCTTCGATATTGTAGAGTGGAATTGTCCGAATCGGGTAGTACGACAATTTGGTTTGAAGCAAAGAATCCCGGTGGATTGTGATACTTCGAACACTCTTCATAAAATGGATAGGAGAGGAAATCGCAAGATAAGTTGGAGTGAAATCCACAATGTTTATATCGACTTTAATTATGGCGTAGGCGTCGAGAGAGGGTGGTTGCTACTACCGATGTAGATGATGGCATGATGCATTACGATGATCCATACATGGTTTGGTATCGAAACCACACTGGTCGTATCATTGGAGCTGTTAAACAATCTCATGGCGGCCCGTTTTCCTACCATCCTTCTTCTCCCTCGATGCAATTAATTGTAAGTTTGGTAACTTATTATTTCACTTTTATTGAATAGTAAGCATGTTTAGGAAATAATAGTGCAAATTTCTCATTTTTGTGATTGTAGACTCCAGGTTTTGCTACTCTACACATGAGGTGTGAGCATGACCTTGAAGCTGCACTAAATGACGCGTCTAGTGTCAATTTTGTCCAAACCTTAACCGACATTCGCAAACATTGTTCTGAATGTCACGAGGAGGTGGGATTTCCACATCTTATCCAACAATCCCAAGAACAACCAAGTGCAAGTTTGGAGGATCATTCTCCTCTAACACACTATATGCGTCGACGTAGAGTTGGTTCTCCTATAACACCAATTATGGAAGGCAACACTTCGGGTTCTTTCTCAAGCCAACCCGCTCAATTTGACAAACATACGTCGAGCTACACGCCGTCGCCGCCTAACAGAAGATTAGCTATGCAAAAGACAAATTAAGTTATGAAATAACATGCCATGCCATTGGAGTTCTCATTTTGGGTTGTTGAACGATTCTGGTCGAAAATTTTGGTTTATTTCTTGTTTGAGTTGCAGGTAAAAGGGAAAGAAGGGAAAATAACTTAAAAACAAAAAAAAAAAAACCAAAAGTTAGAACCGCCATGGAGGACAACGGTTTCACTTCAAAGAAAACTGCCATCCTCCATGGCGGTTTGATCACAGAATTGAGGAGAATGCATATTTGATTGCAACAATTTGGCAAGGGTGAAACCCTTAGGCAAAATATTACACTCAAACATTGTGCTCAGATCTGTGAAGAAAACGCCATGGAGGGTGGTGGTTTTCTTTGCAGGGAAACCGCTGTCCTCCATGGCGGTTTCATATTTGCCCAAGTATTGGGCGTGGCGGTTTTTGAAGTGAAACCGTTGTGGGAGCTGGCTGTTTTAGGTGCCCACCCAAACCTGAAATGGGGTGACACCCATAAGATTAAATATTTTTTCATCCAACCCATTTTGTTTAATATTTATTTTTTGAGCCTTATTTCGGAAAAAAATTCCTAACTTTACCCCTCTGTGAATAAGAGGGGCACCATGTGCACCAAAGAAGTATTTTTTAGCCACCAAACTATCAGGGGTGGAATTTAAAAACCATCAATGTTAAATTTGATATTTATTAAACACTAAAGTCACTAAAATGTGTTTATAAACCACTTTATCTACTTTTAGGATTTAAAAACCACCACATATTATTGTCAAATAATTTTAAAGTCATGTATATAAGTTTTAGTTGAAAATTTATGTTATTTTATGTAATTCCAAAATTGAACGCGACCTAAAAAATTCATGGAGTGAATGTCTGAATATTGATCGATCGTTTCCGTAAAGTGAAATTAAAGAATGCATCTACGATGAACGACTTTTTTTTTCTTCCATTGATTGAATTACCCTCTAGTCATCTAACTCAAGAATAATATCAATATAACAAGAGTTTCGTGTAGGCATGCTAATAAATTCGTTCATCTTGAAATTTGACAATATTGCATATAAAGACTATGAGCTTTAATTATTATGGGTTGACAATTGACATGTAATAGAAATTTTTTACTTATTAATTTTCTGGGATGATAAAAATTTCGCACAACCTTGACCGTAAATTTATGGATTCGTGCATAGAGGTGAATAACATTTGATAAATAAGTTTTTCATCTAAAACTGTATAATTGCTAATAAAAGTTATTTCATAATATTTTGTGGTTTTTAAATCCCAAGTTTAGCTAAAGTGATTTATAAATATACTAGTTTTAGACCCGTGCGTTGCACGGTTAAAATATTACATCGTACGATGTACGTAATAATTATTTTCTTTTCTTTTAGATAAAAGTTGTAGTATTATCCTTTTCTTTTATTGCCTCACGTATCCACTCCGTTTACAACTCCTAAAGACAGCATTTGGGTGGGTATAGTATGAGACACAAATGAGGGCAGAAGTTGGTATATGGTGTAATGGTTGGACAAAAGTAATTATATTAGGTGTGGTATGATCAAATTTTACTACATGTAGTTCAACCAAAAAATCCTAAATTATATTGACTAATTAAATGTTTGTTAGCTAAGATGTCTCCCCATCTCACTGAATCAATTCCGGAGTATTACTTTATCTTTATCTAATTTATTTATTTTTGTTTTTTTTTTTTACGCATTTTTCACAAAAGTCTCAATCTTGACGATATATTTCAACCAAATTTATACTTCATTTAACTTTTCAAACATATATGTGTATGGATCTTATATTGAAGTACATTTCGACACGAATTTATTGATACATGTATCGTAATATTCTGATATATGTAGCCCAAATTACCAATTATATACGTTTCATGTAGATAACTTTATTTGAGAGCTTTACAAATATTGGACTCTCTCTGTGCCTTTCTTCATTTCTAGTGCGTCGTGGGAATTTCTTAGTTCAAGATGCGTTGTAAAAATTCCTTTAATAATGTAGAAAAAAGCCTCTTATATATATATATATATAGAAATAGGATCAAATGAGTCCTTTAGGATTAGATGAGTTCATGATTCCCAATCACAACCGTTCGTCTAATCTAATCCAACGCTCGTTATTTGGCCACCCCTTAAAGGGTAAATCCGTCAATTACATCACAGATTTAAAAATAAAAAAAACCGGCCTCCCCCTTAATTTTACAGTGTCAATTTCTCTCTCCTCAATTTTTCTCTCCCATTTTCTCTCTCCTCACCTCGTCCCTCTGATTTCTCTCTCCACACCTTCGATCTTTTCGTTTCTCTCCTCGCCGCCGTCACTGTCCATCGCTGCCGCTGATCTCCGTCGCCGTCGATCTCCCCGTCGCATTCAATCGGCGACTGTGCAAATCAACTCTTCGCCGTCGAGGTATGATTTGATGAATTTGTCATCAAATTTCTCGATTTTAGGGTTTGATTTGATGAATTCATTTTAGGTGAAAGTTTGATTTTGATTTTAGGTTTTCTATTATTTTTTCTCTCTCCTCGATCAGATTAATTAGGTTTATTTTAGGATGAATTGTTTTTTTTTCGATTTAATTTGTGATTTGTGAAACTTATGATGTTCGCGAAATTACTTGTGATTGAAGTTTGTGATCAATTTTGATTTTCGATTAATTAGGTTGATTTTTGGATAAATTTTGCTCTTTGTTATTATTGTTTGTTATTGAATTTCAGTATGAGATTGTGATTTAGGTATGATTTCGATCTGATTACTTGTTATTTTGTTCGTCATTCTTATTGAATGATTTAGGTATGATTTCTTATCTTTAATTTAATTTTTCTGTTAAAATTTACAATTTAGATTTTTATATAATTCCGGCGACTGTTCAAATCGGTTTAGATTTGATTTTTAATTCTTTTTTCTGCGTAAAAATTATAATTTAGGTTTTTGTGTAGTGATTTTTGGTTGTATTGTTGAAGATTTTGAGATTAGATTTAGACTAAAAACTCTAAAACTATCTAGCAGCTTAACATCACGAAATACAAAATACATCTTCAAAGTTGTCTCGTATGTAACAAGCAATCGTAGTACATATCTAGAATGATTGAAATGAAGTAGGTAGGCTGACTTTGGAACACAAACTCATGGTTATGGTTGTCTGCATTATAACACATACTAAGTAAGCAATTAATCAATGAATTTAGTTGAGCATCCACATTACTTGGACAAGTTTGAGAAGGTTACTTTGATAGTTAGGAATGCAACCTTAGGACTAAGTTGCGAACGATTCTTATCTAAGGCATTGGGGTTACAATTTAATTTCATAATTGTTGTATTGACCTTTCTAGAAGTCATGTTGGTGGCTTCCTTGAATGCATGATAGAATATCATCTTATGTGATAGAATATGTCCATCTTATGTATAAGTTCTCTATATGTAGAAAGAGGCTAACTAGAGATTATTTTACAATTTTTTTATCAAGTTAATGTTGAACAGATACCCCATGGGATTATGGTTTCAAGCTTTCAGAGCCCTTCAATTAATTTGGATCAGATGTTAAAAATAGTTGGTTTATGGAGAATTGCATTAAAAGGTATGATATTGCTGTGTTGTTGGTGTAAATATCTTAGTGACAATAGTGGGCTGATTATTTCTAACTTAAGAGTAATCATCAAAGTAAAGTTATGTTATGTTATGTTGCTGCTTGCTTTTATGTTTTACGATATTGCTTTTCTTTGCTTAAGAAACTGAAGAGGTGACGATATAATGTGTTAGGCGCACAACCTTATTTTATAGTGCTAGGATTATGTAAGAGGCTTTGGTATGAGGATTCTGGTTGGTATATTGTGAATTGGGTATTAGAATTTGGAGATGTGCAGTATGCAGTTGATGTGATGTGATGTTAATTTTGGTGTAGGTTAATTATTGCAGCTAGTGTAAAGGGACAGTGAAGAGAGTTTGAGACGTGATGAGAGTTTTAGGCATTATCTAGTAATACTAGTCTGCTATTATGATGAAATTAATTTATATTACTTGACGTGAAGAATGAACATATCTACTATTTTTTTTAACTGTCTGCTCGCTTTTACAACACAATAACTTAAAGTAGACGAGCTGTGTTTGGCAAACTTGTGCCGTAAGCTGTTAGGTGTCTAGCAAACTTGTACTGAATGCTCTAGACTCTAGAGATCCTTTTCTATATGATTTAGTTTCATTCTGCATTTTAAAGGAAGACCTTCTAAATTTTGTGAGATAAGTCTCTCTGTATAACTATGTGATGTATAAATGATGCCTCTTTTGTTAGAATTGGGGGCCTTTCTAATGCAGATGCAAAAACATGTAGATTCGACATCGTCGTGGGTTAGGAATGCCGAATATGTGCAGGTTATCGGCCTGTTTTACTTCATGATAGGTTGCCTGACCTTAAACACACTGTGTAGGTCTTGCGTAATATAGTCTCACATGTACTGTTGATTTTCTGACTTTGTGTGTTAGAAAAATTCAGTTGATTGTGTAAAATCTAGAGCATCGGCTTAGAACCTGTTAGGATGTTGAGGTGAATTTTCTAATACTTACTCTTGAAAGCTGGCTAGCTCAATCGGAAGAGCATCGTGTAATGCACGAGGTGTGGGTTCGACTCCCACGTCGGCTACAAAGTTTAGAAAATATTCATCTGCTTCTGATTGTCATTGTTTTGTGATTGGACCTATGTGGTGAATGTTTAGAGAGGAGTCCCAATCAATGTTTAGAGAGCTCATGTAGGAATCGAACCTACAACAATTATGCATATGCACAAGTGTTTACCAATTGAGCTAGAATTTCATTAAATCTAAGATCATTTGGTGTGCTTAGAGCTGTTTAACCGGGCGTCCAAGCAACATAGGTTTAATCATAGTGTATCTACCTTCCACATAACCATTCAGAAGGTTGGTAGTTCTGGGATGATTTCAGAGATGTATAACGTTGTTGGCCAAGTCGTTGCTCTTCCTGATTTTGGCACAGAGGCTCTGCATAATACTATTTTCTATTACTACCTTAAAGCACAGAAGCTGAGCAGAGCTGTAATTGTGTTCAAACACATGAAGAAGCTAAGTAATGCAGACTGCAGACCATTAATTAGGACGTACAACCTTCTGCTAAATGAACACATACATTAATCATATGTACGTAGGTACGATGAGTTGCCCTTTCAAGCAAATGATAAATGATGGAGTCGAGCCTGACATCTTCTCTCTGAATTCGATGATGATATCAGGGTACGTCCTATCTAATCATGTCAACGATTCTTTGAGGATATTTCATCAGATGGGTGTCGTATATACTTGTGCTCCTGATTCATGCACTTATGATCACCTTATCTATGGACTATGTGCTCAAAGTAGGACAAATAATGCTAGGGAGTTATTCAACCAGATTAAAGAAAAAGGGTTTGTTTCTGGTGTTAAAACTTATAATTCTCTTGTTAGTGCAGTGGCCATTGGAGGAGAGATTGATGAAGCTCTGGAATACTTGTCGGAGATGACAAAAATCCAGAAGCGCATAGAATCAAATCACACACTAACACATAGAATCACACACACCATCCAATAAAATCACACACTAACGAATTGAATCACAAACTCACAAATAAATAAAACAACATACTCGTACTAACTAATAAATAACTAATAGAATGATACACTCTAAATCATAGAATCACACTAATGAAATACACCAACAAATAGAATCATGCACATAATCTTATAGAATCACACACACAATCTTATAGAATCACACACTCTAAATCATAGAATCACACTAATGAAATACACCAACAAATAGAATCACGCACATAATCTTATAGAATCACACACACAATCTTATAGAATCACACACTCTAAATCATAGAATCACAAACTCTATAACATATAATCACACCAATGAAATACACCAACAAATAGAATCACGCACACAATCTTGTAGAATCACACACTCTAAATCATAGAATCACACTAATGAAATACACCAACATATAGAGTCACGCACACAATCTTATAGAATCTCAAACTCTAAATCATAGAATCACACACTCTAAAACATAGAATCACACTAAAGTAAAGAAGATTCAAACGAATCACAATATAATCTTATATAGCATTACTTCTATATATTCTGAAGTTAAGAAAAGAAGAAGAAGAAGAAGCAACCGCAAAAGTTTACTAAAGAAGAACTAGTAATCCATGGTTTTCTCCAAGAAGTTTACATAAAATTAATTCAAACATTCCGTTTCACTTTCGTCATTATAATTCTAGTAAAAATAATTTCGTTATAAATTCGAAGGCGAAATCGAAGAAGAGTTGTGTGATTCAATAACCAACACCTTGTGATTGCCAATAATATTTAAAAATCGAGAAAGTGTGTGATTCAATAACCAACATGTTGTGATTGCAAATTCTATCTAAATCGAAATCATATAGAAATAAAAAAAAAACGATCGAATTTGGGATTAAATCAAAAGAAAACAAAACTGACCTGATTAAGATTAATTTGAACTTGTACTCCGCCACCTTTTTTCGATCTATCTTTGGTGCGAATTTGCCTTGTGAAATTCGAATTTTGTTTTGCCAGGAATTTGATTTGGGGGAAAACTTCGAAGTACAGATAGAAAGAAAGAACACGGCGTCGGCGGCGGCGATGACGAAGTAGGGGTGGTGGCGCGAGGAGAGAGAATGGCGGTGGCCAGTTTTTCTAGGAGAGAGAAAAAAGAGACGGGAAATGAGAGTGAGAGGGAGTTGTAAAGAGAGAAATAGAATTTTGGTAAAAATGACGTTGGTTGTTGAGGGTTGATGACCCCTTCCTCTATTCTTCAGATAGTTTTTGGGAAGCATCTCGGCCCTCCAATAGGATCAAATGAGTCCTTTAGGCATAGATGAGTCCATGAGTCCTCATCTCAGCCATTTATCGCTCTAGATCCTACGCTCCAAATATCGCCGCGCCTATATGGGTAAAATAGTCAATTAATTCAGAAATATAAAAACACATATCCAACTATTTCCCCTCATTTTTTCAGTTTTAGTTTCTCTCTCCTCAATTTCCGTTTCCCCCAAATTTGCTGCAACCCGATTCTTCTTTCTCTCACCTCCGCTTCGCTGCCGATCTCCACCTCTCCGCCGCCTCTTTCCACTGCTCTCTGCTCGTCTCCGGCGTCCATATTTTCGTCATTTGTGGCGCATCTATAAACAAGGTATGATTTGTTGAATTTAACGACAAATTCCTCGATTTTTAGGGTTTGATTTGAATAAATTGATTATTTTGAATTTCTAATGAATTTTTATCATAAGTTGATGCTGATATGTTTGTTTTGGGTTGAATTTAGGGTTTACGGCGGCATTTCAGAAATCGGAGCAAATACGGCGGCGATTCGACTTGAGAGCAACTACGGCGACCAAATCCGGCGGCGATGTGGCGGCGCTTTCGAAGTTTCGCCAGATTTTATCGCCAGGTCTCCGGCGATATTAACGGCGACGAAATCCGGTAAATATCTCCGACAATCTATTCATTTTCTTTCGAAATTCAGATTTAGGCTTTATTGTGGCAGATTTATCGACGACAGATTCATTTTCGTTTAACTGTGTGATTATTCGTCGATTAGATTTGTTCGGAAATGTCACCGGTCTCGATTCACGCTGCCGCCGTGATTCCCATATTGCAATTTTCTTTTGATTTAGTTTGATTCAATCTGTTGGTGTGTGATTTTATTTGATATTGTGTGTGATACGATTTGGTATGGTGTGTGATTTAATCTTCTAGTGTGTGATTCAATCTGTGAGTGTGTGATTGTATTAGTTATCATGTACAAAGCAAATGTTATTGTTTGTAATTCTATTTTCTTTTGATTTAGTTTGATTCAATCTGTTGGTGTGTGATTTTATTTGATATTGTGTGTGATACGATTTGGTATGGTGTGTGATTTAATCTTCTAGTGTGTGATTCAATCTGTTAGTGTGTGATTGTATTAGTTATCATGTACAAAGCAAATGTTATTGTTTGTAATTCTATTTTTTTGATCCAATTTGTATGATTCTATATGTTACTCTATATTTATGTGATTTTTATGTCTGCTTCTTGGATAGAATTTCAGGTTGTGGTACTAGTGTAAGGACTACTGTTGCTGTTCTAAAACTACAGTTTTAACTTATAGACACGGGAGTGAGCTTGAGTCTCGTCTTTTCTGGAAATGTTGTTCTCTTAAAACTCGTAAAAGGGAGAGCATATGTGCTAGCCTTGAGGTTTTTTAGATAGTTCACCACTAGTTCTTCCTGATGAATGTTTAGTTCTACTCTGTATTGTGTTTCATTTCCTTCGAGTTTGGAGATAATTTTAAGTCGATCTGCCTTTTCGATTTCTTGGCGCATCTGTTTATTGAGTTCTCTAACATCCTTGGGTGGTATTTACCTTGTCCTTCTGAAGTAATTAGTTATGTTTGTCAATCTGTGCTAAAGTTTTGATGAAATTTCCTGCCAAGGTTTCTTAGTGCCTGAGCATCTTTTGCATTCATAAGGTCTGGTGGCAATTCCTTGGTAAAGATTAACTATTCCATTGACACTGCGGTCTTTTCTCCTGCTTTTGCAAATCCACTCATAAGTGTAACATTGTACCTCAAAAAAGCAGTCTATTTTATTCCTAAGATTCAAGGAGCATACATAATCGATATCGAATATTTGCATATGATGATAAGAATATGAAGCTTTTTTTTTTTTTTGGTTTTGAGATATTGCTTCAGGTTAGAACTTGAAGGTTGATGGATGTTAAATTTTGCAGCCAACAGAAGTAAAGAGTTAATCTTTAGAAGTTACTTTTATTCTAATGTGTGGATGGATGGTCTGTGTTCGTGTTTTCTTCTCGGCAATTCCATCTCCTTTGTGAAGTCTTATTTCCCACTGATAGTTTATGTAATTGTGAATTGACATTATCGCTTGAATTTGATAAGAACTATTGTGCTTCAACATTTTCATTTGTATAATTGTATTGCACTACTCTGCATTTTCTTGTTAAGGTTTAAAAGCCTTCCTAAACCTGTATGCCTTTCTCTCTTCCAGATCTCAGATTTTCTGATTAACATCACCAAGCACGCCTTGTCACCAAAACATGATATGCTGACTCGGGAGGAGAAACAAAGTCTCCTACAGAAGCATGAGTTGAAGGATCAACAGGTAAATTTTGTGCTTTTGATTTCGCCATGATGGGTGTAACTTGTCTGGCGGTGATTATACAAGTGATTTCCATCTATATGCAGTAGTGCTACTTTATTGGTGAACTTTGTCATGAACAAGCTACGTATGCCCTTACGAACCGAGAATTTGAGAGAGTACATTTAAGATCAGAACTTAGTATGAAGTGAGACATTTTTATAGCTTAGTACTTGGTAGGCAATTGATTGAACACTAACCCGAGCACCATTGTTTATCTGTTTTCCCTTACATACTCTGTGTAGCTGTTGGGGTGGTTTCATGAGAGGATAAAATAGAAGTTGAAAGCTTTTCTGTCCTGCGTTGCATTCCTCTGTATCTTTTATGAGCAGTGGGCATTAATGTATCTGGAGTTCTGGACGAAGTTCTACATGTTAGCAAACCATAGGGTATAACTCGTTTGAAGTGGAGAATTGTAAATTGTTTGTGCTTCCTTAGTCGTATGTCGCCTGATGTTTGTGCTTAAGAGGGGATCAGTCTAAAAGAATTTTAGACGTTATCCAGGGTTGTGTGAATTTTGTGACGTTAATTTCCATGTCATATGAAAGACTAGCTCAATTGGTATAACACTTGTGCAAATATGCATATTTGTTGTAGGTTCAATTCCTACATGAGCTCACTAGTCTTAACATTGATTGTGCCTTCTGTGACATGATTCTTCCCAGTTCTGCCCAATTTCACCATTTTGTAGGTTCAATTACATTAGAGCAATAAGAGTCGGATTAAGAGTTTCTGGAATTTTGTAGCTGACGTGGGAGTCGAACCCACACCTCGTGCATTACACGATGCTCTTCCAGTTGAGCTAGTCAGCTTATAAGAGGAACTAGGAGTATTAAACGACACAGAAAGTCTAGAGTTCTCTGAAAAAAATCAAAACTGAATGAACAACCTCAAGAATAAGAGAAAAAACTAGAACTCAGGGCAAAATATGATTTCATTAATCATCATCGAGATTTATCAGCCACTCATTCAATCAGATGGGGCACAATTTCAAATAGATTTGCATCACCTTCATTGCTGAACCTAGCAAAAACTGATAAAACAGCTAATGCTCCAATGTTCAGGTTCCATATTTAATAGGTTAGATAGATATGTGCATATCCGACGATGGTTCGAAATGAAGCTGACGACAAGTTAAGATTGAGAAAAAAAACTCCAATCCTTTCTCTTTTTAGTAGGCACAATGCCCCCCGTAACATCAAAACAATAATGGAAAGAGAGCAAAATCGCGCGAAAACAATGCACGCCAAACACCATACAAAGACACTAAACTACCATAGAATGACATAGACCCAATGTCCCAAAATCTATGTATCACTATGAACCAAGCACTATTAAGATTAATGAAAATGATAGCAACAAGTGAAACTAATACAATCACTTTAGATCCTAACTAACCGTCATCAGCTCATTCAAAGACCACCAACTATACAATCACTTTAGAAATCACATATTCTCACATGTTCTCAGCAATTGCAATCAGCTTCCTGCGTTAAGCATAGAACGACACTCGTTTGTCCATAGAATGACACAAGATTGTTCATAGAATTACACAACCATAGAGTGACACAGGTTTGTCCATAGAGTGACACACCAACCCACCCCACCCACCCCAAAACACGAAAGCACCCTCCCACCCCAAAAGAACCGATTCCACTCACGATCAAAGACTCGAAACACTAACAAATAGAATCACACACATAAACTTATAGAATCACATACGATCTCAAATAAAATCATACATAAACAGATTGAATGACACAATAACAACCAATAACACTAACTAACATATGAATCGATGATTTCATATGAATCACACACACTAACTAATACAATCACACACACGATCAAATAGAATCACACATAAACTCATGGAATCACACACACAAACTTATAGAATCACACACTTAGAAATTGAATCACTCACGCCTACAAATAGAATCACACCCTAACATATTGAATCATAGTAACCAATGCATAGAATCATACTTACAAATAGAATCGCACACACTAAACACACTTACTAATCAATAAAACCATACACACTCGAGAAATACAATCACACGCGCTAAAAGAAAGAATCACACACACTTCAAATAAAATCACACACACTAACCTATTAAATCATACACACGAACTAACAGAATCACACACACTAACCTAAAGAATCATACACACAAACTAATAGAATCACACAGTGACAAAATTGAATCACATGATAACCAATTGAATCACACTCACGAACACATTAAATCACACACGATAATAAATTGAATCACACATACTTTCACTATGAGAATTGAATCACACACGATAAGATCTTTGCCATAAATTCAGAGCTTGACGATAAGGTTTTTTCATTTAGTACTTCAGAAGAGCCAAAACTTTCATCCGAGTGCTGAACAGAAACTATATGCTTCGTATGATTAAGTTCCTCCAGCCACATCAAACTAGTTACTGAATTCAATTGAGTGTGATTTGCAAATTCCACTATAAAATCGAAAAAAAAAAAAACAAAGAGTTGTGTGATTCAATATACAATACACTGTGATTGTAAATTCATTACAAAATCGAAATCATACCGAAATTGAAAAACGAACGAATTTGGGGGTTTGGAAAAAAATTATTCTACAAACACAAATCAATAGAGTATAATTGAAACTGCTACAAACACAAATCAGATATAAATTGAGAAAGGAACAAATTTGGGGATTCGATTATCCTAAATTAGATCGTATAACTAGTAAAAATGAAAATTAAACTAGAGAAATCGCATAAAAATATCACGAGATTACCTGATTTGCAGTTGTGTTCATTTTCGATCGTTTTAAACTATAATCGAAACGATTATTTTTCTAGGGTTTTGGTTTGGGGAAAAACTTCACCGTAGAAGACAGAGAAAAAGAGCACGACAGCGGCGATGGCGGCGGCGACGAAGAACATAAGCGGTGGTGGCGCGAGGAGTGAGAATGGCGTAATTTGGGTTATAATCGAATCAAATTTTTCTTGGGTTTTCATTTGGGGATTTTTTTTTTTTTCTGAAGAGAGAGAAGACGCAGAGAGTGGTAGCTAGGAAGTAGAGAGAGAAATAGAATTGGTAAGAATGACTGATGATCTCATGACCCCCTCCTTTGTTTTTTCAAAGCTGGTTTTAGGACGCATCTTAGCCTTTAATCTCATTAGATCCAACGGCCTAGATGAGGACTCATGGACTCATCTAAATAGGCGGACTCATCTGAACCCACCTGTATGTATATATATAGGGGGCCTATCCAGTGAGAAGTGGTAATTTGGTGAGAAGGGAGAAGTAATCTCAGCCATTGATTTCGTATAACTGTAGTAACTAAACTGCATAACTCCAGTTGTAACTCCACTAACTAAAACTCTTAACTCTATTAATTAAATTGCCTAACTCCAGTGAGCTAACTGCATAAAGTAAATTGTCTAACGCTAACTTATTATTAACTCCACCAAATTCAACGAAAATTCATTAACTCTAACGTAACTTTACTAACTCTAATTTAACTCCATCAACTAAAACACATAACTCCAACTTAATTTCATAAAATAAAAAATGTAATTCTAATAACTCCACAACCTAAATCACGTAACTCCGACATAACTCCATTAACTAAATCACATAACTCCAACTTAACTTTATTAAAAAAAAAAAGTAACTCTAATAACTTCACTACCTAAATCATATAACTCAAACTTAACTCCATGAACTAAAACATCTAACTCCAAATTAATTTCATTAAATAATACACGTAACTCTAATAACTCCACTACCTAAATTACGTAACTCCAATCGCGTAACTCCAACTTAACTCCACTAACTAAAACACGTAACTCCAACTTAACTCCATTAACTAAAACACGTAAGTCCAACTTAACTCAACTAATTAAACACGTAATACTAATAACTCTTCTAACTAAAACACATAACTCCGATAACTCTACAAACTAAAATATGTAACTCTTAATTAAACACGTAACTCCAGTAAAAAATGATAAAAAAATTTAAAAAAAAAACATCAATTTTACCAGTTTCTCTCTCCTCCCACGCACACCACCCAACCCCCTCCCCCGCTACTACTCAGACCACCCACGCAGCCACCAACAACAGCACCGTCCACCACCTTCTCCGGCTCCACCACCACCACCACGTACTCCGTGCTCCGGTGAGCGGAACCCCCCCTCCTCCGCGGCATCTCCTCCACCTCTCTCACACGTTCTCTCTCCTCAAATTCTTATTTTCCCGAAATACCCCCGCCCTCCGCCTTCAACTCCTGCTTAACCACTTCCTCACTCGCACACAACGAGTCGCAACCACCTCCAATCTCCGACGCCACCATCACCACCCCTAACATTTCAACTTCTCCTCACATTTCACTCGTTTCTCCTCCCAAAAGTACGAGGATACGGCGATAATAGGTACATAAATGAGAGTGAATGTCGGCGAGGGTGTAGATAACGGTGAAGGGGGACGTCGGCGGCCAGATTTGACGAAAACAAGAGCGAAAATCGGCATTGAGAAGGCGTTTTTCGCAATCAAATAGTGCTCGAAGTGGGCCGTTAATGCTCGGCGAAGATTCGCCTGAGACCTATCGAACGGCGGCTTCACAGTGGCCGTTGGTAGTTTCCGGTGTACACCGGCGGCGGCGGTTGGGCGGCGCGGGGGTTGGGGCGTGGAGAGAAGAGAGAAGAGGAAATGGGAGGAGAGAGAAAATAATGTGAGATTTGGGTTTGGGTTTTCTTAATTTCGGTTTGTTTGTTTTTATTTTCAGTTTTTAATCTAGGCCATTGATCTAGTTTGAATGAAGGGATGAGATTACTTCTCACTTCTCACGAAATTAATACTTCTCATTTGATAGTATATATATATATAAGATTTTAGTTACTTTAGTGTTTAATAAAGCCCATTTTTGACATTAGTGGTTTTTAAATCTCACCCATACTACTTTGGTGGCTAAAAAATACTTCTTTGCCATGTGCACTGGGGGGGTAAAGTTTAGGGGCACCATGTGCACTAATTTTTGTAAATTTGGATTTTTTTTTTGAAAATTTTTCGAGTTTCAGAGAATTTTTTTTTTTTTAAATCTTTGTAATTTTTTTTAATTAAATAATAATTAATCCTTAATTAACTTTTCCGCTTACCGCTAATCACTGCCACGTCAGCATTTAACAGTTGGGGGACTAACAGAGTTAATAGACAAGGGTGGGAAGGGCACCATGTGCCGGTTGGGGTAAAGTTCAGGGGCACCGCAATGTACAAGTTTCAAACATATGGGCACCATCGGCATTCTGACATAGTTCGGGGGCACCACGTGAAGTTGCCAAAAGAAAATTATCCTCTATCTTATGCCCGCAATCAGGCATTGTAGTATGCGAAAGAAGCAAATAATAGATTTATTAATAGCGATGGATTTAAGAGTTTTTAAGCATGTCCACGTAGGATGCCACGTAGGTGATGATGTCAAACGAAACCTTCCTGAAATAGTACAAACAATGAAACGCATAATTGTTATCTCTACACGCCACGGTACAGATTCTTAAATTTGTCTGTTTCCGATTTTTTCAAGAATCGAATCATTTAAATTGATACAAATACAGCAACAGAATATATATCGTTGTGTAATATATACTCCAGCGTATTCCTTCCGTGAATATCACAATTTAGAAATAAAAAAACGCAACAAAAATAGTTGCAACTTGCAAGTATATGGTGTATTTAGAAATTCAATTTATTACAGTATGGAAATAATTTAGGTTAGTCATAGTATAGAAATCCAAATTTTGATATTATCATAATATTATGAAGGGAATCAAATCTCTGTAATTCATGAAACATTAATTAGCAGTTACCAAACGGCGTGATATTTTTCGAAAATTAGTGGGTAAAAGAATAAGAAAAGCATACAAAAATCTTCTACAAACTACCGTAAGAGTAAAGATTGGAACAAGAACTTAAAACAAAAAATTAAACTTAAGAGGTGATCCCACCTATTTCGTTTGACTACAATATTACTCGACATATGCTAATCAAAACGTTCGCCCATCGCTCTGTTTTCTCGCCAGGCTCTGTTTTGTCGAATGCTTATAATTTATTTTTGGTGTTTTGTTTGCACAGGCCGAGATGATGATTAGGTTTTTCTGTGGTTGATCAAAGTATTTGGGGAAAGGGAGTTCCGCGAATCTTGGATCTGGGTCTCTCATGCATCTAATCTTAAATTTTTGTAGGTTTTCTATGTGATAGTGCTTAATTTGTTTTGCTTAAGTGGTCGAGGGTATTGATGTTGTCAGGGCTATTAATCAAGGTTTGCAATATAGTCTGATCATCATATAGTTTGGTCTTGGTTCAGGAAGTCGAATTACAGAACTCAGAAACAGATCAATTGTTATTTTAGCAAGCAATATAGTAAGTAAACAGATTTTTTTAGGCATATTAGGCACATGGGGATGTTATGGCGAATTAGGCATATATAGAATCACTCTTGGATGGACTCTGAAATCGCTGCAATATTTTCAAGGCTAATAGGGAGGAGATTAGTGATGCCGATCAACTAGCCACGTCTCGCAGGTCCGGAGCTACATGCCCATTCACTTCCTCAGCTATGGTAAAAATGATGATTTTGTTGATGAATGATATCAATATAGTCTATGAAAATGAAAATCCCACTCACTGTGTTCTTTCATTTCGTATCATATGATTTGAATTCTTCGGACACATGGGAGTAAATATTTTTTTATTTATGAACGTACATTGTTTGAATTTTACACTTACCGAGTTACCGGTCAAGTTAACAAATGATCATATGTCGGATTAGGACACAATACTACAGAAAAGTAAATCGCGACAAATGTTGTTGTTCTTTTCATTTTTGGCTTATGTCTTGCACGGATCACGAGATTTCAGTTGTACCGTGTATTTTCACACTTTTTTTTTGGTTATTAGATGCAAATTGACATAAAAAAATAAGAGTACGGACGTGTTATAAGACATATACGAAAGCAAATCAACGAGATTGAGAGGGAAGCTAAAAAGTTCATAAATAAATCAAAATTTCACATACCTAATAAATCAAGACATATAAGCTAAGCAAAAGTTTAGACGTACGTACGCAACAATGAACAATAGAATGAGAGGCCACTACTGTCTTTTGCCTTGCGGCAAGCAAGCTGCTAAGCAAGCCTCTTGAGGAAAAATTAGAGAATTTGCTAACCTCCTCAATATTTACGTTAACTACTAACTCAAATGTCCCGAAATTAATTTTTAGGTCTCAGTAGTCCTTTCCATTGCTAATCATATTACAGACAGTGGTGTGTGGGAGACTGGTATACTAGTGGTAGCTATCTATGTGCACAAGACATGTTTACTCAAATGGGTAAACACGAGTTGCACGAATTAAATAGTGTTTAATTTCGCAAAAAAAAAAAAATTTACTTTAAGCTAGTCTTTTGCAAATTTTCTTATAAAATGTAGGGTTTTGTAAAGTCGGACTTTTTAAAGGTATGGTTTCGCCAAAAAACCCTTCACTTAATTGTAATTCTACGGTGGGAAAAATGTGTAATGCAGGCGTATATAATAAAACATGGTAAAACAAACCAAACGAGAAAAAAAAAAGAAAAGAAAAAAAAATTCCACAAATATAAAAAAGGTGAAGGGATTAAGAAATGAATCACATTAACGAGCCCCACCTGAGTAACATACGTGTATATAATATTATACCTTAATATGGATTTGTATTCCTAGACATTTGCATTTTATAAGATTATCTCCACGTTAAACTATATGATGTTTTCGATTTTCGAGATGGGGCGTTGACTTTCGATTTAACAAAAACATTTTTAGGATTTATATGGGCAAATATACTCATGAGATTCGTATCGGAATAAGATTTTATAATTTTTGACCCTGTCGTTTAAACGTTTCATCTATGATTATATGAGTTAAGTAAGCTTTTGACACGTTAAACAACAAACGGGTCAACAAGGCAGTTATCTCTAACTAGAAATATGACAATCAAAGTTGTTTTAGGTTATTGTTGACCATAATTCATCAATATAAGATTGTGTAATCAGCTATGTTTCGCGCTGTCTAAATTTTTTAGTAGAATGTTAATATTTTTCTTTAATTAAGAAAAAAAATAGAGCTAATGTTATGTCAAAACTGCGGGTCAAAAACAGGTTGGATTAACACGAGATCATGTCGAGTTAGGTCATAATAAAGGTAATGCAATACAAACATACTTTACAAAATGTTTCTTACTTCGCTAAAAATACCCCACGTGGTGTTTGACCCAGTAGTATGTTGACCAAAACTGATTTAGATTATTGTCAACTGCAACTCACAAAAAATGGGTTCATGACCCAATAAAAGGCGGTGAGTAGGATCAGGTTTGTACGATCATATAAGCTATTGATTGTTATGATATATTAATTAATTTATGGAAAGTAAACAAATTTAATACTAATATCATACAATGTCGGAACGTGTCAAGTTGGGTTTAACCCAAAATGTAATGGGTCCAGATTAAACGAGACATAGGTACTAAAAAACGGGTTCATGACCATCCATCGATGGATTGGATCATGTTTTAGTTACCAGATTAGTAAACCTTATGTCTAATGTCGTTTGTCCGGTTTTATCTTTTGTCATACTTATACACTAATTTGCCTAATTTAATACTACTCACAACTCTAATAATATTAGTAATAAAATGATTTGAGTTTATACTACTTTCTAAGCACAATCTATATAACTGTATATTAAAGCAGCCCGTGCAATTTTGCACGGGTCAATAAACTAGTATTATATCAGTGATCTACGTTTTATGGTTAACTGTTGTGACTTACTAAATTTCCACCACATTTCATGGAAGACTTATAGTAAACCCGTATAGACTGGTATAACCCAATTTCGACTGCGTATATTAATACATGTCAATATGGTACACTAATTTGTAGCAAAGGTTATCATAAGAAGACATATATGTAACTTAGCTTGTAACATTCTAGATGTTGTTTGACGCATGATTGCTACTGTCTTCTCCTTCTTTTTGCTCCCACTTTTCGTGTTATTTGGGTCCATGTTTTCAGTACAATTGTTAGCGTTCCAATTTAGCTGTAACCTTCGTTACACTAAAGTGGTAATGTATGGTTCAATTTATGGTGTAGTAGATGTTTTAATGTGAAAATAATCTTGTTGATGTTATATGAACAAAAATCACATTTAAGTACATTCACATTTCGGTTAGTAACACTTATGGCAAAAGTATTTAAAAAATCTGAAGTAGAATGAATTATATTATCTCTACAAAAGTGCAAGCAAATAAAGTGGAGTAGTATAGTTAGTATTTTTCCATGATTTCCTCTTCCATTTTTTAGTAAATAATTCAATATCTTATTTGCAGCATTTTCCATGATTTCCTTTGACCAAATTGATATAATGATCTTGTGTCTTTAAATACTTTTATTTTGAAACGTGATCACTTGACTTGCAATTCTAATCATATGAGCTATAGGGATTTCCCATTTCAGTCCATCAAAATTCATGGCAGCAGTTTCGTAACATGTTCATTAGCTTACAGCTTTGTATGTTGGACTTGATTATAATCTCGCTTTTCATAACAACATAATTACTGTCCCTGGATTTCTGATTTTCGAATAATGTTCGGATGTTGTGCATGTGCAGATCCTGTTTACATCCTATTAGTCATAACTCTTGTTTTTTCGTGCATCGTTTTTTATTAATCTAAGTGATCTGATGTATGATTACTTGTATTAGGGTTGAAGCAATATACTCATGCTGGTCAGAATGTCATTAGATCTCACTGAAGTCTTATATCGAGTACACAAGTACGTGCTCTTTTGAATAATGAAGCGGCAAGTATTATCTAGAAAATCCTCGTCTATATGGGTTTGCAACTTAATACACCATAAGTAATTAAGCATGTTGTTTTGTAAACATTAGATTGTTATTACACTACTTTATCTGAAAGCACAGGTTTTAGTGTACATGATCTGAAAGGTCAGGTTTTTTAGTATACTGTACAATTGTTATAATTGAGGAACGTAACAATATGATTAATCGATTTAAATTATTTTAGGGAAAAATATCTAACAAATAAATAACAATAAGCAACATTGTGTAAAGGCCACTTATAGTAAATTGTGACCTATCAAAAAGCATATTGTTCCAAGAAAATCAAGCAAACACAAATAGAAACTAAAAACGTCTTGTTGAAAAGATTCGAGAAACGAAATTAAGTAATTAAATAAGGGACTTCTCGACTTCTTTAAGCCTCTCCTTCTTAATTTTGATCACTGATTTGGTAGTTGATCGCTGCCCATCCATATTACTGGCTTGTCCTTCACTGCCACCATCATCCAGGATTTCAATAGAGCTCCGCTTCATGGGAGTAAGGCCATGTGCGATTTAACTTATTCAACGGTGTTTTCAAATCAAATCAAATCAGATCAGTTTTATTCAAATCAAATCAAATCAGATCAGAAATATCCAAATAACAATCAATGAATTTAGTCTATTTCTAGATCTAAATTCGTCTAATTGCAGTTAATTTATCAATTAATTCAGTTCAGATCAAATCAAATCAAGTTTATTCAAATCAAATCAAATCAGATCAGTTCAATTCAAATCAAATCAAATCAGATCAGAAAAATGCAGTCCAATCGCACAGGGCCGCCACTGCTACCACATTCTGAAGCTCATTTTTCCTGATGGAAAAGATTACTACATTAACTATATTGAAGCAATATCTGTATTTAGTATCACTGCCAACTCAGAATTCATCTCATACTTACCTTGTCTTAAGAATGCGTTGTGATAGAGTCTTCTGTATCAATGTTATCCCTGAACTTGGAGGTGTTCTCCTATAAATAAAATTAGTTTTAAGTTCTCGTCTGGAAAGAGTTGTTTATAATAATTTGAAAGTTACCATATCAACTATACAATAACTCACTATTAGAGATCTGTTTGAACTGTGAGATCAGTTCAGGTCATCATAAATCTCATAAAATGTGAAGCTCTTATAGCTTTTGTCAATGTTGTGCTCCTGATCAACTTTAATCATGAAAATGTATTCACGATAGAGCAAGTCTCTAAACTCTCCTGGAAAAGAATCAAGATCTGCAGCCTGAAAGAGACATTGGTTAATCTATCTATATGAAATCAAACAACATAGTTTGTATACGCACAAAGTGTTAATGTAAATACTAAATATACCTTTTCTTGCTCTTCTTTGATTTGTTTTGCAGTTTTTTTGAAGTAACATCTCAACAACCCAGTTGAACAAAGTCAATGATATGCTACATGAATCATCCGCAACCCTAGCAAAGACTTTAAACCATGGCAAAGGGTACTTAACATTTTTTGCACATTGTTTGCAGTACGGTTCCCCTTTATTTCGGGCAGTACCAATCTTGATGCCTTTATGAATGTTGCATGAGTTGTACCACCAGTCTTTCTCAATATAAATTAGGATTATGATGCCTCTTGCAAGATAAATGCCAGCCTAACAACATTAGATGAAATTTATTAGAAGTCAAATATCTACAAATTATGAAATTAACATTAAACATGGTTAGAATGAAAACACATACCACTTCACATTTTTCAATTTTAGACATTGTTCTGATTTGTTCGGGGTTAAGCAATAGATTGATTTCATATCCATTATTAGACACTGTATGATCTGTCAATCTTGTCGAGTCAATCGACAGTCCTTGGGCAAGCCTCTTGTTGGAGATTTAAGACGCCATCAAAATAAAATTAGGACTAATAAGAAAATATATATAAATGAGCAACATGACATTGAATTACCTTTCTTTGCACTTGTCTACCTCTTGACATATTGGATTGATCAACAGTCGTGTTTCATAAAGGGCGCTTGAAACGTTCGTCTTTCCTGTTAGTTCAAAAGTTATTGATGTATTATTAAATTATTACAAATGTGAGCATCACTTACTGCTTTTTTTTACCTTCCTATGAACTAATCTTGACAAATGTGACTACGAAAATTGGTGAATGACCCATATCGTTATGCTGTCTGAAAATCTGAATTTGGTCCATCTAGGAACCAAAAAAGGTGCACTCAATATCATCATCACTACAAAATAGTCAGAAAAAGAGATGGTATTAATGGATCTCGTTTCTCAAACAAAAAGGTAATGAATCTCAGAATATATAAATTCATTAATACTTACTGCTCATCATCTTTGAGGACTACAGTCATCCTTCTCTTTGGTCATAACTCAACATAGCTATGTGTCTAGATGCCCGTGAAAAAGGCAATAAAATCTATACCAAAACACATTTTCAAAAATTATTGTCATATTTAGAGATTAACTATACATATGGATAGATATTTACCGGCCATGAATCCTGATACGAATCCTGATACGAATCCTGAGAGTATCTCTCAAGCAAAACCAAATCAGTTTCAACGTTTACAATATGTCAACTTTGAAGCAGGATATCCCCTCAGATATTACGGTTTTTTCAGTAAAACCGGCCTACAGGATATTACCCTTCATGGTCTGAGCTTTCCGATGATATCTTACGGGCTTATTTTGGGCAAGTAACGAAGGAGATACATGCTTTTAAAGTCGGACTGCCAATAGTTACCCGGGTTACACGTTTTTGCCGCAAATTTCAATTCTCTCATAATAAAGATATTAGGAATACTTACTTTGATTTCTCATATCTAGATTTATTCTTAGATACCTTATTCTATATTTCTTGCTTATTTTAGCTAGATACTACCCTGATTTGCAGCAAGTATCTCAATAAGTTAGGATAGTTTTTATTATTGCTTAGTTTGGCTATATCTTTGATTTCTTTCTTTTTTTTTGGTTATTACTATAAAACCCATTGCATTATTGTTGTATTACACAGATTTCACACTTGAAGAATAAGATTAATGCAAAAGAGTCGAATGGAGAGTTTCCCTTCAATTCTTGTGTGAACTTAGCTAAGATGTACTTTATCTGTTGTTGATTTACTAGCTGCGCGCAAGTGATCAAAGATCAAAACTAGGCGAGGTAGTCTAGGGATTGATCATAGTTTGAACGAGTTATAGGTCTAGCCTGTTCATCCATATCCTTTATTGTTTTTCGTTGTCCTTATTCTCGTCCCATAAAACTGAAAAAACACAAAAATAGTATTTTCCCAATCGTTCTTCCGCTTCCGCAAGATTGCATCGCTTTGTATTCGTATCAATAGTCGTATCACAATTTCGGCTCTTGATTTCCTTAAATCATGACGGTCCTTGACGATGTGTGTCTAGATCGAGAACATTGCTTCTCCATATCATCAATTCTTAGTGAAGATGATAGTAATGTTCTTCTTAATCCGGAATTGCCACCAATTTTTGATGAGCCAGATTTGATCGATGAAGAAGGGCTTGTTTGTAGTAAGTTTTACTCTCAAGCTTCATTCAAAACAAAACTTCAGATATGCCTTGATGAGGGAACCGTGGTGGTTGCTGCAAAGAAGATGTTTCAATCATGCGAAAGTTTAATGCAATGTGAAAGAGAACCGGTGCAACATAGAAGGCACAATACATTTAAGTTCTATGTAACATTGACAATTGAATTCTTAATATTTGTGTTTGATCCAAGGGGTTCTAAGTACCTTCAAGAATTGGGACAATACTTTTTGAAGAAGGGGGGGAATATGATGCGAAGCCTAAGAGTATCTCTCAAGCTAAACCAAATAAGTTCCTAGGTTTACAATACGTCAACTTTGAAGTTGGATATCTTCTCAGATATTACAGTTTTCCTAGTAAAACCAAGGGGATATTATTCTTAATGGTCCAAACTTTCCGATGATATCTTACGGGCTTATTTTGGACAAGTAACGAAGGAGATCGCTTTTAAAGTTGGGCTGCCAATACTTACCCGGGTTACACTTTTTTGACGAAAGTCCCTAATAGAATAATATATTTAAGAATAAATATAAATACTAGAAATCAAACTAAGTGTTCCTAAATATCTTGATCATGAGAGAAATGTTTCTTGCTTATTTTAGCTAAGATACTACACTGATTTGCAGCAAGTATCTCAATAAGTTAGGATAGTTTTTATTTTTGCTTTGTTTGGTTATATCTTTGATTTCTTTCTGATTTTAGGTTATTACTGTAAAACCCATTTCATTTGTATTGTATTAGACAGATTTCAGACTTGAAGAATTTGATTAATGCAAAAGAGTCGAATTGAGAGTTTCCCTTCAATTCTTGTGTGAACTTAGCTAAGATGTACTTTAGCTATTGTTGATTTACTAGCTCCGCGCAAGTGATCAAAGATCAAAACTAGGCGAGGTAGTCTAGGGATTGATCAAAGTTTGAACGAGTTATAGGTCTAGTTTGTTCATCCATATCCTTTACTGCTTTTCATTATTCTTATTCCTATCCCATAAAACTGAAAAAACACAAAAATAGCATTTTCCCAATCGTTCTACCGCTTTCGCAAGATTGCACCGCTTTGTATTCGTATCATTAGTAGTAACAGAGCCAGGTTTCGATCCTGGGACCTGTGGGTTATGGGCCACTAATGATACGAATACAAAACGGTGCAATCTTGCTGAAGCGGAAGAACGATTGGGAAAATGCTAATTTTTTTGTTTTTCAGATTTATGGGACGGGAACTAGAACAACGAAAACCAATAAAGGATATGGATGAACAAGCTAAACCTATAACTTGTTCAAACTATGATCAATCCCTAGACTACCTCGCCTAGTTTTGATCTTTGATCACTTGTGCGCAGCTAGTAAATCAACAATAGCTAAAGTAAATCTTAGCTAAGTTAACACAAGAATTGAAGGGAAACTCTCCATTCGGCTCTTTTGCATTAATCAAATTCTTCAAGTCTGAAATCTGTGTAATATAATACAAATGCAATTAATGGGTTTTATAGTAATAACCCAAAATAAGAAAGAAATAAAAGATATAGCCAAACTAAGCATGGATAAAAACTATCTTAACTTATTGAGATACTTGCTGCAAATCAGTGTAGTATCTAGCTAAAATAAGGAAAAAAAATATAGAATAAGGTATCTAAGAATAAATCTAGATATTAGAAATCAAAGTAAGTATTCCTAAATATCTCTATTATGAGAGAATTGGGATTTGCGGTAAAAACGTGTAACCCGGGTAAGTATTGGCAGCCCAACTTTAAAAGCATGTATCTTCTTCGTTACTTGCCCAAAATAAGCCCGTAAGATATCATCAGAAAGCTCAGACCATGAAGAATAACATCCTCTTGGTTTTACTTGAAAAACTGTAATATCTGAGGAGATATTCTGCTTCAAAGTTGACGTATTGTAAACCTTGAAACTGATTTGGTTTGCTTGAGAGATACTGTAAGGATTCGTATCAAATCCCTTCAAAACTTTGTCGGCCATAATATTTGCCACTGATTCAAAATGATAATGGCCTTCCGTAGGCACTCTCAAACCATGTCAAGGGCTAACTTTACTAGAAAGTCGAATTGTATTTTGAATTCAGGTTAATGACGAGGACAAGCACAATGTGGAAGGCTCGCCATTGTTTTGATAAGCCATGTGATTTGCATAGTGGCCTCGGCGATTTTTAAACACGAGGGTGACTCCACAACGCTCATCTCCGGCAACGACCTTTTCGAAGACGCTCATGCGAAGCGACGATGCAGGTCCGGGGTGGCAAAGTTGTGTGTGGTGTCGCGATAAAGGGGCAGTGAGAGGAGCACCGCTGTTGTGGTTTCATGTGAAAGAAGGGAAAAAGAAAGGGGTGTCGGAAACAAATTTGGTTTGGGCTATAATTAAGCCTAAAAGAGTAAGAACTCATAATATGGTATGAACTAATAACCGACTCTATGCATCACATTATCCTTAACCTTGATAGGAAGATGGCTTTTTCAATAATTCGTGCAAGGGAGAAAATTGAGAGGATAAAAAGAAACCTTGGACTTTGATTTTCAAATTCAATAGTGAAAGAGCTCTAGGGTTCTCATTTAAACCTAGCCCCTATTATAATTAAAACAAGCAAACGGATATAAATGTGGATATGGGTAGAGGGGACATCAATGGATTTGGATATGAGGGAGGCCACGCCCGATCCAACTCCTATCCATAGCCATCCCTAGAAGAAACCAGTTTTTACAAATCCTTGAGACATCGTTTTGTACAAATCTAAAGCATTGATTTTATTACATGCGTGATGCATCCATTCAAGCGGACTCCCCAAAATGCTGCTTATCTTTGCATGCCTTGAGATAACATAGGTAAATGGATTCTAGTGACCACATCCAAGTAAATGAACTAGACTGAGATAAGTCAAGCCTAGTCAAGTATAATAGGGTTATGTAAAAGCCAAACTAATCGACTTGGGGAGTCCTTTGAAGCTCTAGGTTGAGCTTAATTCCAACTCATATAAGCTTCTCGGATATAAAGTCACTGAATCACACGAAACATTGTAAACACCAGCTAACGAGATCGAATAATGAGGGCGGGGACAGCATAATGCGTTCGAGAAAGTCATGTGCCTTCCTAGTTACACGAATATAAATGTGGATATAGGTAGAGGGGACATCAATGGATTTGGATATGAGGGAGGCCACGCCCGATCCAACTCCTATCAACACATGATGAAGAAAATTGTGGAATCAAAAGAGAACAGTAAAAGACGCGCTCTCTATGCTCAATGTTGTTAGCTGCTACTTTGAGTAGGCACAGAAGCACATCTGTCCCCAGAATTCTGGGAAGCTTTCAGCTTCTGAAGAGACCGATATTGCAAGCGGACACTTTCTTCACTGCCGATGATTTTCAGTAAGTACCTGACCATATACAAAGACAAGGGGAACGAGATCATTCATATTGTCAAAAATTACCAAAGTCCTAAGCACAAGAATTGGAGATCTGACAGGCTAACAGAGAATAGTTAACACAGAAGAACTTTCAAGATTAGGACTCCATAGCTGAACTCCTAAATAGCTAAATTTAAATGGTTGTCCCCTAACTATTTACTATTTTTGTTTTTTTGGGCAGGAAATCAGAGTACTTGTACCAATCGAAATTAAATGAAGATAAATACAAGGAAAAACCTACAAAAAGAGTTCAGACCGAACCCTCGAAAGAGAAACAAAAACCCAGCCAAAACACCTAGGTAAGCTAGTAGATCAGTTATACAAATGCCAGGGAAGAGGTTAAAGATTCTATTCCGAGATTTTAAAACTTTATTTGACCCTCAAAAAGAAAAAAACATTATATTGGATTTTCCGGACAATAACCTCAACACTTTGCTCCAGATCCTTGAAAATGAGACTGTTGCGCTCCTGCCAAATCTAGTATATAGAACATATCAAAGCGCATCTTCTCAACTTACTTCTCCAGCTTCTTCCTTTTACTTATTTCTTGAACCAGGACATTATTAAATGGACAACCAGCTTTTAACCTGTTTCCAAACTTCTCTAGGTAACTTCATTTGAAGAATAGATGAGCTGCTGATTCATTGTCGTCTTTGCGGGCTGCATCTGTTGACAAGATAGATCCCTCGCTTGCAAACATTATCAATAGTAGCAATGCTATTTCGAATCACCATGGCTGAAATTACAGAGTAGTTTGGAAGTAATACTATCCCAACAGATGGAATATCAGTTTCTCCTGGTTCCTGTGTTCTTAAACAAGTCATAAAGTTTTGAGGGCATAATCTTATCATTATTCACACTCCTTTCCAATAATATCCGAGCCTAAATCTCTGAAAACGTGGCTTGTGCTAGCATGTCTCTAGTGCGAATTATGTTCTTTTCCAGGTCCAAGACCACTCAGGTTTGAGGCTTATCAGCCAAGGATCCTCCCCTTTTAAGATGTAAACATAATCCACTTTCCCCACACACTAGAACCTGGATTCATTACTCTCCATAACCATTTGAGAATCAGACATTTGTTCGAACTCCAAATATCTTTAATACCAAAGCAGCCCTCGGCATACAGCAAGAATTCCGCTACTTGAAGACCATTTTCCTGTGAGATTCACCTATGTTCCAAAAATAATCTTAAAACAGCTGATGAATTCTTTTAACCACACGTTTAGGAAGCAGGACATTAGCACCCCAAAAATTCTGAAGCCCATAATTAACAGAGTTGATAAGCTCTGCTTTCCCTGCATAAGACAGGAACTGAATTGTCCAATTTGATAAAGTCTGCCTGATCTTAAGGATGAGAGGAGTAGCCTAAATATTTGAAGGGGAAACTTCCCTCGGAGAAACCAGTGCTTGACATAACAAGAGTTTTTACTTCAGCCCTAAGCCCCTATCACCTTCAAAGTAAGCATTGGTTTTTATAGGATTAGCCTTAAGGGCAGAATATGAAGCAAAGGAGTCCAAACCAGAAGTAACAGCAAGACTTGATAAGCCAGTCCCCTAACTTACAAGTAACTAAATTGTCTTACATTTTCACCCATTTTTTTTTCTGAAAACGACCACTCTTGAAGAAGCCATGCATAACAGTCATATGTGAGGGTATCACTTGGAAAACACAATAACATAAACACCCCATTTAAAAAATTGAACTTAAGCCACTAACACTTAGTAAACTGTTATGATCGGATGAGAAGTTCTAGGACTTCAAGCAACAAAGAGATAAGCAATAATCTGGAAGTCCAAGAAATAGATTGCCATATTAAGCCAATTACAAAAACATTCGTAGCGCCAGAATAGCACAAGACATTCGCAAAATCTGATCATACTTTTAATAGTTACTAAAATCAGATCAATTTTTCGGATGTCACATACAACTTACTTCAAATAATGTCCAGATTGATTGTTGAGAAATGGGAACTCACCAGCCATTAAGGCATTGCGATGTAATAACAGCTTCTTTCCCAACAAATTTATCGGGCGTTCTCCGATTTCCCTGCACAACTTCCTAATGTCATCAGCATAAATTATATACGACTAGAGATAAATCTTGGGTAGAAGGAAGCATGCACAAGGCTTACCTTAATCACAACTTTCTCATTGACTGAAAATGGATACTGAACTCCTCTGTGCAGACCACCATCAGAAGTGATATGTTCTATTTCCTGATAATTTGTTATGTGAATTAGTATATAAGCATTTAATAACTTGGATGACAGCAATTTTGCGTCCGTTCTACTAATGAATCATATAAGCACTAAGCTAACAAGCAACAGGACTAGTTAACTTTACCAACCGCCCATTCCCACACAACTGGCACAAAACCTGTTTTTCCCAAAACTTGCCCGCAAATGTTAAGACTTGGGAGCATATCAGGGTGTTATGTTACATTGTTCTTTGAAGTTTGTCAAGGTATGACTTTCAATGAAGTGATCAAGTGCTATAACGAGGTGTCCAAGTAGAAGAGAAGGGTAAGAGTTAAAGCTAAGTTGAGGAGGATAGCATCAAATAACCAAAGTTGTCAAGGCAACTGAGAAAACACTAGTAGCTAGACTCAGGAACCATTGTGGCAGCAGGACTAAGCTAAAAGCTACAATGAAACTACAAGGCCAACACCACCATATAGAGCTAAGGATAGTAAACTATAGACAGAAGACATACCTTCCAATACAATGTAATCATCATCACCAAAATTGATATCATCTAAAGAGTGAAAAATGTAGTAAAAAAAGAACTTTGGCAACATTACTAATTTGGGACGAGTATGTTCAGATATCTCTATGCACTCATTATAAAATAGAATTTAAGGGATTAAACAATCTTGGAAAGCAATCTACACAGAAAACAGGCATAATGAACTTACAACAGAGAATACCTGGACCACTAATCATTCTATAAGAGAACTCCAGTACCGTGAACCATACCAGATTGGACAAAATATACCTCATCACATAACCTCTATGAGAATTAGCATTTGCTGTTGGTACCCATTTTGTAAATGGGCCACAGCGGCACAGCCCTTAGGAAAGTGTTCCTTGGAAAAGGCCCATGTGATACTCTCAAAGCTCAAAGAATATTGATCATCAGATCTTGGTAAAATGGAGGGTCAGGATTGATTAGGGGTACCTAGGTTAATCCCTTGGACTCTTGACATTTCCTATAAATACCCCCTCATTTGCCATAATCAAGAGGACCTCTCACACAATATATATTCTCTCTACTTTATTGCTATCTTAGTAATAACTATTTTGTGACTACCCCATCCTTTCGTACTCAATACTGACTTGAGCGTCGGAGGGGCTTCACCTGGTAAAAACCGGGCCCCCCTTGAATGGGTGTTTGTGCACGCAGGAAACTAAGGTCGATCCCGGTCTATCCCAAAGTCGAACTCACCCCAACATTTCCAACATAGAGAAAATGGGTATTAAGCAGTAGATAAATTCGCTTCAAAAGTTAAGATTGAACTTGAAATCACTGGTACCCTCGAAACACACTTTCTTTTTATAAAATTAAAGGGAGTTTATATGCATTCATATAGAGCAAAGATCACCGAAAAAACCTCACAAGAGAGAATTAAATCTTAGGAATTACTACTCCTCGTGCTTAGGTGAACCTCAGTTTAAAAAGGTGTGAGGCACACCGAGGCGATGAGGGCCTGTGGTGACGAGACTGAGGTGTAAGGCAAGGCATGAATCTCTTGGAACCGCTTCACTACATACCTTAAAGACTTAGCATATAGCGAGATTTTCTCACTTGCCAACATATTCACCTAAGAAACTAAGAATTCTAAAGAGAAAAAACTTTTTCTATGGACAAACCCAATCAGAATACCAAAAAGAGCCCCATATGTATCATTACGACACCATAACTGTCTTATGAATACTATGCTAATGATGGCATTCAAATAACTAACTGGGACTAAAGGTCATTGGCAGGAGAAGAGATTTCTCTTGATGAAATAAAAAAGATAACCAATTAAACTAGCACTTTCACATTTCGAGTTGGTCAGCTGTAGACACCAAAACTTTATTATATTAGGTGTTTTAAATTAGGTAGGATATCTTTCGTATTTTCAGATGTGTACCCAAACGAGAGTTTTTCATGGATCTAAAAAAAAAAAAATCTTATCTTACCTTCTAAGTCGGTTTACGACTATAATAAGACCCCTACTCCTAAGATTAGAAAAGAGTCGAGATGAACTAAGCCACAAAGGCCTCAGAAGCCCCACCAAATTAGCTCAGATGGATCAAGCTACAAACAGGCCACGTCACCTGACCAACAAAAATCAGTTTGGGAATCCCTTGGAGAAGAAATCAAGAGAGTAACGGAAGTTGAAACCGGCAATCTTTCAATTAATATGTACTCCAGATTATACTTTCGTTTGAACTTTTATGGTTACTGCATCACTTTCCTAATTATTTGCGTCTGTTATATTCATTGGTCTTAGGCTCATAGTTGCTACATTACAACTGTATCAGAACTATTGGACATTTGGACCAGGTAGAATAAATAGTATTTCAGTTATTCAATTAAGATAATATTTCAACAAGTAAAGGAATTTGAATATGAACGTCTAGTATACCAATGCAAAACAGTAAGATCCTGGACTATGAAAAGCTAGCAGGCTACAGAATCATGATAGTAACATAAATACCTTATTTGTCCTATTTCCTGGATCAGCCTGATCACCGATTTCTTTCCGCCGTTTTCGTAAAGCTGCATTATGGAAGAGCTTTCGATCGTCCTCACATCTCACGGCCGCAGCAGCAGCCCTCAAAGCTGCATACACAACAACTTTGTTTTTATCAAAAAAAGTGGAACCTTGACTAACAATTACCATAACTGGACAACAGAAAAAGGAACCCTTGACACTGCACATAACAAAGTGGAAGCTTAAACAAAAGTCACTTATTTCTCCACCATTTTGCTATAGAAGGCATAAGAAAACTGAAGAAAAGAGAAGCTGAAAATAAAGCCAAAGAAGAACACAGTTACAACCGTACCAAGATTAGGAATCATGGAACGGGTCTCAATGTCCGCATGACAGAGCGTGCACCTGGCCTGCAAGACAAATAACTGTCATGAAGTCTCACATTTTACACGAGAATAACAGAAGCAAATACACAAGTTTAGCCTCACACAAATTCTGGTTTAGATATGTAGATTCAACCTCATGGGCTATTCTCATTCTAATACTCCTACAAGGCTACAATACAAGAAACAAAACTTAAAAACCTCCAAGGATGCCCATTATGCAACTTATAATTAGGGGAAGAAGAAATGGTTGGATTATAATTCTAGTATCCTACACAAACCTCATATTCCACTTATCACTTCAAAGTCATAATCATCAGCATTGTAGTTCTACTTGGTTGGAATTACTTTACTGGCTGTTCCTTTGAATTCGTAGAAATTTGACCGCACCATTCTTCCCTCTTTGCAAAACTCCGCCATGTGTTATAAAGAAAAGTATAAGTGGTTCGGGGGCAAAGAGATTATTTCATGTCAATCTACTTGTGATCAGCAGCAGCAATTTCTATCGCCTGGCTTTTTCTTATAACAAGATTCACCTTTCTGTCATCACCCGGGTTTGTTTCACTTTATGTTGAGAAATAAGGTGAATTTCATGAATTATTATATCTGAGCATTAATTGAAAAGCAGTAGTTCTATGTCATATCTTACTATAAAAGCATCGACAAAACTTATCAGACTAGTCAGGCAGCTCATCCACACTTACATATAACTCTAACCTGGAACCCATGGGAAATGATATAGGAGCAGAAAATTACACAAAATGACATAGTGCGCATGCAGTAGCTGTAGGCAAGAAAAACAAGTAAACGAAATTAAAATATAGATTCAGTTGGGTGAATGCTTGTTGGTAGTGCGTTTGGTGGTTTGAAAACCTACGGCGTCTTTTATGAAGGTATACATGCACAGATTATGATTGGCAGTGATTAAGACAACATGAAAAACAATGCCATCACAAGGGCGGGGACTTCACGTCAAAGTCTGATAATATCTGCATAAATCCCTAACGATGTCTATGAAAAGCCATTCTGACACCATACAATCATAGAGTCAGTCATGTTACCTCCAAATTATATACTTCTGTTACGTTCCTAATTCACATACAGAAGAACCATACCCAGTTAGTTTTCATTTCCCCTCCAATGCCCTACAGAGATAAATTGCCATAAGATCGCGCTAATCTTAAAAAAGTGACAACCATCTTCCAATACCTCAGTTTTTGTGTGAAGCACCCAATTCAAATTTTTGAGATTAGAAGTTGAACGATTCTAGACAAATTTTACCCTCTTTTCCTTTTTAATAAAGTGAATATCCCGTGCATTTATTATCATTCCCACCAAAACTAGCAAGAATATTTCTTCCTACAACAATATGAATGCCCACCCTGAAGATGAAATCCAAAAAAATCTCTGACAAATTTTCTAATGATTACTCCATGACTTATACTTCTAATGAGTTACGATAGAATTGCAAAGGAAATACTGTGTAACCAGGCTTGCATCACAACTCCCGAATTCCCATCACTTTCAACTTGCATAATGAGGGATGTCAATATGAGTCGTATAGGAGAGGAAAAACTAATTGAAGAGTAGAAAAGAGCTCTCAGTATCAAAAACTAGGTAGGGATATGTTTTGCAAACTTGTATAAATACAATATATTCATCCTTCAACAACCTCAAACAGTTTTGAGTATGGTCTTATGTGGTACAGCTGATTAACAGCCCCAACAAAGGGAGAATCCCAAGACCTAAATCATCTACCACAGTATCACTAAACAGAAGGGTCACTTGTTGCATCTTCAAGGACAGCTTAGTTGGTGACTCAATTACATAGAATAGCTCAAAACCCATAATTCATTGTAGAAAGTGACCACAACTGGATAACCAGGCAACGATGGATAACCTCATGCCTTAGCAAATCAAAGGACGAGAACTCCACCATCCCACTGCCTTGGCCATTAATTGTCTCACTTTCAGATCTTCAGTGCTTTTCGTTTATGGAAATTTCAACTCATTAGCCTAAAAACAGAATGTATGCAGTTCCAGACCACATCAAGCTGAAACCAGAACATCCTCTAAAACACATAAACCAGAAAACACATAAAATGTCATACCGTTTCAACAACTTTCCTCAGCATGAGACCGCCAAATGAATGTCCACAAGAGACAGACATTGCATCTTCAAGAAACGAACCACTGAGCATCAAGAAATGGTACGAGTCAGAAGAATAAATAACTGTTGAACAAAGAAAACAAGAATCAAAGTACATGATATTCTACAAACAGTATAAACATACGCCCTTGAAAAGAGAACGCACTGAAGTCTCACACAACAAAAATGAGCGCGGCCACCCAGAATCCATTACTACATATGCAACTAGAACAAATTCATAATCGCGGCCATAACACTTAAAATTTTTCCAAGAAATTAAGTAAATCAGAAGATCAATAAATACTGGCATACTAAAAATAAGAACATAGAAAGTTCAGCATCTTCTACATAACTTTGTAGCTTTCTTATAAATGTGTATTGTCAAAAATATTCATCAAATTTCGCACGGCGGATTGTAAAGCTTGTATATGTTAGAATAAACGATCTACTAGAAACAGGAAGGGAGCACAATTCAGCTTACATGAACTTATTTATTGCTTGTTTGTCTTTAAAGGTAAGAAAAAAGTTGTAAAGAATGAGATAAACTCTCAGGGGAGTGAAACCGTGACTCCACGAACCATAACACTAAATACAAAGAGACTACACGTGTCAGAAGCTGACCCGACCCGAAAAACAGCCCAAGACCCGATCCGGTCAACCCGAATGCTTGGGTCATAACCCGACCTGACCCGACCCGATCAACCCTTGGGTCAAATTAATTAAGCAATATATATATATATATATATATATATATATATATATATATATATATATATATATATATATATATATATATATATATATATATATATATATATATACATACATATATATATATATATTATAATAATAAAAAATAAAAAATAAATAGATAAATATTAATTAAATATTTATAATTGATTAATTTAAGATATACGGAGTATAAGACATAGCAACAACAACAACATCTTTACCCCAGTGCCTTTCCCGCCATAAGGCGAGGTAAGGGGGGGTCGGATGTACGCAAGCCTTACCCCATATTGAAACATAGAGAGGTTGCGCACGGATGACCCAAAACGAAATTGCTTCAAGAATCGCACCGACCGACTGCTACTTCACAAAATAAGAAGCACATACAGTTTTATGAGCCATTTTACTTTATTCCATTATATCCCAAAGCCAATGAATAATTAGTCTTTTTTATGAGATATGCGTCATTATTCCGGAAATTAACCAAATAACATCCCATAAACCTCAAAAACAGTCAAATCCTAGATCCCTTAGCGAAAAGGATATAAAGAATTGTAGGTATAGGCTAATATGCTGGATATTTGTGGAGCTCAAAGAATCAGCCACATGTTACCCAACAGTCGAGTAATCTATAAAGGTGTCCGCCTATGTAAGAAGTAAGTAATCCTCATCTGGTTCACCATCTAGTGGACTACTAGCCTACAACTATAACGCTCGTAAAATTGTGATTTCTAACAGACCCCCATTACTCAAAGGCATTCAATTTAATCGTTCATAAAACAGGCATGCTTTAAGTTTACTCCAAAAATGTCTCGGAGCATGAAGATAACTTTATGGACTGCAAGGGTATGTATTAACACTGTGCTAAGACACCATCTATGTTGCCAGAGCAACCACAAAAAAAAAAAAAAAAAAAAAAAAAAAAAAAAAAAAAAAAAAAAAAAACTATGCACCATTGATATCCTCTACTCTTTGCCCACAACTCCACAACCATCTCCCACTGTATCCTGAATGTCATTCACTGCATTGGTGGTTATTCATTGCTGGCACTTTCCTTATCTTCACAACGACAATCATGATAGAAGATTCCTATGAACATATAGCCATAGACCTGCTGAACTTGAGTAATGATCAGCCTTTGGCTGCAATGGAAATCAACTGTCCTGAATGTTTCACAATTACTAACAGTATGGAACCAAGTATGATCCTCATGGTAGTTGCCCAGACACATATGCATGACGAAAGAATCGGTCTCAGTTCTTAATCCAAGAATTTTTCAAGATCGCTGACAAAGTGAACCACCTTTTAAGAATTGAGAATAACTTGTTCTCTAAGAGCATATCATGCTGAACCCAATGATAATTCAGACCTTTTTCTCATCGAACTTCAACAATTATTCCTAAACCTTACGGCGTTTAAACTGACTCTAGATGAAATCAGGTCTACTTGATCCAACTTGAAGCTAACTTCTGATGTAAAAGAAAAGGACAAAAAGACATCTGAGCTTTTTAAGTAAACTATCGCATATGATGCAGTTTATAAAACTGCCTTCTTCTGAGAAGCAGTAGAAATTATTATGATATTTTGGCGCCCAATTTAATGAGGTGATACAATACTCTTCCTTGCTGCTGATGCACAGAAGTTCAGAAATATTCCAACCAGTTGAAGCTTATTAAAGTTTCCAGTATGAATATTATTTTGCTTAAGTGTGGTATTGCTGGCATCAGTATAATGCTTGGCGACCAATCAAATTTTTACCAATGGCCCAAAACTAGTTGTGAGATACTTTAGGAGTTCAAAGCCACCATGGATTTGAGATTTATCATCGCATCAAACAAATCCATGGTTGGAAGGACCATGCCTCTTTGTGGAGGAAGAATAAACTTGCTTCTTTTATGCCTGTCAGGTCTACCTTAAAGCACATTATCTTTATCTATCTAAAAATCCTGCAAACTGTTGCCAAGGAAATCAAGCTATCAAGAGGAATCGTTTATCATCTGGAATTTCAGATTTCGGTACAGAAGGGAAGAATAGGGATGATGAGACAGGGGGAGACGAGAGGTTAAGCTAGGGAGAAGCATGAACCCGGGACCCCACCCAGGCCAGTCGAAACCGACCCATATGCGTCCTCAATTTTTAGGACCCATCAGGTTTGGGTAGGATTCAGACCCGGATCGGATTTGGGTCTCTCAGACCCAGACCAATAGACACATCTATACTACTTACTAAAAAAAAACAAAGGCCTAAAATTCTCACCTATGAATAAGATAAATCACTACTCTGCTGCTTACTAGACTAGACAACTAATGGCATTCATTCAATCCTCTAACTTTCCTCTCCATCCGCATTCTTTGAATTTCACTGTTCATTTATATAATGATCTTACTATGTAATACTTCATTAGATGATTACAATTGACAGGAAAAGTCATGACTTGAGGTGAAAACTTCCTCTCCAAGCTTCATATGGCAAATACAAAAGGAAGCTCGAAATCCATGGCTACAACACGAGGAAGAGGACGACCGCGAAAAGAAAAAAAAACAGGAAGAATCATCGGACCAAGAGGAACAAGATGGTACCAAAATCATAGAGAAAGGTGATGTACCCACGAACTCGGAAAATCGGCCACCGGTGTTGATAAACGATTTTCTGGAGAAAGCGACTTCGAAATCAGGTAAAATCACTCAAATCCTGACTAGACAAGTTAATCAGTATGAAACTGGGATGAATGTTGTTAAGGATAATTCAGATGTGAGTAGAAATGTGAATGAACTGATGCCTTAGCTACTGAAACCCCAAATACTGTGGAAAATATGGCTGGAGATGTGGAAATTAGGGATAAATCAGGAGAAACTAAGAAGGGGAATACACCACCAGTTAAGACATGGAGCAAAATTACTAAAGCTAAACCAAAAATGGGAATGTCATTGCAATATTTCGAGGAAAATGCAAATGCAGAGGAAATTGTGATTGAGAAGGAAGATGTTGAGGAGGAAATGAATTACTGGGCTTTTACTCTGATGGGAAATGTAATTGGAGCTAAACCAACATTGAAGGACATGAAAGCATTTGTTGCACAACACTGGCAGCATCTAGCTAATCCTGATGTAAAATATTTCAAAAAGGGGTGGTTTAGGTTCAGATTCCTTAACCAAGAAGATATGGAGTTGGTTTTGAAGGGTGGGCAATGGAAAATGGGAGGAAACACACTCATACTAAAGCAATGGGAACTTGGCTTCTCACAGGAGCTGGAGAGGATCACTCATGTGCCTGTATGGGTATTGTTTCCCGACCTAGAACCATGGTGTTGGTCTGGTACTGCTCTGAGCAAATGAGCAAAATTGCCAGCAAAATTGGGAAGCCATTGTTTGCAGACTACACTACAACTCACAAGGAGAAACTGGCTTATGCGCGTGTTATGATTGAAGTGGATGTCTCTTCTAATCTGCCAAAAGAGATACTGATTTCAACACCATTTTGTCTTCCTGTAGAGTATGAATGGGTGCCTTACTTCTGTAAAGAATGTAAGAAACTTGGACAAAATTGAAGAAACAGGCAGCCAAAAAGCCTCCCAAGCAAATCTATGAACCTGTGGAAAAGGTTAAGGAGGCAAACAAGGAGGCTGAAGGTGTTGCTCAGGCAGCAGTAGCACCTAAACCTGCAGCAACAGATGCCTTGGTCACTCTGATCCTGCAACTCCACTGCAAAAGGCTGATAGCATTGCAGGGGGAGAACTCTGGGTGGTCAACAGAAAACACTCAGCCAGGAAGAGTAATAATCAGATAGAAAGTTTAGCAAAGTGAACTGGAAAAGAACAGCCTGGGATAGGGCAGTTATGCCAAAGCATAGTGTGATCACTGTCTTGGCAAGTCAGGGAAAGGCTACAATAGACAACATGAGGAAGAGAGGATTGCAAATGATAAACAGATGCAGCCTATGCAAGCAAGCTAATGAGTCCCATACTCATATTTTCTTCAAATGCAGGCTAGCTAAGGAGGTATGGTCTAGTATACTCAGATGGTTGGGAATTCAAAACAGAGTGTGGGGATTGCAGAGAGAATTGAGATGGTTTGAAAGGAAGAAAAGGGGAAAACATTGGAAAGCTCGATGGGCTAAATGACGCATCACAGCCACCATCTACACTCTTCGGGAAGAAAGAAACCATAGGATATTTGAGGAAAATGAGCATGGCATAGATTGGATTGTCAATAGAATTAAATTTATGGTGTGCACTAGAATGTATGGTTTTATGGGGGAGAATATCTCCATGATTGGAGTAGACGAGCTTCTTGATTGAGCATACTCTAGTTTTTTGTAAGATCATTTTATTCCCTATATGGAAGAATTAACACCTTTCTTACAAAAAAAAAAATACTTCATTAGATGATTGAAATATTCATAGTGAATTTTTTGACACTTTGCATATTGACATCTATTTGACACTTAGGATTAAGGTTGGCCTAGCTGATAGCAAGTCAACCTGCCTCGGGGTTGTCCCGGATTCGAATGCTCATACCCCATACCCGCAGCACTAGCTCCTCGTAGGTACCCAAAAAAAAAAAGAAAAAAAAAAAAAAAATTACTTGACAATTATGGAGTTATGTTGTTAGATTACGAGAATTATATTTCAGTTGCGAGTTGTCTATCGCGCATATGATTTGATATACTAATAGAATTGAACTATATTTTGAGTTATAAAATATCAGAGAAGTCGCAAATTCGATGAACTACTCGCATGAGAACCACACCCTGCCCATACCCACCAAGTCGAAAACTTTAGGGTCTACATAAATCGGTTGGGCCTAGACTTTAGGAGAGCCAGTTGATTCAGGAGAGAGGGGAAAAAAAAGACGACTTGATGATTATCTCATGTGGGCCAAATAATGTTAGCAGCAGCCAGTCAACAACAATGGAGAAGACCAAAGAAAGCAGAGAAAAACAGGGAAATGTTTTTTTTAATAAGGCAGGGATTGTAAATATAGGTTGGTGGGGTAGGAGGAGTCTCAAATTACCCCCTACCCCCCTTATTCTCGTTTTATACAAGGAAAAAAAAGGGATTATTTTAGGAGGTCAGACAGGCTTGCAGGTCACACACAGAAAAAAATTTGACTATGGGGGCATTGGTTCCATATAACAGTTACGAAAACTGAAAATTACATTTCTTTCAGAATATCAGTCTTTGTAGTAAAATGTGGTCTTCAAAAACTGCGAGCTTAATAAACTTGGTCCAAACACCCATGGTTAATTCACTTGTACCTATACCTGCCTATAGATATATATGGCACCAAATCTCTTGTCCTCGTTTTTGCCAAATAATAGTTGGAAATGCTTCTGTTTCGGAATTTGGAAAGAAAAGGGGATTGTTCTTCATAATTATTCTCCAAGTCATTAATCATTTCACTTGCTTAGACACCCATATGATTGCTCACCTGATCTGCAACAGGTACCGCGAATTCTCCATTTTTGCTTTAGCAGATGAAATTCTCATCATTTCATTTGCTTAGACACCCATATGATTGCTGAGGAGCTCTTTAATTTGATTACTACTGTCAATTCCCTAAGGTACGTTCTGTCAATGTTCACTAATTTGGTTACTCTTTTAGCCAAAAACAAAATTTATTCGGTTACTCATGAATTGTGGGAGCAAATTTCCTGGAATGCCATTCGACATCCTTGTTTTACTTCTCTAGCCCCTTTTCATTATCATATTCCTAAATATACTTGGAACTATTTTCACTTTCAGTATTTTCTGTTCCTTCTCATTTCGTTCATGTCCCGCATTGAGGAAAAATTGATGGGGATTTTCACCCCATCGGACACTCTGACCACCCACGAGATTATATCTCTACCCTTACGAATAAGCCAACAAATCACAGACCGTCACCTAATAGAGCAACAGCCCTCGAGCGCCAGCAATCCGCCACCTCCACTATACCGTCACAAGCAACTGAAATGACATGGATTGTACGAACGAATAGGCTTGGTGTAGTATATGTATGGCTGAAGCTCATACAAGGGAAACATATGTCTACTCCTACAAAGAGGGAAATGCATTACGTATGTCTGCGTTGGTGTAGACATGTGGAAATTTTGTCTAACCCTACATGGGAACACATTTTCACTTGCCTATTTCCTGAAGCAGACAGATTGTTTATCTCCCAAGGAACTTCTCCAAGCAACGATAACATAGCATCATCAATGAAAATAACGAAACAAAAATTACCTCTATTTTGTAATTGAAATCTTCCACAACTTTTAGTAAATTTGAACACGAGACTGGGATTAGGAAGTTTTAAGGTTCCATGGAGGTTTCTGCATTTGTATCAGCAATGCACTTGACAAGATCAATACTATTCCACTTCTATGAAGGCATCCTAGTTTGAGGTGGCTCAACTTTCCTGGAAGCATCTCTTTGTAGTGTAAGATAAAGGAGCATTGGTGTGGCCCTAATTCCCTAAAGGAACCTTAAACAGTCACTTACTCACATCTAGGTCAACATAAGATTGGGATTTGGGACAACTAAATTTAGAATAAGTTACTGCAGCATGCTTTAATGATTGCTTTTAAAGTTTCTTAACCTGGAACGGAATTATCGTACTTAAAAGAATCCCTACTACCTAGATCACCTTCTTTGTGGATGTTCCTTAGCCAGCATGTCTGCTATTAACCTTCTTCGGGTTCTATTAAATGGTTAAAAAACAGGAATAATCTAAACTTTGTGTACATCATATAACTGTTCAATCCTGTTCACTTTAGGAAAGCCAAAGTACGCTATATGTACTGCTACTAATTTACTTTGAAGTGTAAAGGAAATATCTCATACATTGTCCTATATTCAAAAAAAATTGTAGAGTAATTTGTCATTTCAAAGTTCATATGTTTTTCACTATTTTTCAAACTTTTTTATTTCTTGATGACTTTTTAAAACTCCCTTTGTAAGTGTTTCAATATTCCCAAATGATTCACAACATTTTTGAAATTTTATGGCGTACACAAGACGGTTACTGGATGACGATTCATGTTAGCCGACCCCAAATCATTTTAGGAATAAGGCTTAGTTGTTCTTGTTGTTGTAGTAATTAGTGGCTTCATTCAATGCTTTTTTGCACAAAATTCCACCTGAAGTTACAAAACAAGGGCTATGGCTAGTGGAAACTAGAGCCACAGTGGTTGACATGTTCATGCTTAGCTATAAAACATAATAACAAAATGTTTGCTGATTGAACGACATATTGTAGTTGCAGAGAAACAATGAACCCAGGCCCAGTAAAAAGAAAAGTTCATTAGTTCAAAGTTACTTACAAAAAACTGAACAAGCAAAATAGATAGGAGAAAACAGATGAAAGGTAGAACATACGTTAGGGGATCTGAAAGTAGGCTTCTCAATGATGGCTCCTTGTTCAAATTATTTTGCTCCACCTGATATCATCCATATTTTGAAGCTACTATTAAGTCGCTGCCTATCATACTATGCCTAACTACATGACAAAGGTTCGTCACAAAAGAGAACCCAAAACAGGTTTTGAAGGAGTAACGATAAAGCATAAGCAATTGAGAGTCGGGTGCACAGGTCCAATGAAGAAAAAAATACAGTCAAATTCTGTAATTATAAAAAAATCAAGCAACAAAAACAATAATACTGTTAACACACATGAGCACCAAAATTGCTACAATCCAGAAACTGAATTTGGAGTTAGAGGGCAAGGTATATGACCTTGACACTATGGTAGAGTCTCTAGTCACTACACAAAATATTTATTATTTCAGATAGCATCTCTTGAAATAAATAGTTTATCAAAAATTAAACAGACACGACACTTATTCAGATAATCATCTTTTGTCAAACAACAATGGAGATCTGTCTAATGATAAAATAGATCATGTACTTGTCATTATCTTTTGTCGAAGCATGAATTTACGGAAAAAAAAAAAAAAAAAAAAAAAACTTACATATATACTGTCAGAGTGATTGAGCAAACCGTCTTCCGTAGATAGGTCGTCCATGAACTGGCTCACAGATATTGGGACATAGCAACTGTGTGGGATGACATGACCGGCAGCAGTAATGGATGAGCAGTCCAGAATCGCATAACTTCGCGGCATAAGTCTAAAGGCTAATGATGTCCTGAAAATGGATATCAAATCAGACCATTTTTGTCTCCTTTATCTATCTCTATACCTCTAGACCGCCTCTCAAACCCCCCCTTTTGTATCCCTTTTCTGCAGGTCACTTCTCTTCTACCCAACGGTCGCCATTTGCAGGCTAAGCTAAAGAATGGAGTAATTATTATGTATCAAATGTTTCATTACATCACGCCACAATCTCAATTGGAGCACTAAGATTCTAACTGTTACATCACGCCACAATCTCAACTGGAGCACTAAGATTCTAACTTTTTCATACTGAGCATCAAATGAAAAACTGTAAAAGTACCTTGTAACACCTGAAGAAATATTAGAAGCAGCACGGTACAACGCCGCAGCGTGAAGGCCAGCAGTACAATAACTTAGTGCCTTCCCTGTAAGCAGCAAGACAGAGCTAGAACCTAGCCCACTATCTGCCAGGTACCATCGACCATTGGAGTCACACACCTAAAGAGAAACAGCCAAAGGAAGTGGACTTAAAGAGTGTAACTTTAGTTAAAAAGCAACCAATTCAAATCTATTATAGAACATGAGTTACAAGACCGTCTAGATAATAGTAAAAGGATTCAGTAGGACTCAGACATGATTTTTTTTACTCAAGTAAGCTATGCAAGAAAAAGGGAGTCAGGATCTCTGACAGCGCCTGTACCTGAAGGCCAGGAATATCAGAAGAAATTAGGGTTAGTAATCCCTTCTCAAATTCACCGTTGATAGAGGGTTTGCTGCCTCCTATTGCCCCTTTCCCATTTTCCAGAGAAGCATGCAAATATGTTGCAACAAGAACGGAAGAGGATGCCTCATTGGCGGGTAACGGGATATCATCAAGCAAATGGTTGAAAATACTGTTCAGTAACATCATGATCATTAAACAAACGTAGTAGACGACTAATAGGAGAGCTGATTGTAAAAAGAGAAATTAAGATGTCTCCTTACTCGCTACGCACACGGAGGTGCCTTGCAATGGCGCATAAAGAAGTACGAGCAGCTTTCCCAAGGCATCTAAACATTTCAGCCATGCAAGGGGGAGATGAATAACTATCTTCTATAGCCCTTCAAAAAAGAGCTGATGCAGTGTCAAATTTTACTTGGCTATTCAGCTTCAGAACTTAGCCAAACTAAATCCACATATAGTTATGTGCACACAAGATAAATACTACATAATCCATCGAAACATACGCACAAACGACAACCACTTCTCTACTCAATTGACATTGTCAACAATCAATACAGAAATCACAGATATCCACAAAGGAGTTGTGAAGCAAACTATTCGTCTTTCTTTAACCCTTTTCCCATCGACAAGGCTATACCTTGACCACGAAGATACCAGAACAAGAACATTGCTAAGTCTATCCAATGACTAATCCTTCACGTAAATCAGAGACCATCGGCTGAACTTGAAACGAAACCGGAACAACAAACTCCGAATGTTTGTGGATCCCACTTGTCCATCTCAGTTTGCTACTCAAGATGCAAGACAGATATTTCTCATATATAACATGTCATCCACCCCGCCTATGTGAAAGTGAGTATTTAGATGGTTAATCCCGGTTTTTACTTGAATAGCGTATGGATTTTATATAAAAAAAAAGGGGCCCAAATAGCTTTTGATTATTCCAAAAAAAGCACACCAATGGTCTCCCCCCCCCCCCCTTTCCTATCAACGGTGACAGTTTATACATGCAAGAGGCACCCAAGCCTCCTCTGCTTCATCAGATCCGAAAAGTACACTTCAGAAATATGCCAAGTCACTAATGTTTGCAATAATGAAGACAATACATAATTCTTAGCAGCTGAAGTATTTTAAGCATAATGCAATCTGGCCAGAAAACACAATGCCCCGCCGAAGTCACCTTCAACAACTCACGTCTACAATAAACCTTTGGCCGAATAATAGATAGTGGAGGCACTACAATCAACAGGTCTAGCTAGCTCTAGTTTGATTTACTCTACAACATGATCCAAGGGCCGTCTGATAGCCGATGAAAAGGCATTTGATTGAAATGAAGACACCATACAACCATCAAACCAATCCAACATATCAAAAATTAATTCCGAAAATCACATTAGTCATGCTTAAAGCAATTTTCTTCAAAATCCCTTTATCGACTAAAACCCGATTCTCGAATAATTGCAGTAAGCGTCATTCTATAACAGTAAAATGTCAGCTAAAATCAGTTAATAAAAAACTAATTAACCAAAGAGCTTAAAAAACAAGGGCAAAATGACTACCTTCCAGCCCTGTACATATAAACACCTTTGCTTCCCTTGCCAACAACCTGAGCCTGATTCCTGAAATACAGCCTTGCCGCCTCCAATCCACACCGCATGATGGCAGCGTCGTGGCTCTCAAGCTCAATAACAACCGCATTGTGCCTTATCAGGGACCCTGAAATCGCCTCGACTGCCTTCATGTACAGCTCAGAGGGTGCCCCTTCGTAGGGGCAGATGTCCGAAAGGCGGACCCTTGCCGGTTGAAACGAAGCAACTGAAACAGCAGCATTATTTTCGCGGTAGGAATGGTGGTGGTGGTTGATGTAAAACTTACTCTAATTTTTATGTGTTTTTGAATTTGTAACGCAGCGGAATTAAAACAGAAAATAAAGGATATGAATTAGTCTAGAATCCTCGCAAGAATACTCGACTAAGACTAATTTGTACTAAGATCACAAAGAAACAAGCACAAACAAACGGCAAGCACCAAGATCACATAGAAACAAGGTACAAACCAAAAGAATACCTCGCAAGGCCAAGATTTTGAAGGAAACTTCCTTCGACTCTTTGATATTAATGCTCAAACTTGTATATAAAACATTACAATAAGACTCTCTATTTATACTACTCTTAAGACTCCTAAACTTACCTAAAGTCAAGTTAAGAACCAGATTTGGATCTTCCCTTAAACAGACTTCATGCTTATTACTGAAACTTTCCTAAACTCTCCTATAACAACTTGGAAACCTTTTAAGGCTCCTTTATTCCACAAAATTACTGTAAATTAGACACTTTCCTAAACTTAAACAAAGACACAAATAATAATAAGTATTATATCTACTAAGAACTTCCTTGGACGTGCATGGCTTGGGGAATATAGTAGATTCGGCCATCCTTGTGTGCACGCGTAGAAACTGTACAACTCAACTTAAAACAGGCATATCTCCTTCGTTACTTAACCAATTAAGGCATATGACCACTTTTCGGAAAGCTTAGATCAAGAACTTTACTTTCCAATTTATGGATCCTCTAAATACTGAGTAGTTTAAAAGATATCTAGCCTGGAAGTTGACGTGATGGTCTTTAACTTCTATTATTAGCTTTGACCCATAGCTCCCATGCATCATTAGCCTGCGTTACAAATTCAAAAACACATAAAAATTAGAGTAAGTTTTACATCAAATTGGTATCAGAGCTTGGTTGTAACAAACTTCTATGCTTTGTTAGTCTTGGTGTGGTTGATTTTGGTTTATCAATGAATTATAAATTTCCTAAGTTTGATGGGAGTGGTGATTCTGAAGATTATTTAAATTGGGAAAGAAAGATCGAGCGTAAATTCAATCGAATTGGTTTTGATGATCGTGAAAGATTCGATCATGTGAAACTTATTTTGGTAAGAGATGCATTCCATTGGTTTGAAATTTTGAAGAAGCGACGCAAACATGAAGGTAAGTGCAAGATTCATTCGTGGGAAGTACTCAAGTGCAAGCTACGTAAACGATATATGCCAAGGAACTTTATTGAAGACGTGTCGTTCAAAAAGTCGTCTTATGAGCATGAACAAGCAAATAATGATCTGATTTTGTTGGACATGATGAAGAAACTTGACCGTATGCAAGATGACTTGAAGAAAGTTAGGAGTGCACATCTTGAAAAGCATGATTCTTGTGAAGACAAAGAAAAAATCAAAGAAGTGATCTTGGAGGAACAATCGCAAGTACATGAATTCATACAAATCCAAGAGCATGAAGAGATTGAGATTAGTGATCAAGCCAAAACATTGGATCTTTATGATACTTCTTCTAAGGAGGAAAGAATTGATTCTTCACTAAAATCTTTTGGGGAAGAGAAAGTAACGACTTCCAATGAACATGGGGTTATAATTGAAAATGAGATAGATCACAAGTTGGTTTACCAGAAAATGGATGATCGAAGTTCATACAAATCTTATGTTGATCTCTATATTAATAAGGGATTTCATGAAGATGTCAAAGGTAAATCAAGATTGTTGTTGTGTCTCTACAAAGATAGCACCGAATTCAAAGGTAAAGAACAAGAATACAAACACGATGGTCGAAAGATTGTGCATCAAGGAATGATTGGTATGAAGTGGATTGATATTGAAGATCATGGTGTTTCAAAACTGATCAAGTACATTGAAGATGATGAGTTAAAGGACAAATACTTGTGCATATGTTTAGTGTTTGTGTTAGTTCTACTTCTCATTGTGATCCTTGTATATGATCCGGGTGGTTGTGAAAATATGTTTCTCTACTTGAGGACTTCAGATTCGAGGACGAATCTTTTCAAAGAAGGGGAGAATGATGCATGGGAGCTATGGGTCAAAGCTAATAATAGAAGTTAAAGACCATCACGTCAACTTCCAGGCTAGATATCTTTTAAACTACTCAGTATTTAGAGGATCCATAAATTGGAAAGTAAAGTTCTTGATCTAAGCTTTCCGAAAAGTGGTCATATGCCTTAATTGGTTAAGTAACGAAGGAGATATGCCTGTTTTAAGTTGAGTTGTACAGTTTCTACGCGTGCACACAAGGATGGCCGAATCTACTATATTCCCCAAGCCATGCACGTCCAAGGAAGTTCTTAGTAGATATAATACTTATTATTATTTGTGTCTTTGTTTAAGTTTAGGAAAGTGTCTAATTTACAGTAATTTTGTGGAATAAAGGAGCCTTAAAAGGTTTCCAAGTTGTTATAGGAGAGTTTAGGAAAGTTTCAGTAATAAGCATGAAGTCTGTTTAAGGGAAGATCCAAATCTGGTTCTTAACTTGACTTTAGGTAAGTTTAGGAGTCTTAAGAGTAGTATAAATAGAGAGTCTTATTGTAATGTTTTATATACAAGTTTGAGCATTAATATCAAAGAGTCGAAGGAAGTTTCCTTCAAAATCTTGGCCTTGCGAGGTATTCTTTTGGTTTGTACCTTGTTTCTATGTGATCTTGGTGCTTGCCGTTTGTTTGTGCTTGTTTCTTTGTGATCTTAGTACAAATTAGTCTTAGTCGAGTATTCTTGCGAGGATTCTAGACTAATTCATATCCTTTATTTTCTGTTTTAATTCCGCTGCGTTACAAATTCAAAAACACATAAAAATTAGAGTAAGTTTTACATCAGTGGTGGTGATGTTGTTGTTGATAAGGGTTGTTGTTGTGGTTGCTGCCGTTGTTGTTATTATTGTTACTGTTGGGAGTTTGAGCCATCATCATCACCACCACCACCACCAGTCACAGCAACAACGGCAGCAACAACAACAACAAAATTGCGACTACAGCCAAAGGCGAAACAATTCGCTCTCATTCTTTAGCGATTCTGGGATTGAGATCTCCAATTGTAAATGGTAAAGACCATTGAAATTTTTCGAATTTTGCAGCTTTATGTACAAAATGACCGCGGTAATCGGTATAAATTCGGAGTTGTTAAAGCTGAAAAACCCTATTTGAATTTGAGGGTTGATTATTGATAAAGAGGGTTGAATTTGAGGGTTTTTCAGGGGTTTAGAGAAGTTGGGCGACCAAAGTGTTTCAGTGATACGGTGAGAGAAATGGATGCTGATGGAAAGTACAAGAGCATTTTTTTGTTCCAAATTGCTAAATGTCCCAGAAAAAAACTTGTAATACCCAAAATGCCCTTACCATTCACTTGGCTTTCTCTTCACTCGTTTCACTCATCTCTCTTCTCACACGTCTATCTCTCACCTCACCCACCTCACCTGACCAAACCCACCTCTCAGATCTACTCGTTTCTCTCTCTTTACTCAAATCTCAAATCTATTCTCTCCTCATCCCGAAACGGAGTTGTCGCGGTCAACAACTTAGCTGTTGCGGTCGCCATTCAGATCTTCTAAAGCCGGCATGAACACTTGAGCAACTCAGAAATCCGATTTGCTTTTTCGTCGACCAAGATCGCGACCCCTTTCCACCTCCGTCTACGACGACTTGGGGACTGACAATAGCAGAGGAGGCAATGCCTCCATATTCAAGGTAATTATATATGATTTTTTTTCTTTTTTTGTCATATGATTGTTGTGAATGGTGATTGAGAAAAAAATATTTTATCACTAAAAATAGAGATGTTGAGTAAGGAATTTGGTCGATTAAGACGTTGCTCGAGCTGATGAATCAAGTAAATGCCTGAATTATTTTTACTGTTTTCAGTAATAAGAATATATTAATTGCATTTCTGACTTGGGTTTAGTGAAAGATCAACACTTTTTATATCAGTCTCATTTCTGGTTATCAATTATTTTGTAACATTTACTGGTAATTTTGACGTGGGATTGGTGTAAAAACTAAATTTTTGCACTTTGTTTGTCTGCATTTTAACTTAGGATTTATTCTGTGGTGGAATTTTGTAACTAATGATGCTGAATTTGTGGGTTTGTATGGTGAAAGATCACGACTCTTTTCAATTATTTTGATTTGAATTTCATCTATACACGTTAATGTCGTTGTTAATGGCTAGAAGGGCAAGAATTTTTGTTTGACACCATTGGATTTGTGTGGAACTCTTTTCAATTGATTTTGTTATCTTGAATGCAAGATGTTCGAAAAGGGCGGAGAGGCGCCATAACTGCGTCGAATAGACGAGCCGTTGGTGAACGAATGGCTAAGAAAAGGAAGGAAGCGAGGCTTTTTAGATCTCAAGGGGTTACTGCTCAATCTGAGGCCAAGGAGGCAAAGACCACATGGGATCCCTTGAGGCACAACCAGCAGTAGAAGTGGGAGAGCAAGGAGAAGTGGGAGTAGAAGTGGGGGAGCAGAGGGAATAGGGAGGAGACCTATTGGGCCCCTCTCCCCCCCGACGGGACCTAGACCAATAACCTGGGATCTGGTGGAGTCCTATTGCCACTGGTGGAGAAGAAACGGTTGAAAAGTTTGAGTTTGCATGGCGTAGTGAGGCAGACAAAAATGCAGCGATTGAAATGCGTGGTGTTGAAGGTAATGTCGATGTTGGTACGGGCAATGTTGATAAGCATGGTGAAAGTAGCTCCCACACCTCTGCCATTGCTTCAAAGAGACACTACTATAATAATGACATATTGTAACACCCCAAAATCGTTGCATTAGACCCAAAAAAGCGTTACCATAGACCTAAGGTAACGCTAAAGGGCGCTGCAATTGCTCGTGCTGCTTTAGGTCTAAGGTAACGACATTTGACACCTATTGTAACGCATATGCATTATCAAAATATAGTGTTACCTTAGCTTATAACCACTGTTGCAATATGTACCCCAAACGCAACAAAGCTAAGGCAACGCTTCCGACTTTCAAAATCAACAATTTTAAGCTAATGCAACGCCTATTTTGCAATAATAATAATAATAATATTTAATATTAATAATAATTATTATAATCAAAGCAATTCATTAGGCTATGTGGGACTCGAACCCACACATTTTGTGCAAATGTTGCACATAGCTCTACCATTAAGCTAATAGTTGTTTTGGTAGATTTTATCGGGTCTACTTACTATTGAATCGGAGTCACTACTTAGTAGATTTGTAAGGAATGTAAATTAAGACAAGTAAAGATGAACACCAAGAATTTTTAGGTGGAAAACCCTTTAAATTAGGGAAAAACCACCGGGGCGTGTGCCTCTCGAATTTGCACTATATGATCTTGTTGTTTGTAATAAGAGTACAATGATTAGCTTAGTAAGATTTCTTGTGTGTCCTCCTACTAGCTCTGTTTCGTTTTATATACAAAAGAGCATATCTTCCTATAACGGCTCCGCCATTATCTTCCCTTGATCTTCTCCCTTTGTTTCTGCCTCCTTAATCTACGTTTTAATTATCAACGGGTATGTTCGCATTTACTCCTTAATTCGCTAATCACACAATTACTTCCCCGAACATCTCTTGCCTTTCTAACCCTGATCTTGCTCCGTTGACCTGGGCCTTCCTTTCTTTGTTACAATTACAGGCCCAATACAGTTGATCCGTAACTGGGAAATCCACCCCCAACAATAGCCTCTGTAACAAAATAAAACTCATTATAGCTAACATGTATTGCAAATCTGAGGATAAGGTAATGCAAATTAAAAGCACATTAATTTATAAGGAGGCGAGATATAAGAATATAACCCGTGAACGGTGAATCACAATTAAATGACCAAAACTCGCATTTGAAGATCTCAATCACACTATAGTCGTTGCAAAGTGTAGAGAAAACAAAGTTGTAGTAAACAACTCTATATACAGGTTCATAAGTTAAGAGGAAGGGCTATACACATCATGAGCACAAGCTTTAAGTTAACTCGTGGAGTGTTTTTTGTGCTCAATAATGTTGATTGATTGAATTTCAGCAAGACTCCAAAAAAAAAAAAGTTGTTGAGCAAGTTGGCACAGGTATTCCACATCAAATGACTATCGCTTAGCAGGAGTAAGATAACGATAGAGCGAGTACAGGAACAAAAGCATCCAACAAAAGCACAAGGATTACCTTACAAACAAACATACTTAAGACGTATATGCCAAAGTAGAAGCCTTGTGTTAATATATTGCATTAACCCTTAGGATTTACAACAAGAGTTAAACAGAGACTCCAATCAAGCTAAAAAAAAAAGGAACCTCTATATGGTGAGTTGGTGATATTTTCGATGAATCTTGTGCATATGCTTTTATTGGTCAAAACTGTATGGCAAAGCGGGCATGGGTTGAAAACTGAAAGAGCACTCCATAAAAAAAGATATTTGAGTTAAACAAAGAGCTAAAACAAGCCCAAAAAAAAAAAAAGAATCTATATGGTGATAGATTTTCACTCTGAAAAAGCTTTTGTATGCTTTCAAGTTTCAACATAGGGGCTGCATCCCTCTAATTGCCCTTGTCTCCCATTTCCCCATAGCTAGGAGCGTTTGAGCCTTCAATGTGCTTAACAATTTTAGATTTACACAGTACGTAAGGAAGGACAGAAACCCACCCTCCCCAAATCTTTGCGCATGTCTGATATACCTCACAATTTAAAGTTCATGTCTTCACTATTTCAGACACGGAAGAAGTCTTCGTAATTCTCAGACACAGTTACCATGTTATTCAAGACAACCAACCATTACAATTTAAAAGAAAGACAATAATTTAGATCAGATTAACACATGGACTTCATATTGTGAATGTATTTCCAAAAGGCATTCATAGAGCTCGCCATATTCAGTTTAGGAAGATGTTCACAACCTAGCTAATCTTAAAATAAGCATATTTGAATAACACACATGTACAAGCTGAGGATCAAGAAACAAGGTTACCAAAGTCAAACACCCTTGCATATTCCTGCTCCTTCATGTCCAGATAGATTCAGCCTTAAGAGCAGACCATTAGTAACTCTCTAAATTATTGAGTACAAATAGTGGTAACTCCAACTTCTATACAGGCAATCAAAATGATCACTTCGGCAACTAATTTACTACTGAAGCATAAGTTAGTATTCTTTCTATGATGAAAACCAGTTTATAAAGGCTTGTTTACTATGTCAAGTCCTTATGCATGTTTACACTATAAGAGGTAAAAATAGAGTGGATGAAGCACAAAAAATGGAGTGACATGGTTCACAAAGCGATCCTTCAATAGAGGGGAATGGAAGTAGAGTTCCCTAGTTCTAATGCTCTAATAGTATATTTAGCATTCCATACATGACGCTATTCACTTTCACACACGCCCTGTTTGCACTCGGACATCACCTTAGGTGAGCATCTAGAGGCTTTTTGTGTAGCCAAAACAATTACACAACTTAGTGATTGACATGAAAAATCCCAAAGTTATACACTGGTTATCTCATAAAACCCAATTTACTTCATATGACCATCAAAGCAAATAAAACTCAAATTTAAAAAAATAGATTACACATGTGAAACCCTAGATTTACAATAACTCGAAATCAGCACACAAATACACCAAATCGAATTACCACAAGGCATCAGATAAGGGGAGAGAAAGAGGGGGTGGTTTCCTTGAGGGTGAGACGGGGACGTGGTCAAGATAACCGGACGGTGAGGCGGGGACGGAGTCAAAATAACCGGAAACACAAACTCCGACATTTTTGGGTACTTACCGGCCTTCAAAACCCAGACGATAAGACCGACCGGAAACTGCAAACCGCTCTTGCTACTCCTCGAGGTCGTCTTCTTCGTTGCATCGGACCCCAATGTTTTCCCTCTTCCGGACATTTTGAGAGAGAGAAAGTGTGAGTTATTGCAAATAAAAAATAGATCAAGAAAATTTTTCTACGAACAAACTTGGATCGAATATCAAGTTGAGGATTACCTGATATTCAATCGAATTCGCTCAAAAAATTAGCTCAATCGAAAATCAAGTTTCGGCGAGAGGTTCCCGATAACACTGAGTGCATCACGAAAAAGAAAAGGAAAGACATGTCATGGTTGCTCACTAATGTAAGCCATGCTGGCACGGGGGAACCTTATGAGACGAATGTGATACCGATTTTTGGTGGTCATATAGGATACTTCCTTTGGGAAGATCCCATAACGGTAAGTTCTCAAAAAGAAAACATTACAACATCAAAGTGTGAATTTCTATGAACTGATAGTGCTTTATGCATGTGTCGTTTATGTCTTCTTTGACTAGGTTATTGATAGTTATGTTTATTTTTATTTTTTTTCGCTTCTAAGACGACCGCAGAGTGCTCACTCCTATCAACCGAGAGCGAACATTGAATATGTAAGATGATCTGAATCTGAAAGACGAGGTTGCTATGGGGTTTGTAACCACGTCGGGTTTATACCATACATTTGCCAGATTGTATGATGCAACACTTGGACCTTCTTTTGTTGTCTGCTTTTGTTGAGAGGGGGCAACCTGATACTAACACTTTCCATATGCCTTTCGGAGAGATAAGTATACTCTTGCATGACGTGTATTATATCCTTAGGATCCCGGTAGAAGGTGATGTAGTGGGGTTCATTCCCTCGGGGGGTTGCATAATGATGATATAGGAGAGTTGTTAGGGATTTCTCCAACCGAATTAAGCAACCCTTGGATTGAAGGCAAGAGCTCGACCCAGATTTATAAGAGTGGAGGAGTTCTTCTTTCTACACTTCAACATGTCACTGAGCGCTAGACACACCCCATGCTAGCCGCTCAAGGCTACTAGCTAATGCTTTTAGGGTCCACCATATTTCTGGACAAGAGTTGTGACCGCATTCGTTCAGCGGTCAACACTTTATTAAAAGCCATCCCAAAGGTTAAGAAATATGCATGGGGTGCGGGGTGTTTAGCATATATGTATAGGCGATTGGGCATACCTTCTCGTGCACAAGCTAAAGGCATATGTGGTTGTCTGACCCTCATTCAGGCTTGGATTTATGAATACTTCCTTAGCTCTCGACCTTGTAGTGAGTTTGCCATCGAGTCGAGTAAGGATTCCACTCGAGTTATGATGTGGGGTGTTGGTCGTCGTTGTTCTATGCACGACAAGGGCATGTTAAATGATTATCGTAATATGTTGGATAATCTAGTCGCTGAACAGGTTGAGTGGTTAACTTATGGTATTGATGCTCGTAAATGAGGTTTTTGTCCATGTAGTGGGGCCCTAAGTATGCTTACTGGTCCCCTAGGCCAGCATTGTACGATGTGAAGTTTCCGGTATGGAGTGACATGTTATGGCAAAATCGAGCTGGTCATCTTTTGGTTTTGAGTACTCTATCGTCGCCAGCACAACCTTCACATTCTCATGCTCCTAGTTACAAGGAGTGGTGGCACATTAATTCACATCCGCGTGTCGTTAACCTATCTAGATCCCCTAGTCGGAAAGTACATTCCTTGAGTACCTTGACAAATGAAGCTACTACTACTACTACTAATTATGTTGTTGTCTCGGTACTATTTCCTTCCCATATGTTTTTTACTCCTAAATTTTCAGATCTTCAAACTTAGTGTGTTAGACTAATTGTTAGTTGTTCCTCTTTTCATTATTTTGTTTCCATGGGAAGTTCTTGGTGAGAGAATAACTCCGGTTTTGTTAATTCAGGAAAATCAGAGACCAACTGGCTTAGATGAGTTGTGGAAGTGTGTTGATGAAATTGCTTCTGTACTACGCCAGTTTGGAAGCCGAGGCAAAATAACTAGTGCGGCTGGTATCAGTGCGACAGGTGGACCTAGTACTAGTGCGGTGGGTGGACCTAGTACTAGTGGGGCTGGTGAACCTAATACGAGTGTAGCTGATGGAACTCAGTTGCAATACTATACACATGGAGGTAATATCCCCAGGATTATTTAGAAATTAAAACAAAAAAAAGCTGATTTGGAAATTATCCAAAAAAAACAAAAGAAAAAAAAATTGATTTCACGTTTCAAAGAAACCTGTATTCTAATTTTTTTTATTTTACCCTAACTAATTATGTATTATATTATACGAAAAATCAAGTATGAATTACAAGAAGTTGATGGGGAGCCGAGATACGATCTGAGCCCCCACACCCTTTACTATGGAAAAACCAATCCTAGTAAAAATAAAAGCTGCAGCATGCGCACCGATATCCTGCGTTCTCAAGAACTGATGGATCCGCTTAAGTAGAGCAACAACCATGTGATCCAACTCCCCCAAAGAGAAGAAAGAGAAGAGAAGGAAGCCATAGCCCAAAGCAGCGCACATAGCCTCATACTTAGCACGCTTACTATTAACTTCTTCCCGCACCACCTTACCTGGCTAAAAAACAATCAATCCCGTTTGAGTCAAGGGCGACGACCCAGACGTCGGCCCCTCTATCCTAAGAGTAAAGCAGCATGTCAGATGGGCGAAGAGGTCGGCCATCTGCACCAAGCATACCAATGTCAACCTTCTTTCCAGCCGTGATCCCTGATCGTACGAACAAAATTATGCCGATGTTTGACGCCAACCACTCATGTACATGATACAGCATGATTGTAACACCACGTATATTTTGGGAATTTATTTAACTCGGGTGTTACTAATTAAATTCATTTTGGGTTAATTTTTTGTAAATTATTAATATGACTTTCAAATTTTATTTGGTTTTATAGAAATGACTTAATAAAACAATTTAAACAAAATTTTATTTATAATTTAAATTCCTAAAATTACTCTTTTGCCCTTGTTGGGTTTTACTAAAACACTTTTTGTTTTAATCCCCTCAAACCCCATGTTGTACGTTTCATCTTCATCACCACGCATCATCATCGTCTTTTTCATTCACGATCGCCGTCACCCTTCAATCGCTCGCAGCCATCAATTTTCAGCCCGGTTTTGGACGAAACTAGTATCGTTGTTCCTCTTTTTCTCTCCTCTACACAACGGTATGAATTTCTCAAAGCTTTATTAAAGTTGTCCCGACATCGTCGTTTCGTATCTTCTCGATTAGCTTTGGTTTATTACGATTTTATTGGTTTTAATCCTTGTATGAGCGTTTATCATGATTTTTTCAAAGGATTGTAGTTCGTTTTTATGAATAATTTTAAGTTGGGTTTTTCTTTGAGAAGTGTCGTGTTGTTGTCCTTGCTGTTGGTATTGTCGTCGGTGTAATTAGTGTTGTTGGTGTAGCCGTCGGTGTTGTCGCAAGGCTCGAACATTAGCCGTCGAGGTGCTTGTGTAATTATGCGAGAGTGGATGTGCGAAGGCCTGTATAGGAGTGTGTAGGTGGGTTGTATCGAGGGGTTGTTTGTTGTTGTAACACCCCACACTTTTGGGACTTTAATTAGTTAGGGTGTTACGTTTATTAATAATTTTGAGAGAACTAATAAGAGTCATTTTGGTAATTTGGTGAATTATAGACTATGTTATTAATTGGGTAATTCTAATTTTGGGAAGTTCTATAATTGGGTTATTGGACTTGGATCGAGTTTATGGATCAGTCATCTCACTCGAATAATAAAACCCGAACCCGAGTCTAATACCTTACCCATTGACATAAACAAAATAAGAAACCCTACCTTCCTCTCAATTTATTCGGCCTCCCTTTATCTCCTCTCTCTCCTTTTCGTTTTCCTCCACCCGCAGAACATCTCAATAGGACAACATCAAATTCAAACACACATAATTCTCTCATACAATCTCTGATTAGAGCGTGGTTGGTGGCGTTAGAACCGTACTTTCGATACAAATACAGGAATATGTAAATCATGCCAAGACTCTATCGGATGCCACTTGTGGAGGTGTTTTAGTGGAGCTATGTCTATTTACCCGAGAATCTGTTCCGCGAGTTTATAATTGGATGATTAAGGATTAGCATCGCAAGGTAAGAACGTTGGTTACAATCCCAACCACGAAATCTAATCTCCAAAGATTATCTCATCTTGATACTAACCTTGTTTCCAATGACCATTGCTTACGTATTATCCCTATCTTTGTCCTACTATTTTTGTATCATTATCATTTGAATTAACCTTGCAGCGTTTCCGCCTTTCGGCACAAAGAACCGGCCCTTCGGCCTCTTGATTTCGCCGGCTCGGCCTCTCGACCGGCTCAGCCTTTCTCCTCGGCCACTCGACCTCACGGCTGAGTGTGTGCGTCGTTATTGCTCCTTTGTGATTTTGATGTGATTGTATGATTTATGTTATATTAACGATTGTATAATGTATTGTTTACGCGCGTATGATTGTGTACACTAATGTTTATGATATTGTATGTCGACGAAAACCACCTAGAGTAAGGTGACGCGACCAGGTTCGGTCACCTCTATACCTCTGATCAAGGTAGTTTAAGGTCGGGTTAGCTACTGACTTCCTAATAGACTTTCCTCCTAGGGGTACGCATCCTACTGGATCCCTAGCGTGGGGTGTGCACACTTTAAGTTATTAGGGGCGTGTTTGTACTACTCTAGCTCGCGCTGGTACGAGATTGTGGTGGCTGTGGGGTAGGAGCCCAGCCTTGATTTGTAGCAAGACCGTCGGATCTTGTAGCGATATGGGGATTATCGCGCTATATTATCGTTGAACGATTTTCTATTATAACGCTTGTTTTTTATTTGTTAGTTAAGGCGCGTATCTTTTGTTCATTTGTTTTGTACTTCTTACTCAGCCTGTATGCTGACGTTCTTTATTCTGGTTCGTTCTCTACCATGTTCTGGGGCCTATGTCATTCTTTGATGGCATAGTTGACAGGTTTTGTTGAGTTTGGATGCTTGCTTGAGGGACGTTAACATGCTGGGGTTTCTTAATCGTCTATTGGACTATTTCATTTGATTATGTAATTTTGAATTCCGTTTTGAGAACTGTAGTTCGACATTTAAAGACTTCCGCTGTTTTATCTTTCGTTGGTTTATTGTAATCGAATTTCTAGCCTAGCAATTGACTTGGTAGTCAATTGCGGCGTGACAATTGTAAATTATTTCTATTTATAGTTCAGTCAAAATTTAGGGTTGTTACAGTTGGTATCAGAGCCCTAGGTTCTGATTCGTCGAGTCTACAAAAGTTTTCAAAACTAATTTCGAAAGTTTTAAACTGGGGGCGAGTCGGGTGCATTCATTCGCATGCTAGTTGCTACGTGCTACTTGTCTCTTATTACACCATGGAGTTCTTGGATTGATTTTGAGTGTTCTAAAAGTGAATATTTTACACCGACCCACTTTGGAGATTATCTTTGGTGCTAACAGTAATTGATGATCAATTGATTTATGAGTTTCGAAATTTAGTTTATTGTTTCGAATGTGATATTGAAATGCTTAAGGCGACAAGGGCATTGGAATAGATCGACACTATTGCAAGTTAAATAGAGGCATTAAGCACCTTTTAGGTTTATATTAGGGATGAGTTGAAAATGATGATAGTATGATTGTATTTGAGCTCTGAATGTTTATAGTTATCGAGGATTTGGCCATTTTAGGTGAGATATGGGAAAGAACATACCCTTGGTTTTGTGTATGTGAGATGGTGGTAAACCACAAATTTGGAGGCAATCGTTTACCTTCTCTTTTCTTAACCATAAAACTCTATTCATGGTATTGAATCAAATAAGATCAGTGGGAAAAATAAATCGAGACAAACCTATGCTTATTCCTGAAGAAACAACCGATACTACTCCATCTAACTTTGCTCCACCCATTGAATCTAGTACAATGATTATTTGAAGGGAAAGTGAAAAGTCGAAGAAAGGACTAGTAAGGGTGAGTCTATTAGGGAGTTAAGCATGAGAAATTGAAGGGCTTCGTGTATATTGTTCAATTTATTATTTGGGTTAGATGAAAAGAACCATATGCATGCTAGTACCCTACTGTGAGTATTGAAATTTGGGAATGAATAAGACGAATCGATATATTAAAGTGTCAATGAAGTATTAGTATGGACGATGGGGTAGATAGCTTATGAGGCTCTATATATCTTTGATCATAGTTTCGTTTGTTGAAATATTGAGGGTCACTATTCTGGTGGAGGATTATTGGGGGTGTGATGGGTTTATTATCCTTTTAATTGTTTGAACTTATGGCACCGAAAAGTCAAATTTGAAGATTGTATGCTTTATCAACTTATAATTTTAGTTGGTGTCTTGTCAATGTATACGTCTAAGTGATGGGGACAATACCCCAATGCTATTACAACATTATGACTATTCATTAAGATTGATGTGATTTAAGTGCTATTTGAAGTTCTAATGTGTGTTGATTGTTGTTATGCTCGAATTTTCGTTTGTCCGTTGCTACTGATCCTGGCGCGACTCGTGCTACGGTGAACAGGATTCGTGTATTCCGAAAAAAAAAAAAATGAAAATCTCCGATAAGTTAAACTTGGACGAGACGAATAGACGAATGCTGATTATCATGTGTTTATATTTCTGAGATGAATTCTTGACATGATTCACTGATTATGCAATTTATTGTTCGTTTATGGATTGAAATATATTGATTTATGCTTACATATGTCAAGACCTAGTACGAAATCTAATTGAATTGGTTACAACCGATTCAAACGCTATTGCTTTACAGACAATGGTGCGAAACAACGGTCCCGATTTGACAACTACTCTGGCTCAAATGGCACAACATTAGGAGGTAATGGTTCAGGCTGTGACCCGGATGGCCAACGCAGCGCAGAACAACACTGGTAATAATGGGGGTAATGGAAACAACAATGGCCCGGGAAATAATAATGTTGGTAATGGGGAAAATGACGGGGTTTTGAACCTTGCTACATGATCTTGTTTTGGGGGTCACATGATCAAACTGTTGGACATTTGATATATGAGGAGGAGCGGTGCTTGAATACATCTTGAGTAATTATAGGTTTGGAGGATTTAACCCCAATGGAAACGGTGGATTGACTAGAGGAAGACCCAGCTCCAAGACATGATATGCACTTTCTCTTAAGTACTTGGCTTGGTTGTAGTCTGAGGAAGGTAAAAGGAAAATATATTTAAGGATTTCTCGGTCTATACGTTGCCAAGGAAACTTACTCAATTATGGATAGGACTCAATCGTATAATAAATGGTTATGAGATTTGGCATCAATTATGGAGTTAGATCGCTATGCCAATTATTTCTACACTAGTTGGGTGTCTACATACTAAAGTTTTGGTACAATTCAAGGATTGGGGATCGAAATAATAATTGTTTTGGGACTTATAGCACAAAGGTGCAAGAGTAAGAAGAAAATAACCATCCACTATGCTGCAACAATGAAATTTTGAGTTGAGAGACTACTATACCATTTATGGATAAACAGTTGGGCAAGTGAGTTATGTGTAAACGATCTTCCGCCATCTTTGGACTTGATATCCTGAGTTGAATTAATAGGTTATAAGCTCGAGTAAAAGAAAATTGTTACATATCAAGGTATGGGGTTAAGTGAGGTGTCATCAGATAATAAAGTTGTAAACACATTAGAGATGTAGTAAGTAGTATGTGTGTATAAGGAAATGCATTACGAATCGGGAAGTTGAGCTACATTCCGTGGTGTATGGCTATGAAATTTGGTTATGGAGAACAACTTGATCTTGAGGTAATCTATAAGATTTTGAAATTTAAACTTTGCAAGTTAAGGTAGCGAGAAGAATTTTGGATTTGACATTTTGACGTGTCTATTGTGATCTAGTGGATAAAGTGGGATAATTTATGGATAGTTGGAGGACGCCTCACGTGATTATAAGATGCTACAAATCGTTAATAAAGCTTATATATTATGCGCAAGTGACACCCCCCTAAGGTAATTGTTAATCATAGTTCATTATGGATGAAGCTAATGTGGAAATACGGTGACATTAGCAATCATCGCTTGTATAGTATTGGGTTGATAACGACAATAGTTGTGCAATGAACAAAGCGTAAGGGTGTATTCATGGAGAATGAAAGACTAAGTCTTCTAAACAAGTTGCTAATACCCTCTCGACTGTAGTGGCGAATATTTATGAGGAACACTTAAGTATCATCTAATTCGGTAGCAAATACTTTTGGGTTAAAGTTGTTAATATAGAGGTTTGGTCATTTGGTAAGTGGCTTCATATGAACACACTGGAGAGTTGGCTTGAGATGATAAATTTTATTTCGTGAGCAAGATGGTCGAATGTAAACGCATCATGGTATGTAGTAGCCCTGTAGTGCCCTTTTGAGACTCCAACACTTGTAGTGTCGTATCTTGAAGTTTTAACAGTTGGAGACTCTGATTTTATCAACAATTTAAGATATTGTTCTTGTTACGATCTCGCTTAAGTGCGGATAAGGTGAATGAGGTCAATTTTTTTTTTAAAAGGTGAAAAATCATAGGTCGAACCTATCATGAAGGAATTCGACAATATTGGACAATCAATCACAGAACTTGTAGATAAGTGAAACTGGGATTGAGATAATACTAGTTAAATTAAAAGGCAATGATACACTACTTATTTGAAGTTTCGTTCAAGATTCCTTCGACTATGAGAGTCTAAAGTATATATTCACTCCAAAGGAGCTATATATGCGCGAGAGGAGATAGTTAGAGTTGACCAAAGACTACGACATGGAAATACAGTATCATGAAGGAAAACCCAATGTTGTAGCTGATGCTCTAAGCAGAAAGTCTCTACATTCGGTGTCATTAGTCGATCAAAGGAAGAGACTAAGAGACGAATTCCTTAATTTTGGAGTCCAATTGACTGAACCAGAAGTGACTTTAGGAACGACATAAATTGAGGATGATGTCTTGGTGTGAATTAAAGGAGTTGCAGTCGACTGATAAAACAAGGTTGTAAAAACTGGCAACGGAGCCTAAAGTATTAAAAAGTGCGGAATGGTATCATTCGATTTCAGGTTCGGATCTGCATACCTGATAACGCTGCATTGAGGGACAAAATTCTAACCGAAGCTCACGCCAACAAATATTCGGTACACCCAGGAGGAGATAAGATGTATCAAGATTTGAGTAAGGTGTTATGGTGGTCTAGGATGAAGAAGGATGTTGGTAACTTTGTGTCTAGGTGTTTGGTTTGTCGAAAGGGTAAGAGTGAGCAGAATAGATCTCAAGGCAAAATATAACCACTACTATACTGAAATGAAAATAGAGATCCATAGCCATGGATTTCATTGCAGGATTACCTAGGAAACCCAAGGAGAAGAATAATTTGGGTTATTGTAGACAGACTGACAAAGTGCGCACATCCATGAAAGACACATGGTGCTCATGTGGGTGTCACCTACCAGAGGTGTGGTGGGGTGGAAAGAAAAGAAAACTAAACCCAAAATTTATTGGACCCTACAAAGTGACTAAAAGGATTGGAGAAGTCGTTTATGAGTTAAACTTGTTTGCGAACCACGATAAGGTACACAACGTATTCCACGTTTCTCAACTTAGGCATTACGTTAGTGATCCATCTCATGTGTTAAACTCGGAAACTATCGAGTTGGATGAAACTATGACATATGAGGAAGCGCCATTGAAAATTTTGGACACCAAGGTACGGAAAACTAGACGAACTGAAACACGTATGGTAAAGGTTTTGTCGTGTAATAACAATGTTGAACAAGCAACTTGGGAAGTGGAGTCAGTTATACGTGAGAAGTGCCCATTCCTGTATGATTGATTCTTCTCTCTGAAACTTATAATATTATTCTTGGTTCATATCTCTTTCTAATCATCTTGGTTAATCCTTTGGTTGTAAGCGTTGCTTGTTCAGCTACGCGTCTCAAAGGCGCGTATCTTACTTTCCTTGTTTTGCTTTGAGTTCTTACTCAGCCAGTTTTGCTGACGTTCGTTTGTTTGGGTTTGTCCCTACCCTATTCTGGGGCCTATGTCATTTTCCGATGGCGCAGTTGACAGGTGTGTTTGATGGTGATATGTTGAGCTTGCGGACGTCTGCATTCACGGGGTCTTTTCATTTAGACAATTATTAAACCTTTATTAGTTTCATTTGGATTTCGGTTTTGGAATTTGTAAACTTTGACTAAAGTCTTCCGCTGTCGTACTATCTTATTATTTACATTTTGGATTTATTATTTTGGTATTTGCTTTGCAATTAACTCGGATAGTTAATTGTGGCATAATAATCCTAGGTTTTCCTTATTTAATTGAGTCGAAAATTTAGGGTTGTTACAGTTGGTATCAGAGCGATAGGTTCTGATCGAGTCAAAGGTTTACAACAGTTATTTTTTTTATATGTCTTTTCAAACATGGTTTTCCAAAAAAAAGGGGTCTTTTTGAAAATGGGGGTTGGGTTGCATCATTCGCATGCTATATGCTACATGGTATGTCTATATGAGTTTCTGTAAATATTTGGAGTTGTATGTTTTATGGTTGTTTAACTCTACTTATCAATTAGCGTTTTGCTCTTAGTTTTGTGTCAAACAGGGGACAAGCCCCCCTACAGGATCACTCGTGGGTTAAAACCATTTGGTTAGGCTTTTGTGCTACTTGTAAGCTTGTTTGTGTAGTTTTTTGTTCACTCCTATTGTATCATATTCGAAATTTATAATTTGGTTGAATGGATTTACGTTATTAACTTAACCCTGGTGCCTTCTAAGGGCTATGGATGGGAGGAGTGTGAGAATTTATGCTTACCATTGGGTGCCTTGTTTTCCGTCTTATGAAAGTTGTTATCATATAGAAAATGGTACGTGGAGCGTCATCCTTGAACAACATGAGCCCAGAAATAGCTGCTTTGATAGCTCAAATGACTGCACAAAATGAGGCAATGGCTCAGCAGCAACAGGCTATGGCTGAGCAACACCAAGCCATGACGCAGACAATTCAACAGGATATGACTCAGCAACACCAGGTTATGACGCAGACCATGCAACATGTGGCTGGTTTGGCAACTACTTTGACCCAGGTGCTAAACAATCACCAAAACAATAACAACCAGGACAATAACAACCAGAACAACAACCAACAGAATAACAACAACCAGAACAACAATAATAACCATGTCCAACCTGCCCCGGTCACTGCACAGTCTATGTCCAAGGCCGTTCAACAAAAGAATCCTCCGACCTTTTCTGGGACGGGAGACCCAGCTGAGTTGGATACCTGGTTTAGGGATATGGATAGAATTTACTTGTCCTTGGAGTGCCCACCAAGATACAAGGTAAGGATTGGTGCATTTTACCTTAGGGAGGATGCTGACAGGTGGTGGCAAGAGATTAAGGAAAGTTTCTTTTAACTATACACTGAGACCACTGAAGATGGGGGAGCGGTTGAGTATGAGCGTGGTTGGGGACATTTCAGAGAATTTATGGAGGAGGAATTTTTCCCCAAACACCTTAAGGATGAGAAGAGATTCGAATTTGAGGGGTTTAGACAGACAGAAGGGATGTCTGTTAGGGAGTTTTATACCAAATTTATGGAGCTTAGTCGCTTTTTGTTCCCACTGAAAAATTGAAAGCCACACAGTTCCAAAAGAAGCTACTCTGGAAAATCAAAGACAGATTCTCAGGTGAACCATCAAGGACTATAAGGGGTGTCTATGCTCGTGCAAACAACATTGAGCGCAGTATTATTGAGAAAGAAACGGAATTGGGAGTGAAAAGGAAGGAGGGACCCTCGAACTTGCAAGAGAATGCGAATAAGAAGGGTAATTTTCTCAACTCTAAGAAGCCATCTAACTCTTTCAATACCGGGATGAGCAATTTTAATCAAGGGCAATATTCTACGCGACCCTAAAGCCAAGGGGGTGAACGTCGTTATATCTGTAAGCGTTGTGGCGCTAATCATCCTGGAGTTGACTGCAATGGAGTGAAGGTTACATGCCGACACTGCCAGAAGCCAGGTCACCGTGAGTTTGAGTGTCTTTCCAAGCTAGCTGGAAAGCCAGCAGTACCTGCGGGTAGCACACCTACCTATGCTAGTAGGTTACCCAATCAGAGGGCTCAAAGCGCTTATGCTGGATCCAACACCACTTTTAAGAACCCGACTCCAACTATGGGTATTTCTATTGCAATGGCAAACAAGCCGATTGGTTCGATTAATGTTGCCACTACGAGCAATAAGAAGTCTGGTCAGCTTTATGTCATGAACCAGGAGGAAGCTGAGAACACTGATGCTGTGTCTGGTAAATTTCCTGTTAACTCTGTTTTCGCTCATGTTTTGTTTGATAGTGGTGCGTCTCACTCATTTGTTGCATCCAAGTTTATTGCTTTGTCAGGTTTAAAATTTGGTGAATGTGTAGACTTCGACTTTGCTATGGCCACTGGGGATAATGTGAACTGTAAGACCTTGTTTAAGGATGTATCTGTGATTATTGGTGGTCATGATTTTAGAGCAGAACTGATCGAGTTTCCATTACCATATTTTGATGTAATTTTGGGTATGGATTGGATGGGTAAACATAAGGCTAGATTAGACTGTTGGTTAAGGAAAATTTCACTAAAAGGACCTAAAAATGTCAGAGTGTCATACAAAGGAAATATTAAAGGACCTAGAGTGAAGTTGATCTCCGTGATGAAACTAAAGAAACATATGTCTAGGGGAGCACAATTACTCTTATGCCATGTCAGAGACACTAGAGTTCATTATCCAGATTTGAGCGAGGTCCGTGTTGTGAGTGAGTTTGAGGACGTGTTTCCAGAAGATATTCTAGGAATGCTGCCTACAAGAGAAGTGGAGTGTAAGGTCGACTTGGTTCCAGGGACTGGACCGATAGCTAAAACACCTTATAGGATGGCACCACTTGAGATGCAGAAACTTAAGAAACAACTTGATGAGTTGGTGGAAAAGGGATATGTCCGGCCAAGTGTCTCACCTTGGGGAGCACCTGTTTTATTTGTCAAGAAGAAGGATGGTAGCTTGAGGTTATGCATAGATTACCGTGAGTTGAACAATGTGACAATCAAGAATAGGTACCCTTTACCTAGGATTGATGACTTGTTTGATCAACTGAAGGGAGCTAGAGTTTTCTCTAAGATTGACTTGAGGTCTGGATACTATCAGCTTAAGGTAGCCCCTGAGGATGTTCCGAAGACAGCCTTTTCAACGCGCTGTGGGCACTACGAGTTCACAGTTATGCCATTTGGGTTAACCAATGCCCCTGCAGTTTTCATGGATTTGATGAACCGTACCTTTAGACCATATCTGGACAAGTTTGTTGTTGTGTTCATTGATGATATTTTGATATACTCAAGGAGTGAGGCGGAGCACGAGGAACATCTCAGAATTGTCTTACAAACTTTGAGGGAGAAACAACTCCATGGGAAGTTTTCGAAATGTAAGTTCTGGCTAGACAGAGTTGCATTCCTAGGTCATATTATATCTAAGGATGGTGTTTCCGTGGATCCTGCGAAAGTTAAAGCTGTTTCAGAGTGGCCGACTCCTAAGAGTGTGACGGAGATTAAAAGCTTTTTGGGACTTGCTGGCTATTACAGGAGGTTTGTTAAGGATTTCTCTAAAATAGCTAGACCTATGACCACATTGATGAAGAAGGCAACCAAGTTCAAATGGGATGATAATTGTGAGAAGGCATTTGAAACCTTGAAAACTAGACTGACAGACAGCACCAGTCCTAGCTTTACCGGATGAGAAAGCAGAGTATGAGGTGTACACGAGCGCTTCGAAAAATGGTTTGGGTTGTGTCCTTTTGCAGAACCGGAGAGTAATTGCTTATGCGTATAGGCAGCTTAAGAGTTACGAGGAGAACTACCCGACTCATGACTTGGAGTTAGCGGCCGTGGTGCACGCTTTGAAAATTTGGAGGCACTATCTCTACGGAGTAAGCTTTAAGATTTTCTCTGATCATAAGAGTCTTAAGTATATTTTCACCCAAAAGGAATTGAACATGCGTCAGATGAGGTGGCTAGAACTGATCAAGGATTATGAAATGGAGATCCAGTACCATGAGGGCAAGGCAAATGTCGTCGCAGATGCTTTGAGTAGGAAATCTCTTCACACTGTACAATTGGTGGTACAGAGAGAAAGGTTGCGGGATGAATTTCTTAACTTTGGGGTTCAACTTACTGAGCCTGGTGCGCCTTCAGGAGTTACTACGATCCAAAATGATCTTTTGAGAGATATTAAGGAGCTTCAGGGGACTGATAAGTTTCTACAAGACAAATTGACCAATGAGGCTGAGTTGGTCAAAGTTCGAGGAGATGGAATCATTCGCTTCCAGAATCGAGTTTGTGTGCCCGACAATGAGGAATTAAGGAAAAAGATCCTCACTGAAGCTCATGCTACACTGTACTCAGTGCATCCAGGAGGAGATAAAATGTATCAAGATTTGAGACAAGTCTTTTGGTGGTCTGGACTCAAAAAGAATGTTGCAGAATTTGTTGCTCGATGTTTGGTATGTCAGAAGGTGAAAAGTGAGCATAATAGACCGCAAGGAAAGTTGCAACCATTGAAGGTTCCTGAGTGGAAATGGAGTTCCATATCCATGGATTTTATAGCTGGTTTACCCCGTACTCCTAAGGGAAACAATATGATTTGGGTGATTGTTGATCGATTGACTAAATGTGCTCATTTCATCCCTATGAAAGACATTTGGAAGAAGAAACAGTTGGTTGCTGCTTACATGCATCACGTTTTGAGGTTACATGGGGTTCCAAACGAGATTGTGTCGGACCGTGATGCGCGATTTGTGTCAAGGTTTTGGACCAAGTTACAGGAAGCTTTAGGAACAAACTTGATGATGAGCATCGCCTTTCACCCCGCTACTGATGGTCAGACAGAGAGGACCAATCAGACGATAGAGGATATGTTACGGGCTTGTGCCCTACAGTTTCAAGGAGGTTGGGAGGATAAATTGGAGTTGATCAAGTTCTCGTACAACAACAGTTATCAAGCTTCGATTAAGATGGCTCCCTATGAGGCCTTGTATGGGAGGAAGTCTCGTAGTCCGATTTGCTGGAACGATATCAGTGAGACTGTAGTGTTGGGACTTGATTACATTCAGGAGATGACTGAGCAAGTTAAAATTATCCAGGAACGCATGAAAGCTGCACAAGATCGTTAGAAAAGCTATGCTGATAAGACCAGGAGTCACATCGAGTTTGCAGTTGGAGATATGGTATTGTTGAGAGTTTCACCTACTAAGGGTGTACTGAGATTTGGTAAGAAAGGACCTTATAAGATACTAAATCGCGTAGGTGAGGTTGCTTATGAGCTTGATCTTCCTGCAAATTTGGAAAAGGTTCACAATGTCTTCCATGTTTCTCAATTGAGACGTTATGTGAGTGACCCATCACATGTTCTTGACCCCGAGACGAACGAGATAGATGAAACCATGACCTATGAGGAAGCACCATTAAAAATTTTGGATAGGAAAACACGAAAGACCCGACATACAGAAACTCCTATGGTGAAAGTGTTGTGGTGCAACAACAATGTTGAGGAAGCGACTTGGGAAGTTGAGTCGGCAATGCGTGAGAAATACCCTCATTTGTTTGATTAAGGTACTATAGGTTCGAGGACGAACCTTTCAATTAAGGGGGATGAGAACCCTTCGCGCTCTATTACTCTGTCGTGTTTTTATGTCGTGTCATGTTATTATGTGCTATTCGTACAACTTTAATTGTTTTGGTTTGTTTTGTGCCTTAGTGCTCTTGGTGGAACATATAGTTCCAAGTTACTGTTGCTTGGTTTTGGGTGCCTTGTGCACAACTTATTTCTAAAACTTGCTCAAAAGCTCAATTGGCGATAGCGTAGGTACGAGTGTATTGGAGTATGGTTATTAGAGGATTATTGCAAACTAATTTTTGTAGAGATTTGATGTTTTTGGAAAAATATTGCTAAGGTTCATTTTGGAGAGTATGTTTACGCTACGAGGACGTAGCGTTGTTTTAAGGGGGGAAGTCTGTAACACCACGTATATTTTGAAAATTTATTTAACTCGGGTGTTACTAATTAAATTCATTTTGGTTAATTTTTTGTAAATTATTAATATGACTTTCAAATTTTATTTGGTTTTATAGAAATGACTTAATAAAACAATTTAAACAAAATTTTATTTATAATTTAAATTTCCAAAATTACCCTTTTGCCCTTATTGGGTTTTAGTAAAACCCTTTTTGTTTTAATCCCCTCAAACCCCATGTTGTACGTTTCATCTTCATCACCACGCATCATCATCGTCTTTTTCATTCACGATCGCCGTCACCCATCAATCGCTCGCAGCCATCAATTTTCAGCCCGGTTTTGGACGAAACTAGTATCGTTGTTCCTCTTTTTCTCTCCTCTACACAACGGTATGAATTTCTCAAAGCTTTATTAAAGTTGTCCCGACATAGTCGTTTCGTATCTTCTCGATTAACTTGGGTTTATTACGATTTTGTTGGTTTTAATCCTTGTATGAGCGTTTATCATGATTTTTTCAAAGGATTGTAGTTCGTTTTTATGAATGTTTTTAAGTTGGGTTTTTCTTTGAGAAGTGTCGTGTTGTTGTCGTTGTTGTTGGTATTGTCGTCGGTGTAATTAGTGTTGTTGGTGTAGCCGTCGATGTTGTCGCAAGGCTCTGTTTCGAGTTGCTGAACATTAGCCGTCGAGGTGCTTGTGTAATTATGCGAGAGTGGATGTGCGAAGGCCTGTATAGGAGTGTGTAGGTGGGTTGTATCGAGGGGCTGTTTGTTGTCCTTCTATATGTGCAAATTGGCCATGGCTGTTTGGGTGTTGTCGTGACCATTGTTGGTTCTTGGCTTGGCTTGATTTGGCCATTGAGTATGTATTTGATTTGATGTGTACCATACGAGGACTTTGACATAATTTGTTTAGGATTGATTATAATCATCATTTGGGTCTTACGGTGTTAATTATTTGGGGTTCTTATACATTTTTAATAATTTAGGAACTCACTTGTTCATGATTTATTTGGGAATTGCTCGTAATTTATTAATTTTAGTCATTATTTATGAAATATAGCTTGCGGGTTTAAAGAGGTTCGATTTGACGACTTTGAGATTAATAGTTAAGGAGAAGTTTAGCGCTATCGGTAAGAACGCCAACTCTTGAGCTTGAGCATGTTTTATTGTCTTCTAATGTGATCAATTCTTGTTTCATATATATTGGCTTCTATACTCCTATCGTTTGATCACAATATCTCTTGTTTGGTTGGGAATAGGTTATACATCAAATAAAATATCTAATCATGGTTTGAATATGGGTTATGGTTAATGGGATTTTCTTCTATAAACACTCTAGAGTTCGGGTTAACTCCTCCGGGGGTGCTCGATTACGAATGATTTACTATACCTCTGATCAATGTAACTCTTAACTAGATTAGCTACCAGTTACCTATTGGAACCTCCTCCTTGACTGGTTACATCCTACTGGCCCTCTTGCGAGGGGTGTGCACACTCGGGTTCTCTTAGGGTGGTTTGGTTGGCCTCTAGAGTTGTTCCCGGTTTAGGGTAGGACCCTTACCAAAGATGGGTTACTGATGCGGAGTGCCCATTCCTGTATGATTGATTCTTCTCTCTGAAACTTATAATATTATTCTTGGTTCATATCTCTTTCTAATCATCTTGGTTAATCGTTTGGTTGTAAGCGTTGCTTGTTTAGCTACGCGCCTCAAAGGCGCGTATCTTACTTTCCTTGTTTTGCTTTGAGTTCTTACTCAGCCAGTTTTGCTGACGTTCTTTTGTTTGGGTTTGTCCCTACCCTATTCTGGGGTCTATGTTATTTTCCGATGGCGCAGTTGACAGGTGTGTTTGATGGTGATATGTTGAGCTTGCGGACGTCTGCATTCACGGGGTCTTTTCATTTAGACAATTATTAAACCTTTATTAGTTTCATTTGGATTTCGGATTTGGAATTTGTAAACTTTGACTAAAGTCTTCCGCTGTCGTACTATCTTATTATTTACATTTTGGATTTATTATTTTGGTATTTGCTTTGCAATTAACTCGGATAGTTAATTGTGGCATAATAATCCTAGGTTTTCCATATTTAATTGAGTCGAAAATTTAGGATTGTTACAATGATCTCAGAATATATCACCCATAAAGACCCTCGAGCAAGCAAAGCACGGGTGATCCATTGTGAATAAAGGTACCCTAGACGATAGCAAAGCACGCAACCATAAGTGCGACCATTCATAGTCTGGCCCAACCCCGAAACCGGGACCACTCTAAGCCAATCAGAACAGTGCGCATCCTGCTGAGAACCCCACAAAGCTAACTGACGCGGTGTTAAGGAATAAATAGAAGCAACTTCCCTAGCAACCCGAGCGAAATAAAAATCTGCCAATCTCTTCATAAGTCTGGAGGTAATCTCACCAGGATTACCCAAGATGTCAACCTCTAAAGTCCGATTAAAAACACCAACAACATCAACAAACGCAGGCCCCAAAGAGACGACACCAGCCTGACGAAGGAGCTTAGACTACAGATGAGCAGACTGAAGTCGCGACGCTAAAAAAGCATAATAAACAGCATCCCCGGCCGAATAAACTCCAAGCCCTCCGAATGAAAAAGGCAAAGTAGCGAACCTCCACTGCCAGTCACCAAAACCCGGAGCAGAAGCAACAACGATACGCTCTAAGGAAGAACGTAGGGCCGCATCAAAAGCTAGTCGGGCCGACTCGAAAAAACACGGCGCACAAGTACGTAGGGTGAAATATAGCTTAGAGACCCAGTGCAAGCTCGAAGAAGTAACAACTAACTCTGAGGATCGTTAAGCTTAGCAATTGCGCCCATGAATTCAATGGTCTTACTGTCTTAGCCACCATCTGCATAACCATAGAACTACAAAACTCAAAATCGACACTGACAGGTCCACCTAACAAATTGACCCCTATAAGAGGCCTATCAATATTAGGGAGGAAGACACCGACAAGCCGGCTCCACGGATCCTCCGTAGGCCAAAACACCTCACTTTTGGCAACGTTAAGGTGAAGACCCAAACGAGGACCATCTGTTTGAATCAACTCCAAGATCTAACCTACAACCAAGGTATCACCGACAATAGTGCCATCATCCAAATACCATGCCTGCAAACACAAGTCAAAGGAGTCTCTAATCTTACACGCCAATGGGTGCAACACTAGAGCAAAAAGCAGCGGGCCTAGGGGGTCACCCTACTGAACCCATTGACACGACAAAAGAGTGTGCTCTCCATAATATAAACGAGCAGGGTTGGAGTAACATAACTCCACCCAACGAGCGAGAGCGGGGTAGCGAATACGAACCTCGTGAAGCATAGTAGTATGATCCACCATGTTAAATGCATTCTGAAAATCTACCAATAACATCGAAAGACCCAACTCTTATCCACGACCCTCAACCAAGAGGTTAACAGCATGAAAGATCGCCTCACCACCCCAGACACACCCACACCAAATTGTAGATCAGCGAAATAATCGTCCAAAGTAGGACCCAATAAATAGGCCGCCACCTTGGAAACCAAATGCCGCCACACTGTGCCCACCGCAATAGGGCGAATACCACCGCCCGGCTTAACTAGTAGAGTGAGCGGCGCGCTAGCTACCAAAGGTCCCAAACAACAGGACACTGCCCATCTAGAAAGAGGTTAACCACACGGGTGATCTAGGCAAGCAGCTCATCAGAAACCGCCACAACGGCACCACTCGAACAATCCAAAAGGTTCTGAGCCCGGAAACTGTCTCGCCCACAAGATGTACCACGTGGAAAGCTCTTAATCCGATCTAGAACAACAGCAACCGGAGCATCAAAATGAGGTTGATCAACAGGTACGGCTTGCAATAATGGTCCAGAAGCAACGAGTGTTTAGCCTGTAAATCCTCTAAAGTAGCATCAGTGTATGGTGAAATACCCGAGGAAGAAAGAACCAGAACAGCCGCAGAAAAATGACCATCAGCAACCTTACGCCTAAACTGCATGACATTACGCTCACCCATCCCCAGGGCCTCATCATCAACATCCAACAAATGAGGCGAATCCTCAGCCAAAGTATCCTGAATAAGCTGCCAAGCACCCCCAGGCTCAGCCCAAGTGCGTCCTGAACAATAAACTCCTCCTATAAACGGCGCCTAACAGCAAAACGACGCTCACGACAACTCCGCGGTGAAAAAGTTCTTAGTGTACACAGCGGCAACACAAACAACTGAACCCCTGTCAAGCGCCCCCTTGAGTACCCGAGAAAAAATCAGACGACACTTCGGAGGGATAGACTTAACTGTGCGCAACCGTTTAGAAAGCAAACGATCGAGGAGATCAATATCAAAACCCGCAGACAAATCCCCTGTAGTAGCATCCACAGGCTGTGAGGCTGGGGCAGACGATCTGTCCAAACTATAGAGAACAAAACGAACAACCCCATCGCCAGTATCTGCGAGACCCATAAAATTCGACCTACTACCATGTCGACACTTAGAGAAAAAAGTGTGGGTCTTTAAACAATCACCACAAAGTCAACGACTCATACGCCAGAAAATCGACTCGGTCTCATAAAAAAGGGCCAAAGAAGTCGAAAGAGCATGTTTAGTGACATCAAGGGCGACACCAGTAAAATGATGACCATGCAAGTGACCCACCAACGAACTCTTAGCAAGACCCCGCCCACCGTTATTCTGACACCCGCTAAGGCCAACAAATGGGCAACGAAACCTCACTGTCGCACACATACAAACCAAAAAAGGACAAAAAAGGAGACAAAACAAAAGAATGAAACCAGATAAAAACAAACACGAAAAGGCTAAAAAGGGAGCCCTGCCAAAAATGGTAAGACCCCACAAGAGCAAGCCCCCCACACGGTTACGGTTCAGACCGGCAAGGGACAGGGTCTCGGAGCAGGTCAACCCCGACGACCAGCCACCCCCACGGCGGCGAGCGAAGCCCCCTTCCCCATCGAACAAACCCGACCTAGGCACCCACCCGAGCCCCGGAAATCAATCCCGAAGAAAGCCGACAGTGAATTGACGGACGGGGAATCAAACCCCCTCACTGGTCGCTTACGCCGGTGCAGCAGAGGGGAGTTTCGCGATGAGAAGTCGCGATGTGCGGAGACGGCGGAACTAATATCTAGCTTTCTCCTAATTGTATATAACTAATCAAATCAAAACATATCAGAGTTCTTCTAATTCACTAACATTGATCAAAGGTATGTTGATTTTCACTTTTTATTGTACCAAACTTTATCAATATTTATAGCAATATTCCAATTCTTGGTTGTGTTTTGCAGTTTTAGTAACAAGTACTCAAGATCAAGCAAGAAAAGAGTTCATCAACACCAAATTTTGTACTTCTTAAAGGTCAGTTTGTTAATGTCAATTGAAATTTTATTTTAGTCTTTTTAGTTATTGATTTTATACATACAAGCTTTGAAATGCACGCTATGCGTGCAGAACTATATGTAAGACAGCGTAATGAAGTTAAATCAAACAAATATCTGAGAAAACAATACTTAGCTAATAATAGAAATAGAATAGAAAAAACACATTAACATAGTAAAAGGGAAGATTACAAATGTTCATCAGAATACAACAATAAATAAATTAGACTCCTAATTAACTACAAACTGGTGCCATTATTTTCGCTTTTGATGTTCTATGTGTGACCGGTAAATAGACATTAATATAATTAATATACATGGTGAAATAACCTAAAACAAAAGTAAAAATAAAGCATTCTAATAATATATACCTTATGTTAAACCTACGTGTCGTTTGGTAGAAATACTTCTGAATAAACAATATTCTTTATGTGAATTCCGCCTTTCCCACGTGTTGTCTTACCCTTGGTAGCTAAGATTCCTTGTAGTTTCTTGTGAGTTCCCTCTCGAGACTGCAACATACAATTGACCATGACTATATACATGTTGAGGAAGGTAGATTCCAATTTACATGAGGAATTGTCTGACCTTGTGATTTGTTTATGGTCAATGTGATTTGTTTATGGTCAATGCAAAACACAATTTGACTGGAAATTTCTTTCGGACCATCTCGAAACGCAAGTTCAAATCATCTGCCGTTTTCAATGGAACGCGTGGTAAAAAAATTCGCGAACCTTTGCAGGTCATCATCTTAGCCTCGATCAAATTATCCCATAAGTTTGCAACATATCAACCTTGTTCCATTACAAAGTCCATTACGTGTGTCAATGTTTCTGAAAAGCATGATTGGCGAAGCCACTTTCAATTTCAGTTCATGAGGTGGCAATCCTCCGAAAGACAATGAGTTTAAAAACTCGGGTTGGTATAGGTTGTGACGATCCTCTAGAATAGAGTCAAATGAATAGTATGTTTTGTCTTACCCAACAAATTTATTCACAACCTTTTCATTAAGTTTATCAACTTCGTCATTTTTTGGAGTCACGATAGCTCTTTCAACCATATATGTGACATGACCAGCATGATAACATAAATTAGGAAAGATGGCATCTACCAAGAATCAATCGAGTTGTCGCAATCAGATGTGATACACATTGAAGAAGGCAACCTTATCATATCATCTTCTGTTGCTGGCTCAATTCCATTTCCAACTCTGAGTAAAAACGAAGCAATATGAGGGTCGGACTTAGATCTCATGTTTTCTGTAAATTGAAGAACTTCAACATGGGCCCATAAAATTGATCTTACAAAACACGCATTGACAGTTTCCGTCCTAATGCCCTTTGGTATAACAGGGAGAACTTGTCTGCAATCTCCACCAAACAGCATACCCTTTACCACCAACTGGTACATTAACCTCCATAAGGTCCCTCAAACTACGATCAACGACCTCAAACGCATGTCTGTGAGTCTTCGTTGCTTCATCCCATATGATCACGGATGCATGCTTTATAAGATATACTTCGACGCTTTGTTTGCTGAATTTCCAAGTTGATGATGCATTAAGTTTAACCAAGAGACCAAATGTCTTGTGAACAGTTTTGCCTCGCTGCAATAACGTAGCAGCAATAGATGCAAGTCCAAATTTTCCTCTCATTTTCGTTAAAGCTAAAACTGCATGATATAATAAGGTCTTACCTGTTCCACCAGGGCCATCAATAAAAAATGTTCGACCCTTTCCAGACTTGATAGCCTCCATAACAACATTGAAGGCATGACGTTGGCCGTCGTTTAGATGCTCGACACAATGTACATCCTCGGAGGGTGGGGGTCGGTGCAACCAATTCATCATGTCTTGCTCTCTCCTTATGAATGTCGCCTTCCATTTCAAAGCTGGTTTCAGAAAGCGGGAAATCGATATTCTTTCCCAATTGCCTCAATAATCATTGTATATAAGAAAGGACACAATCTTGCACAAAGACTTCATCTGCTGAAGAATCATGAGAGAAGGCTTCAGCCATATGAGGGTAAAATTTCTGTCATAATGATTCAATATCTGCTGGTTGGCAATAGACTAATATAGTAACAAATAATTTCCGTGTAGCTGGTGGCATTCTTGAATTTGATGCTTCTCCCAAACATTCTCGAATGCTCCAATCATTATCCATAACCCCCTCTCTCCTTCTTGCAACGGGGTATTTATAGGCTCCTCTTCGTGGGCTTAGAGAGCCCGTGCCCAGCACATCAGGAAAAAGGAAGGTGATCCCTTCCTTTGGGCTGTTTAAGGCGGTTCTTCCTTTTGGGCCTTTTTGCTGGTGTCTTGTCTCGGCCCATTTAGTGTGGCCCGGATCATACACGGCCGCCCCGATCGGAGTTGTATACGTGTATACAACTCTGATCTAATTACCATCTTCGAAGGCCTATGCATGCTTGAGACCGTCAAGCAACGGTGGAGCTGCGTACCTTTCTCAGCATTTTCTTTTGCATTGTGCTTGCCAATAGGTCTCTTGTGAGGGTTGTACCCTGGACGGATGTTCCGTGACCTTTGGCGTTCATCTGATCTTATACAGGAAGCCCTGTCGTGACCTCGTGCATGGGCGATGGGATGAACTTGTAAATATATGACAGCCTGGACCCTGTCGAATGAACGTCCAGGGCGGTCTTGTAAATAGAGTTAGCCTGATCCTGCGTAAGGATGATAGGCTGATCTTATAGAGGAACCCCTAGCCTGATCTCGTGGACGGACAGTGGGAAGAATCTTGTAAATAGGGGCCAGCCTGGGTCTGTCGGATGAAAGTCAGGCTGGTCTGAAGCTAGCTAATCCTGCGTAAGAATGGTAGGCTTATCTTCTAGAACAAGCCCCGGCCTGATCTCATGGATGACAGACTGTCTGATCTTGAAAATATATGTCAGTCTTGCTTGAGGGATGCTTGACTGAACATGCAGAAGGGAGCCCTGGCCTGATCTCATGAATGAGAGGCTCGCTGATCTTGAAAATATATGTCAGTCTTGCTCCGTTGAAGAATGCTTAACTGAACTTGCAGAAGGCAGCCCTGGCCTGATCTTGGGTGAGATAGCCCTGGCATGAACTAGTGGATGTCAGGCAGGCTGATTTTGTAAAGATAGATCAGCCTTGGTCCGCTGAAGGATGCTTGACTGAGCTTGTAGAAGGCAGCCCCGGCCTGATCTTGTGGATGTCAGGCTAGCTTTGGATGAGACAGCCCTGGCCTGATCTAGTGGATGTCAGGCAGGCTGATCTTGTAAAGATAGGTCAGTCTTGGTCCGCTGAAGGATGCTTGACTGAGCTTGGGGAAGGCAGCCCCGGCCTGATCTTGTGGATGTCACGCTGGCTGATCTTGGATGAGACAGCCCTAGCCTGATCTAGTGGATGTCATGTAGATTGATCTTGGGTGAGACAGCCCTGGCCTGATCCAGTGGATGTCAGGCAGGCTGATTTTGTAAAGATAGGTCAGTCTTGATCCGCTGAAGGATGCTTGACTGAGCTTTTAGAAGGCACCCCGGCCTGATCTGATCTTGTGGATGTCAGGCTGGCTGATCTTGGATGAGACAACCCTGGCCTGATCTAGTGAATGTCAGGCAGGCTGATCTTGTAAAGATAGGTCAGTCTTGGTCCGCTGAAGGATGCTTGACTGAGCTTGTAGAATGCAGCCCTGGCTTGATCTTGTGGATGTCAGGTTGGCTGATCTTGGATGAGACAGCCCTGGCCTGATCTAGTGGATGTCAGGCAGGCTGATCTTGTAAAGATAGGCCAGTCTTGGTCCGCTAAGGGATGCTTGACTGAGCTTGGGGAAGGCAGCCCCGACTTGATCATGTGGATGTCAGGTTGCTTGAACTTGGATGAGACAGCCCTTGCCTGATCTAGTGGATGTCAGGTTGGCTAATCTTGGGTGAGACACCCCTGGCCTGATCTAGTGGATGTCAGACAGCCTGATCTTGTAAAGATAGGTCAGTTTTGGTCTGCTGAAGGAAGTTTGACTGAGCTTGGAGAAGGCAGCCCCGGCGTGATCTCGTGGATGTCAGGCAGGCTGATCTTGTAAAGATAGGCCAGTCTTCGTCCGTTGAAAGATGCTTGACTGAGCTTGGAGAAGGCAGCCCTGGCCTGATCTCGTGGATGTCAGGCAGGCTGATCTTGTTTACCTATCCTGACGGGATGTGCCATGTGTAATCCAACCTTTTGCTTTAGCCTTATTTTTTCCCACCCTAGCGGGTTGTGCCAGGGCTGACTGATTATCAATCGTGACATATATAACTCGGATGTTTCGTGATGAAAAAGTCGAGCTTCACAACGTACACACGTCTTAAGAGTTGATAATCGTAAGGAAGGGATCCCATTTTGTTCATGGTAGTTGATTGCAGAACGATGGTACACTCTTTGCCTGGTGGTTGTTCTTTAAGGATTAATATTTCTATTGGGGGGGTTTTGATGAATAATGTTTAAAGTGCTACTTTCACCAATATTCCTAGGTTGGGAAACATTATGGGGATGTTCTCAATTGACTCTCGCTCGTGGCTGTATGTGATACATTGCCTTGGTCTGTTACCTTCCCCGTATCAGGGATCGCTAGAAGAAAAATATAAGTGATTTATTATGTTGATAACATGTATTTTGAGTAGAAGTATGACCAAGGTTTGTGACAAATAAAATGCTAGTGTTAGGATAAAAAGTTAATAAACACTTTACCAATAAAGGAACTCGAAATGCTACAAAATAATTCACATGAATGCATTGGGTTAATTAAGTGGTTTGTATAATTCATCACGATAAACTGAAAATTTAAAAACAATTAGTGAACTGGCCTATTATGGATCTCTATAAACAAGTCATGATAACATTTTCAATTAAAGCATATATTTTTTTTGCTAAAATGTAAGAGATTTTATTGCAACTCAAAACAATACAAAGAACTCCGGGACATTCCCCTGAAACCTACAACAAATGAACAAGGTATTACATCAGTTGGCTCTTCAATAGCCAATCCATATCACTAGGTATTAAAGCATATATATACCGGCGTTTTTTTGCTAATGAAGTGAAATATATTGCGTAAGTACCACTGTTACTAAATTAATATTTTTCAAAGTTGTATAAAAAAACTTAATAAATGTAAAAATTGATTCACTTGTCCCTCTTGAGTCTCGGTTTGAAGTGGCAGTTTGAACACATAGGTTCTCATGGTTTGTGATGTCATTAAAAGTTCTCGTCGAAATGCATGAGATATTACTATAACGATGATGGACTTGCTGCGAATTATTTTCCTCATGCCCAGATTGATCATGTTCTTGAGTAGACCTTAATGCATGGTTAGTTGCGCGCCTTTTAGCGTTTCGAGCTAATCGAAGTTGATTCTTTTGCTCAATAGTCAATCTTTGTTGCCTCAATCTTTTATATTGATAAGAAGTTGGCAGGCGATCCATAATAATTCCTGATATGCATATAAATTAGTAAAGGCTGGAATATGTCAACATCAAGAATACATAATTCGTACCATAAGTCAATAGGAATCTACCAAAGCTTCAGAAAGTTCGTATCTTATCCCATTTTACCAACTATCGTTAAGCTTATATTGCAAGTCAAGTTTATAATTGTACTGTAGTAATTTATAGACATTAAAAATGTTATAAGAAAAGTATTGAAATACTTTTTTTTTTTGCAAGAAATTAGTAGCTCTTTTTATTCATCCAAATTGGGGAGAAAAAAGAAGCAAATGTCTTACAAAATAAAGCCACTAATGAAGCCAATAGTCTTTTACACGTGTCCGAAATATAAGAAGAGTTGAGACCTCCGCCTGTGTGCCGTAACCTGTCGTTCCCTCCAGAGCTACCTACCCCATTTTATCTCTTCACTTGAGTGAGTCATAGGGGACCGCCCCAACATCGGGGACTGAACGATATTCGCAAAAAACTAGGGCTGCACGCCCGAGCAAACCAAACAACCTAGCTATTTATACTGTCTACAATCTCCTCATGGAAGCACGATTTAGCCACATCTAGCACTCTCACAGTGACAATGTATTTGGCCCTTGTTAAAATCCAGTCGACATCATGACTCTTATAAGCAAAGAGTCTAGCATTCCTCTCTTACCAAATCATGTATACCACTATCAGCAGACTGCAGATTCTCCACTTCTCAGTCCAGTGCTTTCTTTTCACTCTCGGGTTTCTCCATTGCAGCTCTCTTTTGTACCTCCAAGTATTCCTATTCACCTTCAACCAATCAAGCATCCCATGCCAAATAGCTTTAGAAAAATCATGGCCAAAGAAGAAGTGTGAGTGAGATTCTGCCTCCTTACATCAGAGGCAACACCTATTAACCAGAACTAACCCTCTCCTACACAAATTATCAACAGCGAGAAGCATCTTTTGAGCAGCTAATGAGGCAATGAAAGCATGCTTAGGTAGATTTACATTGCACCAGATAGCTTTATGGCCTTTCAGTTTGCAGAACTTCTCCCTGAAGAATTCATATGCTTTAGCAACACTATACTTCCCTCCATTCTCCCATTTCTTGATCAGTTGTTTAGCATCCTAGATAGACCCTGCTGATTTCAGAATTTCATCTTTGACAGCAATAATACTCCGCAAACTCTCTAAATACTTCTGATTAGCAGTCACCAACTAGATATTAGCCTTATTGCAGATGTACTTGCTTATCCAACCGGTCCAGACATTCTCCTTATTCTGATGAATATTCCAAATCCATTGCCAAATCAATGCTTTAATCCAAGCAAGAATTTCTTTAATATTGAAACCTCCCTCATCCCTAGGAGCACAAGTGCTTCTCCAACTTCACAAAAAAAAAAAAACTTTTTCTGACCCTCCTGCACATTCCAGAGGTAGTTCCTACAAAGAGAATTGATTTGCTCGATCGCTCCTTTAGGTATAAGGAGAGCACTACACCAAAAATTCTCATCCCAAATAGGATTGAGTTTATAAGCTGAATTATGCCAGCATAGGATAATAAAGTTACTCACCAGTGCTTCAAATTACTCCTAACCTTAACGATCACCTAGTTAACACTTGTGCAACTTCAATCTTGCAGAATACAGAGGAATGCCTAAGTATCGGAAAGGAAAACTCCCCTCTTTAAACCCAGAAACCTGGAGAATCTGTTCCTTGACAGCAGGACAAGTGCCAGCAAAATAGATCTCTGTTTTGCTAGGGTTAGCATGAAGACTAGAATTTGCAGCAAATTCACTAAGGGTGGAAACTACAGCATCCACAGAGGGAACATCCCCTCTAGTGAAAATCATAAGGTCATCTGCAAATACTAGATGAGTCAGGCTAATCCCACTACATTTAGGATGCATAGAGAAGTTTTTTCTACTATGCATGACCCTTAAGGTTCTGGAGAGCATCTCCATGCCGAGGACAAAGTGGTAGGGAGAGATAGGATCTCCCTGCCTTATACCACATTTTTCTTTTAAAAAATCCCCTATTTAAACCATTGACTTTAATGTAGTACCAGGGACTAGTAATGCAAGCCATTATCTAGTGTATAAAGATATCTGAAATTCCATTTAGTGTACCATACTTCTAATGAACTCCCAATCTACTGAGTCAAAAGCTTTTCGAATGTCATCTTTCATTAAACATCTCGGGGAGGAGTTTTTCTGGCCATAACCTTTGACAAGGGCTTGAGAGAGTGCAATATTATCAAAAATATTTCTCCCCTTAGTAAATGCTGCCTGCTCTGGACCAATAAGATCAGGAAGGACATATTTCAATCTATTTTCCAAGATCTTGGTGATGGTCTTGTAAATAGTAGAGCAACATGATATATGCCTATAGTCAAGAACACTACTAGCTCCTGGTTTCTTCGGGATAAGAGTAATGAGAGTGGTATTTACCTGTTTTAACATCTTTTTTGTTCTGAAGAAATTCATGACAACTTTACAGAAATCCTGCTCAACAATGCTCCAAGATTTCCTGAAAAACCCAGAAGAGAAGCCATCGGGTCCAGGACTCCTATTGGGGTTAATACTAAAGATTGCTTGTCTAATTTCATCCTTAGTAATGCTCCTTGACTGAAAACTCTAATGCTCTGCAGAGAGCATGTTCGCATTTTACTGGAGAGGATCCATACTCTTAGTAGATTTTTTTGGTACCCAATAAGCCCTTATAATATTGAATAAATGCAGCAGCAATGCCTTCTTGAGTATCACAATCAGCCCCATTGCTATCCTTCACCTTACCAATAATACTCAAATGGTTTCTAATAGCAATCCTACTATGAAAGTACCTTGAACTGCAGTCAGCTTCATTGATATGAGTTACTTTAGCCCTTTGGCTAAGAATACTCATTTCAGCTGTCTTCAAGGTACAATACTCTTCCCTGAGCTGAATCTCAAGATGATAATATTGATGATCAGAGGGGTTACTAAGGATTTTCATCTAACAATCCTCCAGTTTCTCCTACAAGAGCTAACTCTTTGCGAAATATTAGAGAAGTAGTTCTTGTTGAGCTTCTTAGGACTCTCTTTGACATACTTGAGTTTTGAGACGAGCATGTACATGGGAGTATTAGAAGCTTGTTTACTCTCAGCTTGTCCAATAAGATTGGAAATATTGAGGATGATCAGCTCAACAGTTTAGAAATTTGAAGCTTGCTTCTCTGAATTTTGAGAGTATGAGTAACTCGAATAAGTATAGGGGCATGATCAAAGATATATACCAAACGGAACAAGAGAGGCAATTGAATCAGTTAGCTGATGAAGCCAAGCTTGATTAATCAGAGCTTTGTCAAGCTTAGACGAGACACAACTCCCCCCCTGCTATTTATTTGTCCAAGTAAACTCTCCCCCTTGACAATGCATTTCCATTAGTTCACAATGATCAATACAGTCATTGAAATCCAACATTTCACCAGGATTTGCATCGCTATTGCTAAGCCTCTTTACCGAATTCCTGACTGCATTAAATCACCACCATTTATAGTTGTGGAGATATCTTCCAAGCCCTTCCATAACTTCTGTCTTTGCTCCCTATGGTTACTAGCATAGACAATTGTAATCCAGACTACAGTATGAGACTGCAAATGCTCAGCTTTGAAATGGATATATTGAGCATGAACTTTCTCAATGCTCACATTAACCCTACCAGGATGCCATATAAGCCATATTCGCCCATTAAACTGGTGAGTATAGTTATATGCAATCTGATAACCTCTAAATTTATTCATAACTATTTTAGAGGCATTATGCTCTTTTATTTTTGTTTCCAACACTCCCATCACATCTATTTTATGTTGCAACAAAAGGCTCCTAACCTCTTACTGTTTGAGGGCCTTATTGAGCCCTCTCACATTCCAGGTGCAGAGTATCATATGGAGGGAATGTCTGGGGAGGCATTTTCCTCGATTTGGACCCTACTATCAGCAACTGCATGACTGAAATTCTCCTCAAGTCTAGCTGAAGGAACACTCTTCCTCAGGATTTGAGCAGCCCTTAGCTCTTGCTTTGCTTGCTTCTTTGCATAGTTTCTTTTATGTGATTTACTTAGCACCATTTTGAAACCCATTTCATACGCAACTTTAGAGGGAGGTGGAGGCGTATATGGGTTTTTGACTGGAGAATTTGGTGTAGTAAGGTCAGGAATGTCTTTGTGAACAACTAGTTGTACTATTACACTATTTGAAGGCATTTCACTTACACCAGCTTTTTCCACTGGTTGAACATGCTCTACATTTGGGTGTAAGGCCCTGTTGGATAGGACTTATTCTCTAATGAATTCAAATCAGATCAGGATCATTTAGGTTAGATCAGATCAGATCAGAATCATTCAGATCAGATCAGTTCCGTTCAGAAATGTTCAAATAACTATCTATGTATTTGGTCCATATTTGATACTAATTCGTTGAAATTCAATCAAATTTTCAACCAATTCAGATCAGATCAGATCAGATCAGAATCATTCAGATTAGATCAGAATCATTCAGATCAGATCAGAATCACTCAGATCAGATCGGATCAGATCAGAATCATTCAGATCAGTTCAGTTCAAATCAGAAAGATGCAATCCTATTAAACAGGGCCTAAGTGCACCTCTGTTTCTGAATTAGCGTCCTGCACTGCATGTTAAGATTTATCCACCCTCAGAATAACTCTTTTAGCATGCTTACATGTATAGTTCAGATGGCCAAGTTTTTTAAGGTGTGTACAAAAATAAGGGACCCATTAATAATCTACCTTTTGCATAACATCTCCATGGAAGGGTGTACTCATAGGAACTTGGGTTGGTAATTCCTTAGACACATCTATTTCCACCAAGAGCCTAGCAAAAGCAAGCTTATCATGGTAAGTCGTTGCATGGTCCGCGTACAGAGGATTTCCAATCCTAGTAGCCAACTTGCTAAGGACAGAGCTAGACCAAAGATAAGGATCTAAGTCGGGGAAGATAACCCACACTGGAACACATGTAAGCTTGTCTAACTCCTGAGCAAAGTTAGGATATGATGCAGGAGCAGCAGGTTTACCTCAAGAGGTCACGTTGGAAGAGGAAACTACAAGCAACAACAACAACCTTACCTTATTTGGTTTTGCTCTCCAACCAAGTGAAGTGAATTTGGTAACTTGGGTTTCAGAATGAAAGTGAATACCGAGTTACTTAGGCGTGTCCTAGACGCGTCATATCTTTAGATATCTTTCCTTATTGCAATTTACTGTTTTAGTACTAGTTTGAGTTTAGGAAAGAGTCTAGTTTGTCTAGTCTTCTTTACTTGTTTTCATCAGAATAAAGGAGCCTTTCCTTAAAGGTTTCCAAGTTGTTTTAGGTACTTTTTAGGAGTCTAAACAGCCTATAAAAGGCCTGTTTCGTAGCTTTGTTGGAGGCACAGTATTTTTTATTCTTAATAAGAAAACTCAGAAAACGAGAGTATTCTCTCACCATTTCGTTTTGCAATTAGTCTAGGTTAGATTGATTGTTTGACACCCAATTCTTAGGCAAGGATTAGTGGCTGGTAGCCTAGTGATTCGTGTTTAAGCATTGAGTTCGAGTCTTGTGGTTGGTAGCCTAGAAGAGCTCGTTCATATCCTTGGTTACTTAGTTAATTCCGCTGCAAAAAATTCTAATTTGAGTATCTTTGCTTTAAGATACGCATCAAGTGGTATCAGAGCAATTTTTAAACAAGCTTTTCAGCGTGTTTGTCTTGGGTGATTCGTGAGATGGCGGGAGAGGATGCAACAAACTCCAACAAGTCTGATGAAAGGCTTAATAAGCTAACGGAAAGTGTGGAAGGACTGCAGAAGATGATGGCTGAGATGTTGTAGTTTCAGAAAATAGAAAACTCGAAGCCAAAGACACTATTGCACAAGGAGATTATCGAATCTGAAGAAGAAGAAGAGGAGGGTTCACGACCTAAAGCTAAGTACGACGATGATCGAGGACTCAAGCTGGATATCCCGGAGTTTGATGGTAAGCTAGAACCTGAAGGATTTCTTGATTGGGTTAGGGCTGCTGAACGGATTTTCGAGTACAAGGGCTACGATGATCGAAAAAGCTTCAAAGTAGCAACTCTGAAACTCACAAAGTATGCTTCTTTGTGGTATGACAATCTCAAGAACCGACGTGTAAGAGAGGGTAAATGAAAGATGAAGACTTGGGAGAAACTCAAGAAGCACCTTACGAAGAGGTTTTGAAAGTTATTTAGCCCCTAATTAGACTCCTCTAATTAGTACTTAATTACCCCTAATTAAGTTTAGCTAGGATCTTTTGTTGCATGTAAGATTAAAGCATAAATAAGGTAATAAAACATATTTTTTATACCTTAATCAAGAGGAATTTTGACCTTCCTTCAAAAGAAGGATCTTGAGCTGCTAATTAATGGGGATCCTCCTCCTTAGTTTTGAGTTTCCAAGTTAGGAAACCTCCTCTCTTGATCCACCAAAGAAGCTCTCCAAAAATCTCACAAAATGGACTAGTTTTAAGAGATTTTTTTTTAACCCTAAAACCAAAATAAAATTAGCTAACACTTTAGCTAATGTTATTCTAGGTTTAGTAAAGTGTTTTGATCAAGTTTTTATTGACATGCAATGAAGAAAACTTGATCTTAAAAGAGTTGGAAGTAGGCTGAATTTTTAGAGAAATTAGAGGGTTTTCTCTCTATTCTCTCTCTAAAATCAAGTTTTTGTGTATGTAGAAATGATTTGTTGTGTTTATTTGACATAAAACACACTATATATAATGGTTGTGGCAAATGACCATTTTGCCCTTACTAATTATACCCCTTAACATCTTATGTTACAATTTGGGTATAATTTGTACACTTATTTCTTTAAGTGTTAGTTACTTATTATATTTCTATATAATAATTACTAATTACATCATTTTAAGCTAAAACTACAACTCTTTGTAATTTAAATAGCTAATCGTCAATTTTGACTATTTACACAAAAACCATAATTTATCCGACTCGAGTTCCGAACTCGTAAAACACTATCCAACATAATCAGTTAACTCTATAACTGATACATTAGGGTTTATATTATATTGTATTAAATACAAATATAATATCTTCTGGAGAAACTATCTTTATCAGTGTGACCGGGAGGGATCAGTTGATTACCGCCGTCAAAACGACAATAACGTCAAACTCTAGCCAGCCAAGCGTTATCGATTTACGTTAATCAACTGACTTAGTATATATAATATATCCCAGGTTTATTCCTAATTAGATTTAATTAGTCAACGCATTATTGTCGGAGGACACCTACTCCAACAATCTCCCACTTGTCCGAGACAAGTCATGCGTTACCGATTCTCTTGTCCGTTATATCTCCCACTCAATGCGAAGTATCTTTCAGGTCGAACTTGCATTGGATCTTTATCAAAAGTGGTTTTCTCGATCTGGATTATGACTGTCTGACCGGAATATCTATCATAGATCTCTTCCGAGCGTGGCCACGCATTTCCAGTCACAATTCCTCGAGTGGCCCAAAGATATTATACCCTGACGTGGGTGGACAATCCCTTCTTGACATATTTTCTTTGTTTCATACAGTAGGTAATGACCCAATAGAAGCCCTTTTAGCCTCCTTTTACGGCACGACTTAGAACATAAATCAAAGTCACTGCCTGCTGCATAAACTCAGACAAACAATCTCAGGTCGAAAGAATCGACTAATAGGAATAATATAGATTACCTTGTCACGACCAGACACAAAGGTTCTATAATTGGTCAAATGTCTGACAGAGTGTCATCTACAGTCTGTCTATGTAATCGGTTATTCATCTCTATGAATCCATGATTATTGAACTAGTCATCAACCGACTTACAATCTAGTCAATTGAGACGTCACCTCATTTTATGACTAGAGACAGAATACACTGTTAATCCTGTTCACTTAATAGGGTTCAAATCGTCTCCACGACCTATTAGGAATCAACAGAGCATATATATAATTCAGCATTTTATTAAAAATGAATTAATAAACGAGTTCAATAAAACTTAAAACGATGAATTTAATTATCATATATGTAAAAGGTAATACACTTATTAACTATTACAACATATAATCTAACACATGTCAGGCATACGCCTCAAACCCATCGAGGCAATATGACCATTGTGTTTAGCCTGTGATAATGGCTTGGTTAAAGGATCAGCGATATTATCGTCTGTCCTAACCTTACAAATCGATATATCTTCTCGTTCCACAAAGTCTCTAATTACATGGAACTTCCTGAGTACATGTCTAGATTTGTTACTAGATTTAGGCTCTTTAGCCTGAACTATTGCTCCACTATTGTCGCAATAGACTGGAATAGGATCCGCTGCTGTAGGGACTACATTTAATCCTTCCAGGAACTGCCGGATCCAAACTGCCTCTTTTGCAGCTTCTGACGCTGCAAGATACTCAGCCTCCGTTGTAGAATCCGCAGTCACCGATTGCTTGGTGTTCTTCCAGCATATGGCTCCACCATTCAGTATGAAAACATATCCTGATTGAGATTTTGAATCATCTCGATCTGTTTGGAAACTAGCATCCGCATAACCCTTTATACGAAGCTCAGAATCCCCTCCAAAAACTAAGAACGTGTCCTTAGTCCTTCTTAAGTATTTAAGGATGTTCTTAACGGCTATCCAATGGCTCTCGCCTGGATTGGCTTGGTAACGACTTGTCATACTCAAAGCATATGACACGTCTGGGCGCGTACACATCATAGCATACATGATCGAACCGATTGCGGAAGCGTAAGGTTTCGATTTCATGTGTTCAATATCCTCAGGTTTAGTTGGACATTGAGATTTACTCAAAATTATCCCACTTCCCATAGGTAAAAAGCCTCGTTTAGAGTCTTTCATATTGAACCTGTCAAGAATCTTATCAATATAAGTTTCTTGACTTAACGCTAGTATTCTTTTTGATCTATCTCTATAGATTCGAATACCTAGGATGCGTTGCGCTTCTCCTAAATCCTTCATTTGGAAATGTTTCCCGAGCCAGTCCTTAACGGAGTTAAGCATGGGGATATCATTTCCAATGAGTAATATGTCATCTACATATAGGATTAGGAGAGTTACTTTACTCCCACTAAATTTCATGTATAAACAAGGTTCCTCGACACTTCGAGTGAAACCATTTTGTTTAATCACATGGTTGAACCGATGGTTCCAACTCCGAGATGCTTGCTTAAGACCATAAATGGATCTCTTAAGTTTGCAAACTTTCTTAGGATTGTTTGGATCAATAAAACCCTCAGGTTGTGTCATATACACTTCCTCTTCCAGAAACCCATTTAGGAAGGCGGTTTTAACGTCCATCTGCCATATCTCATAATCATGAAAAGCAGCAATCGCTAAGATTATCCGAATAGATCTAAGCATTGCAACTGGCGCAAAGGTCTCGTCATAGTTTAAACCATGAACTTGTGTGAAACCTTTAGCTACCAATCGAGCTTTGAAAATATCTTGATTTCCATCCATGCCGGTCTTGATCTTAAAGATCCATTTGCACTGAAGAACCTTGGTTCCTTCAGGCAAGTTAACCAAGTCCCATACTTGATTCTCGTACATGGAATCTATCTCGGATTTCATTGCCTCAAGCCATTTAGCAGAATTCGGTCCAGACATGGCTGCTCTGTAGGTTGCAGGCTCATTGCTTTCTAGAAGCAAAAAATGATCACCACCATCCTCAATCACACCTAGGTATCGATCTGGTGGATGGCTTGATCTGCCTGACCTTCTAGGAGTGGAAAATGGAACCACAGAGTTAGACGATTCAGGAATGTCTTCTGGCAAAACATCTTGAGCCTCATTATGCATTTGTGGCTCCTGAACTTCACTAAGTTCAAATTTTCTCCCACTCTGTCTTTTTAGAAAAAATTACATGAAAGTTATTTAGCCCCTAATTAGACTCCTCTAATTAGTACTTAATTACCCCTAATTAAGTTTAGCTAGGATCTTTTGTTGCATGTAAGATTAAAGCATAAATAAGGTAATAAAACATATTTTTATACCTTAATCAAGAGGAATTTTGACCTTCCTTCAAAAGAAGGATCTTGAGCTGCTAATTAATGGGGATCCTCCTCCTTAGTTTTGAGTTTCCAAGTTAGGAAACCTCCTCTCTTGATCCACCAAAGAAGCTCTCCAAAAATCTCACAAAATGGACTAGTTTTAAGAGATTTTTTTTTAACCCTAAAACCAAAATAAAATTAGCTAACACTTTAGCTAATGTTATTCTAGGTTTAGTAAAGTGTTTTGATCAAGTTTTTATTGACATGCAATGAAGAAAACTTGATCTTAAAAGAGTTGGAAGTAGGCTGAATTTTTAGAGAAATTAGAGGGTTTTCTCTCTATTCTCTCTCTAAAATCAAGTTTTTGTGTATGTAGAAATGATTTGTTGTGTTTATTTGACATAAAACACACTATATATAATGGTTGTGGCAAATGACCATTTTGCCCTTACTAATTATACCCCTTAACATCTTATGTTACAATTTGGGTATAATTTGTACACTTATTTCTTTAAGTGTTAGTTACTTATTATATCTCTATATAATAATTACTAATTACATCATTTTAAGCTAAAACTACAACTCTTTGTAATTTAAATAGCTAATCGTCAATTTTGACTATTTACACAAAAACCATAATTTATCCGACTCGAGTTCCGAACTCGTAAAACACTATCCAACATAATCAGTTAACTCTATAACTGATACATTAGGGTTTATATTATATTGTATTAAATACAAATATAATATCTTCTGGAGAAACTATCTTTATCAGTGTGACCGGGAGGGATCAGTTGATTACCGCCGTCAAAACGACAATAACGTCAAACTCTAGCCAGCCAAGCGTTATCGATTTACGTTAATCAACTGACTTAGTATATATAATATATCCCAGGTTTATTCCTAATTAGATTTAATTAGTCAACGCATTATTGTCGGAGGACACCTACTCCAACAATCTCCCACTTGTCCGAGACAAGTCATGCGTTACCGATTCTCTTGTCCGTTATATCTCCCACTCAATGCGAAGTATCTTTCAGGTCGAACTTGCATTGGATCTTTATCAAAAGTGGTTTTCTCGATCTGGATTATGACTGTCTGACCGGAATATCTATCATAGATCTCTTCCGAGCGTGGCCACGCATTTCCAGTCACAATTCCTCGAGTGGCCCAAAGATATTATACCCTGACGTGGGTGGACAATCCCTTCTTGACATATTTTCTTTGTTTCATACAGTAGGTAATGACCCAATAGAAGCCCTTTTAGCCTCCTTTTACGGCACGACTTAGAACATAAATCAAAGTCACTGCCTGCTGCATAAACTCAGACAAACAATCTCAGGTCGAAAGAATCGACTAATAGGAATAATATAGATTACCTTGTCACGACCAGACACAAAGGTTCTATAATTGGTCAAATGTCTGACAGAGTGTCATCTACAGTCTGTCTATGTAATCGGTTATTCATCTCTATGAATCCATGATTATTGAACTAGTCATCAACCGACTTACAATCTAGTCAATTGAGACGTCACCTCATTTTATGACTAGAGACAGAATACACTGTTAATCCTGTTCACTTAATAGGGTTCAAATCGTCTCCACGACCTATTAGGAATCAACAGAGCATATATATAATTCAGCATTTTATTAAAAATGAATTAATAAACGAGTTCAATAAAACTTAAAACGATGAATTTAATTATCATATATGTAAAAGGTAATACACTTATTAACTATTACAACATATAATCTAACACATGTCAGGCATACGCCTCAAACCCATCGAGGCAATATGACCATTGTGTTTAGCCTGTGATAATGGCTTGGTTAAAGGATCAGCGATATTATCGTCTGTCCTAACCTTACAAATCGATATATCTTCTCGTTCCACAAAGTCTCTAATTACATGGAACTTCCTGAGTACATGTCTAGATTTGTTACTAGATTTAGGCTCTTTAGCCTGAACTATTGCTCCACTATTGTCGCAATAGACTGGAATAGGATCCGCTGCTGTAGGGACTACATTTAATCCTTCCAGGAACTGCCGGATCCAAACTGCCTCTTTTGCAGCTTCTGACGCTGCAAGATACTCAGCCTCCGTTGTAGAATCCGCAGTCACCGATTGCTTGGTGTTCTTCCAGCATATGGCTCCACCATTCAGTATGAAAACATATCCTGATTGAGATTTTGAATCATCTCGATCTGTTTGGAAACTAGCATCCGCATAACCCTTTATACGAAGCTCAGAATCCCCTCCAAAAACTAAGAACGTGTCCTTAGTCCTTCTTAAGTATTTAAGGATGTTCTTAACGGCTATCCAATGGCTCTCGCCTGGATTGGCTTGGTAACGACTTGTCATACTCAAAGCATATGACACGTCTGGGCGCGTACACATCATAGCATACATGATCGAACCGATTGCGGAAGCGTAAGGTTTCGATTTCATGTGTTCAATATCCTCAGGTTTAGTTGGACATTGAGATTTACTCAAAATTATCCCACTTCCCATAGGTAAAAAGCCTCGTTTAGAGTCTTTCATATTGAACCTGTCAAGAATCTTATCAATATAAGTTTCTTGACTTAACGCTAGTATTCTTTTTGATCTATCTCTATAGATTCGAATACCTAGGATGCGTTGCGCTTCTCCTAAATCCTTCATTTGGAAATGTTTCCCGAGCCAGTCCTTAACGGAGTTAAGCATGGGGATATCATTTCCAATGAGTAATATGTCATCTACATATAGGATTAGGAGAGTTACTTTACTCCCACTAAATTTCATGTATAAACAAGGTTCCTCGACACTTCGAGTGAAACCATTTTGTTTAATCACATGGTTGAACCGATGGTTCCAACTCCGAGATGCTTGCTTAAGACCATAAATGGATCTCTTAAGTTTGCAAACTTTCTTAGGATTGTTTGGATCAATAAAACCCTCAGGTTGTGTCATATACACTTCCTCTTCCAGAAACCCATTTAGGAAGGCGGTTTTAACGTCCATCTGCCATATCTCATAATCATGAAAAGCAGCAATCGCTAAGATTATCCGAATAGATCTAAGCATTGCAACTGGCGCAAAGGTCTCGTCATAGTTTAAACCATGAACTTGTGTGAAACCTTTAGCTACCAATCGAGCTTTGAAAATATCTTGATTTCCATCCATGCCGGTCTTGATCTTAAAGATCCATTTGCACTGAAGAACCTTGGTTCCTTCAGGCAAGTTAACCAAGTCCCATACTTGATTCTCGTACATGGAATCTATCTCGGATTTCATTGCCTCAAGCCATTTAGCAGAATTCGGTCCAGACATGGCTGCTCTGTAGGTTGCAGGCTCATTGCTTTCTAGAAGCAAAAAATGATCACCACCATCCTCAATCACACCTAGGTATCGATCTGGTGGATGGCTTGATCTGCCTGACCTTCTAGGAGTGGAAAATGGAACCACAGAGTTAGACGATTCAGGAATGTCTTCTGGCAAAACATCTTGAGCCTCATTATGCATTTGTGGCTCCTGAACTTCACTAAGTTCAAATTTTCTCCCACTCTGTCTTTTTAGAAAAAATTACATGAAAGTTATTTAGCCCCTAATTAGACTCCTCTAATTAGTACTTAATTACCCCTAATTAAGTTTAGCTAGGATCTTTTGTTGCATGTAAGATTAAAGCATAAATAAGGTAATAAAACATATTTTTATACCTTAATCAAGAGGAATTTTGACCTTCCTTCAAAAGAAGGATCTTGAGCTGCTAATTAATGGGGATCCTCCTCCTTAGTTTTGAGTTTCCAAGTTAGGAAACCTCCTCTCTTGATCCACCAAAGATGCTCTCCAAAAATCTCACAAAATGGACTAGTTTTAAGAGATTTTTTTTAACCCTAAAACCAAAATAAAATTAGCTAACACTTTAGCTAATGTTATTCTAGGTTTAGTAAAGTGTTTTGATCAAGTTTTTATTGACATGCAATGAAGAAAACTTGATCTTAAAAGAGTTGGAAGTAGGCTGAATTTTTAGAGAAATTAGAGGGTTTTCTCTCTATTCTCTCTCTAAAATCAAGTTTTTGTGTATGTAGAAATGATTTGTTGTGTTTATTTGACATAAAACACACTATATATAATGGTTGTGGCAAATGACCATTTTGCCCTTACTAATTATACCCCTTAACATCTTATGTTACAATTTGGGTATAATTTGTACACTTATTTCTTTAAGTGTTAGTTACTTATTATATTTCTATATAATAATTACTAATTACATCATTTTAAGCTAAAACTACAACTCTTTGTAATTTAAATAGCTAATCGTCAATTTTGACTATTTACACAAAAACCATAATTTATCCGACTCGAGTTCCGAACTCGTAAAACACTATCCAACATAATCAGTTAACTCTATAACTGATACATTAGGGTTTATATTATATTGTATTAAATACAAATATAATATCTTCTGGAGAAACTATCTTTATCAGTGTGACCGGGAGGGATCAGTTGATTACCGCCGTCAAAACGACAATAACGTCAAACTCTAGCCAGCCAAGCGTTATCGATTTACGTTAATCAACTGACTTAGTATATATAATATATCCCAGGTTTATTCCTAATTAGATTTAATTAGTCAACGCATTATTGTCGGAGGACACCTACTCCAACAGGTTTGTACCATCAGATTACTTACAAGAGAAGTATATGCGTATGACAACCCTCAAACAAGGTAATTCATCTGTTGAAGATTATATCATAGAATTTGAGAAGTTGTGTATGATTTGTGATGTGCAAGAACGAGAGGAACAGAAGATAGCTCGTTTTATTGGTGGTCTTGACTCTGACGTAGTTGACATGTTAGACTTACAACGTATTGTTAACTTCGAGGAGGCTTGTAAATTGGCCTTAAAGTGTGACAAACAGGTGCAAAAGAAGAAGAGTACAATCAGGTCTAAGACTTATACTTCTAATACTTCTAGATTCACTCAATCTAAACATGAACAGCTTAGGGTTGAGGCGAACAAGAGTAGTGGGAAGAAGGGGCCGTTTGTTCAAGATAAGAGCAAGAACGTAGCTCAGATTGATCCTAAGGCAAGGAAGCAATGTTTTAAGTGTAAGGGCTATGGACACTTCCAATCTGAATGTCCGAATACTAGAGCATTAACTCTTAAGGAGGTACAAGAATTTGCTGCATATGATGATGAGGAGGACGAAGAAGTTATTGTTGAAGATGATGATGATGACATGGACATCATAACAGCAAATCCTGATACAGGAGGTCCTTGTTTGGTCATGACACGAGTTCTACACTCTCGTGTATCACCGATAGAAGAGGACCAGAAAAGAGAGCAGATTTTTCACACCAATTGCACAGTTGGAGGTAAAATTTGCAAGCTTATTGTTGATGGAGGTAGTTGTGCTAATGCAGCAGCTAGCACCATGGTGGAAAAGCTAAAGATACCCACACACAAGCACCCAAAACCGTATAAGCTTCAATGGCTTAAAGAGGGTAACATGGTAAAGGTAACAAAACAGGCTCTTATCTCGTTTTTAATTGGTGATGTGTATACGGATAAAATTGTGTGTGATGTTTTTCCCATGGATGTATGTCATGTGTTATTGGGTAGGCCTTGGCAATTTGACAGATATGTGAAACATGATGGTAGAAAGAATGTGCATATTGTCAATAAGGGAGGAAAGAAAATTGCTCTAACTCCACTTCCCCCTAGTTCATTCACGGCAAAACAAGATGATACTATGACGAAGACTTTGTTTCTGAATGAAACAAGTATGAACAAAGAAACTGAAGATGGAGAATCAGTTTTTGTGCTATACTCTAAGGAGGTGACGGAGGCTGAAACAAAGACTGTTAGCCCTAAGGTTAAGCCTTTGTTAGAAGAGTTTGTGGATGTGTTTCCCGATGATGTACCACCTGGTTTACCTCCTATTAGAGGCATTGAACATCAAATTTATCTACTTCCTAGTGCTCCTTTGCCTAACAAACCTGCATATAGGAGTAACCCTGAGGAAACTAAAGAGATGCAACGTCAAATTGATGAGCTGCTTCAAAGGGGTTATGTGCGAGAAAGCATCAGCCCGTGTGCAGTACCGGTGCTTTTAGTTCCAAAGAAAGAAGGTACATGGAGAATGTGTATTGATAGTCGTGCAGTAAATAACATTACTATCAAGTACAGGTTTCCTATGCCACGTCTTGATGATATGCTTGATGAGTTATGTGGATCCAAGGTGTTTTCGAATATAGATTTGCGAAGTGTTTTCGAAAAGAGGAGAGAGAATAGAGGGCGGTGGGGGGGTTTAGGGTCGCCGGCGTGGTCGCCGGTAAACTTGCCGGAGGGTGGTGTCGCCGGAGGAAGGGGTGGCGGCGGGTGTATCTTCGGCGGTGGCTTGTGGTGGTCCGGTGAGGAGTGGGGTTGTTGGGTGGGAGGAGAGAGAAAGGAAGGGAGGAGAGAGAAATTGATTAGGGGGATTCAATTTTGTAACCTTAGTTTTTAGGTGGGATTCATTTTGAGGGTTTGGAATGGGAGTGGGAAAGGATTATAAAACAAAAAAATCTGAAAACAAACACAATGTAATAGATTGGTAATCCAATCCGTTTCCAATCCCCCCAAAAATGATGAACCAAACATCCCCTTAAGAGTTATAATATATACATTAAAAGTTATGAGATAGTGCACCCAAACAGTGGCGTGTCCTGGATTTCGATCTTGGGGGGTCATACTCGTACGAAGTATACTCATAAACCTTGTATTGTTATACAGCGGGGAAAAAACAATATCCGTCGATTCGAATATGTGAAACTCCGTCTTAAAAGTTTTGCCTTTATGTTATCAATAACATGAAACCGATGAACCCATATTTCGTACCAATATGGAGAACTGTTCTACATGTTATTATTTAAAAATAGGGCGCTTTATAAAGAAAACTAAAAAACTTGCAATGTACTAAAATTCACTGACAAATGTTTTGATGATGATTTTTCACTCTTGATAAACATAACGTGCCAAACATTTTTTCCCTAAAGTCTATATAAACAGGTCTACTGAAGAGAGAGAGTGAAGGAATGGTTTTTTTATCATTATTTTCTCTGCAAGAATATCACCCTTGATCAGAGCCATGTGTGGATGTTTAAAAGACATAACTGCCCCTTTCATTTATTTATGGCTCTTTAAGAAACCAGTAAATAGCTAAAAGTTGGAGGGTCAATAAGTCATTTTCCTTGGCTTTTGACACAAATCAGAAAACAAGCTCATTTTTTCCCCTTTTCTTGGGGGGTCGCCCGACCCCCCATTGTTACCCGTAGATCCGCCCCTGCACCCAAAACATCTTATGAGAAATCTATAAATACGTACATAGCATTAACATCTCCATTATGATTATTTGAAAAAGAAAACGACAATTTTATATAATCAAATAGGCGAAGATACCTTTGGATGCAATGTGTCTAACTAAAATACACCCTGCTAGGATTAAGAAGTAAGAAAATAGTGAATCCAAGAAAGGACAGGTTAGCGGCCTTTAAAAGTGATCGAAAAGGGGGGGCTATAAAGGGGCTCTTCAAGCATGAATAAGGATTTTATTTGTTCAGATGGAGTATAAGTGATTACCGTAGAAATTCTTAATTTGAAAGCCTTATGCAAGCAATACTTTAGATTCATAGCTTTTGTTGAGTCCAAGTCGCAATTCAGTGACAAAATCATTCCGAAAGGTTACCCTCATAGAAGTGAGGCTTGTAAAAAAAGGAAAACAAAATAACATGTAATGGAAGAACGACCGTTACTGTTAACATGAATGAGATCATATTTTATATGCTGAGATAAAATTGGACGCGTCAATATATTGTACCTCTCATCCAATAGGATTATATCTTGCTTAAAACAACTGTTGGTGCCAACATGCTCAATTTCTTTGATGTCGATAATTAGACCCATAACATCTACATGAAGGCATAGAATTGATTGTAAGAGAGTGAAAAATAAAACGATAAACTTTGAAGAATAGAACATCCAAAAGGATTAGGTTTGATTTCATTTTCCATTTTTTGATTCTTGCACCATTTATTCTTTACACTTCTTCCCGTCAAAGTTTTTTTTGTAAGAATTTTAGACTCTTTATTCATCCATGTAGGGAATAAAAAGACGAGAGTATCTTAGAAAAGGACACCACTACTGAGAATGAAACAAAACAAGCCCCCCACTACTGAATAAGACAATTGATTACCTCTATACTATCACAACTCTTCATCTTAGCATAGACTCTGATACTCACAGTGTTCTCAATATCCTTAACTACCCAATCTTCATCATGTTCCAAGCCTCCAAACAGCCTGGAATTTCTCTCTTGCCAGATAGCATAGACAGTCGTGATTAAACTACAAACTCTCCACTGATGTTTCCAGTGCCTTCCAATGTACCTCCTTCTCCAAGCATTTAGGTTGCCTCTTAAAACCTAGCCATTTCAGAATACTACCCCAAATTCCAGCTGCAAATTGGCATTCAAAGAACAAATGCCTATGAGTCTCTGCATTACTCTTACATAGGCAACATCTATTGACTAAAATCATGCCCCTCGCACAGATATTGTCCACTGTAGCTAGCAATTTTTGGATAGCTAGAGCAGCTACAAAGCTGTGCTTCGGCAAATTAATTGTTTTCCATATCACTTTGTGCCAATTGTTCTCCTGATGCTTTTTCCTGAAATACTGGTAACTTCATGCAGCATTGTATTTGCCATTTCTCTGCCAGTCTTGAACGAGTTTAGCAGCAGCATCAGAATTAACTTCTTTAGAGAGTATTTCATCCCTGACAATCAAGATACTTCTCCATGTTTCAGAGTCACTCACTTTTGCTCCAACCTGCCAGATACTTTTCTCTCTCAGGTTGTACTCCTTTGTCCAGCAGGTCCAGGCACTCTGGTTATCAGTCTGCAGCTGCCATAACCATTTTGCAATCATGGCTTTATTCCACGCTCGAACCTCTTTGATATTCAGTCCACCTTCCTTATTTGGAATGCAAAGCCCCTCCCAGCCTTTATAAACCATTTTTCTTTTCCCAGCTTCAATGTTCCAAAGGAAATCTTTGCACATCTTCTTTATCTGCTTTATAATGCCCTTGGGGAGAAGCAGGCTAGCACACCAAAAGTTTTCAAGTCCAAAATCACTGAATTAAGCAACTGAACTTTCCCGACATAGGAAAGCATGATGGAGGACCAGTGCTGGAGAGAGTGTTGGATCTTGTTGATAAGGGAGTTATACATGTCTCTCTTTAATCTAGCAGAATTCAGAGGGATCCCTAGATACTTAAATGGGAAGGCTCCCTCTGTAAAGCTTGATTTGCTGAGCATTTGTTGCTTGACCTCCTGTCTAACTCCCGCAAAGTAGACATCGGTCTTTGTTTGATTTGCCCCCAGCCCTGAAATAGCCTCAAAAGTCCTGAGGCAGTCCACAACAGCTTCCATAGAGGGCACATCCCCTCTTATGAAAATCATAAGATCATCAGCAAAGATGAGATGGGTGAGCTTAACCCTAGAGCATCTTGATGAAAGCTGAAATGTCGTTTAGCTGGCATCTCCCTTAGATATCTAGATAAAACTTCCATGCTCAGCACAAAGAGATAGGGGGAGAGTGGATCCCCCTGCCTAATACCACATTTCCCATTGATTCTCAAGGAAAACCAAGGATTTGAGAAGCAGCTCATAATCCAATTTGTAAACTTCTCAGGAAAGTTCATGGCTTGCAAAATGGACTTAATAAAATCCCAATTCACTGAGTCGAAAGATTTCCTAATGTCTACCTTAATTAAGCATCTCAGGGAGGCATTCTTTTGATTATAGCCCTTCACAACAGTTTGAGAAATAGTCACATTATCGAAGATGCTCCTACCTTTAACAAAGGCTGCATGTTCTTTTCCAACCAAGCTTGTCATCACCTCTTGCAACCTGTTTGCAATAATCTTTATAATGGTCTTATACACCACTGAGCAACATGAAATTGGCCTAAAATCTGCAACATTTTCAGGCTGATCCTTCTTAGGAATTAGGGTTACCGTTGTGGTGTTGGCCTGCTTTGACATCTTGTTGGTCCTAAAGAATTCCCAAACTGCATGACAAAAATCCCTCTCAATTATACTCCATGAATCTTGAAAGAACCCTGCTGCAAACCCATCTTGACCTGGAGACTTTTTCGGGTCCATGATGAAGAGAGCACCCTTGATTTCCTCCTTGGAGATTCTCTGAATTAGGGTGTCTGACTGGTGCAAGCTGAGACATGCTCCTTTTCCAATAAACTCAGAATCCAGCTGCTGAACTGGCTTTTCTCTTCCTATCAGATTCTCATAGAAGTCCACAAAAGCTTTTGAGATTGTATCAAGATTGTCCTGAATTACTCCATTCATATCCACAATCTTACCAATCATATTTTGATGTTGTCTCTCTTTTATTCTTGAGAACAAGTAGCTACTGCTGCAATCCGAGTTATTGATATGATTAATGTTTGCCCTCTGCCCCAGCATACTTAACTCAGCCATTTTCAACTCACAAAATCTACTTTTCGCTTCCTCAACCGCTTTCTCCTTGTCAGTGTCATTTCTACAATCATTCAAATCCTCTTGACACTTAAGAAGCTCTTCCTTACTATCCATAACCTTTTGAGACAGATTTGAGAAATGATTTTTATGCAACATTGAGAGGGCATGCTTTGTATACTTAAGCTTTTGGAAAAGCTTTGCCATCTTGCTCCCTTGAGCATCTTGCAACCATGCCTGAGCCACTGTTTCCAGGAAAGCAGGGTGCATAGCCCAACAATTCAAATATCTGAATGATTTCCTAATGATAGGAGGAGGAAAGATTGTTATCACACATGGAGAGTGATCTGATAATCCTGGAGGTTCTCGTCAAAGTTAGTTTGCAGAAGTTTGCTTTTCCTACAGATAGTTCGTAGTATAATGCTTCTATGAGTTGGAATATAAGTGTGAAAGTGGGGAAAATAATGTTTGCTTTGATGGTCCTCTGATAGCCTGATTCACTTGCTACATTATAGTTCCTGCATGATTGTAATCCCATGATGGAATACGATTGTAATCAAACTTTGAACAATAAAAGAAAGAAAATCACTATATGTATGCTTGTTTTTATCGTAATATGATATGATCTTCCTAAACATGGATTACACATTAAACATTATGTTCACACTTGTCCAACAATAATAATAATAATCAACTATGTCCTTACTATGAGGTGTAAACTTAAGGTACAACACTATGTCACCTTATAAATAACATAGGAATCTAATATATAATTATATATTGGGAAAAGATATACATCTATATATTAATTTATTAGTATGTGTTTTCTATAATCAAACAACTTCATAAACCTTGAACTTCTTGAACCATACTCGTATATCGCTGAAAAAAATATTTACGAAATATTTTTCACAAATAAATAAAATTTACGAAACAATATTACATACCGACCAATTTGCCTTGTTGGTGACCGAACAATTGAACTCCTTGTAAGCTTACTAAGTTGTAGTAGGTCATCTTCTATTGATCAGCGTCCACGGTAGACTCTACAACATCAGTATGTTTTGTTATATTTAGCTGAAGAGGAATCAAGACGATTCTTGTCTTTGCATCTGTTCAGGTTATTTTTGCTCCTTCAAACAATAAACCAATCCCTCTTGCAACCGTCCAATAAAGTGATCGACATCCTTCAAAAATATGATACATTGCATAGGTTCTCCCTGAAAATAAATACAGTATTATCAAAGGAAAATGCTTTAAAAATATTCAGCTTTCTTTGGATATTAATTCAAAGATACATATTGGTTTCAACGTATGTAGTAGTGTCTATGGCGCATATGTTTTCGGCATCCTAACAAATCAAAGCATGCATTGCGTAGTACATTAGTAGAAATGAGATTATAGGATGCATGAAGGTATTGGCACATCTATGCAAATCTATCATAAATTATTGACACATAAGAGGGTGAGTCTAGAAATATTTTGGAATGAACAGCAATGTGACACGTAATTTATCTACATTGAATCAACTTTGAATTTGTTCATTTGTACACTCTAAATCAAATAGTGCCGCCAACCTAATGTATACAATCTCAAAATCAAATTAAGAGTGAAGTCTAAGTAAGAGAGAAAATAGAGAAAAAATCCAGCGGTAGGTCTTATTATAACTAACGTACTAATGTATCAGTGATGTAATGTCATACTTACAATAGAAGTTACTAGGAACCCGTAAAATCATTAGTCAAATAAAAGTATATCAAACGAACAGAGAAGCAGTATTGAAGCAAAATAAAAAGGTAAAATACTTACACAAATTGCCGATGATAAATTGAAGACGGCAAGGGAATAACAATCAATGTAAAAAAGAAAGATTAACATATATTGATCGACATACGAATTTTAACCACAAATACAACCAAAGAATAATTTGCTGTTTATTTGCTGTTGTGAAGAATTTTTTATTTTCTCGTCTCCCTCTCTTCATTTTGTACAAACTAACTGAATATGTAGTTCTAAGAAATTGAGTTTATTATTTTTATTTCTTTGGTGGTTAATTGAAATTGAAATAAGACACTTTAATTAGTTTTGTAACCTTCAAGCAATTCTAAGTTTTCTTATATATCCAATAAAGTCAAATATGGAAGCTCAAAAATTGGATACCATGAAAGGGGTGTTCCCTCTATAATAGTATATAGACAAGAATCAAATCTTAATGAGCATTATTAAGCAATAGACTTCATCTTTTACCACAAATTATTAGGTACCCCGGGGGTACCTAGAGCTACGTACTCCACGGTTAACTGTTCACTCATTATGTACCACATTATAGCCATTATATACTTTCACTCATTATTTTACAATTTTCACTCATTATTTCTCAATTTCACTCATTATATACTTTCACTCAATATTTTACAATTTTTACTCATTATTTTTCAATTTTCACTCATTATATATAACATTAAAGTCATTACTTATTTTAAGTCATTATTTCTGAATTTCCAATCATTATATACAACTTTATTCCAATCATTAATTCCCAACTTTCACTCATTATTTCCCGAATTCCACTCATTAAGTTTCAATTTTCACTCATTATATACCACTTGAACCGGGCGGGGTACCTAGAGCTACGTACCCCCGGGGTACCATATACTGATTGATCTTTTACTGTCTAATTCTCCTTTATCATGATATAGTGTTTAATATCAATTATACACTTCAAAATTCTCATGTAATGCGGACTTATCTTCACATTTATTAATTGTTAATGCTCGTTAGTTTGATACCAATACTCGTTAGTTTAACATCTATACTCGTAAGTTTAACATGAATGCTCATTGAATTTAAATGTATTCGCTAGTTTGATCATTGATGTGAATGCTTGTTTGTTTAATATGAATGCTCGATACTTTTAGTATTATGCTCATTACATTTTTTATAATGCTCATTAGGTTTAAATGCATTATTATTTCCCTAACGTCTAATAATTTCTAATGCTCTTTACATTTCAATGAATACTCATAGTTTTTAGTAAATGCTCATTAACTTATTTTTGATATAATACTCGTAATTTTGATGTCAATGTTTGCTCGTTAGTTTGATATCCAATACTCGTTAGTTTGATATAATACTCCTTAGTTTAACATCTATACTCGTTAGTTTAACATCTATACTCGTTAGCTTAACATGAATGCTCATTGAATTTAAAAGAATTTGTTAGTTTGATCATCGATGTGAATGCCCGTTTGTTTAATATGTATGCTAGATAGTTTGATTTCCAAGACGTCGTTAGTTTGATACCAATACTCGTTAGTTTAACATCTATACTCGTTAGTTTAACATATGAATGTATTCGTTAGTTTGATCATTGATGTGAATGCTCGTTTGTTTAATGGCATTGTTCATTAGTTTAATATGAATAATCATTCTATTTTTAATAATGCTGATTACGTTAAAATGTATTGGTATTACCCTAACGTCTAATATGTTCTAATGCTCGTTACATTTTGATGAATACTCACACGTGTTTAGTTAATACTCATTAACTGATTTTTGATATAATACTCGTAATTTTGATGTCAACGCTTGTTAGTTTAACACGAATATTCATGAATTTTTAATATGTGCTCGTTAGTTTGACAAATGATATGAATGCTCGTTTGTTTAATGGGAATGTTCGTTTTTTTAATGTAAATCCATATTACATTTTAAATAATGCTCATTATGTTTAAATGCATTATTATTACACTAACGTCTAATAATCTAATGCTCGTTACATTTCGATGAATACTCATACGTTTTTAGTAAATACTCATTAACTTATTTTTGATATAATACTCGTAATTTTGATGTCAATGCTCGTAAGTTTAACACGAATACTCATGAATTTTTAGTATGTGCTCGTGAGTTTGACAAATGATATGAATGCCGGTCGTTTCTTTAATGGGAATGTTCTTTTTTTTTTTAATGTGAATCCATATTACATTTTAAATAAGCTCATTATGTTTAAATGCATTGTTATTACCCTAACGTCTGATAATTTCTAATGCTCGTTACATTTTGATGAATGCTCATACGTTTTTAGTAAATACTCATTAACTTATTTTTTATATAATACTCATAATTTTGATGTCAATGCTCGTTAGTTTAACACTAAGGCTCATTGAATTTTTAATATGCGCTCGCTAGTTTGATGATTGATGTGAATGCTCATTGGATTAATGTGAATGCTTGTTACTTTAATGTGAATGATCATTACTTTTTTTTTAATAATGATCAACTAATTCTTTTTCCTGCATGCGGAGAGAAATTATCAATAATACAATGACGCACGATAGTGAAAGAGAAAGGAGTTCAAAAAGTAACAACGACATGCCACAAAAGAGATTGCAACAACCTGAAGAACAACGCCATGAGTCGTGAAAGAGGAAAAGACCATCAAAATCCAAGCAAATGGGTAAAATGATAAAAAAAAAAAAAGGCAATATGAGCAGCTAGATTCAAAATTGTCTCCTTTGACGTTGTTCACCTTTTTTTACTGAGATGTCAAAAAAGCAATGGGAAGACATTGATAGTATGGGTTTTGATTTTCTTATGTGGATTAACACGAAATCCATTCCACGAAGATTGGCCAAGTAGGCGGTGGACCATTTTGATCATATAAACTACATCATCTTACTTCTATATAATCGTAAGCTCACTTTGACACAAGAAGATGTCCATGTAGCCTATAAATTGCCCTTTGGAGAACATGCCATAAATGAGAAAGATAACAAGGTTGATAAACAAATAGTGTCAAGCTTTAATATGGAAGTTCTTGGAATAGTAAACTTCCCACAATTAGCGTGTTGGCTACCTTTGTAATTAATGCCACGCTAGGAGGTGACACATTCAAAAGATTTTTATTTTTATTTAACTTTGTGTATCTTGCCTTATATATGGCACTGGAAACGAAAAACCAACTAAGTGGATACTTAGGTATTTGGTTGATCTTGATTCAGTGAAGAAATTGAAATGGTGTGAGTTTGTAAAGAATTCAGCAATAAGATGCAAACGATATATGAGGAAACATCATAGTACTTCATTCTACGGTCCTTACATTTTTTAGTGGTAAGTTCATTATATTTATTTTCAACATAATTTTTTTTAAATCGTATACATCATATATTATAGACTAAAACACAATTGTTTTATTTGATTTGCAGATCTTTTGTGTAGATCGGTGTAGTTTTTCAACGACGTTTGGTTCCAAGAGAATTGCCATTGATCATTGGATGGACCGAAGATATGTTGAAGCAATGCAAGGACCATGAGATAATTATTGGACATGGCTTTGGAAAAGGCAATCTTGAAGATAGGATTGAATTCTATAATGATGATTTATCGGGCGATGACAAGACTACAGATGTTGATAGTGATAATACCAAAGGGCAAGAGCATCAAGGTACTGAAAACGAAAAGGAATTGTCGGTAATATATTCGTTGTGTATGCTACATACATGTTTGTTGGATATAAATTACTATATGCTCGTTGATTTTTTATTTGATGCACTTTAATATTGTACAAATGCTCAACGTTCATAATATGCTGATCTATATGCTCAAATCTGCAACAACTCATTGGAATGAAATTTATACTACGTATTTTTTTGCTAGATTTAAATTACTATATGCTCGTAATTTTTTTTATTACAGGTTGCTTAATATTGCACAAATGCTCATCATTCATTAGGAAATACTCATTGAGACTAATAGTTAAATTGATCTACTTATTTATACAGAATCTGAAACAAATACTCGTTGTTTATGATTATATTCTGATTATATACTTATTTATATTCTGATTTATTTACTTAAATGCTTGTTGTTTGTGATTATATACACCTTACTATTGTACAAATGCTCATCGTTCATATATATATACTTATTGAGATTAATGATCTGATTTATTTACTTACTTACACACATCTGATACAACTCATGGGGAAGAAATCCTTAATGCATGGTAAGTCAATGGTGGAGTTTCAACAACTAATAAAGTATACTTCATCAAAGTATCCAACTTGTGGAGCAATAGCCAAATTTCAACATGCAACCACTGCTTTATGTTCTAATTATTGTGAGATTCAAGATACTCAAAAGGAACAGACTCAAACACAATATCGTTTAAATAGTCAAGAGGATGTTTTAATTCAAAACCCAATTTTGCTTCAAAAAATGGAACTGACATTCCCATGCTTAAGAAGGCGAAGGAACAACAGAACAACTTGGCAGCCTCGGACGAAGTCCCTCATGCAAACCTATTTGTATTGATTCCGGGAGTGACAGATTGGGACATGAGTGAGCATGGAGATTTCTCACGAAAGAATGAGCATAGACCTGAAACTAATGAGCATTATATATCGACTTTTGATGAGAATTCAAGACTTCTGAATAATGAGTTTCGATTAATTCCCAAGAGTTTGAATCGTCATTGGATAACGATACATAAGATCTTGGGCCTCCTGGTTTCACAAATGAAGCACGTCAGAAGAGACCGATTATACCTTCAAAGGATATGAAATCTCCCTTCATGACTAGACTTACAAATCTTGTAAAGCAACCAACAAGGGAAGAGAGAAACATGGCAGAATATGTATTTACATTAGAAGGAAACTTGTAAGTAAGAACATGTTTTTGCTTTCATTATGTGCTTATTAAATTTAGGGAGCTAACAAAATCGATTATTATCTTTGATTCTTGTGTCAGCGATCTGGTATTTCAGGTAGAGAACCGTATAACTATGGCCGAATACCGTTTTTCATCTTTGAAGAAGCCCAAAACCCATGTTGAGAGCGTCGTTATTGATACATGGACGTATATTCTCCACCAAAGAGAAAAGTTCAAAAGTGATGCATCCCCTTTGAGATTCTTTTTTTTTCACTACCTCACCAGCTTCGATTCTGACAAGTAATCTTCATTCTGATGAACAAAAAACACAGTCTTTATTTGATAAGAGATGATGGAAGATCTAATTATTGATGTGGAAACATTGATCAATGCCAAATTGGTAAGCATTTCAATAATGTTTATTTTATTTATTTATTTGAATTTATGTACATTTGTAACATATTTTAATTTAAATAGCTTTGTGTATTCCCAAATCTTCTTCCCAGTTCCAGTACATGCACACTACTATTTGCTATGCTTTGACAAAGGCAAAGTAAGACTCTTGATCATCGATAATTCTTCTGCATGCTCGGACATAAAAGAAAAATATGGAGAAATACCCTTCATTCCGATTGGTATGCCTATTTCAGTTTTATTTCATTAAATTTATAAAGCACATTTGCAACGATACTAATGGTTTCCTATACAACAAAAAACATTTGCAAATTACATGAGATATAAGCTCGGAAAAAATGAAGAATCAACCTCCATCACAAGTTGTAAACTATCTCGCCTACTAATGCCATGGCGAGATGAACATAACAAGGATGCTTGTGCTATCTACTTGATGAGGTATATGGAAACCTACATGGGACAATATGCCAATAGATGGAATTGTGGGTTAACGAAGTTACACGTATTGCAAAGTTGAATTTAATTTTTTGTCACCGAAAAATAAAAAAAAAACTCACAAATCTTAACAACTCATTGATATATACTTAATACTCACATATTATTTTTAAATACTCATTATTTTCTAATTTGATGTCATAAACTTTTGGTGTAGTCGAAGCCACTTTAAAATTTGAGGTACAGGTATTGTCATGTCATGCTCAGTTATGAAGGAAATGTATTGAAGGACAATGTTGCCTTAAATGTTGAACAATTTAGAAGATTCTAGATCTAACAACAAAAGAACGGGGCATCAATCTGATTTAATTGAAAAATTAAACTTCCAATATTGGATTAATATGTATTTAGTTACACCAACATTTTACCATATTTCATCAGTAACAGATTCATTTATTAGCAAGATTTTACATTGTTTATGAGTTTTGGCCTATGAAGGCTTATTAATAAAAGAACAATGCTCAATATATATTCAACCCAATACTCCACTATTTTCGTTACTTGTACTCACATCACACGCATACTTGACAATACACCACCAATACTCAATAATGTATTCCAACAACGCTCAATATAATGCCTCAAAACATAATCTTAAAAATAATACCTAAATGAATCTTACGACTATTAAAATGCTCAACCAAAATAGATTAATACTCTACAGTACATGATCAATGCTCAACACAATTACACATTAACACTGATAAATCATAAACTAAAGGAACTAACCAAGAAATGACAGGTTACATGATGAAGATGTTTATTTTGGATAACATAAAGCATGCAATAATTTGATCAACAAATTAATCGAACATGGTAAACTGGATAGGCGATAGCTGCATATGGACAATTGAAGTGATTGTGTTTGAACTCAAATGTGTATACTTATAATCTTATGACCAATACTTTTGCAATGAGATGTAAACGAATGAAACTGAGGGTTTTTTGCTTATTATGGAAGACCAAGGCCTAACCCTTAGTGTCTTCTGTTATAGTTCTCTGATTTATGCACTTTGTAAGAGTGCCGAAACGAGCTTACCGTTGTTAGAGCGATGCTCAACATATTGAACGCAATACTTCTCAATTTTCGTTAATTGTACCGTCCAAATTATGCGAATGACTCATTTCCCACGAATACCCAGAAATATGCCACCAATACTCAACAATATACCAATAAATGCTCAATGTAATGCCCGAAACATACTAAAAAATAGCAAAATACAATTACACTAGATAAAAACATAAACTACAAGAGCTAACCAAGAAATGACGGGTCACATAATGGAGGAGTTGGCGTGCTCATAACCGTATGCTGATTATTGTAAGCACGACCCATTGTTAAGGCCATAGAATTTTCTTGCGGTGTATGAGATGTAGATCCATACCTTTTCTTAATTTTGACTTTGGACTTTGCTTTCCCTTGTCTCCTTCTTTGAAATACTCCTCTTTCGGGTCCTCTCACCCTTTTTTCTTTTAGCCTTGGGATCTAGTATACCTTTATCACGTGAAGCGGAACCTTCAACACCATCATCACACACATGTAATTTTCCAACTTCAGTTTCGATCACAACTTTAATTTTAGCAACTAAATCATCACAAACCTCCCTCACCTTAAGATTTGAGGCACCAACACAGGCAAACTCATAAACTTGACGCATTAATTGCACTTTTCGAAATAGATGGTGTTTGAGCTAACATATGACCAGAGGTTCCATATTCATATCGATCAAATCATCCGTCTCTTTAGCAGTCCTTGACCACCGCTTGATAAAATACATAGCTGGAATAACTGCAACACAATTAAGATGATAAATCCAAAGACAATGGCAGCATAAGAACCCACATTATCCAAATTTCTTACAAGAACCCCAAATAGCTAAGCTAGACATATCAAACTTTACAACATGAGCAAAAGAATCAATATTAGGTCTCCACACCCGATAAAACTTAAACTTGTCATTGGAATGAACATGCTGCTAAAAACATGTCATGGCAATGCTAAACTGCTCTTCAAAAACATGGTAAGCGTCTATAGGGAACACACTGGCGGCTTGCATCAGAATACTAGACCTTGAATTGCAAGTTCTGGGTAACCATTCCAACACCTGTGATTATCTGAAGTTTCATCTTTTCTCCATTTAGAAACCACTTCACAAAAGCAATTGTAAAAGTTTCAAAGAGATGTAGTACATAATATTTTCTCTGAAACTGATTTATTTGTAGTCTACCTCCGTTAAGATGACAAAATTTCATGCAGAAAAATATTCATTTGAACAAGCTGGACATCATTTCTCCTTCAACTTGTATAAGTTAGATAACCATGGATTATCTAAACAATTGTACTCATCCATTATTCTGTAGCAAGTTAGCATATGATCATCAATATATTTAAAAAAAATCAACATAATTTCAAAAAAAGTCAACAATATTAAGTAAATAGTATGGAAAATCCAAAAACACACATTGAATTATAGCTAATTCCTCTTCCAATACTGATCGAATTCCATAATAGAGTCACAATACATCAACACATGGCTGAAAAGATCACTAACAGATTGATTTAACAAATGTCTAATATTCGTTCGAGCATTATGAGCATAGGGAAACACTTGAGAAATAGCACCAGCCATAGCTGATGACTGATCAGTCATCACAGTTTTAGGTTGAACTCCACCCATGGACCTCAAAAATGTCACAAAAAGCCACACAAATGATTTCGTTATTCTCTCATTCAATAGGAAACCACAACCAAACATGCAACAATGAGTATGGTTGTTGATTCCAACAAATGGAGCACAAATCATATCATGCTTATTCGTCCGAAATGTTGTATCATGACCAATAACATCATTGTGAGCTAAATAATCCTTTTTTCATATTTGAATCTCTTCAAAAGAAACTACACATTGCCCCGTCCTCATCAAGCTCAAAATAAATAAATAAACGAAATATGGTTCATTATATTGTCTCGTTGTAAATAACTTAATCAAAGTATTAGAATCAAAAAATCAAATGACTTCTTGTTTTCCTTAGCTATAGAATTACGAGCATCAACTTCCGGAATCCTAGAAATAGTGGACCCCCAACCTCCATAACCATCAACCTTACAACAGAAGCAATAGTCATACCTGCTCTCACATACATCATTAGTTGCTTAAGTTGTTCTTCTTCAACATTTCTTTGTGAATGGTCCAAATGGCGTTGACTTGGAGCAGGAAAACTCATGGTTATGAGTCATATTACGTCTCTTAACCACATAATTATTGTTCTCCAACTTATACACCAATGCTTTACAACCTGTTAGGCAATGAAAAAAATCATCAATCTAATATAAACATAAATGAATCAAATAAATACAATCTTGAATAGAATAAAGATACGCACAAAAAAATTAATTCCGTGCCTTTTTGTTGTTTAGTTCCGTGCTTAGAACAACAAAACTCTCTCCCTTTATGTACCTTCTGAGGTTCATCCTTGTACCTCAAATTATGGTAACGGTTTTATACAGTTTAAGTGCTTCAATCTCATTTGCCACAGATTTCCCAAGAAGTTTTGACTTTTGAGCTTCTTCCACGCAAACAGATTCTCGTACTACAATACGCAAATCAACTAAACTTTGCAAACATATATAAGTTGGAGAAAAAAAAAATTATTGTGGTACATAACTCGATACTTAACAATAATATCTGAACAAAATGATATAAATGCTCAACGTAAATACAAAAACTACATTTTACATTATTGTTGATTAAAATAAATATCACATTTAAGCTCAATAAAATAACTTAAAAGCTTGATGATAATTAAAAAATGCTCGACATAATACTATAGTTCATGTTGATTTTCAAATACTACGATTACACATAAGAAAAATCCTTAAAACGAACAAACGAAATTGTATGGTCAAAAGGAACAAATACAAAGTACCAAGTGGATCAATCGAAAAAGAAAAGAGCGTCAGCACGTGACTTCAATGTCCAACGTATGGGCAAAGACTATGTTTTAATTTCTTTTTTTTTTTGCTAAAGATTTGGTTCTTTTATTCATCCACTCACGGGTAAGAAAAAAGAGAACAGAGATTACAAAAATGGACACCTCTAAAAGATAACGACACTAAAATATAACAACCTAAGTGTTCATGTGCTCTACAACTTCCTCCAGATTACAGTTACACAACCAAAAAAAATAGGCTATTACTACCTGTGAATTTCAACTGCTCAACAACCCAATCAGGTGGGTACTCAAGATCACCGAACAATCTGGTGTTTCTCTCCTGCCAAATCAGGTAAATGGCAGCATTGAAACAACAAATCGCCCAATTGTATTTCCAGTGCTTTCTATTAGACCTATGCTTGTACCATCGAATCACATCTTTTAGGTCATTGCTTCTTTGATTGATCCCAATCCAATCTTTGATAGCTTCCCACACTGCAGCAGAGTAAGCACATTTGAAGAATAAGTGTAATCATAAATGTCCAACGTATGGGCAAAGACTATGTTTTACATTATTTACTCAGTAAAACATAATTATCAGATTAAAATTCAATGGACTAACTTAAATGCTCGATGAATAAAAATGTAATGCTCAACATAATAATAAGTAAACTCAATTATACTTCATATTTTTTTTTTGTATGAATTTAGCTTTTATTCATCCACTAGGAGCAGAAAAATAAAAGCAAGGATTGATACAAAAATAAGAACCACTACGAGTTTACAAAACTCTAAACAACACCTAGAGTTTCGTCTATTTCATCATGTAAGTGATGTTTTGTTATTGCTAAAATACGAACACTGACTACATACTTAATTCGGGCTATAATCCACTCCTTACTATGAATCTGGTCGCCAAAGATTCTTGAATTACGTTTGTACCAAATCATATAAATCGTTGCTGTAAGACTAGCACAATACCATCTGTATCTCCAGTGCTTTGTGTGCTTTTTCTGCATACTCCATTGCAGCTCTCGGCTAAGACTCCAAACATTTCTTCTAATCCTATTCCAGAGTAGAATATCATTCCAGATTGAGTTTGCAAAATCACATCCAAAGAAAAGATGGTGATGTGATTTTGCATTTCCTTTGCAGAGGAAACACCTGTTAACAATGATCATTCCTCTTCTAACCAGATTGTGTACAGTAGGTAGAACTTTCTGAGCTGTATCGTGGCAGGTTGACAGCATTCCAAATCACTCTAGTTCCTTTAAGCTGATTATGATGATCTCTGAATTGGTCATAAGCAAGTTTGAGCCTGACTTTCCCCTATTTTGTCCATGTACTTATAGCATGCTCAACAGCTTTTTCATCTACTGTGATGCTAATAATCTCATCTCTTACGATTAAGATCCCTTTCCAGCTTTCAGAATCATTCACATTTCTCTGCACTGTCCAAATGCTACCCTTTTTTTTATCTTGTAAGCACCTGTCCAAGTACACCAGAGACCTTCATGATTGTTACATAACTTCCAAATCCACCTTGCCATGGTTGCTTTATTCCATGGAAGCAGCTCCTTTATGCCAAATCCCCCTTCCTTCTTTGGAGTACAAGACGACTTGATTAGCTCAACTTTACCAGCATATGAGAGCATCTTATTTGACCAATGTTGAATCCCTGTCCTTATCTTACTTGTTAGAGAGATGTACATATCTGAGAGCACCCTACTTGTATTTAGAGGAGCTACTAAGTACCTAGGGAAAGTTCCCTTCAGAGAAACTCGTGTCTGTAATAATTCAGAGCTTTAGTTATAGGATTGAGACCTCCAAAATAAATTTCTGTCTTTGATGGGTTTGCCTCCAGCCCTGAGATTCTGGCAAAAAGATCCAGACAATTTGTTGCAGCAGCCACTGATGGAGAATCACCTCTTGTGAAGAGCATAAGGTCATCAGCAAAACTCATGTGTGTGAGTTTGATTCTGGAGCATTTTGGGTGATAAGAGAACTAAGCATGTGAAGGAATAAGTCTCATGTATCTGGAGAAAATCTCCATACATAGGATAAAGAGATAGGGTGAAAGTGGATCACCCTGTCTGATTCCACATTTTCCTTTAAAAAAACCCTGATTTGAGCCATTTATTTTCAGAGTAAACCAGGTGCTAGTAATACACCCCATTATCCAGTTGACAAATCTGATTGGGAATTTCAGAGCCAGCATCATATCCTCCACCAACTTCCAATTCATAGAATCAAAGGCCTTCCTTATATCAACTTTCATTAAGCACCTAGGAGAGATTTGTTTTCAGTTGTAGCCTTTAATGAGGGCTTGAGAGACCAGAATATTGTCAAAGATACATCTGTTCTTGACAAAAGTTGTTTGTTCATTACCCACCAGCTCAGGGAGCACCTTCTGCAGCCTGTTAGCAAGAATATTGCTAATGATCTTGTATATGGTTGTGCAATAGACAATTGGTCTATATTCTGTGACATTGGCTGCATTAATTTTCTTTGGTATGAGAGCAATGACAATAGTGTCTGTCTGCTTCTCCATCTTGCCAGTATGAAACAAATGCTCCACTACTTTGATTATATCCTTCTCTATTAAATTCCAGGAATGCTTGAAAAATCCAGATGAGAATCCATCATGACCCGGACTTTTATTGGCCTTAATAGACTTTAGAGCTTCTTGAATGTCCTGTTTTGATACTAGTGTAGTCAGATCCTTTTGCCATGCTGCCGAGACACATGCTCCTGAGCTAATAAACTCCTTATGCAACGATTCCACACTTTTCTCTGTCCCCAGCAAACCCTCATAGTATACAATAAAAGCTTGTGCAATGCCAGCTTGATCAGTGTATGTTATTCCATCCAAACCCATCACCTTATTAATAGGTTATGATGCTTTCTATCAGCAATCTTTGCATAAAAATAGTTTGTGCTGCAATCAGAATGTTTCAGATCATGAATTTTTGCTCTATGGTAGAGCATGCTCAATTCTGCCCTTTTTGTACAACAATAATTCTCCAGCAGCTTCTTTTCCTCCTCTAGTAAATCTGCATTTGTAGGATTAGATTGAATTTTCATCTGACATCTAGTCAAGTCTTCTTTCCACTGCTTGACTCTAATGATCTTTATTTAGCCCTGACAGTGCTTTTTGAACCCTTTTGAGCTTCAAGAAGACTCTATGCACTGGTGAACAATTGACATAGGTATTCCAAGCTTCAGCAACTATATCATTGTATTGAGGGTGCTCTAACCATCAGTTTAAGAATTTAAAACCTCTTCTAATTTTCATCTGTGTACCAAAACTAACAACAATTGGTGAGTGATCAGATATGCCTGGTACTAGGAAGTCTACATAGGAAGTTGGGAAAAGATTTGCCCAAGTTTGATTTGCAAAGACTCTGTCCAGTTTCTCCCATAATCTATCATCTCCTCCTTGCTTGTTGGTCCAGGTATACTCACAGCCATATTCTTTCAAATCATCAAGTCCACTATCCATTAGGCAGATGTTGAAATCAGCCATATCCATACTATTAGGAGGATTTCTGCCATTCCTTTCCAAGTCTGATCTGACTATATATATTAAAGTCTCTTAATACTAGCCAAGGGAGACTAGTTTTAAGATTAACAAGATCATTCCATAAATGCAGACTTCATATTCATTTTCACATACTATGATTATACATAAGCAAAATCATTAAAAAAAAAATTATGTAAAGTACCTAATGGATTAATCGAAAAAGAAGAGCGCGTCGGAACGTGACTTGTACCATAAATTTTATCCTCCATAACCGAATAATATAATTTAAATTAAGTGTTATATATAGATGTAGAACTAGAAAGATGATATACCGTATGAAAAGAAAATGAAAAACCAAAAAAAAAAATTGGTAAAACAAAATAGCTAAAGAAAAGGAAGCAATTAATTGTGTTGACCAATTCTACACCACTTCTACCTCCCAAAAAAACAAATCCAATAAAAATGATGACGTCAGTACTCTGAAGGTAATACCTCCGGGCTTATGATAGTATTTTCAGATGGAAGTGGAGCGGGTGGATAAACAATTTTCGTTGTTGAGTTTATGTACATTTACGAATAATTTCGTGTAAATTTTATTTAATTAGTGTATGTTCTGTTCTAATTTATTTAAATCATGTGCCATATTGAACACTATTCATAGAATTTTAAACATTGTACCTTGCGTGAACACTCACAAAAAAACCATTTATTTACGGATTTGACAACGAGAAAATTATTGTGTACATTGATGTTTGAGTATCTACTGAATAAGCAAGTGCACGTATTTTGTTGCTACAAGGAGATATACATCGATTGATGTTGGGTACAAAACTCAATGAATAAGCAGGCACAAACAAGCTAATATCCGAACAATGCTTGCCATCTCCTATACCTTTCATCGTAAATGTGATTCCAACCTTGAACACTCTCTGTAGCCATCAACTACCACAAGTGAGTAACCGGAGGGATGGGACAATTATCTCTCAACTGTTGACGAATATAATGAGTACCTGTGTGCAATAAGAACAAAATTCCAGAGGGTGATCGTATATATTTAATGAATTCCAAGCTTGCGATTGGAGGGGTACAGGGAATAGCACACAAGATGGGACAGAGGATCCTGTATGGTTCATCCAATGAGGCCTTCTACAACCACCAATACCTCGAAAGTTAATGCGGTTTAGGAGCTTCTGATCTTGCCAACTAGCCACATCATTACCAAAGAGTGCGCCATATATACGGGTTTTTGCATTTTGGTATAAAGTTGATCTCTCATCATCGTATGGTCATTTTCTGTACTCGGAGTGCATCAGAAATGCATCGAAATTCATAATGGCCATCTCAAACAGGATCCATGTAGCCAAGCAAGAAATTCTTAAACGTTGGAGGTAAGTATGATGCATAATACAATTTGTCAAAATCTAACCAATCAAATGAACACCCAAATCAATCTAATCAATCAATTAGATAAAAGAAGTGATGCAGTTTCAAGATGCTCATAAGCCATTCCGATTTAAAAGCTAAACATTTGAGGACAAATCAAAATTGAAGACATTCTGAAAATTCGGGTTTGCTGAAAATCAGGTTTGCGCACTTAAATTCGAGAGTCTCGTAGAAGGCTCAAATGAAGTCCAGTAATTACGTGCCATACCATTTTGGAAACCTAGGAGATTAAACTAAGCCATGGTTTTGGAATTAACAGCAAAAGGGTTACAGATTAGTCGCAGTTTATTTTTCAATTCGGACTAACAGCAGGGGTTCATCTGCGAGATCAGATTACAGGTCTGTACTTTGAAGGCTTATATCTCCAGCTACAGATATCGGAATTGGGATAAATTTATGTTCAAATTGAAGTTCAAGATTTAATATTTCAAATGACATAAATTACAGCTTCATCAGAGTTTTTTTCGGAAAGTTATGGCCAATGTCGTGCTGTCACGATTTCTGAACAACTTTGTTTTATCAACTGAAGTATCATGCTATTTTGGGTGTTGTCGATTGGTTCTTTTTGTGATAATCATGTGGGATTAACTCTAGTAATTGTAATGAATTAAGCTAAATATTTTACTAAGCTATAAGCAATCAACATAAGAAGTAAGCAAGCAGATAAGCAGCTCTCCACCTCAGCAAATCTAATGACTCTTAAGCATTAAAGAATTTCTGAAAGGGCAGCAGCAGACGTGCAGAGGGCAGCCTGATTTCTTCCTCTCTTTGATACACTTTGTGGAAAATAATTTAGTTGTAAAAGTAGCTTTTATTTTCTTATTTATAGCTAGTAAAATATGTTGTAATCAGGCTTATAAAAGCCCAGCTCTTTCAGTCGAAGATGGCAGATTATATGAAATGAAGAACAAAAACTTTCATATGAGAATTCTGTTTTTGGTTAAGTTCTTTGGGTGAGTTTATCTCTTAGAATTTAAGCATATGGTTAAGCTTGCTTAGGGGAGATTAACCTAAGCAATCTAAACCTAGTTCTTGGAGAGGAGTTTGAGAGAATCGACAATCCTCCAAATCCATATCGTTTTATTTCAGTCCAAAAATCAGAAAATCATAAAAAGAACTTGTAGTTTGTAAGGTTGATCTTAGATGGTGTTTAGGAGTGCATGAAGAAGGATAAATCATTCATAGAAGAACAAGGAAGTAATTACTATAAATTTAAAGGTAAATTAGAGAGAAGAAAATCTTGCTATACATGGGATGAAAGATTTTGATTACTCCAAGAGTCTAGAATGAGAATAGCCGTCCACGAAAATTATTACAATAATTTTGGGATTAAAACTCATGATTAAATTATTAATTTTTTAATTATCTCTCTCTAAAACTTTCGTAGAAAATGCAAATAAGATGAAAAATAATATAAGAAGTGATAAGATTTATTGAGGGATTCATGCCCCTTTATTCAAGATAAGTACAAAGACACTGGAAGACAAAAGCAAATGGATCCAAGAAAAACAGTTGAAAAGCCCATAGGAAACTTCGCGGAAGTCACTTTTCTCGGTCCAAGAAGAAAAGGTCTCGGACCGATATTAAAGCGTCTCGGACCGAGATTACTTCTCCGCGGGCCAAGACGAGTCTCCTAGCCCAAGACGGGTGCTTCTCGGTCCGAGGAACTAGCGCGCAGGGCAAACTTCAAATGCACATAACTTTCTCCTCCGAACTATATTTTGAGCTCATAATATATCGTTAGAAAGCTAAGACGATGACCTTTCTTCTCCAACTAAATTTTATACAAAATATCTTCTAGATAAAAAGTTATGAGCATTTGAATTTCAATGTGATGATGCGTATCTCTTGGAGTGTGGCCAAGCTATCTCATTCCTCCTTGCTCGGTCCTCCACTCTCATCCCAGAATTACCAAGGGATATTAATCCATCAAAACTGTCGTAAATCCATCGATTAACCTCAAAGGTATTCACAATGACGTGACTTACGATTTGCGATTAAACCAAGCCTAAATTCTCCCTAAAATGCCTAATCCAACCAAATTGACACACCACCACCACACTATATCATCCTTCCTTCATGAAATACCCGTTTAAAGATATCAGTATCTTGGTCGAACAACATTGAATATATCGACTTCTTACAGATCGACAGTCATTATAAAACAGTAATTTTCTTGAATGCTTTTAAACTATGGTAACACAGGCGTTCAAACCTTATTGATATGACAGTTGTAAGTTTTATAGTTGTCATTATTGTTGGTTTATAACCCAAGTTCCAGCCTATACATGTGATATGATAATTCTTAAATTATGGAAATCACGTGGTTTTTGGGACTTCAACTTTGTTTTCGTAAGTATGAAGTCGGTCACTTAGGTGCTAATTGGTATAAAAAGGGCATCAAATCCCTTGAGTAAAAACAAGCAGCATGGCAGAAGCATATACGTATGTATTTTGCTTGGTTTCTCCTTGTCTCAATGAGGTACACTGGCTACTATTAGTGGGTGTTCAAGACGAAATCAAATCTTGGTGTGAGAGTGTAGCTGCTGACACAAATTGACTCTTGTGATTGAGATTCTGATTTCAGTTCAGTACAAGGTTAGTCTACAATTACATGAAGGGTAAGTACATCTATTCAGGCGTGGTTTATCTCTAGGAGTATTGTTAATTGGTGATTATTAACTATACTCGGAAGGTAGGGGTAGTTTATATTTATTTCCTGAATTGTAGTGTGTTTCGAATTCGGTAGTGTTGTAATTCGAGACGGTGATTGTACCAGTGCTAAATTTTAGTAGGGGAATTAAAGGGTTTTGCTGGCGGGTTTTACCTCCGAATTTAATTTGGAGGATTTTGCCCTCTGTTTCGTCCCTAAAATTTGTATTTCATCTTGTTAGCTTGCGTACTTTTAACCTTTGTATATAATTGTCGATTGGTTTGCTTCCGCGCCGGGTGGAAGATTGGTCATATTCCCAACACTTATGAAGTGAATACGTATATAAGTTTACATTACCATTGGTTTAGCAAGTGATATGAATAATTCAAGTAATTTTTTTTCTCATGTCATATGGTTTACGAGCTGAAGTCAAACTGTAACAAAGAGTATTGCAAGCCTTTGAGGAAAGATATGGTAAAGAAAATGTGAGATTGACTATAAAGTTTATGGTGTTTCACTGTGTACTTATTTTATATCATCTCTTATTTATATATTAATCATTAGTGGGGTTGGTGTTGTACTAAGATGTTATTCTCCTCTTTTGATATATCTAATACTATATATTAAAACCTGAAACCAAGTCTTTTCTAGGTTGACACTTGGCATACATTAATTGGATAGAGCATAAAAATAGTATTAAAATACAATTATTGATTAACATATGCTAATAAATTATCACATTAAATTAGCTAATTTATGAAAATAATAAATATGGTAATTTAATTTATGACATGAGATATAAGAGATAATATTATGGTGGTTGGCTAATTTATGGTAATAAATTTGAATATGATGTGATATAACGGGTGACGGAATAGTAGAATGATATAATATAACATGTGACGAGATAATGGGATTGAAACTGTAAAATGGGTGACATAAAGGTGGAAATAGGATAATACGATGAGTGAGTAAAAGTATATAATAATAAAATATGACGGGGGACAAAAGTTGATTATAGTACCCTACTACCCTTCATTGTAAAATTAGAACAACGATAAAACATGCTGTCATTTTTACAAAACGAGTATAAACGTTATAAATAGACAAGCCCGGGCGTGGCACGCGCATGCAAACTAGTAATATTCAAACTCAAATAAAGTGTAATTCCATTTGTTGTGTTTTTGGGCAGCAACCAAATGTCAGTTGCCGAGTTGAGGAAATCGGCTTGTTGGTTTATGCATTAAACAAACTTATCGAGAACCGTGGTGACATGCTTGAGTGTGCTTCCTAACAATATCATTAAGCCACCACCTTAATACATACTTATTAGGAACTGTGGTGAACACTATGGTAGACATATGATGGGCTAAGGTTGTCGTTAGGTCCTAGGTCAAATTACCACTATATCAAGCTAACTAGCAAGGACAAGTGAGTATCGTATCCACAAGGAAGAGGGACAAGTCTAAAATGCAGTTAAAGTGTGGAAAAACTAAAATAAAAGAAAATGAAATAAAACCGGGGGGTTTTAGGTTTGAAAATCAACTAATATCGAAACAACGAAATGAACAAGTTATAAACAATGATAATAAAGATGACTCATGGTGTTATCTCACAATCAATTATGCAATATAATTCAATCAATTCCCTAATTATGTCATTCAAGTTATATAATTTGAATAATACGATATATTAAATAAAAGTTACATATGATGGTTAAACTAAGAATTCTCTATTTAGACATTTTCTCGTGGGATCGACTCCTTTCTTACAATGTACTACGCCATATAAATTCACTAAGGATAAAAAAATGATACTAATTTGTGTACGCTAACGACACGCACCACCATCTGTCAGGCTTAATAATGATAATACCAACATTCTTTTGATGCATAAATGAAGATAGAGTATCGATGTTCTTAGGGTTTGATATGTCAATAAATTAATGTAACACCTACTTTCCCGAATCCTTTTTTATATTCTTACCAAATTTGATATTTCCAAATACGTCAAAAAACTAATTTAATATTACTTTTCCAAATCCTATTCTACATACTTGTCAAGTCTGATTTTTCCAATCAACAGGCACTTTATAAATACAATATATAACACAAATAAAAAAACATAACACAAAGCAATTTATCTAGGAAAGTACCATTGATAACAATGGGATCTTAAACGTCAAAGATCAATGCTGGCAGTGAAACCAGAAAACAGAGAAATGTTGGAGTACATCTTTACGAAGAAACACAAACAATTGAATATTAGATGAACCATAAAATTTTGGGAGCGAAAACTCATCCTAATTCACAATTATTACAGGGTAATGAGATAGCAAAAACAGACGACATACATATGGAGATATAAAAAAAAACAGTTAGAAATTTAGAAACTACTCTAGACTTTGTACCCGCGACGTTTCCTCAAAGGTACAAGTCAAGATTCTACAAACAAAATAGATAAAAACGGATGAAGATACAGAGAGACAAGCGTCAAAGAAGAACTATTCAACAAAATCCAGATAACAAAGGTATTTTAAATAACTCACGTTTTCTTTCGAGGCTAATTCTAATTTTAAAACAATTTTGTTGAACAACAAATTAATAACTAATAAAATTGTTTAAACAAAAAACTATATTTTTTGTATGCAAATCCTTTTATCTAGTTACTGGTTATAGGTTTTGGAGAAAAAAGGTGGAATATCGCTACTTAGGAGATCCAGAATACAAATGCCCACAATGTGAAGCAATTGTGTGGTTTGATGAAAGAGTGAAAAGAACAAGTCGAGAGACTCTTGGAGTTTTAACATGTGTTGTAAAGAAGACAAATACGCCTTCCGAGACTCAAGGAACCACCACCATACTAATCAAAACTTCTACATACTACTAAGGACAAGAAGGCATCAAAATTCAAAATAAAAACATACGGTTTACAATTCATGTTACGTATTCACCTCAATGGGAGCTAATATTGATAAATCTGTATCCATGGGTAAAGGAATATATACATTCAGAATTAGCGGACAACTATTTCATCGTATAGGGTGCCTTCTACCTAAGAATGGACAAACCCCATCTTATGCACATGTATACGTGTATGACGCTTTGCCAGAATCAGAGATGAGAGCAAAAGTAGTATGTAAGAAAGAAACAAATCCGCAGTTAGACAAAACTAAAATGAAGTCAGCCCCCTAGCCCAAACAATCTGCATGGCATGACAAAGAATAAAGGAAGAACACAATTCAAGGTTAACTATCAAACTATTGAGCGCATGTGAACAAAAAGATAGGATGTATAACACTCCAACATCACATAAAGTAGCCGCTCTTATTGTGGATAGATCAGGAAGTAATTCTCGAGGAAGATACATTATCGTCGAACACAAGTCAGGACACTTACAAAACATAAGTGAATTACATCCATCATATATGGCTCCACAGTACCCGCTCTTATTTCCTTATGGTGAAGACAACTTTCTTCTTGAAATAAAGTAATACACAGACAAAGGAAAACAAGGTATAAGAGAGTGTGTTCCAATGAGAGAGTACTATGCCTATATAATACAACAAAGACTCTCGCAAGGTAAAATACTATTGTCTGGGGGACGACTATTCCAACAGATATTTGGGTGTGATGTTTTGAATAATCTTTGTGATGTTGTTACCAAAGGAGACTGTGTAGGGCAATCCGTAGGAGAAAGAATATATCTACCGCCTTCATTTACAGGAAGTCACGATACATGCAACAAAACTACTAAGACGCAATGGCAATTTGCATATGGTATGAGAACCCACATCTATTCATCACATTCGCAGCAAACACTAAAAGGCCAGAGATAGAAGCAATGTTAAAAAGAAAAATCCAGATCAAACCACAGAAGACCGACCCGATATTGTGGCCAGAGTATTTGAAGTCAAATTGACACAGCTCATGCGCTGCCTAAAGGGTGAGAGGTACTTTGATACCACCATAGCAGGTAACCTTTTAATTTAGCATTAATTATTGTTAAATTCTCATCAGGAACTAATCATGCTATTTCTTCTGTTTTCGTAATACTATTTAGGTAAATACACGTTATAAAGTCTACATTATAAATAATATTCCATTAATGGTATCTTAACTTTCATTTTTTATTTTCCACAATATGTGACATCTACATATTACTTCATACAGACGTTTGTAACATAGAGTTTCAGAAGAGAGGATTACATCATGCACATATACTGTTAAGGTTAAAGAAAGACGACGTTGATGTGACTAGCGAGTCTATTAACAACATTATGTAACAACCCTAAATTTTAACTGAACTATAGATAGAAATAATATAGAATTGACGCGCCGCAATTGACTACCAAGTCAATTGCTAGGCTAGAAATTCGATTACAATAAGCCAACGAAAGATAAAACAACGGAAGTCTTTAAATGTCGAACTATAATTCTCAAAACGAAATCCGAATTACATAAACCAACTGAAATGAAGTCCAATAATTGTCTAAGAAACCAGCATGCCAACGTCCCTCAAGCAATCATCCAACTTCAACAAGACATGTCAACTATGCCATCGAAGAATGACATAGGCCCCAGAACATGGTAGGGAACAAACCAGAAGAAAGAACGCCAGCATACAGGCTGAGTAAGAAACACAAAACACAAGTGAACAAAAGATACGCGCCTTGAGGCGCGTAGCTAACAAATAATAGGCAAACGTTTCAACGATAATGCAGTTCGATAATCCCCATATCGCTACAAGATCCAACAGTCTTGCTACATACGTTTAATCAAAGCTGGGCTCCTATCCCACAGCCACCACAATCTCGAACCAACGCGAGCTAGAGTACTATAAAACAGATCCTAACGACTCGAAGTGTACACACCCGTCTCTAGAGGGCCAGGTCGGATGCGAAGCCTCTAGGAGGTAAGCCAATTAGGAGGTCGGTAGCTAATCCGACCCAAACTACCTTGATCAACGGTACAAAGGTGAACGATCCAGGTCACGTCACCTTACTCTAGGTGGTAATCATCATCATTCAATCATTAGTGTATACTTTACGCGCGCATTAAATAAAACGATAACAATACATTAAACAATCAACAACACAACACTAAACATGCGAAATCAAATTAGCGAATCACAAGAACAACAAACGGAAACACACTCGGCCGAGAGGTCGAGTGGCCGAGAGCAACCGAGCCGGCCGAGAGGCCGAGCCGGTCCACGAATCGAGGAGGCCAAATGGCCGGGTAATGAGCCGAATGGCTTGTTGCCTGCAATGTTATTTTCGAGCAATGATAGGTACAAGAATAGTTGAACAAACGATATGAATAATCTATGAGCAATGGTTACTGAAAACAAGGTTAAGATCAAGAAAACATAGTCTTGGATGGTTAGATCACGTGGTTAGGAGTATAACTAACGTTCTTATCTTACTAGCACAATCACGAGATCAACTTAAGACTTTAGAACGGAACTTCCTTGAACACCCAACCTAAAACCAACAACAATACTCCAATTACTAATCATCACTCTACTAGCGCAAACAAGGCATCTCTAACTTTAGATTTCTGTACTCAAACGACCTCCAAACGACACCAAATTCGCACCGCACCTTCCCAAACATACCAACAACATTATCCCATCATTAAATCATCAAAACAACCATACTAATACTCAAATTTAGGGCAAGATCAGATCTGGACATAATACAATTTTCATCATTAAAACATCATAAAACACTCTCAAATTGAAAATATGGCTTACCCAATTCATAATGATCGTTCCCTCCAAATCCCACATAATTCCATTCATAAAATCATCATCAAATCACCATAATTCATAATTACAAGAACCCTGATTCTAAATCCAACAATTCATGCACCAATACCATAATTAAGCATGATTATAATCCAAGTAAGCAATAATCATCAACACAATCATGTTTTAACCTCAAATAACATGATATTAAACAAGCCCTAATCTGAAAATTATGGGAAAGAGGGTTTAAACTTAAAACTCTTGGTGTGGGAACCAAGAGAGGCGGCAAGAGGGGGCGACGATGGCGGTTGGTTGGCCGACGGCGGCCTTGGGGTGCGTGCGCTGCTGTTTCTCCTCTTCTTCTCCTCTCCTTTCTTTCTCTCCTTCTTCTCCTGCTTCTCTCGTGCGACGCGAGTGATGTGAGGGTTTTGTTTTTTTTTTTCTTTTGTTTTATTTATTGTAGAAGTAGGATGGGTTTAGTAAGGGTATTTTGGTAATTTTGCTTGATAGTTGTTCAATTAGGAAAGCGTCTCTAAACGGAAAGTATACCCTAATTTCCAAAAGAAATAGAATTTAATATCCTCAAATCCAATTCTCTCGATACCTTAACCAACTCAAGTGACCCAAAAATATAGGGTGTTACAATCTTCCCCCCTTAAAACAAAGATTCGTCCCGAATTTTTAAACCCATCCTTCAAAAGACACGCTCTTAACTAGTAACGTTGGTCACAGGGTAAAATGAGTACTTGGAAAGGTAGTATAAGATCGTAAGAACATGCTCAAGGCAAAGCAATAAAAGGGTATTTGAATGAGAATTAAAATAAGCTGGGATACTCTACCCAAGGTACGAAGCAACAATTCACATAAAAGAAGAATCGGTAATCATATGAATTAAAAGACACAGATCACATCAAACAAGTATTTTAGAAACAAAGCGCGCGAGGCTCTCATCCCCCTTAAAATAAAGGTTCGTCTCGAACCGAAGGTACCTTAAGCAAACAAGTGGGGGTACTTCTCACGCATAACCGAATCCACTTCCCAAGTTACTTCCTCAACGTTGTTGTTACACCACAATACCTTTACCATACTTGTCTCAGTTCGTCTTGTTTTCCGCACTTTGGTGTCCAAGATTTTCAGTGGTGCTTCTTCATAAGTCATGGTTTCATCCAATTCGATAGTCTCTGGGTTCAAAACGTGCGATGGATCACTGATGTATAGTCTGAGTTGAGAAACATGGAAAACATTGTGGACTTTATCGAGATTCGCAGGCAGATCCAGTTCATAGGCTACTTCTCCAACTCGTTTGGTCACCTTGTATGGCCCGACGAACTTAGGACTCAACTTTCCTTTCTTCCCAAACCTCATAACACCTCTAGTAGGTGACACTCGTAGCAGCACCATGTCACCCTCAGCAAATTCTATATGACTGCGAGTTTTGTCAGCATAACTCTTTTGTCGATCTTGTGCAGCCTTGAGTCTATCCTGAATCAGTTTTACCTGTTCTGTCAACTCCTCAATGTAGTCTAGACCCAATACCACTGTTTCACATATGTTGTTCCAACAAATTGGACTCCTGCACTTTCTACCATACAAAGCCTCGTATGGGGCCATTTTTAATGAGGCTTGGTAGCTGTTGTTGTAGGAGAACTCGACTAAATCCAACTTGTCTTCCCATCTGCTCTGATACTGTAAGGCGCAAGCTCTCAACATGTCTTCCAAGACGTGATTTTGTGCGCTCTTTTTGACCATCTGTCGCTGGGTGGAACGCGGTACTCATAAGAAGTTTTGTACCTAAGGCTTCCTGCAACTTCTTCCAGAATCGAGAGACAAAACGCGCATCACGGTCAGATAAAATTTCTTCTAGAGTACCGTGGAGTCTCAATACATGATGTATGTAAGCATCAGCCAACTGTTTCTTATTCCATGTTTCCTTCATGGGTATGAAGTGTGCGCACTTCGTCAATCTGTCAACTATTACCCAAATCATGTTATTGCCCTTAGGCGTCTTAGGTAGTCCAGCAATGAAATCCATGGATATGGAACTCCATTTCCACTCCGGTACTGGTAAGGGTTGTAATTTACCTTGAGGTCTCTTGTGTTCGCTCTTAACCTTTTGGCAAACTAAACACCTAGATACGAAGTCAGCCACATCCTTCTTCATTCCTGACCACCAAAACACCTTACTCAAATCCTGGTACATCTTGCCTCCACTTGGGTGTACCGATTATTTGCTAGCATGGGCCTCAGTTAAAATCTTGTCTCTCAGTGTTTCGTTCTCGGGTATGCAGACCCTGTCCTGGAATCGAATTATCCCGTCTTCACCCTTTTTGAACAATTCAGGCTCCTTTGATCATTTGTCTGTTATTACCTTGTATGTCTCCTGTAATCCTTTGATCTCTCCAAATATGTCATTCTCAATCGTGGTTGTTCCTAGTGTTACTCCTGATTCTGTCGACTGAACTCCGAGATTATTTTATTAACTTTCTCACAGCTCCTTCTCTCCTCAGAGTAAAATATCGTCCCCATTCGGTCTTACCTGATCGCCAAAGAGAAATTCATCTCTTAGCTTCTCCCGTCGAACAACCAATTGAACCGAATGTAGAGAGTTCCGGCTCAGCGCATCAGCTACAACATTGGCTTTTCCGTCATGATACTGTACCTCCATGTCGTAGTCTTTGATCAACTCTAACCACCTCCTTTGTCGCATGTTTAACTCTTTCTGGGTGAAAATGTACTTCAAACTCTTATGGTCAGAGAAAATCTTGAATGTAACTCCAAACAGGTAGTGTCTCAATAGCTTCAGTGCAAATATCAAAGATGCTAGCTCCAAATCGTGGGTCGGGTAGTTTTCCTCGTAACTTTTGAGCTGCCTAGACGTATAGGCGATTACTCTCGTGTTCTGCATTAGGACACATCCCAAACCATTCTTTGAAGCATCAGTGTACACCTCGTAAGGTATGTTCTCATCAGGCAGTGCTAGTACCGGCGTCGTTGTTAACCGTTCCTTTAGAGTCTGAAAGGCTTTCTCACAAGTCTCATCCCATTTATACTTGGTGGTTTTCTTCATCAGGGTTGTCATTGGTTTAGCAATCTTGGAGAAATCCTTCACAAATCTCCAGTAATAGCCTGCAAGTCCCAAAAAGCTCCTAATTTCTGTTACATTCTTAGGGGTCGGCCAATCCTTTACCGCCTTGATCTTAGCTGGGTTTAATGCAACTCCGTCTATAGATATCACGTGCCCCAAAAATACTACCTTATCCAACCAGAACTCACACTTCGAGAATTTACCGTATAATTGTTTTTCTCTCAAAATCTCCAGTACGATCCTCAGGTGGTTCGTTCTTATGCTCCTCTTCAATCTTGGAGTAAATTAGAATATCATCAATAAAAACTACCACAAATTTATCCAAGTAAGGTCTGAAAGTGCGATTTATGAGATCCATGAACACCGCTGGTGCGTTGGTCAACCCAAAGGGCATCACTGTGAACTCGTAGTGCCCATATCTAGTTGAAAATACGGTCTTTGGTACGTCCTCATTAGCCACTTTCAATTGGTAATATACAGACCTTAGATCGATCTTCGAAAACACACAAGCACCTTTCAGTTGGTCAAATAGATCATCAATCCTGGGTAAGGGGTATCTGTTTTTGATAGTCGCATTATTCAGCTCGATGTAGTCGATACATAGCCTCATCGACCCATCCTTCTTTCTGACAAATAAAACGGATGCTCCCTAGGGTGAAACACTCGGTCGTACATAACCTTTTTCCACCAACTCGTCAAGTTGCTTCTTCAGTTCCTGCATTTCTACCGGTGCCATTCGGTAGGGTGATATAGCAATAGGGCTTGTTTTTGGAACCGATTCAATCTTGAACTCAACCTCTCTCCTGGGTGGCATTCCGGGAATCTCCTCAGGGAAAACATCAAGGTATTCGTTTACCACTTCGACGTCGCCTATCTCGGGGTATTCTACTCGGGTGTCCCGTACGTGACACAAGAATAGGGGCTCGCTCTTAGCTAGCTGCTTCTTCAGATTCCTGGCAGACACAAACTTTATCCTTGGTCTTTTCGGGAGTATGCGATAGGTCAAATGAGTATTTTTCAGTCCTCGAAGTGAAATCTTTCCTATCCAACAGTCTATTCTCGCCTTATATCTACCCATCTAATCCATTCCCAATATTACATCAAAATTGGTTAGGGGAAAAGCTATCAAATCACATTTGAACTCATGACCACAAATCACTACAGTTTAAACTGACTCTTACATGCAACACTAGACCCATTAGGCATTGAAAACTCGAAGTTTACTGCTGAACTATCACTAAGTCCACATTTCTCCACAATCTTATCTGCAATAAACGAGTGGGACGCACCACTATCAAATAAAACATTTGCAATTACTGAGTTAACATGAAATTTACCCGATACGACATCGGCGTTTTAAGCCTCTTCATGATTCATGACATACAGTTGTCCCGTATGTTTCTTAGCTGGGGTGGCTACACTAGCCGATCCCACTTGCTTAACTGGTGCTGCATAGGTTGTTCCCTTAGTTGGTGCCGAATTTGTGTAAGTGTTATTCGAACCAGCAAAACCACTTTGAGCTCTGAAATTCTGAAACCTATTCGGGGCTACAGACCCTCTTGTAGACGCTGGTGGTGGGTACCCCCGCATCTTAGAGTAGCAGCCGGGGGCCTTGTGCCCCGGCTTACCACAGTTGAAGCAAGTGATCGGTTCGCATGTGCAGGTCTTTCCTGTATGGTAACGTTGGCATCTCCTGCAGGGGTTGTCCTGGACCGTACCCGAACTCTGAGCTCTGTTTGTAGGGAAGTTCTTAAATCCTGAGTTACCAGCCCCAGTAGACTGTGCTTTCCCTTGAAGTTCCCAAAGTTCCCCTTCTTATTGGGTATTTCACCAAATCGAAGGGGGTCTCCTTTCTTTTCCATCCGATTTCCATGCTCATTGTCTCCATGTTCTGCTCTGCTGTTGCGGCTCTCTCATAAACGTCCTTTAAAGTGTGGAATCGTTCAGAGGTAAACCATCCCTTAATGCTCCAAAGTAGCTTCTTCCTAAAGTCAGTAGCTCTAGAAGACTCGGTTGGGGTGACACTCTCAGCAAATCTGTTCAAGTCCTCAAACTTATCATAAAATTCCTTCACAGACATCCCCTCAGTTTGTTGAAGTGCTTCGAATTCAACCACCTTCTGTTTTTTCAAGTGCTCCGGAAAGAACTCTCCTTCTAAGAGATGTTTGAAAACTCGCCAATCCCTAAACCTCTCAATAAAAGTCCCGTCAACACTCTTTTCTGGTACTGGTTTGAAAAACTTCTCCTGGATTTTCATCCACCATCTGGTTTGAAAAACGCAGCAACTTTCACCTTCAAGTTGTCAGGAACACCGACAGATGAGAAGATCCTCTCCATATCCTCCACCCAGTCAAGTAGGATACTCGGTTCTCCTTTCCGAGTGAAATTGTCTGGCCGTTTCTTCTGTAGGGCAGCCGACATTTTAGCCAACAACATATCATCATCTCCTCCTCCATTACCGGCACCATTCCCATTGTTGTTGTTTGCGGCATTGTTGGCAACATTGTTTGCAGCATTATTCTGTGCCATCTACTATGGCCTCAACCATCACCTACTGCTGATGTGCTATTTGTGCTAGGATAGCTGTCAGATCTGGACCATTCTTTCGCACCATTGTCTATAAGGTTATAACGGTTGAATCAGTTGTAACTAATTCAATCTCATACTTACTCAGATACTAATAAGCATAAATCAATATATATATCAATCCAGGCACAAACAATAAATCGCATAGTGAGCGAATCATGACAAGAATTTAGCTCAGAAGTATAAATAAATCATAATCAGCATCCGACTATTCGTCTCGTCCGAGTTTAACTTTTCGAAACTTTTCGATTTTTTTTTTCTCGGAAAACACGAGTCGTGTTTACTGTAGCACGAGTCGTGCCTGGATCAGTAGCATACGGACGAACGAAAATTCAGGCATATCAACCAAACACACACATTAAAGCCTCAAATAGCAACTAATTTCACCAATCTTAGTAAATAATCAAATATGATAATAACATTGGGGTATTGTCCCCAATCTAAAGTACTTTAATAATGAAAACTTGACGAAAGTATAACATAACACTTAACACTAGAGTTTAATAAGAAAAACACAACCAACGTCTAACTAAAAACTAGGCCGTATACCCTTTTATTTATGAGTTTCTATTGATCCTCTAAGCATCACCACTCAGATCATAATCCTCATCATTAGGAACTTCTCCTCCATCATTTGTATCTGAGTCGCTTGACTCCTCATCCGAGCTAATCATAATTATCTCAGTGTCACTAGGTCCAATAGTATCATCCTCCTCTTCACTCGCGGGGACTTCCTCAGGCTCCTCCTCCGTGTCCACTGGCGCATCATTTCGAATAGGCGAGGATGGGGGGCTAGGAGAATGGTGGTGTTCCTCAACTTTAACTTTCTTCTGATGCAACTTGCTAGGTGTCCCATGCTCTTGTAGCTGAACCTTCTTTCCTTTCATCATATAAGCTTTATGGGGTTCCGGGGTAAGGTTACCGTTACTAGGGTTCGAGGGTACAGGAGGTATGTAGATTGGGTGATCCTTAGGTATTTGAAATGGGCTATGGGATATCTCATTTTCCCACTCCAGAATCACTTCCAACCTATCAAAATCTATCAGTCTACCCGATCTGTCCCTCAAGTAATGTGAATTCCCTGTGAGACATGCATAATAAGCATTTCTTTCTAGTCTAGATCAAACCTCCTCCCAACGGGGATGTATCCTCAGATTCACCAGTCACAAAGACTTGAACTTTAGGTCTAACTGCCCATGGAAATCTTTTTACTGCCTCAGTCAGGTTTGCTCTCATTCTGGCGACGAACTCCTCTACAGATTAACCAATTCTCATACGGTCCTTAAAACTCTTAGATGAGAAAGCTATATGATCCGGTATCGTCCATGGACCAGCAATTGACCTTACACCAGATGCTCCGAACTCCCAAACATACACACTTGGCCCTGCCATTCTGCCAGTATACCAAAGAGAAACTCCAAGTGCATTAGTACCCAAATTGTATAATCACACCACATAAATCCGCAGGTTAAATCTATTAGTGTAAACTCCCTTTCTAGCATCACATAGTAGTTAGCACATAGCATCCGGATGCATGCAGCCTTCCCATCCCCAGTTTGTGAATTTTCTTAAAACAAGTTTTGAAAACTTTTGTAGACTCGACGAATCAGAACATATTGCTCTGATACCAACTGTAACAACCCTAAATTTTAACTGAACTAAAGATAGAAATAATTTAGAATTGTCACGCCGCAATTGACTACCAAGTCAATTGCTAGGCTAGAAATTCGATTACAATAAGCCAACGGAAGATAAAAAAGCGGAAGTCTTTAAATGTCGAACTACAATTCTCAAAAAAAAAATCCGACTTACATAAACCAAATGAAATGAAGTCAAATAATTGTTTAAGAAACCCCAGCATGCCAACGCCCCTCAACAAGCATCCAACTTCAACAAGACCTGTCAACTATGTCATCGAAGAATGACATAGGCCCCAAAACATGGTAGGGAACGAACCAGAAGAAAGAACGTCAGCATACAAGCTGAGTAAGAAACACAAAACACAAGTGAACAAAAGATACGCGCCTTGAGGCGCGTAGCTAACAAATAATAGGCAAACGTTACAACGATAATACAGTGCGATAATCCCCATATCGCTACAAGATCCAACGGTCTTGCTACATACGTTTAATCAAGGCTGGGAGCCTACCCCACAACCACCACAATCTCGAACCAACGCGAGCTATAGTACTATAAAACAGATCCTAACGACTTGAAGTGTGCACACCCTTCTCTAGAGGGCCAGGTAGGATGCGAAATCTTTAGGAGGTAAGCCAATTAGGAGGTCGGTAGCTAATCCGACCCAAACTACCTTGATCAGAGGTACAGAGGTGACCGATCTAGGTCGCGTCACCTTACTCTAGGTGGTAATCATCATCATTCAATCATTAGTGTATACTTTACGTGTGCATCAAATAAAACGATAACAATACATTAAACAATCAACAACACAACATTAAACATACGAAATCACATTAGCGAATCACAAGAACAACAAACGGAAACACACTCGGCCTAGAGGTCGAGTGGCCGACAGCAACCGAGCCTGCCGAGAGGCCGAGTCGGTCCGCAAATCGAGGAGACCGAAGGGCAGGGTAATGAGCCGAATGGCTTGTTGCCTGCAAGGTTATTTTCGAGCAATGATAGGTACAAGAATAGTTGAATAAACGATATGAATAATCTGTGAGCAATGGTTACTGAAAACAAGGTTAGGATCAAGAAAAGATAGTCTTCGATGGTTAGATCACGTGGTTGGGAGTATAACTAACGCTCTTACCTTACTAGCACAATCACGAGATCAACTCAAGACTTTAGAACGGAACTTCCTTGAACACACAACCTAAAACCAACAACAATAGACCAATTACTAATCGTCACTCTACTAGCGCACCTTCCCAAACATACCAACAACATTATCCCGTCATTAAATCATCAAAACAACCATATTAATACTCAAATTAGGGCAAGATCAGATTTGGACAGAATACAATTTTCATCATTAAAACATCATAAAACACTCTCAAATTGCAAACATGCTTTGCCCAACTCATAATGATCATTCCCTCCAAATCTCACATAATCCCATTCATAAAATCATCATCCAATCACCATAATTCATAATTACAAGAACCGTAATTCTAAATCCAACAATTCATGCACCAAAACCATAATTAAGCATGATTGTAATCTAAGTAAGCAATAATCATCAACACAATCATGTTTTAACCTCAAATAACATGATATTAAACAAGCCCTAATCTGAAAGTTATGGGAAAGAGGGTTTAAACTTACAACTATTGGTGTGGGAACCAAGAGAGGCGGCAAGAGGGGGCGACGGTGGCGATTGGTCGGCCGACGGCGGCTAGCGGCGGCCTTGGGGTGAGTGCGCTGCCCTTCCTCCTCTTCTTCTCATCTCCTTTCTTTCTCTCCTTCTTCTCCTGCTTCTCTCGTGCGACGTGAGTGATGTGAGGTTTTCATTTTTTTTTCTTTTGTTTTATTTATTGTAGAACACTACAAGAAATAAGCTAAATAGGGACGGAATTTTGTGAAGGAAATCCGTCTCAAACTGCCATTAGAGACGGATTAGAGATGGAATTTGAACTGTAATCCGTCTCAAATATATTAGAGACGGAATTGAAATCCGTCTCAAACATATTAGAGACGGATTTCAAATTCTGTCTCAAATTGGAGATGGAATAACTACTTTTTTGTCTCAATTTAAAGACGATTTATCAGTACATCCATCTCAAACTAGAAGCCGGAATTTTTCATATTAGCAGGTTTTTTTTTTTAATCTAGCCATATTACATATTAGGTTATATGGGATTCGAACCCACAGCTTTATGCTAAATGCATATGCTCTTCCACCTTGAGCCAATAGCCTCATAAGAGATATAATTAGTTTTAGGAGAAGTGACAAACAAGAGCAAATATAGTAATTCTCCACTACTTATATGGTTGTGCAAAAACTATAAGGACAAACCTCTTCTAAAATACACTAGAACATACAAACTCGTATGGGACAACAAAGCTATGAACATATATTCAAGCATTATAAGAGTATATAAGAGAAGTTAAAATTGCCTAAAATTGTCATGAACAAGCATGAATGTGAAAGAAAGTAGAAGTGGAGTGAGAGTTATACTTGGTCTTGTTCTTCATTTTCTTGTCCTTGGTGGTGCTTCTTTGACCAACTTCATATACGTCCACTCATACCATGTCTTGATTCTGTGAGTAACAGGCCAAAGACAATAAAAAATTATAGGGCGAATACAAGGGAAATATGATGCCAACCAAAATCCCCATAATCATTGAAGAAACCAAAAGATCAGTTTCGCGCAGTTAATTTGCAGATGTGCTTAGAGCAATCAAAGGAAGTCCTCTTCGTGAGTTCCATACCTTTTCGCAAAGCCAAAACACTTAACTATATGGTGGAATTCGAATTACATGAAAATATTTTGTGGATTACTACCAGTTTATTATTTAGTTCAAACTGGCAGCATAAGAATATTCAGGAAATAAAGTTTTCATAGCTTGGGTTTGAGGAGACATATCTCACAACTCAGATATCAGTTTTGAGTAAATTTTATGTTCAAATTGAACTTCATGAAACTAGCTATCCAATGGTATATTGTATCGCTTCATCGAATATGTTTTACTATGCCTGAGATCTGGTTCCACACTGGCGCAAATCTGAAACCCTTGGTTTTCAGCCTGGGCGGATTTCTGTTTTTTTGGCCAAGTATCGCTCAATTAAGGCTAATCTACTTATTATGTTAACGAAAACTCACAAATGAAGTCTTTATCCTATTGTGGCGCTAATTACCATAAGGGTCAATCAACATACTGGTTTAATTACCTAATCAAAATCTGATCAAGGATTAATTAGCGTGGATTCACTTCTTATGTCTAGTTCATATCCTAGTTCTTAATATGTTTTTGCTTACTTTGTCCTATCAGTTTTTTTCCTTCAATTTGTCAAGTTCTTGTTAAAGAGTACTCAGAATTTCCTAGAACAAGTTGCTCCTAAGACCCCTCTCTATATACTTGTAATCTACTCCCTCCGTTCGCCTTTAAACTTCTTACTTTCCATTTAGGGGTGTTCATCTTTAAACTTCATACTTGGAATCTTTCCTTATTTGTACATATAAATACCAAAACACCCTTACTTTTTTATTAAAAGTGGAAGTGGGGCATACCCATATGTGTAATTTTACACCAAGTGGACCCTAAAACTCATTCTTTATTCTACTTTTCTTAAAAACTGTGTTCCGACCCTAAGCGTTTTATAGCCGAACGGAGGGAGTATATACAACAATTTGAAGCAAAAATATTCTGGTTATCATTTGTAGCATGTACGTGTGCTTATGCTATTTACCACCTAACTCAGCTTTACCTAGCAAAGGTTGTCAGTCACTTCACCTTACAAGATTCAAGCTAAATTGAGCGACACAAAAAGGGTAACTAATGCAGTTTCAAGATGATCATAAGCCATTCTGGTTTAAAAGCCAACATTTGAGGACAAATCCAATTGACGACAAATCTGCACTCAGGTTTGCGCACTCGAATTTGTGAGGTTCTCAGAAGGGTCAAATAAAGTCGAGTATTTTTGTGTCATACCATTTTGGAAAGCTAGGAAGTAAACTAAGTTAGAGTTTTGGAATTAACAGCAAAATGTTTGCCAATTAGTTGCAGTATAGTTTTTAAAACGGACTAACAGCAGGGGTGTACCTGAAAGTTCAGATTACAGGGTTGAACTTTGAAGACTTGTATCTCCTTCTACAGATCATCAAATGGGGTAAAAATTGTGTCTAAATTGAAGTTTTAGAATTAATCTTTCCAATGACATAAATTATATCTTCATTAGATTTGTGCTCTAAAAGTTATGGCCAATGTCGTGTTGTCACGATTTCTGAACAACTCTATTTTGTCAACTGAAGTATCATGCTATTTTGGGGCTCGAGTTTATGGTATTTTCGACCATAAATTCGGGTTTTAGGCTCCTATCTCAACCTATATTAAACATTAATTACATCTTCAGGAGGTCATCACCATACTTCGAAAAAACAGATCCGACTACATATTTGATACTTTCCATTACAAACTGACAATCCAGAGTGTCCATGTATGGTCAACAATAGTTGCAGTAAGAAATTCCCGAAATCATTCAATGAAGAAACAACGATAGATGTCAACGGCTACCCTATCTACAGACGCAGACAAGACAATAGGTAATCTGATCAGAAGTACAAACAAATTTATAGTCTTGAGTCAATGATTCTCTTTAACAAATGAAACTATTAAAACCACATGTAACTTATAAACCGTTTTCAATGGATCCTTTTCATAAACTAACCCTGACTTCACATAATATTAATAATATATATAATGTTTTGTAACTTTTTGACATCTAAGTTCATAAAAAAGGGACATAAGAGCTAGACAATCAGTCTATTGTGCCATATAACCTTGGACTACTAATAATGTTTAACGCCCGCATCAACGTCGAGTGGTGCTGTTAGGAAATTAGATGACTACGAAGAAACACGACTCCACAAGCGCGTAAAACTATGCTGCCCTTAAGACTAAATAGCCCCCTAACCAAGTGCACCGGGGTGGATCGAATGTCTCAGGGATACTAAGAAGTCGAAGATCTAACGGCGTTCGCACTAGAACGACATTAGAACACCAAGTATAACAAAGAAAGAAAACCACAACAACATGAAAAGTTAGTTTTCATTCTGCCTTGACATTTATCTTGTCAAATATATATATAGGAATGGTGCTGGCGGTTTGGAGAAGTTACTTTGATAACTGCAAATGCAAGTTACATTTTGTAACCACCGCAAGTAACCAACCGCAAGTTACATTCTGTAACTACCTGACATTATCCAATACTATTGATTGGAAATTGCCAACAATCTCCCACCATTTCCAAACAATGACGTAATAGTCAATACTTCAATCTTATGGATATACGGTGGTGTCTTGCGATTGAACCCTCGTTTTAGTGAACATGTCTTTGATTAGTCAGGATGACATGGTAGACTATGCTTTGAACCAGTGATCCTCTCTGACTAATGAAATTCAAGTCACACACAGGATCCTTATCTTTGTTACATTTAGCAAAACTGACACTTTTGATGGCCATGTGTCCATATCCATTCATGAGCGTTTAGAAGTCGAGCCCATCAACACTTCCTTAAGCGGCCTCACTTTAAACTCATATAGGTGAACCTTAAAATAACGCCATAACTGAAGTATTACAGTAGAAACAAAAGAATAGAAAATATAAGAATTATATAATCTTGTATTGTAATTACAAGTACACCTAGGCATACCCAGGGTATTATATAACACAATGTATTGAATACATTTAACACACTTATATTCCTATTGTACATGTAACACCCCCAAATTTCCTTTCCTTTTTAAAAACATTTTATTGAGTACCAAAACACAAATAAGGAAATTCAGAAGTGTCACTCCGCACTCGAGTCAAAGACCCGAATGCAAGGAGATTTCAGAAGCCGAACTACAAATGTCTAATGATCCAAAATAGTCTATTACAATCCATTAATTAAATTACAACAATCGAAGTATGAAATATGAAATAGTTGAAGTCTAATAAATGGTCTAATAACTTAGAGTCCAACTAATATCTAATGAGTCGTCGCTCCCGCATGCATCAATCATTCCAAACCTATGGTGGATTTAAAGCACAAAAACCACAGTTGAAAAAGTCAGAAAATTGAGTAAGCCAACACCTCAACTCGTAGAAAACCAAAACCCTTACCTGGATTTTGAAAACGTTGTAGTTTTATTTTTGAAAACACACTTAGCACATTAACATATACTCATCCAATAATAATCCCAATACAGCAATTAAAGTCATATTCCACAATCCATTATTCAATTCATCACATACTCATAGTATAAGAAACATTCCACAATCCATATCCGACAAATCAAAGATTAAAAATAAGAAATTCATAAGTCACAAGTCATGAGCCATAATCTACAATTCATAGTTAACAATTCACAATCCACAATCCACAATCCATCGAACATTAATTTGGTCACGAGTAAGAAGTTATGAGTCACAATTCATAATTCACAATCCATAATCCATAATCCATAATCCATAACCCATAATCCTTATTATTTAGTAATGAACTGAATCTTTTGCCAATTCATCCTATCAACCATAATCCATAATCCAAGACTACTGAGTGTTTTTAACCCAAGTAGAGTAGACTAGAGCCTAACCCTCTTAAAAACCGATGCTGTGGGGAAATTAATAGGAGTCGATGTGACTCAATCTAATGAATAGGAGTTCTTTTGACTCAAGCGAATAAATAGGAGCTCTTTTGGCTCAAACGAATAAATAGGAGCTCTTTTGGCTCAAACGAATAATTAGGAGTTCTTTTGCTCCGTCTAAGTAACCAGTATCTTATTGATAGAATTGATGATCACAAATCATATAAAACGATATCAAACCAACATCATAATATAAATTGGCTATGTGCCCATAAACCAAACCAATTCAATGAACTCAATATACATTCAACCTTACCTTTCAAAATCACATTTATATCACAAGCCAAACCATGTACCAATATCAACACAATAATTCCAACCAATCATGATAATGAAATTATATAAATTGAATCGTTCTCCACCTATCATGATACTATGTTCACATCCAATCACAACATTCACATCTAGCACATAAGTTTGAAAGGTTTCAACAAGTTTAAGAAAGGTTGAGCATGCTAGCTTACCTTTTTCAAGCAAACGGAAACTCAATAGCACAACAATCACTAGCACTCCTCGTCTACGAACTCAAGTTCTACAATTATACAAACGACATTCCCAAATCAACACTCAATCTTTCTCAACCAACCAACCAACTATATATCTATATGTTACTATGATCCTATATGCAATGTATGAACATGACAATACCAAATTCAAACCAACAATTACCAATTATCCAATAATTATCATCCGATTTCATTAATTATCAAATATAACTCAAATAACGTCCAAATTATTATAAAAATTCCCAAAGGCTTAAAATTTGTTTAAAAAAAAAAAAACAGAACATAACTCATTAAATTCAACCCTTGATTATTATAATTTAATTAGAAATTAATCTAACAATTTAAATTATGTTTTATCAATTAAAAACAATGTTTTATTCCATAAAATCCCAAAAATTCGAATTAAATTATTTAAATATGAAAGTTTACAAATTTATAATTCATCTAATTTTCGAAAATTATAATTAACATAACTAATTGAGCTAATTACAATAATTTTTTATCAATCCCCAAAATCACAACAATTACAATTTATACAAAGCATGAACAAACCCAACTCAAATCCCCAATTACAATTAAGAACCCTAATTAACTAACTATATTCATACCCAATCTATGATTACCAAATTTAAGTAAACCAATTTCGACTAACTAAACTAATTAACCCAAATTCGTGATTAGTAAAAATCAACTTAAAACAATCATCAAAATCAATTTTTTTATGTATAAAACTAACCCAAATTGATTACCCACTAATCATAACATCCATTAGAATCAACTAAACATAACCAAAGCTTGAAAAACGAATTGAGATTCATGTTTAATTGAAGGGACGAAAACAGGGGAAGAAGAGGGGTGGTGGAGCGTTACCCGCGGTGAAGAAAGGGAGGGAACCACGGTGGGAAGTTGTTCGAACGGCCGATGAGCAGAGGCGGCGTGTGTGGGCGTCGAGTCGTTGAGAAGGGGCGGCGTGTGCTTGGTGAGGCGTCAAGAAGAAGAGGAAAGCAGGGGAGGGGGTTTATGAAGAAAAGAAATATAAAAAGGGGAGGGGGTGTTGTCGGGTAAGAAGAGAGAGAAAAGGTGAGGTTTTGATATATTTTTTTTCTTTTTCTTTTTCTTATTCTGATTTCTTTTTTCTTTTTTCCTTGTTTTTTTTTTGTGTGTGTTTGGGTTGGGCTGGACGTGGTTTGTGTATTTGGGCCAAGTTGTGTATTGGATTGATGTGGATCCTATAGGTAGATTTGACCCGATTTAGAAATCTAACCCAAATAGAATTTCCGATTTTAGAAATCGTTTACGAACCCAAACCCATTTTGAAAACGACTCACAAAATAATTTCTAAAAATCATTTTCCACTAGAGTAATGTAATTAATCATTCATATAAAAAAATACTTTGAAATTTCGGGATATTACATCCTTCCCCCCTTAAGAGAACGCTTCGTCCCCGAAGCGTAAAGTAAATACATTAACTCATCAGAAATCTATACAACATGTACGAAGTCATAAACAACTCATAAGATGTAAATGTATGAATGTTTAAATACGATGTGAGATTCTAATTTTAATGCAAAGTTGGCATTACAATCCACCCTCCTTAAAAGAAGAGTTCGTCCTCGAACTCATGAGTTAAACAGTCTTATATGTAAGTAAATAATCCTAACGCCTTGATGCACGAGTCCCTGATATATGAATGCTTATAAATATAGAATCTTTTTGCCCTTAATCATTTAATAAAGATCATACTCTCTGTGTTATACAAAACTCATAAAAATCACCTTAAAGAATTATCGCTCAAATTCTAGTAACCCAAAATGAATTTTAAGTAACCAAATTCTCTAAAGCACTTTGTCAAGAACTCAACTCTTTAAATTATAATGCAATAATTATATCATGATAACAATGATAAAGATTTTGAACGCTAAAGATAATTAATTATGACCCAAGTAAATATCTAATATAATCTCATTCTTGTCGAAATACAACCTTCTTACTTTATATATAAACACCAAAGACTCAAATTAAGACATCACACTATTCTTAAGATAAATACACACAAGGAGAAATTAAGATCATGGATCCGAATCATATTAGCCCAAAATAGTTGTAAACTTCCGTGACGATATTAATTTTAACAAACTCAAATCCATTCAACAATACAGTCATATATCTCAAATTAAACCAGTCAATAAATTTCAAATTCACCCCTCCAAATTCCACCACAGAAAATAATTTCGGACTCTAAATAGCAATCAAACTTTAAACTCAATTTCATTGTTGTACTTAAGTTTCTTAATTACATCCCACAATAATATTTTCCTTACGAAACTCGTGAAAATCACCTTCAAACAATACAACTAAATTCTGAGACAGACTTCCATATAATTTAAAATCGCCTTATTATCGAAAATTCACCATATAACACCCACTATATTTCTCATGTTTGACCCAAATCTCATATAAATCATCGACATAGCGATGTCAAAACAAAGGTTAAAATGCTAAATATAGACCTTTCCAATAATAATCAATGTATTATTCACCAGTCCCACTACTAAGGATAGGATGGGAGGGCACTATCTATATTTTGATATATTTCCCCTATGGTTAATTCAACCCATCAATCACTTAATAACAACTCCAACACTAATGAATACAAAAATAATGTCTCAATTGACGCACATTCGAAGAAATCAAGAAGACGTATTCATGTCGAGCATGCTTAAAATAGACATACAATTTTCTCATTCCAATTCAATGAATAATCATTCCAAATATATAAGGTACGTTTGACCTTCAAAGACCAATAATTTTCATACATGTAGATCAACTTCATACTTTCGAATTCCATTACCAAATTACATCTATTCTTAGTTTCCATACGAATCAAGACATTCAAACCATTCAATAAAATGTATATATATAAAACTCACATGTGAAAACAAGTAACAATTCATAAATAAGAATAAGTTAATCACACAAAAACAAACAAAGCAATACCCCTATACCCCCATACGGCTTGATTCATTTTATTTGTTTTAACTAATTGAATTATTTCCCTCTGTTTTTTTTTTTCCCTTTTGTAGCATTGTTAGTTCAATTTAGCGTGGGACCTAACCTGGGCTCTGATACCAACTGTAACACCCCCAAATTTCCTTTCCTTTTTAAAAACATTTTATTGAGTACCAAAACACAAATAAGGAAATTCAGAAGTGTCACTCCGCACTCGAGTCAAAGACCTGAATGCAAGGAGATTTCAGAAGCCGAACTACAAATGTCTAATGATCCAAAATAGTCTATTACAATCCATTAATTAAATTACAACAATCGAAGTATGAAATATGAAATAGTTGAAGTCTAATAAATGGTCTAATAACTTAGAGTCCAACTAATATCTAATGAGTCGTCGCTCTCGCATGCATCAATCATTCCAAACCTGTGGTGGATTTAAAGCACAAAAACCACACTTGAAAAAGTCAGAAAATTGAGTAAGCCAACACCTCAACTCGTAGAAAACCAAAACCCTTACCTGGATTTTGAAAACGTTTTAGTTTTATTTTTGAAAACACACTTAGCACATTAACATATAGTCATCCAATAATAATCCCAATACAACAATTAAACTCATATTCCACAATCCATTATTCAATTCATCACATACTCATAGTATAAGAAACATTCCACAATCCATTATTCAATTCATCACATACTCATAGTATAAGAAACATTCCACAATCCATATCCGACAAATCAAAGATTAAAAATAAGAAATTCATAAGTCACAAGTCATGAGCCATAATCTACAATTCATAGTTAACAATTCACAATCCACAATCCACAATCCATCGAACATTAGTTTGGTCACGAATAAGAAGTTATAAGTCACAATTCATAATTCACAATCCATAATCCATAATCCATAATCCATAATCCATAATCCTTATTATTTAGTAATGAACTGAATCTTTTGCCAATTCATCCTATCAACCATAATCCATAATCCATAATCCATAATCCAAGACTACTAGACCTTAAGTGTGCACACCCCCTACTGAGTGTTTTTAACCCAAGTAGAGTAGACTAGAGCATAACCCTCTTAAAAACCGATGCAGTGGGGAAATTAATAGGAGCCGATGCGACTCAATCTAATGAATAGGAGTTCTTTTGACTCAAGCGAATAAATAGGAGCTCTTTTGGCTCAAACGAATAAATAGGAGCTCTTTTGGCTCAAACGAATAATTAGGAGTTCTTTTGCTCCGTCTAAGTAACCAGTATCTTATTGATAGAATTGATGATCACAAATCATATAAAACGATATCAAACCAACATCACAATATAAATTGGCTATGTGCCCATAAACCAAACAAATTCAATGAACTCAATATACATTCAACCTTACCTTTCAAAATCACATTTATATCACAAGCCAAACCATGTACCAATATCAACACAATAATTCCAACCAATCATGATAATGAAATTATATAAATTGAATCGTTCTCCACCTATCATGATACTATGTTCACATCCAATCACACCATTCACATCTAGCACATAAGTTTGAAAGGTTTCAACAAGTTTAAGAAAGGTTGAGCATGCTAGCTTACCTTTTTCAAGAAAACGGAAACTCAATAGCACAACAATCACTAGCACTCCTCGTCTATGAACTCAAGTTCTACTATTATACAAACGACATTCCCAAATCAACACTCAATCTTTCTCAACCAACCAACCAACTATATATCTATATGTTACTATGATCCTATATGCAATGTATGAACATGACAATACCAAATTCAAACCAACAATTAACAATTATCCAATAATTATAATTCTATTTCATTAATTATCAAATATAACTCAAAATAACATCCAAATTATTATAAAAATTTCCAAAGGCTTAAATTTTTTTTTAAAAAAAAAACAGAATATAACTCATAAAATTCAACTCTTGATTATTATAATTTAATTAGAAATTAATCTAACAGTTTAAATTATGTTTTATCAATTAAAAACAATGTTTTATTCCATAAAATCCCAAAAATTCGAATTAAATTATTTAAATACGAAAATCAGTTTACAAATTTATAATTCATCTAATTTTCGAAAATTATAATTAACATAATTAATTGAGCTAATTACAATAAATTAGATTAATCCCCAAAATCACAACAATTACAATTTATACAAAGCATGAACAAACCCAACTCAAATCCCCAATTACAATTAAGAACCCTAATTAACTAACTATATTCATACCCAATCTATGATTACCGAATTTAAGTAAACCAATTTCGACTAACTAAACTAATTAACCCAAATTCGTGATTAGTAAAAATCAACTTAAAACAATCATCAAAATCAATTCTTTATGCATAAAACTAACCCAAATTGATTACCCACTAATCATAACATCCATTAGAATCAACTAAACATAACCAAAGTTTGAAAAACGAATTAAGATTCATGTTTAATTGAAGGGACGAAAACAGGGGAAGAAGAGGGGTGGTGGATCGTTACCCGTGGTGAAGAGAGGGAGGGAACCACGGTGGGAAGTTGTTCGAACGGCCGGTGAGCAGAGGCGGCGTGTGTGGGCGTCGAATCGTTGAGAAGGGGCGGCGTGTGCTTGGTGAGGCATGAAGAAGAAGAGGAAAGCAGGGGAGTGGGTTATGAAGAAAAGAAAAATAAAAAGGGGAGGAGGTGTTGTCGGGTAAGAAGAGAGAGAAAAGGTGAGGTTTTGATATTTTTTTTTTTTCTTTTTTTTTTTCTTTTTTTTTCTTATTCTGATTTCTTTTTTCTTTTTTCCTTTTTTTTTGTGTGTGTTTGGGTTGGGCTGGACATGGTTTGTGTATTTGGGCCAAGTTGTGTATTGGATTGATGTTGATCCTATAGGTAGGTTTGACCTGATTTAGAAATCTAACCCAAACAGAATTTCCGATTTTAGAAATCGTTTACGAACCCAAACCCATTTTGAAAACGACTCACAAAATAATTTCTAAAAATCATTTTCCACTAGATTAATGTAATTAATCATTAATATAAAAAAATACTTTGAAGTTTCGGGATATTACAGTACAACTGTTAATTACTAAAGGTTCATTAAGAGCCGAAACTTATCCTGCCCTTAACATTATGGGTACCAAGCTCGACATAGCATTAAGTCGAGGTTCCATCGCTGGTGATTATACGTATGGGCTTTAGTCCCATTCCTATAGTTGTCTTGTATACCAAATCCCTAGTAAGGCCTTTTGTCAAGGGATCTGCAAGATTCGCATTTGTGCACACGAAATCCACAGTTATGACACCATCTTTCATAAGATGTTTCACATAACTATGACGTAAACCAACATGCCTTGATTTAGCATTATACACTTGACTATATGCCCTTGCCAAAGTAGCTTTGCTATCACAATGTATTGAGATAGGTGACATGGGTTTTGGCCACAAGGGTAAATCATACAACATGTTTCTTAACCACTCAGCTTCTTTACAAGCTGAGGCCAAGGCAATGATTTCGGATTCCATTGTAGAACCTGCAATCACGGTTCGTTTCTTAGATCCCCAAGAAACAGCACCCCCACCAAGAGTGAAAATCCAACCACTCGTAGATGAATGATCAATATTCGAAATCCAACTTGCATTTGAAAATCCTTCCAAAACCGAAAGATTACCAGAAAATTGTATTCCATGATTAACAGTCTTTCTTAGATATTTGAGTACCCTTCGGACTGCATGCTAGTGCTCTTCACCTGGACTATGAGTATGTCGACTCAACTGCCCAATTGCAAAACCTATATCAGGTCTAGTACAAGTCATAGCATACATAAGACATCTTATGACTTTGGCGTACTCCAATTCTTTGATTGGTCTGCCATGAATTTTAGTCAAAACCACATTATGATCAAAAGGTGTTGAGACCATTTTACAATCGTAATTGCCAAACTTTTTTAACACCTTTTCAATATAATGTGCCTGAGACAAGGCAATTCCATTACTACTTCTAGTAACTTTTATGCCCAAAATTACATCTGCCACACCCATGTCCTTCATCGCGAAATTAGCAGACAAAAAATTCTTGGTGTCCTCCACCATCTTTAAGTCCGTGCCGAATATAAGCATGTCGTCAACATATAAACAAATAACAATTCCACTATTGTTATTAACCTTGCTAAAGACACACTTATCTGCATCATTGATACGAAATCCATTCGCAAGCACGACTTGATCAAACTTTTGGTGCCATTGTTTTGGAGCTTGTTTGAGCTCGTACAATGACTGAACCAATTTGCACACCTTGTGTTCTTGACCCGGAACAATAAATTCCTCGGGTTGTTCCATGTACACCTCCACATCTAACTCGCCATTTAAAAATGCCGTTTTGACATCCATTTGGTGGATGACAAGATTATAGACAGAGGCTAAGCCAATCAACACCCTAATGGTTGACGTTCTCGCCATGGGTGCGTAGGTATCAAAATAATCAATACCTTGTTTTTGGGTGTACCCTTTGGCTACTAATCGAGCCTTAAACTTGTCAATTGTACCATCGACTTTCATTTTCTTCTTGAAAATCCACTTATACCCGATGGACTTACTAGCAGGTGGTAAATCTAACAACTTCCAAGTTTTGTTGCCCAAAATTGAGTCCATTTCATCATTGACTACTTCTTTCCAAAATGGAGCATCAGGAGACTTCATAGCCTCGTCAAAAGTAGTAGGATCAGCCTCCAAGTTATAACAATATGGTATAAAGGTGTCAATGGAGTCCCTGGTCCCTTCCACCAGAGAGATAAAGAAATCAGGTCCAAAATCTTTTGTCTTTCTAGCCCTCTTACTTCTACGAAGTTCAAGATTATGTTCACTTGAGGGAACATCAGTAGCAACACTACCATCATCATTCTTATGCTCAGAAGCATTTGAACCTACTGTTATATCTCGAGTCTTTGGAATTGATGAAAACCGACTTTCGTCAAAAATCGCATCCCTCGACTCTATAACAGTATTTACAGATTAAGAGTCGTTTTGCTCAATCACTATAAATCTATAGGCTTTACTGTTTATAGCATAGCCTATAAAAATACATTCAACTCCCTTTTCTCCCAATTTCGTTCTTTTGGGTTCAGAAATTTTGACAATTGCCCTACAACCCCAAACTCTAAGATAGCTTAGGTTTGGTTTCCTTTTATTCCAGAATTCATAAGGAGTAGTTTTACCCCTCTTATTAGGCACTCTATTGAGGATATAACATGCTGTCAATAACGCTTCGCCCCAAAAACCTTTTCTAATCCCGAAGTTGATAACATGGTGTTTACCATCTCGGTTAGGACCCGATTCTTGTGCTCTGCTACACCATTTTGTTGTGGTGTGTATGGAGCAGTAGTTTTACGTACTATGCCAATAGATTCAAAGTAAGTGGGATTATAATACTCCCCTCCTCTGTCCGATCTCAGGCATTTCACAAAAGTCTCACAATGAAGTTCAATGTTTGCTTTGTACACTTTGAACTTATCAAGTGTCTCATCTTTTGAATGCAAAAGATAAACATAACAAAACCTGGAATAATCATCAATAAAGGTGATGAAATACCGCTTTTCTCTCATTGTAAAAAAAAAATTTCATGTCACATAAATCACTGTGAACCAAGTCCAACAATTTAGAATCTCTTTTAACAGAAGGAAATGGTTGTCGAGTGATTTTAGTGAGCATACATGTTCTGCAATTTGCACCTTCTTATCAAAATATGGAATTAAAGAAAGCTTAGACATACCTTTCATTCTTCCGAAATTCACATGTCCCAAGCGATCATGCCATGAAAAGGATTCATTATCATCAACATTATAACAAACAGAGCTATAATTAGAGACATGAGAATAAGCAGAAACATTCATCATTTTATCCTTTCTTGTTTTGAAGCAACGAAATCGCTTTTAATTTAAGATTTTGATTCCTATCTATGTATTAGATGTGATTCTATTTGTTATTAGATAGTTCTTGTTTGAATTTGTGATTCTATCTTTCTGTCTTGGCCATTTAATTTTTGTGATTTGGGGTTTTTCAATTAGCTAGGGTTTCTGAAGTTGGTTTGTTTTTTTAGATTTGTCAACAATTGTTGTATTGTGCGAAATGTAATGGGTCGTCTTTGTTGTGTGGACTTTTTATTGCTTTATTTGTGGGCATATTTCAGACTAGGGATGAGGTTATTGACATTGTGTGCAATTTTGAAGAAGTGAGAAGTTGATTGGGTTACAAAAATCGACATTGATGAGCAAACATATAAGTTAAGAGGTAATAAAATATAGTTGTTGAGGTAATAAAATAAAGTTGTTGCGCTTCTTCTTACTCTTCTTCTCTTGTGCATTTTCCCGAACACCTGGTATGCATCTCATGATTCGTTAAAAACTCAGTTAGCTCCGTTTTTTACTGTGGAAATTGTCAATGAGTTTCCACATGATCCCACTGCTTTTACCCAAAAAAGAATTTTATGTTCTAATTATAATATAATTTGCATATTATTTTGGTCATAGTAAAAATTTGTGTTTCTTTGCTTTTTTTTTTTTTTTTTTTTTGTGTGTATGAAGAAGTTCTGATTTTACTGTTTTGGGTAGGATTATTGGTAATTTGAGATGGGTTTACTCTGAATATGTTAAAAGTTTGGAACTTTTTACAGTGATCAATGATCATCTTATTCTAATGCTGAAATTAGAGTTACATAAGTAGCATTTTAACAAAAGTGTATAGTTGTGCTTACAAATATGCCCAATTTCAGTAAGCCAAGGTAAAGTATCTAACTAATTAATGTAGCTAAGGCATGAGATGTCTTCAAATTTTGTCTAGAGTATATCCCGTTACTTGAGGAATTGTTTATGAATGCTATGGGCGACTCAATGGCGTCTAGTAATGAGAAAGATTGTTTTAATTTTTACTAATATATGCAAAGCCAATGGGAGTCAATTGAATGTTATACTCATTTCTGCACCTGATAGTTTTGCAGTTGTAATTGACAGTTTGGCACTACACCAAGTAAAGCTTTTGTGTTACTCCTTTGGTATGCTTGATTTGTCATATGGTCGAAGGTGTAGGAGTATTAATGAGCTCGGATCTCCTTGATAGAAGAAATTTGTGACTCATTTTGTGACAGTAGGCAACTAAACCATCTCTTTGTTTACACTAATTCCAATTGGAGTAGCTAGTTTAATGTTTAAGCTTTCAAAACTCCAAAGAGGTATTGTTTGCCAATAATGGAACTTCGTTTGACTTACAAAAGTAGGCTTTTAACTAAGACAAGCAAGTCTGAACTTTATTCTAAAAGTTCTCAAGAGTATGAAGTGATAGAAATCAATCCAGTTCTATGAGCTTTTAATTTACTTCTCCATGAAAGAATAACAAAAGTAAGACATCAATTGATCCTATATCAAGTCATTTAATCACCAAGCTATGTGTTAACCTTAGTTATGTGTTTTTCAGTTTCTTATCGTATTTAAACTTCATAAGTAAATACATGTGGGTTTGCTTATTGCAGCTAACTTGTATTTAATAGAAATAAGGGGTTAGAATAGCTTGATGCTTCCTTCATAGGCTTGTTTTTTGCTGACATGAGTTATGTACTTAGTTTATCGCGGAATGCTAGAACTCTTGAAAATCTTATATTTGTCTTTCAAGTTTGGCTTGGTTTATTATGAGCAGTGATACTAAATTTATGGTGTGTATGTAACTTTGATAAAATTACATGATAGTTGATACTATGGTATGTGTGGCGTGTGGTACAACTTAATTTTTTATTAACCCCAGTTTGTTGATTATTGTAGTGCTTCGTGTCCGAGTTCTACAAAAACCAAATTGATGTTTTGAGGAGTGAAGGATCGAGTTACATCGTCAACGATTTTTTACATTCTATAATATTAATGGGGTATCTAATTTACACTAAATGTATGGTTTAAGATTGTAAAGGTTGTTTGTGGGATTGGTGAATATTTTGATGAATGATATATATTGGCATGAATGATATGAAAGTGATTTTGTCGTGTAAAGTCGTAAAGGATTTGTGTTGATCAAATGGAGTTCATCTTGCGTGTATATACACATGCTGAATGACTACGAGTAGCATTAGTGCAGGAAAAAAAAATTATAAAGCGGTTTATGGCACTTTATATAGCGGTTTTCAACCACATTATACAGCGGTTTTAAACCATTGTAGTAGGAGCATAATTTAGACAGGGGTTTTGAACCGCTGTGTTATCTACCTATACTATACACATCGCCCCCATTACACAGCGGTTTCAAATCGCTATCAATTGTAATCTGAAATTGAAATAAGGGAAGAGTAGCATCAAACTTATTATAAATTGGTGAGGAGGTGGGCATTGACATCGGCTTCATCAGATGGTGAAGCGGCTGGAAAGTCGGACCTCGTGTCGAACGACGACAGTCAGGGCGGTGGTCTCTTGTAATGTCGGCTTTAGAGAGAGAGAGAGAGAGAGAGAGAGAGAGAGAAGGAGGAGGAGGGGAGAGGATAAGTAGAATGAGTCAGTGGGTGTGTTCCTGAAAAACAATTCCCAAAATAAGCCGAGGGTGGGTGAAAAACGAAAAAGAAGGGAGTATAGTAACGAAGATTATCCCTAATATATAGTACACCATCTCTAATTAGAGATGGAACTGTAAATCCGTCTCAAATTTGAGACGGGGTAACGGATTCGTCTCTAATTAGAGACGTAATTATGACATTCGTCTCTCACTACAAGAAAAACGTTCATTTGCGACCAAAATTACGACCGGATGGAAATCTCGGCGCAAAAGATGTATCTTTTACAACGAGATTTTTGATCTCGTCGTAAAAAATAATATTATCTAGGAAGGTCAAATTTCTTGTTGCAAAAAATATATATCACGACGAGATTCAGTTTCTGGTCGTGGATAATAAATTAGCTAAAACGAGATTTGGTTTCTCGTCGTAGATACTAAATTTGCTACGGCGAGATTCAGTTTCTCATCGTAAATAATAAATTAGCTACGGCGAGATTCGGTTTGTCGTCGTAGATATAGATAATAAATTAGTTGTGACGAGAATTTATTTCTCAACGTAGATAATCAAGTTAATTATGATGACTCCCAATTCTCATCGAAAAGTGAAAAAACAAAAAAAATAAAGAAACTCAAAATTAGAGTTAATATGTAGAAAAAATAAACAAGAATTATTTTAATCAATTTATAATGTAATTGAGTGCGTGCATTGATTTTAAAAGCTTTGATTTCATTTGTTGAACTATTTGAAACCACTATATAATAGTTGATAAATCGTTGTGCGATATAAGGTCGAAAAATAAAATAAAAAAATTGCAGTAACAAAGCTTCAGGGTCATAAATGATAGTGTAATACTCGAAACTATAATGAGGTTTTCAAGAGATTTAATGTAACACTACGGAATATGGAAATTGGATTATGTAGTTGGTTTGTCCCACATTGGGAAAATAAGGCTCATATGATCAGTTTATAATAGATTCCTACCATAATACTACCAACAAGGCCTTCACCTTTTAGAGCCCACGAGAGGATTTACGGGCCTAGGAGGTGACTTCCCATCTTATTGGGTTGTGTTGCGACGTATGATGGATCGGACTGTTACAGATGGTATCATAGCAACCCTGCGACCACGTGCTGGGTGCTGGGGCGAGGCCCAGACCAGCCGTCTAGCGGGGGAGATCTTGGACCTGTGTTGATGTTGGTATGGAATGGTCGAGGCGCGACGGGGACGTCGTGTTCTCTATGTGGGGGAGTTTGTAACACTACGGAATATGGAAAGTGGATTATGGAGTTGGTTTGTCCCACATTGGGAAAATAAGGCTCATATGATCAGTTTATAATAGATTTTTACCATAATACTACCAACAAGGCCTTCACCTTTTAGAGCCCACGAGAGGATTTACGGGTCTAGGAGGTGACTTCCCATCTTATTGGGTTGTGTTGCGACGGACGGTGGATCGGGCTATTACATTTAAGGGCTCCTATGAGTGTTTAAATAAATTGATAATACTAATCATACAAATAAAGTTGGTTTTCCATGTAGGAAACTCATGTGCTAAGAGCTCCAAAGTTAAGCGTGCTTAATGGGGAGTAGTCTTCGGATGGGTGACCTCCTGGGAGCCTAACTAAGATAAGCACACGTGAGATCGAGTTGCGGCAAAACAAAATATTTCCGGTCCATGTGAGGGGAAAAAGATTAAATTGTATTATTATGTGTTGTCAGAAAAAAGAATTACGACGAGAAAAAGCCGTCGCAAAACAGCTTTTACGACGAGAAAAACATCTCGGCGCAAATAAACCATTTATGACAAAGCCTTTTGTGACGACTCTCGACCGGACGGGATTCTCGTCGTAAAAGACCATTTACGACGAGTTTTGGCCGATTTGCGACGAGTTTACCCCGTCGCAAATGAACATGTTTCTTGTAGTGCGATCTGATCAAAATTTGAGACGAAATATAACTTTTCCATCTCTAATTTAGAGATTCTCTAATTTAGAGATGGAAATACAAAATCTGTCTCTAAATGGAGAATTTCTTGTAGTGGCGGTGGAAGATTTAATTTTTGTCTATGGTCATGGAGGAATGAGAAAGACATTTTTATATGGAACCATTTCAACTAAGTTACGTGTTGATAACAAGATTGTATTAAATGTATCATCATCAGGTAAACAACATTCTATTATTAGCAATGACCAATATTGAATAATTTGCATAGAAAAAATGGAAAAAAGTATAACACTTAATAATATATTGCTGCATTATTAAAACCGGGAGGAAAGACTGCTCATAGTAGGTTTGATATCCCTAAAGACATGTTCGATGATTCGACATGCAATGTAAAACAAAAGACACATCTAGCCGAATTTCTACATCAAACCTCTCTAATCATATGGGATGAAGCGCCAATGGACCATAGATTTGCCTTTGAAGCACTAGACAGAACAATGAGGGACATAGTCAGATTCAAAGACCCTAAACTAGCATCAAAGTTATTCGGGAGAAAGGTTGGAGGTGACTTTCGACAGCTGCTAACTATTGTTCCAAAAGGTACTAGACAAGATGTCGTCCAAGTGATGATAAACAAATCCCACATATGGAATTCTTGCAGGATTTTCGTACTAACGACAAGCATGAGGGTCAGTAAGACAAGTTGAGACGAACAAAAATGATTAAAAAACAAAAGTTCAATGAGTGGCTCCTAGATATGGGTGATGGAAGACTTATTGCCAAATCAAAAGAGCATGAAAATGAACCCACATGGATTAAGATTCCGGATGAGTATCTTTCAGCGACTGGATCACCTGATCCTCAAGCTAAGCTCTACTTGACGAAATTTACCAAAATTTCTTAGATAACAAAGAATCCGACAGCTATATAAGAGAAAGAGCAGTTCTTAAACCCTTGAACAAAACCTTAGATACCATAAATGAGTACATGACCGACCTCCTACTCAAAAACCATAAGGTGTACAACAATTGTGATGAGATATGTGCTTCTTCAATGGACAGTGACGAACAATTCACAACTTACCCACGAGAGTACTTAAATAGCTTGCACATACCAGGAGTACCTAATCACGAAATCAAACTTAAAGAAGGTATGCATGTCATGCTCTTGAGAAACATAAACCCGTCACAAGGACTCATCAATGAAACCCACTTAATTATAACCTGTACCGGAGAGTTTATAGTTGAAGTAAGGGTCACAACAGCCAACAAGTTCTAAAGTCGGACAACAAGTACTCATACCACGAATAATGATGACGTCAAAGGACACTAAAATCCTTTTTTTCGTGAAAAGAAGGCAGTATCCACTTAAGACTTGATATGCTATGACAATAAACAAGAGCCAAGGTTAGTACCTCACGCATGTAGGAGTGTACTTACCTAAGCCTGTATATAGTCATGGTCAACTATACGTTGCTGCATCAAGGAACTACTTCTCCAGAAGGCCTCAAGTTAGTTTTTCATTGACGATTCAAAACACACTTATAAGGGGCACACAAGGAATATCGTCTACAAGGAAGTCTTTTCAAACTTACCAGTAGTAAATTGAAATGCATTAATTCAATTTTAAACCAATTCTTTTACGATAATTTGTAATTGTCTACCTTCTTATACTAACTTCCACACACAAACATGTTATAAACATCAAACCTTATTTTTTAGTTTCCTATCTTTAATTGAAATCTTAAAATGAAACACATTTGAATCTATTTTAGTACAACAACTATATATAAGCAAACATAATAACATCAGAATCACATAAATCGTAAAGACAAGAAAAAAAAAAAAAAACTCTTACATCCATTGACTTCTCAATTAACAGCAAAGATCAATCACCCATTCTAAAGCAAACATCTTTATAATCCACCCGGAATTTTCATCACTCTACAATTTAATCTTTAGCTCAATAAGCTAACCATAGCAAAAAAAAAAAAGGGAAACAGAAAAACAACAAAAACAAAAACATTATAAAAACGAACATTAAGACCAATTAAAAAAAGCCCCATCAGAGTTCAATTAAGAAACACACTAGAATCATCAATTACATACAATAATCGATCCATCGACTCTGCAAATTTTATCCAAAAAAAAAAGAGAAAATTGAAATAAAATAACCATCTACTCTTGCATTTGTCTAAACAACTTTCTCATGACGTCGCCTTCTCATCTAATGACAAGGATGTCAAATTAACAACCGCTTGGCTTCAGGAATTGGTTTCCGTTGGGTATAAGCAGCCAAGACTGATGACTTAGAACGAAATTGAAAGATATCGAGCTGCTATTGGTCCTGAGGGTGAGTGATGATTATTGATGATGATGGCAGGTATTGATAGTTGATAATGATGGTGAGCTATGGGTGACTAAACAATGAGAGAGCAACAAGAAAAATGAGGGAAGGAGAGAGAAAGAGTGAGGGAAGGAGAAGAAAACTTTGTATTAACTATATTAAGTACAATAGCATTATACTTTATCAATTTCATCAGGTCATACACTATTATTTGCGGATTTAGTTAATTAAATTATGTAACTACACACTTAAAATAGTTAGTGGTAATATTTAATCTAATCAATTTTGCTACAATGATAAGTAGAATCACAGTTCTCTCCCAAAGCATAATGATGTCATACGATCTTATCAACTAAGAACCAATTCGTTTGGGATCTGATAAAATAGAACTTAGCTAGCCAAACTAGGACTTCGACAACGAAGTTGTTAAAATAATAAAACTCAATGAGGTGCAGAAACTAAATTATTTGGTACGACGAGTACTTATACGTTATATTACTGGTTAATTGCTATACCAAAAAATTTAAGTAGAATCGTTACGAATCGATCTTCATGCCATGATAGGTTCCGTAATTTTTAAACATATTACTTAATAGAACCTTTATTATCTGTTCTAATCCTATTTAGAAAGACATTCATTATCTATTTTTAACCAATTTTGAAAGAGACTTAATCGATCTTCTATAATCTAATCCTACCAAAAATACAATTTCTACTACGTACGACACAACTATTACAAGTCCTGACTATTATTTGCCACTTTAAACTCACTTTACACGAAATACCAAAAAAATCAACTAATAACAAACAATTATTGGAACATGATATCAATCTCCATATTAAGAAATGAATTTGATATTTAACAAAAATAATAACCCGTGCAATGCACAAACTTTAAAACTAGTGATGAATTAAAGGAATCAAGAATTTAAAAATGTTGAAAGATTAAAGGATGACAAATGAGGGGTTCATGTCCCTTTATATATAGTTTAAAATAAAATTCTAAAAGACAACAACGAAAGCATAAAAGAAATCCCGATAAAAGTAGGAATATTCCGGAAAGATCCGCCTCTCGAGTCGAGAAGAAGGCTCGAGTAGGGATACCCTCATCTCGACTCGAGATACCCTCCTCTCGAGACCAGAATCTATATGCTTCAAAATCACCACCTTGAATATTGGTATCGACTAGAGAATTATTTATCTCGACTCGAGAATAGTCCTTCTCTAGTCGCGAATGTTGTTCTCGAGCCAAATGGCTGCTACGCGGAGTGATCTTCAAACGGACATAACTCTCACCTCTCAACTTCAATTGGAGCATATAATATAACATCGGAAAGCTTAGATCACGAAATTTCATCTCCAATGAGAATTTCTAACAAATATTCTCTGGATAAAAAGTTATGATGATTTGAAGTCGAAGATGATGGTTCGTGGTTCTTCGAGTGTGGTCAAGCTATCTCCTTCCTCCTTGCTTGATCCTCCACTCTCGTCCAAGAATTGCAAAGGGATATTAAGCCACCAAAATCGTCGTAAAACCATCGATTAACTTGAAAGTCATTCACAATTATGTGGCATACGATTTGCGATTAAATCAAGCTTAAATGCTCCCAAAAGCACCTAATCCAACCAAATTTACACACCACCACCACACCACATCATCATACACTTTAATAATATGCCTACAAATAAAAGTATGACTGGGAAAATTATCCGAATATCTGAATATTTGATTCGATATATTATCCAAAAACAATTTTGATCGAATATCTGTATCCGAAATTTTCTTATATCGGATTTGATACAGAAAGCTGTAATTCGAAAATTGGATATCCGATAGCCAAAAATTTATTCGGATAACGGATATTAAATATCGGATATCCAATCCGAATACCCAAAACACATAGAAATTAATATTAATAAGTCAAATAGGTTGATTAAATGGGTTGAATTTATTGACTAATAATAGATAATGGGCTTTGCCAAAATGCTCCGGCCAACTAGCCATATCCAAGATTGCAAGCCTTAATATACAATGGGCAAGATGATTGATGAAAGCCCAACTACATTGCTACACCAACTTAAATAGACAGTAGTTTGCCCACATCTTCCTTCCTTGGTCGATTTGGGACAAACTTAAACATCAATTTTTGTGTGTGTGCGTCCGTTACATAGTTCATTGCAAGTTTTTTTTTTTGTACAAATAGTTCATTGTAAGTTTTTTTTTTTTTTAAATAGGTAAGAACATGTATGCAAAAACGTACCAGATTAGGTAACCCTTCTAGTCAGGGTATCACCTAATCTATCAGATGACAAAATACAAGGGATGGGATAAGGAGGTGGCAGGGGTATATCCTGAGTCTGTAGGATGTTGAGACCCTATTTAGCCACCCAATCAGCCGTTTGGTTAGCTTCACGGAAAATATGCGAAATTGTGTAGTGCCGAAAATGGTGTAACAATTGCGCTGCATCGGGGACAAGAGTGTCGATGCCCCATGGGCAACGGAAGGTGCCCCGGAGGAAGTTGACGACAACTAAATTGTCTACTTCAATGTGCAGTTCCTCGATGTTGAGTCTTTGGACAGCAAGTAACCCATTACGCAACGCAGTGGCTTCGGCAATCAGGATTGAGAAGACCCCAAGGTTCGTTGATGAGATATGAACGGCTTCATCTGTGCTATCGCGAATAATGAAACCAGCGGCCGCATTTCTGGAAGCAAGCGAACCGTCGAAATTTAACTTGGAGGAATGTGTGGGTGGGTGTCGCCAAGGTGTTTCGCGATCGTGACCCTGATGTCGTCACGTTCCGGAAATTGATGGTGGAAGCATAGGTTGTGGCGGGGACGATTGATGCTGATCGAGTAGCATTCTGGTTGTCCATTCGTCGTAGGCCGATCTATTTTGAAAGACAACTGTTAAAGTATTAAAAGGGGAAGAACGAAAGATGGTGGCATTTCAACCTTTCGAGATAAACGAGATATAGGCCAGACGTTAAAACTGCTTTTTCGAGAAGCTATTAGGGTTGGAAAATAACGAGGCTATAGTAGTGTTGGTTAGATGAAGGTGCAACAAATACCCAATTGTGGGGTGGCCCCAGATTAATTTCACAACTCAACATTGCAAGCAAAAGTGATTATCATTTTCATCAGCTTGCTGACATAACGGGCATTTCGGAGAAATGTGTGGCATGTGGTACGCTAAACGCTGCCGGGAAGGAATTCCATGGCTGAGTAATTGCCATAGGAAAATGAGAAGTTTTGGAGTGACATCAAGATTCCACATCCATTTAAACATCCAAGGTTCCGTGCATGGTAAATCGCGAGTCATCCATTGTCGATTTGACTGTGAAGTCACTGGTAGAAGAGGTACTCCCGCAGAACGTGTCAGGGGGAGGGGTAGATGGAACCGTGATGCCTGAGATGAGCTGAACGATAAGTAGTGAAGGGAGAATGGAGGCCAGCGCCCTTACGACCCAGGTGCCAGCCGTAATAAAATGGGAAAATCTGAGGTCGAGGTCCACCGAAGAGGAAGGGAGTTGTAAGGTGTGGAGTAGGTCTTGTGGATAACACCAATTACCGGTCCAAAAAGATATAGAGGTGTTATCCCCAACTTTCCAACGTATGCCTTTTCGTAGAATTTCACGGGATTGGAGAATGTGACGTCAGATCCACGAGTCAGACTGTCGTACCTTAATATCTTAAAACGATCGACCCTTGAGGTAATGTTGGTGGATGTGAGATACCAATAAGTTAGAGGGTTGCGTAACAATTTTCCAACCTAATTTAGCTATCATAACTTGGTTAAAAGGGGTCATGCGTCGCAGCCCCAATCCTCCGATAGCTTTGGCTGACAAATTTTATCCCATCAAATAATGGGTAAACCTTTTTTGGTATCAGAAGTTTTCCAGAAGAAATCACGGTGAATACTGTCCACTGTCTGACCCGAATGCTTAGGCAGCTTAGCTGTAGCCAAACCAAAGCTAGGTAAAGATTCCAGGTTAGATTGGATGAGAACCGTTCGATCAGCCTTTGATTATGATTTAAGACGATTATCGGTACTTGCAATAATTGAGGCGAAATCACCTTTTTGCGGATGAGGTCCATTGAATATTACACCCAAATAGCGACCAAGGACGTGTTTGGGTTGCATGTGAAACAAGCTGGACAACACAATGCGGCGGGTAGGGTCCATGTGTTTGGAAAAAAACAACCAATATTTTTATAGTTAATGTGTTGGCAAGACATAGAACAAAACTCATCGAGGATGGTGCGAAGTTGTTGGCAGTCCGATTGCGTGGCGCGACAAATTAAAAGACGAGACTATCATCCGCGAAGAAAAGACACGGGATCTTGGGGCTATTTGGTGTAAGTCTGATGCCGATCCCATTAGATCGCGGGCCAGAAGCCAATGTGAGTTTACGGCAGAGAACTTCCATACAGGTAGGTCGAAAGGATCGCCTTGCCTGAGTCCACGGCTAGGATGAAAGGGCTTAGTTGTACTATTATTAAGAATAAGCGAAAAGAGACAGAAGTAACGCATCAATGGATCCATGTGATCCAAGTATGTGAGAAACCGAGTTCGTGTAGGGATTTCCTATCCCATTCGACTCGATTGTAAGCTTTTTCCATGTCTAGTTTAAGAGCAAACCATCTCGTTTTGTTACGAGACTTGTTAAAGTTATTTAGGATTTCCTGAACTAGTAGAATATTATCATGAATTACGCGTTCAGACATAAAAGCGCTTTAAAACGAACTAATAATGTGGGGAAGTAAGGGTCGGAGGCGATTGACAATAATTTTGGCAATAATTTTATGAAGTGTGGTACATATATAGATTAATTGGCCGAAAATGAGAAGCCTTTTAAGGTTGTGCAATTTTAGGAATGAGCTGAATTACGGAGTCATTAATTTGAGTTAACATTTTCCCATGAGAGAAGAAACTTTGAATTGCTGGTAAAATATCATGTTTGATGTATGGCCAATAGTGTTGGAAGAATTTTGGGCCAAATCCATCAGAACACGGTGCTTTGTAGGGACACATTTGGGATAATGCCTCCCAAATGTATGTTTCTTAAATCGGGGCGGTAATGCATCATTTTCCAGTCGTAGAGATTGAAGGATAAAGCACCCCTGAAGAAAGTGTGTGTGATGGGTTAATTGTTCTGGTAATGCGATAAGTAAATTCAGTTGTCAGGAGATGGGCGATATCATCTTCCGATGTTGTTCACATGTTAAGGTCATTTTTTTAACCGGAATATGGCATTGCGATTTCGTTTTTGACAGAACCTCGAATGAAAAAAATGTGTATTTCGATCACCTTGGGTAATCCATTATTTACGATTAAATTCCCCCCATAAATTTTGGCTGAAAGCCTGTAGTCGTTCACGTTGACGAGTGAGACTCGCCAGATGTTGAAAAAGATGCGGGTTAAAGGGTTGTTGCAAAAAATTCCCTTCCACGGCTTTAAGCTTAATGGCATTTTGCTCAAGTTGGCGGGGAATGTTACCATACTTCTTTTTATGCCACTGTTTTAAGTGAACTTTGAACCGTTTCAGCTCCTGAGTGACTCGAAAAAAGGGTGTACCTGGGATAGAAGTTTCCACGGTTTAGTAAGTAAATGAGTGGCTTCGGGGTCATTTGTCCATGCATTCTAGAAGCGAAATGGACGCCTGACCCCCTGGTTATAAGTCGTTGTTTTTAATATAATGGGTGTATGGTCGGAGCATGAGATTTGCTCATATGATAAAAGAGACGAGGGATACAAGTTGAAGAAACTTGAGTTACAGAAGGCCCGATCTAAGCGCTCGTAAACTAAGCCCGACTGAAAGGCGTGTTTCCAGGAGAATAAATTCCCGGTAGCCGGGATGTCAATAGCACAAGTATTCTAAAACATAGCTTTCAAATAAAGAGATATGTGGCCCAAAGACACTTAGATCCGCCTTTGGCTTATCCCAAAGACCAGTTGATGTGGCGTAGTGGTAGTGTGTTAATCCGCATGTTTTAGGCGTCTTGTGGTGTATTGGAGCATGGTTTTATCGTGATTCGTGGACCACATCATTCGGAGTAGTTTTGGAGCTTATGCGTGGGTTTTACGAGGATTCTATGGCTCAAAACCCTTTTTGGTGAGCGTCGGATGATTTTAGAGAATCACACACCATCACCTCCAACTTCATTTGATCATAACTTTTTATCTAGATAATATTATGTAGAAATTCCAATTGGAGAAGAAATTGCGTGATCTTAGCTTTCCGATGATATATTATGAGCTCAAAATGAAGTGCGGAGGTGAGAGTTATGCACGTTCGAATATTGGCCTGCGCACAGTCCCTCGACTCGAGAATCACTAATCTCGACTCTAGGAGGTTAATCTCGACTCGAGGATTTCTTCCCTCGAGTCGAGGATATTTGACAGAACGGGTATTTAGAAGGACAATATTCTCGACTCGAGAGTGGGTGACCTCGAGTCGAGAATTACCTCGCTCGACTCGAGGTTTCCTTTCCTCGAGTAGACGAAGATAGCTTTCGGGAAGTTTCCTATGGGCTTTTGACGATTTCTTTTTGCTTAAGAAAGATCTATTTTGTCTTGTAGTGTCTTTTGTATTATCCTTAATAAAAGGGGCATGTAACCCCTCCCTAGTAATTATCACCTTATCACTTTTCATTTTTATGCTTGCATCTAGTTTTCATTTTACAGAGAGAAACTCAAGGAGAATTAGTATTTTCATCATGAATTTCTTCTCAAATATTATTGTAATAATTAGTATGGAAGGCTAATCACCTTCTAGACTCTTGGTGTAATCAAATTCTCTCATCCTATGTATTAGTAAGATTTTTTTCTCTCTATTTTGCCTTTAATTTCATAGTAATTAATTCTTTGTTCTTCAATTGCTTGATTTATCATTTTTTTATCTAATTGGTTAATTGGATTGAATTGGGTACTTTATATGCTTGGTTTTTAATTGATGGTTATTGATTATTGACCCTAAAGGAAGCAACTTTCACATGCTTAGTGTATGGTTATAACTAACTTGTGATTGAGAATTAATTAGGCAACTAATAGATTAGATTTGATTAGTGTCGCGGTTGCGGCTAATTAGATACAAATTTGGGTTGTTGTTAATCTTTTATTAATCCATGTTCTTCATGCCTTTGGTTTTGAATTGTTTGAGTGGTCACTAGGCAATTTAGGACTTAAAGGAGGGAAATTTGGTAGCGGTTGCTCAAATTCCCCTCAAAAGAGGATTAATTGGTGAAAACCGAGATTATCTAGTTATGAATGGCATAATTAGAGAGAGGTAAAAATTACTATATTAGGGTGTTTGAATAGATTATCACCGAGGATCGCTTTAGTTAATTTGATAAATCGTTTATTTCTTAATTACTCATCTTTCAAACCAAAAAAACCCCCCATTTATTGTGTTTATTTCTTTTGTTTATTTATTTTCCGCATAGAATTCGCATATTAGACTTCCCCCTCTTCTTCGTGTTCGATAACCCACTTACTCTATCTACCTTAGTTAGTAATTTGTGGTAATTTGACTAGATTTAACGACAATCTTGCTGTCAAATTTGGCGCCGTTGCCGGGGAAGAGGCGTTTTTAGTCTTTTTGCTATTTTTGTGTGGTTTATGTACATATTTTATTTTTTGTTTTTGTAATTTTTGTGCAGTTAAGTTTATGTTTGTATAGACCATCATCTATAGTCTAGTCCCATGTGATTTTTTTTTTTTAATTTTTTTTTTGTTCTTGTGTTTTTTGTACATATATTTTTTTTTTTCTTTATTTATTTATTTGCGATTTATGGATAATATCTATTTTCCTCAATTGAATGATGAACCTTTTCATATCTATCTTTCTCGACTTGAGGAACTTGATAAAAGTTCTAATGTTTTTTCTCCGGGTTGGACTTAAATTGGATTATTTTGAATGGTATAAACCTTGAAACCCGAGATTTGGCCGATTACATGAGTAATGGAAGACTTTATGACATGGAACCTTGTGAGATTTGGGATTTTTGGCACTTCATGGCTTATCAATGTTTACAAGTTGCGGATTTAGACATCCGGGAGCCGTTGCAAAGTTCTCTATGTGATACCCAAAATTTCAATTGGTCTCAATTTGTTGACGAACCCTTTCATGAGTATTTTTCGAGATTAGAAACTTTTGTTGATTATCTTGGTTGTCGTGGTCAATTTTATTCTGATTTTAATTTATGTGATATTGTAAAAAAGGGTATGAACCATGAAACCTGCAATTTGGCACAATATATGAGTAATGAAAGAGTTTCAGAAATGACAATTGATGAGTGTTTTGCTTTCTTTAAGTTCATGTCTTCTCAATGTTCAGAGGTGGAGTTGAATGCTCCACCATCCTCTTATTTGATGAGCAATGATGAGTTTAAGGCGGCGGAGGAAACCATTTTTGTCAATTTTGAGTCTAATGGAGTTTTTGAGCCGCACATTCCCTCTCTTAAGAGTGAGCTTGATGATATTCAATTGAGAGAGGAACTTGTCTTTTGTGAGGATGATGATGATTATGTGGATTGCAATGAGTCTTCTTCTTCTTTGATTGTACTGACTTTGTCCATTGATCTTGAGATTGTACCTTTGAAATTTTTTGGTGATCTCATATTGACTCATGATTTAAATGTTGATGCATCTTTTAATATCTCTTTGAACAACACATTAGAGAAGTCGGAGAGTCTTGTACCTTTCAAGAAGAATGAGAGTAGAGAAATAATGACCAAATCCATATGCTTAAACCCCAAACCCCCTTGGATGAGTTACCATCATTCTTCTTTATCTATTGATCCGAGCTTGTCAAATCATAAGCCTAAAAATGATGACTTAGAAGACAATTATGAGCATAGAGGTCCGAAAAATCTGTCATGATTTTGCCTTTATTGTTTGTGCATTGTCACTACTACAAATCCCTTGTTTTCGTGACACTTTTATAGTGGTTTCTTGACTCTTTAAAGCGTCGAAAAATATTTTCTCAACGCTTTCCCAAAGCATCAATATTTGAGGTGTCAGAATTTTTGACACTTTTTTGTGTCATCTTTTTTTACACTTAAATGTGTCAAAAGTTTTTTTGACGGTTTTTTGTCGCTCTTTTCGACACATAAAAGCGCCAAAATAATTAGTTTGACGCCCAATGGTGTCAACAATTTTTGACACTATATTATGTCAAGAATGACTCTTGACACTTTACATTGTCATGCGAAAATGCCGTAAGATGTATCTTAGTGGTTGTCCAAAATTATAAAAAATGATTTTTGCTGTAAGCACCAAGCATTTGCAACAACACATGAGATATACTAATACACGAACTATGTTGAAAGTTTGGCATTTTATTAATGAACAATAAATTTATCCAAATGTATTTACATATGACAATACACTGGAAAACAATATAATTTACAAACAGAGAATGCACAGCATACTCCTTGAGTCCAAACGTATATGCCCTCTAATACATTTGTGTCTCCACTACCTGTAACAAACAAAAACATAAAACCAACACATGGAGCATTAAACATAAAGAACCTTAAACATGTCTATACTATATACTATAGAACTATGAACAGCTATCTCGCCCTAAGTTTGAAGTGGAGGTGCCAAAATTCTAGACAAAACATAGAAAGTATAACCTCACTATGCATAGCATGACTACATTACCAGCTGACCATAAAAAAACCAAAGAAAGTAATTTACAGCCCCTGATGTAATGCCTTCTAACAGACATAATTACTGTCAACTATTCTATTTCAGCTATACTTGATTTCGTGTGAAAATGCTGCTTATATCTCCTACATGATTTTCATACTTCAATTAGTCGAAAGTTAGGTCACTACATTGAAAATTTATCACTTTTTTTTTATTGATGAATCTATCCTAATTTCATCTCTTGTACAACTAGTAATGATCACTGTACTAAAAGATTGACTAGAATGATATATAATATTATATGTAAGGTAATCAGAGCAAGACATTCTAACTTAGAAGAAAGTATCATTTTTCATTACACGGCTCCTCAATCCTCAGCAGGAAACAATGTGCTTTAACGCTAAACCAGGCACCAATCATGTCAGAATGATTTTTGAATACCAATGAACATAACTCATCAATGGATTGCAAAAACAAGAAATGCACTCACTTTGACTTGAGGAAAGGCGAAGGAGGCAGCGACAAGGCGAACTTGGGGATAAGGACTTGAATGGTTTCGAACTATACCAAGTCGAATGTTACGGTATTTTTTTTTGAGGGGCAATGTTACGGTATTGAACAACAACAAGCTCTGCACTTCCCTTGCTCCACTTCTGCAATTTTCCTCCAAACACAAATTTTACTAATCAAAATCAACAATTTCTTGGCAATCAAAGATTCTAGGAATTACTAAAAAATATCTATATCTCAACAAAAAAAAAAGATAGAGTGAATATAGGCACCTTTAAACAAGTTAAAGAATAATAAAAGGTAAATACCTAATTAGAACAAATTAGAGCATATCCCTAATTTCAATCCAGCCCAGAACACCCAATGTATACATGAAGAGAAATCACCTTTGATGAGCTCAGTGCCCAAAATGTTAGGGGCAAAAAGAAACCTTGAACTTTAATCAACACACAAATAAGTGTTTGGAGCCGTTAACCATGATTAATGCATATCATAGTTTTATAAAGTAACCAGGAAGGTTAAAAGAAGTACGGAGGAAGAGATCTTGAGCATGATTAATGTATATCACAGTTTCATAGAGAAAAATGAAAATACATTCATCTTGTTGGTCACAGAGCTGGTGCAACTCAGTTTTTGGATCCATCACAGCTTCATCCAGCGAAATTGTTATCATTGCCAGAAATCTGTTCCCGGATTTGGTTTCTGAAAAATGAATTCACGAGTTATTATTAATGTCGCCTAAATTTAGTTGCTCTTGAACTACTCGTATGAATATAAAAACTCAAGACTAAAATACGTAAACCTTTCATGATTTTCAAATCTTGAATTACTTTAACTTTCAAAAAATAGTCAAACAAAAAACAAATCATACTAAGTAAACCCTAACTTTTGCTATTTTGTTGTATGTTAGCCGGGAAAATTGCAAATTGTTGAAACACTAATCCACTTTTAGATAATATTTAAGCAGCACTAGTCAGCGAAAAGAGACGAGGATGTCGCAACCAATAAAGAAAATAACACGCTGCTCCTGAAGACAAATAGGAGAGGATAGACGAATAATCCTTTTTTGGATCTATTAAGAACTAGATCTATGGCAGTACCCAAAAGAAAAAGATAACCCAACGTCACTGAACATATAAATTAAACAAAACACGACAATTATATCAAACTAGAACATAATCATATCAAACGGATATGCAAGTTCAATCATTTTTATCTGCAAAACACATAAACATCATAGTTATACCTCAATGAAGTATGACAGTGTCACCATGATTTCTCCCCAAAATTCAAACTGTATAGCTATGAAGACAAAATTTACCTTCTCGACCCATTACTAGTCAATGTCTAACGAAAGACTTTGCTCTTAGAGAAACTAATCAATTTACTCACAAAAGGGCTAAAGGTAGTAAGTAGTAATCCATATGGCCATATCATCACTGATTTTATTATACTCTAATAAAATTTGTACGCTTACAAAGAGCTAATTGAAATAACAAACTTCTAACTTCTTTCTTTTGTCATATTAGCATGGCTTTTATTATGGGGCAGAATGCTCCACCATATGAACAAAAACAACGCATAATAACTAAAAGCCTAATCTATTATCTCTGTCATCGACTAGATAGTACTAGGCGAGCGAGAAACTATCAAGCACACACACATGGCCTTACTTTAATTTCCTGTACAGAACTCGACGCAAACGATGATGTCCGACTAATAAAAAATTCTTTTTTTATATGCTAACCATGATTAATTTATACTGCTAAATTTTAATTCATTTGATTTCAGCCAAAAAGCAACAAAGTATCGAGAGACATTAATCATAACAACATCAAGTCACCCTAATCCCAATTTATTATAGTATCAAAACAATCATTCACACGAACAATCATAACAAAGCAATCAGATTAACAATGCAATGGTAAATCAACCGACAAATAAGAAAAAAACAATACAATCAACAAATCAATGGAATACAAGGCAAGTGTGGCGGAGGCAAGAGAATAGAAAATTACCCAACGAATTCCCTAGGAATGAAGGGACAAATCGAAGACATTAAGTACTCCGGCGATCGAGGTGGGCGGTGGCTGAGCGGGTAGGAAGGAGATCGAAAGTGATGGTAAATGTCTAGCCAGAGAGCAAAGATGGGAGGTGGAGAGGGAGAAAGAGAGCGAGAGAGGGTGAGTGAGGATGCGGAAAGTGGGAAACAAAAACTGTTCTAGAAAACCTAAAGTTGTCCATCAGTTCCCCCTCTTTTTTTAATCGAAAAAATTGAAATTGGAAGAAATTGCGCCACCTTTTCGTTTTTGGCACAAATGTTTGGTTGAAAATGCAAGGGGCCAAACAATTTTTGACACTTTTAAAAGTGTCAAGGTAAAAGTGTAGAAAAAATAAGGGATTTGTAGTAGTGTGCTGTTTGCTAATGTTTTCTATTGTCACTCTTTTGAGATGTATTTCATTTCATTCGACAAGCTTCTAAGAGCGTCGAATTGTTCCGCTCTTAATTTTTGGTGTGGGTAATTCTAGGGTGATTCTCTAGCATGAGTCGAGCCAACGACATTAAACAAAGGCGCTACTTGGGAGACAACCCAAACTTATTATTTTATTTGGTTTTCTTTGTTTTTGGTATGTTTGTTTTCTTCATTTTCTTACCTTGTGACACTTGCCATCCATGGTGAATGCCAAGGTATGGATACCACTCTTCCTTACACTTTTTCCCCATCTAATTTCTAACCAAGTCGCTCCTTCACCCTGTTTTGTCCATGTTTTATACCATCTCTTTTCATAGTTCCCCACCCGTTTGTTCCACATGCTTGTTTGTCCCAAACCATCTACATTTTGACCCCAAACTCACAAATTTATTACAAAATGGCCTATTTTGTTTTGCTTATTTGGACAACTATTGTAGTGGGGTCATTATGCTCCGACAAACACAAGAGGGAGATGGAAGTTTCGTAAGGTGATAGGAGGCGACATATTTTGAGGAAGAGAGAGTGGCTCTTGTACCGGTCTTTTGACCATGAGCCATTTGTTTTGATTGTAATTGAGGGAAATGGAGCTATCACAAGGTATGTTTTCTTTTCCCTTAACTTTTCTCTCTCAATCTCGATTCTAGCCTCTACTTCCCCACCCGTTTTACTAACTGTTTCTATACCATCTCTCTTTGTGCCCCTCCGCGTTTGCTCCCCCCGTAATTCTTCTTCTACCCACCTCATTTTACCCCTTAAACCACTAAATAGCCTTGTTGTTTTATGTTGGTTTGGGTTGTTTTTTTTTTTTGGATGGTTGGTAGTTTTAGGAGGACGCGTTATCATTATTGTTCATAAGGGAGATGGAGTAGTGAGACGAGGGTGGACACTTATTTTCGAGGAAGTATAGGGGAGTGAGATGGAGTGGGTGTCTCTTGACCCGAGAGCCCGTACTTCTTTAATGAGATGCGGCGGTTTGTACTCTCATTAGTTCGTTGTTGCCCTTTTTCATCGTTGTTGGTTTGTCATTGTGGGCAATGACGGGATAGATGCTTGGCATTGTAATGTAACTCGATTTTGGGCATTTGTCACTTTGTTTGTAATATAGGTGTGATATTATTTTCCCTTTATATATAAAAAAAAAAAAAAGGGTAATCCATGGCGGGCGACATAAGATGAGGAGTTTGGGGCGTAAAGGGTTAGGATCACTATGGGAGTTATAAGGAGGTTCGTTGATAGGAATTGGTGGTCCTAGGTTAGAAATCCTCTGGCATTATGATGATAGGGGCGTCGGTGGATTGATAGGAGGTGAGTCGTGCTCGATAACTTCATTGTGAGCACGACTTTGTGGGAGTCGTTGAGCCAAGCATGGGGGAAACATTGTGTGTGTTAGTTCCCCCTAGCTTAGAGTGTGTGAGAGGGGAGGATATGATGGTTAGAGTTGGGGTGTTGAGCATTTCATCCACTCCAATTCTAACTAGCACCTTTTGAGTGTTTTGATGGCTTGCGATTCTTTCTTTTGGAGGAGTTGATGGTTGTGATTCACCCCGTGCTAATAGAGACCAAGGTGACAAGTGTGGAGGATTGGATAACTCGAGGACGAGTAATGGTCTAAGCATGGGGGAGGTTGATGTGGCGTAGTGGTAGTGTGTTAATCCGCATGTTTTAGGCGTCTTGGGGTGTATTGGAACATGGTTTTATCGTGATTCATCGACCACATCATTCGGAGTAGTTTTGGAGCTTATGCGTGGGTTTTACGAGGATTCTATGGCTCAAAACTCTTTTTGGTGAGCGTCGGATGATTTTAGAGAACCACACATACGTTTGTTAGTAGCAAACAAACAAACTATGAGTTATGCAGCGGAATTAAAACTTTATAACACTCAAAGATCACAAATTTCTCTTATAATGGAAACTAAACTCGAATTGGCTTAAGATACACACAACAACACCACACTAGAGCTGGCCACGGGTCGGGCGGGCCAGTGCTAGTGCCGGGCTTTCCCGGGCTAGTGCTCCAAAAGTCGAGCACTGGCACTAGCACTAGGTACCTGGGCTAGTGCCAGTGCTCGACTTTTGGAGCACTAGCACTAGCCCGCAGTGCTTTGATCGGGCTTTGACTCGGGCTTGACCCGGGCTAGTGCCGGGCGGGCCAGTGCTTGGGCACTGCCTCGGCACAAAAAAAAAAAAAAAAAAAAAAAAGGGGGTTGCTCATAATTACCACAATTTTATCATTATTTGATAAACTTATAATAATTAGGATGCCTACGTATCTCGAAAGAATCAAAGCCCACGTAGTTCTTTATTTACCTTACTTACCTTTGTTTGATTATTGATCGGTTTATTCTTGGACGTTCTCAATTCTCGTCGGCGGTTGATGCTCCCGATTCCGATGTAGTATCCATTGTCATGAATGGATCTTCTTCGTCGTCATCATCGTCATCTTTCATTCCTTGTGTTCTTGTTATTGCTTGATCCCAATCTTTTTTGCATACACATACTTTCACGGATTCGGGAGCCAAGCTTGATCGTTTTTCATCTAATACTCTTCTACCTGCACTAAAAGCGGACTCCGAAACAATTGTCGAATCTGGAACTACAAGAACATCCTTTGCAATTTGGGTTAAAAACGGATATTGGTGGCTATGTTCACGCCACCAATTAAGAATGCTAAAATCACTATCATCGTTAATATCATGGGTTACAGATAGATAAGTATCGACAAAAGATGAAGTATCGTTTGAAATCGTTTTTTGTTTTTTTAAAATAATGTTGATCAAACCACCAAATCTACTTTTTTTAGATTTTAAAGGCATAGAAGAAGAAGAAGAACTAGCTTGTGCATTATTTACCACTATACAAATCATGCAATTTACTAAGAATAGATTGACATTTGTTCACATAACTTTGTACATCATACTCTTGTTCTAATTGCGTATAATAATAATCTAACATGTTTGTCAATCCATCGACTTTAACACCGGGATCAAGAAGACATGCAATGCCATATATAATAGGAAAATCAGAAAAATAATTCAACCATTTCACACGCATCAAAGAAACAACATGCTTTAAACTATCGAAATTAGAATCTTGTACACTAGACATAGCCATAACTATTTGAACACATTGCATGATCACCAAATGAACATTTGGTTCATATACTTGCGAAAAAACCTTTGTAGCATCATAATAAGATTTTAAGAGATCATAAAGAGGTTCGGCAAGTTCCCAAATGGAATCATCAAGAAGTTGTACATTTGAATCATTACGGAAATGTTCATTATACAAACAAGTAATAACTTTTTTATACCTAATTGCAACACCTAGCATGAAATAGGTAGAATTCCACCTTGTTGGTGTATCGAGACCAAACCTCTTCGGTTTCAATTGATGTTCCGTACACAATTGTTTGTATCTTCGCTTTGTTGTGCCCGTAGTTCTAAGCCACTTAATAACTCTTCTAATAGGCGTTAGAATAGGAGCAATATAAGCAATACCTTCTTGTGCGGACAAATTAATAATATGTGCACGACACCTAACATGTAAAAACATACCATCTAATAATAAACTTGAAATATTACTCTTAATATGACGAATACAATTAGTATTAGCCATAGCATTATCAAATGAGATAGTAAACAACTTATCAAGCAAATTAAAGTCACTACAAGTAGTATTAATACGCAAATATATGTTAAAACCGGTATGCGACTCTTCCATAACATCAAAAGCAATAATACGTTTTTGCAATTTAAAATCATTATCAATCCAATGAACGGTAACACATATATAAGGCTCACCTTGTCTTGAAGTCCATGTATCACTAGTTAGGCAAACACGTCCACTAAATGTACGAAAATATTCAATTAGCTCGCATCTAGTTTTGTTATATTGTGCCATAGTATGACGCTTAAGAGTGTTCCTAGGCACTTTTCTAAAAGCGGGTTGTAATGATAATCTATTAAACTCTTCATAATTAGGACTTTCACCAAAACTAAAAGACAATTCATCAAGACAAACAAAACGAGCCATACTATCAACCATTCGATCCCTATTATAATAAAAAGGGGTACCTCCACCGGGAGTCGGGGTCATATAACCTCGGATTTGCGATTGACCACTACGACGACTTGATTCACCTTGTTGTTGGTTTTCGACCTTTTCGGGGTTAAATACGCCATGTGTTTGTAGGTGTCGAGTTTGAGTGTCGGTTCCGCTACCCGCTTTCCACTTCAATTCCGTATTAATTTTTTTGTTTTTGCAAATTGTACAAATAAGTTTATAATGTTTGGCATTATTTTTGTCTTTCTCGACGAAGATTTTCTCAAAATAAGGCCAAACAAAACTTGATTTGACACCACATCGATTAACAATACCACCATCTTCTCCACCTATATTAAAGAATAGTGATATTAAATTATTAATTATGTTGTAAATTTAAATCAATTGAATAAATTAAAAAAATTGAAAAATTAAATAAATATGAAACTATATAAATTGAATTTTACCATCTTGTGCATTTATATTCGGAGTAGAACGAGGTGGTGGCATCATCGATGATTCTTGTTGTGACATATTATTACCTACACCTACAAATAAAATTATATTAATAAAAGAAAAATTGACAAAATAACAATAATAATTATAAAAATAAATTAAAAACATAAAGTTACCTTGATTAACATCGGTATCCCCTAGAAATGATTGCTCATACTCCCTCATCGTTCTTATTTGATCGGGAGTTAAATTATCCATTGGGTTAATATTATTTTTCGAAAAAGTAATTAAATATATTGAATACAATATACAATAATTATCAATACTAATAATAATTTTCAAATTAACAATAACAATAACAATAACAAAATTATTAAATATTGTATACTTAATATAATACTTGTAAAGTTGTAATAATTTTTTTTAACTAAACTTGAAAACTTAATTATTACTTGAGAATTGTAGAGTTGTAGTAATTGTAGAAGAAATGTAGAATAGAGAGACTAATTGTGTGGAAAATTGAGATGGATGAAGTGGGTATTTATAGATAATTTAGGGGAGGAGTAAATAAAAAAAAAAAATGCCAAAAACAGCCGTTGGAAGGCCAAACGGCTAGTTTTTTTCAATTGGGAAAAACTAGCTGTTTAGGGGGGCGGGCTGAAGCGGGCTGGTGCGGGCTAGTGCGGGCTAGGACTTGACCAGGGCTTGACCAGTGCTTGACCAGGGCTTGACCAGTGCTTGACCAGGGCTTGACCAGTGCTTGACTAGTGCTTGACCATTGACCAGTGCTTTGACCAGTGCTTGACTAGTGCTTAACCAGTGCTTTGACCAGTGCTTGACCAGTGCTTTGACCAGTGCATTGACCGGGCTAGTGCCTGAAAAGTCGAGCCCTAGCACTAGCCCGGGTTCACACGGGCTTTCCAGTGCTTGTGCCGGGCCGTGCCTTGACCAGGGCTTGACCGGTGCCGGGCCAGGACGGGCGCGGGCTTCTAGTGCCAAATGGCCAGCTCTACACCACACAATAAGCCTAGAACGAATTCTGAAACAATAAGAAAGATATGATCCACTTCTAAAGTTACCAACTCTAGAATTGAAATACAATTTCAAAGCTTGATCCTAAGTCACCGACTCGTACGAATCTTGCCTATCTATTGGTTGTCCAACACCTAAGTTACCAACTTGAATGTAGAACGATTTGTATGTGAAAACTCACAAAGAAACTTGGTCGCAACCGTGTGTTTATTACTTCTTCGAAATCTCAATATCTATTAAAATCCACGTCTCCTTTATATAGGAAACACTATAGAAACTGTTTAGACTCTTACCATAAGAAAGACTCTCTAAAGACACTCCTAAAATCAACTACTTTCCTTATATGACTCCTATTGAGTTAAGGAAACTTTATTTCTGAAAACTGTAAATTGCAATAAGGAAAGAACAACATAACACTCTCCTAAAGTCTCTAAGACTCTTTCCACGGGTGGGCTAAGGCATATGCACGAAATTGGACTATTCCAAAGTCCATGAGATCATAGTAACATCCCTTGGAGCTGTGTTGAGCCCAATGAACAACGTACTTGAACTTGCACTCTCAACTGGGCTTAGAACGACTTCCTCATGCTCATGTGCTTCTGCATCAACACACCATCACTTCCAACTTCATTTGATCATAAATTTTTATCCAAATAATATTTTGTAGAAATTCCAATTGGAGAAGAAAATACGTGATCTTACCTTTCCGATGATATATTATGAGCTCAAAATGAAGTTCGGAGGTGAGAGTTATGCACGTTCGAAGATTGGCCTGCGTACAGTCCCTCGACTCGAGAATCACTAATCTCGACTCGAGGAGGTTAATCTCTACTCGAGGATTTCTTCCCTCGAGTCGTGGATATTTGACATAACGGGTATTTAGAAGGACAATATTCTCGACTCGAGAGTGGGTGACCTCGAGTCGAGAATTACCTCGCTCGACTCGAGGTTTCCTTTCCTCGAGTCGAGGAAGATAGCTTCCGGGAAGTTTCCTAAGGGCTTTTGACGATTTCTTTTTCCTTAAGAAAAATCTATTTCGTCTTGTAGTGTCTTTTGTATTAACCTTAATAAAAGGGGCATGTAACCCCTCCCTAGTAATTATCACCTTATCACTTTTCATTTTTATGCTTGCATCTAGTTTTCATTTTAGAGAGAGAAATTCAAGGAGAATTAGTTTTTTCATTATGAATTTTTTCTCAAATATTATTGTAATAATTAGTATGGAAGGCTAATCACCTTCTAGACTCTTGGTGTAATCAAATTCTCTCATCCTATGTATTAGTAAGATTTTCTTCTCTCTATTTTGCCTTTAATTTCATAGTAATTAATTCCTGGTTCTTCAATTGCTTGATTTATCCTTGTTCTATCTAATTGGTTAATTGGATTGAATTGAGTACTTCATATGCTTGGTTTTTAATTGATGGTTATTGATTATTGACCCTAAAGGAAACAACTTTCACATGTTTAGTGTATGGTTATGACTAACTTGTGATTGGAGAATTAATTAGGCAATTAATAGATTAGATTTGATTAGTGTCGCGGTTGCGGCTAATTAGATACTAATTTGGGTTGTTGTTAATCTTCTATTAATCCATGCTCTTCATGCCTTTGGTTTTGAATTGTTTGAGTGGTCACAAGGCAATTTAGGACTTAAAGGAGGGGAATTTGGTAGCGGTTGCTCATATTCCCCACAAAAGAGGATTAATTGGTGAAAACCGAGATTATCTATGAATGACATAATTAGAGAGAGGTAAAAATTACTATATTAGAGTGTTTGAATATATTATCACCGAGGGCCGCTTTAGTTAATTTGATAAATCGTTTATTTCTTAATTACTCATCTTTCAAACCAAAAAAAAACCCCATTTATTGTGTTTATTTATTTTCCGCATAGAATTCGCATATTAGACTTCCCCCTCTTCTTTGTGTTCGATAACCCACTTACTCTATCTAGCTTAGTTAGTAATTTGTGGTAATTTGACTAGATTTAACGACAATCTTGCTGTCACCACTCACCCAAAGTCAATGTTTTAGTTCAGGCTTATTGCATGCTACAATACCATTTACATGGTAATATTCAAACTGCTTTATCATAGGCGATTAATTGATGGAACCAAATGGTTTGGGAGAAATTTCCCTAAAGTACCTTGGGAGAAATTTAATTGGTGCAGAGATATTAGATACTAAAGTCAAATTGATGATAATTGGAATATGCAATGAGGATCAATGCTTGTTATGTCAAAATGGGAAGGAGGATCACCAACACTTATTCCTCAAGTGTGAGTAAAGTACGAGATGCATGGCCATCATTATGAAGAAATGTAAGGTCATAATTGATGTGGTGAGATTGATGTACGTTAAGGGAGTCGATTTAGTCATATTCAGGAGTCTTGCGGAGCGGTTTTATAGTGATTCTATTGTCCCAATGTATCGGTTTGGTTGGAGCTTTATTGCGGAATTTTAGAAGATTTTTTAGGATTCGAAGACCCATGGTGACTAACCGACGATCGAGCGGCCGAACCATCGAGTATCGCGCTACCACGAGGCGCGAAGTGGCCGATCAACCTTTACAAATCATGCAAATCATCACCCTTCGACTCGGGAGTAGGACAAGTCGAGTAGAGAAAAGGAGCGAAATGAGAAGGAAATGCAAGTTCCTCGACTTGAGAGGAGGAAGCCTCGAGTCGGGGTTTCCCTTGCTCGACTCGAAGAACATCCTCCTCGAGTCGAGGATTCCGTCGCTCGACTCGAGGATTTCTTTCCTCGAGTCGAGAAAGCCAGCTTCCTGAAAGCTTCCTAGGGGCTTTTGACGGTTTCTTTTTGACTAAATATCTATTTTGTCTTCTACTGTTTTTTGTACTTAGATTAGTTAAAGGGACATAAACCTCTCCCTAATACTTATCACTTTTCATTATATTTTCATCTTGTTTTTCAATTTTAGAGAGAGAAATTTAAGGAGAGATTAGTGAAAATTAGTATTTTTATTACGAATTTCATCTCAAATATTATTGTAATAATTAGTATGGGAGGCTAATCCCCTTCCTAGACTTTTGGTGTAATCAAATTATTCATCCAATGTATTAGTAAGAATTCTTCTATCTAATTTGCCTTTAATTTCATTATAATTAATTCCTTGTTCTTCAATTGCTTGATTTACCTTTGTTTTCTCTAATTGGTTGATTAGATTAAATTGGGTATTTCATATGCTTGGTTAATTGGTGATGGTCATTGATTATTAACCCTAAAGGAAACAACTTTCACATGATTAGTGTATGGTTATGACTAATTTGTGATTGGGGAATCTATTAGGCAACTAATAGATTAGATTTGATTAGTGTCGCGATTGCAACTAATTAGATACTAATTTGGGTTGTTATTAATCCTTGCTTTTCATGGCTTTGGTTATGATTTGTTTGAGTGGTCATTAGTTTTAATCCCGTGCGATGCACGGTTCAAATATTATATAATTTTTAATAATATTTTTATGATTATAACCAACTATGCTATCATTTCAATAACAATAACTCATACCAATTGTTGTGTTGTTGCTTACATGTATTTTAAAATCTTGATCAATTCAAAAAAAAAAAATATATACAAAGATGTCTACATTGTTCATGTTTAAATCATACAGACAACATTTCTTATCTTTACTCTTCGAAAACACCCTTTTTTAATAGATAGGATTAGGTTCATATGAGAACCTTTGCTTAAATGAGAACCATGAGAACTCCTACCCACCATCAGATCAAAAAATAAACGCCTAAGATCTCACCTTTTTCTTAAATTCCTTCCTTTCTTTTTCCTCCCCACCTCGCTTTCTCTCTCTTCTAACAAGTCACAATTAATTAACTGACCACCACCACCGCCATTGACAGCCGGCGACCTGCAACGTCCAACCCCCCTCTCCGGCACCCCACCTTGCGCAAGCACCATGGCATCGTCCCCCATAATAACCACAATTTCCCTTTCGATATATCTCATCTTTCCTCCATTCTCCCCCGGAACACCACCATTTCGAACCAACCCAACCATTTTCTCATGGTGCATTTTGTATAACCTAGATGTGCATTTGGCATTACCTATTTGTGCATTTGGCAATTCTTAATTGTGCTTCTTATTATAAATCCCCAAAATAGATTGATGTGCAATTTGTAAAACCTTAATGTGCATTTGGGAATATCTATTTGTGCATTTTACAACTTGTAATTGTGCATTCTGGAGATGGAGGTTACTCACCGGAGTCGCCATTGTCGCCGTAATGAGAACAAATTGGAGGAGAGAGAAAAGTGGGAGGGAGGCAAATAGGGGGACAAAGAGGACGAGGTGGGGTCGCGGTGGTGAGAAATTGTGGTCGCCGAAGTTGGCTGGTACTTGTGGTGGGGTCGGAAGTGGTGCAGGTGGCGGCGTGATAGGCTGTGGTGGCTGGCGGCTTGGAGGTGGTCGGGTTTGGGAGGGTAGGGAGGAGAGAGAAAATTGGTTTGGGTTGGGTGGGTTTGTTTTTATTCTGATATTTAATTTTGGCCCATTATAGGGTGTTCTCATGGTTCTCATGGGAAGAAGTGTTCTCATGAGAACTGAACCCTTAATAGATATACTCCCTCCATTCAAGTCCACTCTTCCTATCACTTTTCGGCACGCACTTTAAGGTGCAATTCTAACTATGTTTGAGATTACGTAAAATTCTAAAATTTTGTAAAAATCACTATTGACATTTAATCTTATTTGTCTAAAATTTTTGGAATTTTACGTAATCTCTAACACAGAGAAAACCGCGCTTTAAACTGCGTGCCGAATAGTGTTAGGAAGAGTGGACTTGAATGGAGGGAGTAGTATATAAAGTCGATTGTAAGTATTAAGCATTGCTCATCGGAAAAATGTATAAATGGATCTCAAATTCAAAATTCATTTCAAATCAAATAAAATGATATATGTTTCAAAAATTTCTGATACACATAACCAATTGTATGATCAATCATACTGTGTTTCTATAATATAGTGTGAATGGTTAATAATTACCTGTGTAAATAATCCTCTCATTTTTTGTTCTTTCACCATAAACTAAACTTTTCGTTTTTGCTATCTCATCATACACTAAACTAATTGAGTAATTCTTAAGTGATGGACTCTTCTTTTTACTCTTTCACCATACACTAAACTCTTTGAGTAGTTTTTCAATGATCGACTCTCATTTTTTGCTCTTTCACCATAAACTCTGTGAGTATTTCTCAAATGATAGACTCTCTCTAAATGGTTGTCGTGTTGCTACTATCTACCTCTCTAATTTGCTCCGTGTGTTATCATATTCACAATACAAAGCGTGAATAGTGTAAAGTTAACATATGTATTTTTTAAGAGAGTTAACATATGTTAATTAGTTAATACTATATTGTGTTATTAGTTGCCTACATGTAGGTTAATAGAGGAAATGGTACTTTCAGTGTTCACACAATCACGTATAATAAGGAAAGTATGTTTACACAGTCACTTCTAATAAGACAATTATTATTATCAATTCCCGTTTTGATTTATTACGGCTCACAGTCAGAATCAGCGGTGAATTGTTTTTTTGTTGACATGTCGATAGTTTATTAAAGTCATGCCACATCAGCTTAATGGCACGACTTTATTAAAAGATATAGAATAGAATAGACCCCAAGTCTCATATGAGACCGTCTCACGTGAGACCAATACACTTCAATAATAAATAATTATATTTCTATTTTAGTTTTGTGTGTGTTGGTCTCACAATAACTTATGGTGAGACCGTCTCACACAAGACTTACTGATAGAATAGAATAAATAGATAGATAGATCAGCCGTATAAATGTCCTGGTTTTTAAAAAAAAAAAAAAATTAAATTCACACCCGCATATATTTTATGTTCATACTCACATACTCCGTATATAATATGGAATGTCCAATATATTGGAAGCTAATGTATATTGCCATTAATGTCATATCTATTTCCATAATTCGTCAAAATTTTCAAAAACAAAAGATTTGGTCGTCTACATTCATTTGGACTCATTATTTCCTTTTTATAGTATGAGTTGTAAGGATATGCATGAAATAACTGTTAGCGCAATGCTAATGTGATAGATAAGTAAGTGAGAGGTCAATGGTTTAAATCCTGATAGAAACATTGCCACTTGTTGCAATTTGATGATACATAAAAAGAACAACAAATTATTGATAATACTACAAATTCACAAGATTTGTATATATGTTAACGTTAACTGATACAACCTTTTTCAGACACCCTATATACAAAACTATATTATTTTACATATGCTATACAACATCAAGATCGTACACTTTCTTTTGTGCTTGTATATCAAGTACCTGCGTTGACAGTTCAGCTACGATGCAACAAAGATGAAACTGTGGCTTCACTATCTCTCAATGTTGTTCCGCGAGAAACAAGTTCAACTCGAAAGGCGTGCTCGCGGACTGACAACTCGACTAATCTGCAATTCAGGTTTCTTCCACTCGGCTTATACAGCCTCATTTGTAGATCCATTCATTCGAACGAGCTCCGGACTCATCCATATCTATGAAAATGCTAACAGCCTGCAGTGAGTCCAATAAGAAGTCGGGGTTTGGTATTCTTTGATCACTAGATATGTTGATTCAACACAACTTAAACTGGACAAGATAGGTTACTGAATTTTAAAAGTTACCTTGCCAATACGGGGCCGTTCTTTCAACTTTTCCAAACTGTTTCTGATATGCGACACAGCACCCCAGCATTTCAGCGAGTTTGCGACATCATCAAGCCTCAGTATGTATTCTTCTTCCGTTAGAGGGAAAGATCTCTGTGATGGATAGTACACAAACGAAATTCAATGACAAATTATTGACCCTTTTTTCTCCCTCTTCACAGTTGAAAAGCAAAATTAATGATGGATAAATTGATAAGGTAGTAGCCTAGTACGTATTATTGATTGGAAGAATCATCACAAAACATTATCAAGGACATGACATTGGTTAACCAACCAAATCTTTTAAGTGGACAACAATGTTGCACCCAAATTAACTGATGAGATGTCAAACAAATGTTCACGGCCATTGTCTGAACTTCTCATTCAGGCTTTGAAAGGAAAGCCCGGCAGTCTTGCAGAAACCCTAACCAATGCTGATTCGTGTAAGAAAAAGTGACCCCTTATAAACTTCCAGTTTCTTGACTAACATGCGCGGAAAAATATTAAAATTTCAGCGTCAGTTCCTGGATTACTCTCTTTACTTCTCCCTATCATACAAAAGCATACTCAATACTCCTGAATTCCATGTAGAATAGAATGTTCCAGAGTAGCTATACCCATTTACAGAACAGCCCTTACATCGGGGTTTTGGCCACATAAAGCTGTTCCTGCCAGTCAACCAAATTAAAGAGGATATGCTAACGAGCTGCATATAAGACTGCTTATGCTTCCATGTCTCCCTCTGAGTCTTTTCCTGATAGCCTCAGTTTTTTAGTGGAAATTAAGTCAGAGGAGACGCATTTTGTATCATGCTCTCTCAAAATTCAAAACTTCACTGACCATAAAATCCTTCACAGCTAGACAAAGTCTACTAGGGAGTTCGTGAAACGATCCATAGCCACCATACAATTAGGGTAAAGGCTAGTTTGATCCACTAGAAACACAAAAATAGGAAAGCTTATGTTCTGTGTTTCTGTACAGACCTTTTTCTGCCTTCCTCTACCTGTCTCCCATTGAATAGGTTCCATCCCTTCATCTTTCTCACAGGCCAGTAGAGATAGATCCACGAACTTTAACCGGAATTAGGTAAGTTATTCAGTAACACTCCAAAATATTCCTGACTCCCATATGATGCCAATCGCATGCACTTGTTCCCCAACAACTCCATTCATATATTGTACTACTTTTTATGTCAGGACTCAGGATACTCTCGTTAACCAAATTCTGCTGAAGATCATCATGGTTCAAAAAACAAGAATCTGAAAAGCTAAGGGACACGTGTAGGCACTCCAAACTATATTTCTCATGATAGTAAAAGAGGCCTCCTAATGACATTGTCTGGAGTAAGGGGAAAAAGATGAACTTGAAGAGTATCTATGACTTCTTCCGGCCTCACTATCAGAGTATCAGGCTAAGCCTTGGCATTTACAGGTCTAGCACCCTGTAGTACTTCCAAGTTCGAAGGCATTCATTCACTTTATGTATAGCATTACAAAATACTATGCCTACTGTGGACCAGTTCATTAAAAGGGGCTTCTATATGGTTAATAGGTGCGTGCTCTGTTGTCAAAATGCTGAAACTGCAGCACATCTTTTTTTTCCACTGTAATCTCTCCCTCTCACAGAACGTGGAACCAAAATTTGCATTGGATGGGTATACCAAGCAGGAAATGGACTCTAGCAAGGGAAATGAAATGGATTAGGAGAAATGCTAGGGGCAAAGATTGGAAAAATAATTGGTTGAGATGTTATGTTGCTGCCACTGTGAGTGAGCTATGGAAAGGAAGCGAGAACCAGATTGTTCCCATATCCAATTCTTAGTATCAGTGAGAATGTACTACAAGTGTAATGACTTAGATGGAGAAGAACTGGCTCAAAATCTAGGCACTAATCTAGTACTTTCTTAGAGCCTATTTGTAATTCTCAATAGGTTTGGAATAAAATCAAAATTTCTTCCAAAAAAAAAAAAATAGAAGTTGTCCAAAGCTTTTAATTTCTGACTAATAGATCTATGTGGAGTATCCTTGTCAAGTTCACGTCCTAACCTAAAAAATCAAACACAAATGCATTAAGCATGATAAGCCCGTGATAGGAACTTGTTTGCTTTCACAGATAAAGTTGCATTTCTATTATTCCATCAGTTGGGTCTCTGTAATATGTCACTCATGCCACATGAATCTTTCTATAGCTCAGAAATCTTCTGATAGAACAATGTCATGCAGGTAAAACATGCAATCTTCCATTCCCCCCCCCCCCCCCCCACCAAAAAAAAAAAACCAAAAGGGAAAGAAAGAAGGAGCAAGAAACCATGGTTTGCGGACTAACGACATGTCATTAGCAACAGATATAACATGGCTGTGGTGGCAATGTAGACTGCAGAAGCAAAACAAACAGAAGCTGCCGTTCCAAAATTTTACACATCTGTACCTGCTCTCTATATTTCCACATAACATTCATTGCGAGAAGGTTTTTGCCCATGAACTCCTGCATCATGGAAATCATGGTGCAATGGTAAAAGTGTCAATATAACCTCAATTGGAAAGTCTTGATGAAACTCAGGAATAACCTAAATGAAGCAAAACATATTAACAATCAATGATTTATATCAATGTCTAGGTTCTTGGCACAAAAGTACAGAATTTCAGGTTACTTGACTCATGAGAATGGAACAATCTGTTTAGTAAAATTCTGCAACTAATATTGTGGAGAGATACCGTCAAAGTCTAACTCATTTTAACAGCTACAGCCTATCGCGTAAAGCGAAACATCATAGGATAGTAAGACGTTAAGCAATGAAGAGGAGAAAGTTTGAAAACCTGTCTTTTCGACAAGTTTCTATAGTCACAATCTCAGAGACATCACATCCAAATACCCATTATGCAGACTATTGAGGATGAAGGAACTTTGTGAAAATGAGGGGAGATTTTGAAACACGACAGACATCAGCAAAGATAATGCATTTACTTTGGCCTTTTTTTATGTTTTATGATCTTCTCCTAAATTGCTAAAATGGGTAACAGTACCTTCTTTATCAGTTGAACATCATATGATCTTCCATATTTGTTCCTAATGAGAGCTGCAAGGTCTGCCCCACCAAATTTAGAGTCATCAACTCCAATAATTCTTTCTAAATTGTCCCTAAGACTGTCACGACTTGCCTGAAACAGAAACATGATATATCTTCACTGAACACAGTTCCTCTAAGTGAAAATCGCTTTTGTGTAATTGAACAATTAGAAAAACTAACAATAATGATGATATGCATTAAGGGAAGAAATTTATAGTTACTGAAAGGTAATGGTAGAAGAACAAACCCCTTGGTCTTGTGGTTTTGAAGATTCCTTGTTAGAGCTTTCATCTTCTGGCTCTTCCGGATCATTGCTATCCAACAAATTAGAACGGACAGTGTGATGGTTGCCAGCTCTATGACAATGATCATTAGATTTAAAATAACGTGCAGGAAAAGAGCTCGTTTTATGGAGAATTGACGGTCTCATGTGCACCCCCCTGCTTGTTTCACCTAATCTTCTGGAAAAACAACATTGTTGAGCCCCAGATGACCATAAGCTAGAATGCGCTGTTGAAACGCTCGTCATAAATCTGCAAAAAAATATCTATCGACAAATTAAATGTTCTCAATCACAACTTTCTAATTGTCATGGACTTAGATGTCAAGAAATTTCTTATGGTGTTCAACTGATAAAGAAGAATGTAGGATGCTTTGCTTAAAACAGGCACATTTTCAGTCAATACAAGCAGCTGCACAAATAAACAACTTCCTCGCTCAGACATGATCCACATACACGATTTCGAAACAGTTACCAAGTCATGATTCGCAACGGTTCTAAAAAATTGAAGGAAAGAGTTGGAGATAGAACGAGGAGAGCCACGTATTTTAGCTTTCTTCTGATTGGGTATAGAACCATTGTCTGGGCCTCAATAATCAGTCTAATTTTTGGTTGAGTTGGTTACTCAGAATACCTTAAGAAGTTAAGAGTGTGTTTGGAAACAAGGATTTGACTCAAATCCACAAATCCCATGTTTGAGAACTCAAGAACTTGAGAATTTAGATTTGTGTCAAATCCTCTAAAATTTGTATCAAATTTAATTAGGCCAAAAACAAATGACATCTCAAGAGACTCAAAGATTGACTAAGTGTGTACAGAGGTAATCAAAGATCATCTACTTCTATTAATCCCACCCTCCCCAAACATTTGACTTATATTTGAATTCCATATTCTCAAATGATGTAATTGAAATGATTACAAATTTTCAAATTCTTGTTTCCAAACGCTACCTAACATCTTTATTGCATCTTTCATTACCGTAAGGTAGGTAACAGCTATGGTTGGTCGTCGTCGTAGATTGTAGGTTGTAATTTTCTAGGAAGATCCATAGGGAATTATTTTGCACCCAGAGCTTTGGATATGGCTAGCTATGTAAATAAGCTATTGGGAGCACAACTTTTCTCCTCTGCTGGTGTTCATTTCTTAGCCTACGCTAGAGACTGGTCACTTCTGTTTAAAGGCTGAACCGAAATCAAGTAGTTTGAAAGTCACTGAGAGCAGTTATTCAAGGCTCACAGCAGTGGTAAACAGCAACATCATTTTCAATTAAACAGCAACGAAACTTGAATGATTCATGAAAAAGACCAAGTAGTACGAAAACTACTTGGTTGCCAAAACTCTAAAGTAGACAAGTTGGTTCTTCGACAGTTCGACTGCATTTCGCTTACACAGTTACACCATTCTATCCCTAAATGCATCAAAACCTAGGTATATTAACTATTGAAGGTGACACTAACGCATTGGAATAGCAAGGTCTTGAAGCAGAGACTGTTATAACAACAACATTATTCGTCGTCAGATATTTTGAGTAAATAAGTACAAGCCTTCCACTTAGAAAACAAGTTGCTCAGAGGTTTAGTTAATATATTGATACTCAAAAGCGGGTAAACTGCCATAATCAACTGATCAAGGGTACTGAATCACAACAAGATAATACAGCTTAGATGCTGCAGCAGAATGATCTTCCTTACTGAGATTGAAACAAGAAGTCAGCACCAGCAATTGACCCGTTACTGAGATTTGAAACAAAAAGTAAGCACCAGCAATCCGTATCTCCTAGTATTGGACATACAACCAACTACCCAAGCATAGACACCCGTGTGACGTTCTATCCCAAATCAATTAGTGATTTAGCCCACAGTCTCATCTCCTAATATAGTGGAGTTGAAGGCATGTCTGCGATGTTTTCATCATAAACAACAACAATGACAAAAGCATTACCCTAGTGTCTTAAAGACTCCCGCCTATGGCAAGTTATGGGCACCCAGCTGCCAACCCCCAGTTTACTACTACTCACAGTGAAAAAGACACAAACATTGGCTGCTAGTCACAGTGCAAAAAGATCAATCAACAACAAGAGAATTGAGCAAGAGCAGCAATTGAACATGTGGGCACAAGCGAAACTGGCAAATGATTAAGCTTCAAGGTGAAGCAAAATCAGCGCCGCGAGAACACTGTGAGACACTACCAATGAATCAAAATAGCCACAATCTCTGAAAAACCACCTTCTCTAAGCATATCAGTCAACTAGATTCGAAACACGTCTACATCAATAATTGGCCTCAAAACCCACCCTTACAAGGAGAGTATAAGCCGAAAAATAAAAGGGGTAAAACGTTACCATGATAATACAAAAATCAACACAGAAATCTATAGACACTGATCATATTTCTACACATGGAAGTTTGGGGGCAAAAATCCACCATTAGAATAGTAAATTACAGCAAAATATAGAGGTAAAGAATTTCTAGGTAACTTTAGAAGCAAAATCAAATTAATTAAAGCCTGAAATTGTGATTACCTAAGCAGAGAAGCAAGGAAAGCAGGAAGTGGAAGTTCTTCGATTGAAGGAGAGAGAAAGACAGAGAGCCTCATATGTCTGTCTACCTTTTATTTTCATTTTCGTAAGGTCGCAAATTAGTCAATTACAGTTGGTCGTTGTAGACCGTTGATTCTCAACTTCTGAGAGTACGTACAAGGATTATTTGGCGCCTTAAAGCTTGGCTCGGGTCGTCGGGCTCCTTGATATAGTGTCGGGCACAACAAGCTCTCTTGGTTTGAGAAATTCTTGTGTAAGATTATTCGAATAGACCTCATTGTCAAACTTAACGTCACGCACAACAAGAAAAAGACAACTTAGTAGAGATGAAATCGCTCTATGATTAGTTGTTTCATTCGTAAGAGTCGAAAAATGAAACCCCTGATTACTTATAGGTTTGTCACTCATACCAACCCTTTTGGTCGTTGAACCCGCCTTATCAGACGGTCTTTGTTTTTTTTTTTTTTCCGTGTAGAAATCAGTAACCAGGCCTCCACATGACACATCTATGCTGTCAATTGCTCCTCTCAATAAAGACCGGATTAAGAAGAAGAAGAATTAAAAAACAGCTCTGAAAGACTTGCTTTGCTTGAGGGATATGTAACTAGCTAACTTGGTTAACATTGGAGGAGCCTCTATCCAGATTTGCCCCTTGTTTGAAACTTTTAACAGATGAACTCCAGAAACGTGTGAAACTGTAACAAGAACATCAGAATATTCCATTAATTTCTTCAGACATATAACTGAGTGTCCGATGGCCTAAGCTGCAAATCACGACAAGCAATGATCGTCCTTTAGCTTGTTCATGTCCATATTTAAGTAGACCCCATACACATTTTACAAAGATCAGACCTAACTACACAAAAACAGATAGTCTACCCGGAATAGAAACCTTTTTGATTCACTGCATTAATATTTACAACTGCCAGTCGATGGGTAATTCGCCATTCTTCTCCAAGATCTGGTTTGTCTGAGAAAAGTGCCTACGCCACAGAGAAATACAGTTAGGCCAGATTTCCAACAATCTAGCTCACTTACAGGTCAACTTCGATTATAAACCACAACATCTAGTTGTGTATAAAGCTCGGAAGTAGCATCAACAGAAATGCACTGAGTTAGTTTGGCTACTATTACAACAGAAGCCCGAATTAAATTTATCTGATCATAATCAAACAAATACTTTCAAATGTGATTCTGAACCAAAAGCACTACCTGCAGCCAAAGAACCCTCTGTTTGCAGATAGACCAGAAGGGTGAGCTGACTTGAGAATATGATGCTTAGTCTCATCAATCAACCTGTACAATATTAACTGTGTCAACGCAGTCGCAAAAGCAAAAGCAACTTTTTACTTTTTCATTATTTTCGATTATCTGATGAACAATTATGTTACCCTATCTGAGTCCAATAATGTAAGAGGCTGTCCTAACTACATACTCCCTCCTTCTCACCAAAAAGGGTAAGAGAAAACTTAAAAGAAACAAGTGGGACACAATTTTAGGACAACAACAACAACCACCAAGCCTTTTCAGGGTCGGCTAACATGAATCGTCAAATGTACCCATCTCGTGTAAGTCATAAAAGTTAAATATCACTATGAACAAATTTAAAAAGTACTGAAACATATTTGACAAGAGTTTTAAAAAGCCATCAAAAGAAAAGGAAAGCAATAAATAAATAAAAATATAGTTGTAAAACAAGTGAAAAATGTATGAAATCTTTTACAAATGATAAGAAAAGGTTTGAGAAAAGTAGGACAAAAAATGGAAAATCATTAGAAAACCAAATAAAGAAACCAATAAAAGTCAAATTTTAGGACAGAGGAGAGATGGAAAGTAGTGATGTGGGATGTCCCAGAATGGAAAGTAGGAAGGTAGTCTGGATGGAGGGAGTAGAAGTGAACTCGATGGAGAAGAAAAAGAGAGCACCAGCAAAGGAAGAAAAAAGATCTAGAGCCGATAACACCAGAAGAACACAAAAAGTAAAATTCCATAAAGCAAGCTCAAAGAGACTTCTTTGATCCAAAAACGAATGAAATAGGTTTCTTCCATGCGTGGGACAAGAGGTATTAGCTTCTACGCTAAACAAAGTAATAGCAAAGCTGCTGGTATCATTACAGTCACATTTTATCTGAGCCCGGGAGATAGTCAGTTAGTGACTGATGACTTGTGAACTTACAACTCCCCTGAGATAGGATATGAGGCAGGAAACAAACCTGGATTTCTCTTGAGCAGAATTTCCCCAAAGAAGAAATACAATTCCTTTCTTCTTCTCAGAAACTGTTCGGATGACAGCATCAGTGAACTGCTCCCAGCCTTTCTTAGCATGAGAATTAGCTTGATGATTCCGAACTGAAATAAGTCGAGAACAAGCCAAAAAAAAAAGCAGCAAAAAAAAAAAAGTTAATACAGTCGAATAAGATATAAGTTACACATGACATCAACAACAATAACATCTTTACCCAAGTGCCTTAAAGGCTCCCGCCATAAGGCGGGGTAAGGGGGGGTCGGATGCACGCAAGCCTTACCCCTATTGAAACACAGAGAGGTCGCGCACGGATGACCCAAAATGAAAATTGTTTCGAGAATCGCACCAACTGAGTGCTTCACATATTATGAGTCATTTTGCTTTATTCAGAGTATTTGGAGTGTAAGTTCAGCGGGAATAGGCAAACGGAGACGGGAACGATCAATTTGGATGGTGAGATTGTTCAGGGATCTGAGTTTTTTCGATATTTGGGATCGATTCTTCAAAAGGACGGAGAATTAGATGGAGATGTGGCCCATAGGATCAAATCCGGTTGGATGAAGTGGAAGAATGCCACAGGACTTCTGTGTGATCGAGGAATGCCCAATAAGTTGAAGGGTAAGTTTTATCGAACGGCAATTAGGCCGGCACTGTTATATGGCACGGAATGTTGGGCCGTGAAAATTGGATACTAGAGAAGGAGAGAAAGAGATCTACAAAATTGCGCGCATCAGGGAGGACTCGGGACATTGGTAGGGTGAAATGCGTCAAAGATGTCGATCAAAAAGTCCTTGTTGACGTTAAGGAGATTACGGAGAGATGGAGATCGTACTTTGATACCTTGTTCAATGGTGATCGAGTGAAAGATATTGAAAATGTGGACATTCATCCGGGTATTGTTAATCGAGAGTTCATGCGGAGGATTCAGAAGGGAGAGGTGAGGATGGCCTTGAAGAAGATGGGACGGAAAAAAGCCGTGGGCCAAGACGGCATACCTATTGAGGTTTGGAGGTGTCTTGGAGACAAAGGTGTGGAATGGTTGACGACGCTTTTCAATATGATTTGGAGAGGTAATAAGATGCCGGTGGAGTGGAGGAAGAGCACTTTGGTCCCTTTGTACAAGAACAAAGAAGATGTTCAGGAGTGTGCCAACTATCGCGGGACCAAGTTGATGAGTCATACAATGAAACTTTGGGAACGAGTGATCGAGCATAGATTAAGAAGAAGTGTGAAGATTTCGGAGAACCAATTTGGATTTATGCCGGGGAGGTCAACTATGGAGGCAATCCATCTCATAAGACAGACAATGGAAACTTATCGGGATAGGAAGAAGGACCTACATATGGTGTTCATTGATTTGGAGAAGGCGTATGACAAGGTACCAAGGGAAGTGCTTTGGTGGGCTCTAACTAAGAAAGGAGTTCCGCAAAAATATATTAACATCATTAAGGACATGTATGAGGGAGCTAGCACGAGTGTACGGACTAGTGTAGGGAAGTCATAAGAGTTCCCTATTACAATTGGAGTGCACCAAGGGTCTCCACTTAGCCCGTTTCTCTTCGCTATAGTCATGGACGAATTGACGAGGTCAATCCAGGATGATATACCGTGGTGCACGATGTTTGCAGATGATATAGTGTTGATCTCAGAAACGAAAGAAGATTTGGAGAGGAGGTTGGAACTATGGAGGTGCACTTTGGAGTCGAGAGGGTTTCGGTTGAGCCGGAGTAAGACCGAGTATTTGGAGTGTAAGTTCAGCGGTAATAGGCAAACGAAGACGAGGACGATCAATTTGGATGGTGAGATTGTTGAGGGATCTGAGTTTTTTCGATATTTGGGATCGACTCTTCAAAAGGACGGAGAATTAGATGGAGATGTGGCCCATAGGATCAAATCCGGTTGGATGAAGTGGAAGAATGCCACAGGACTTCTGTGTGATCGAGGAATGCCCAATAAGTTGAAGGGTAAGTTTTATCGAACGGCAATTAGGCCGGCACTATTATATGGCACGGAATGTTGGGCCGTGAAACAGTGTCACGTTCATAAGATGAGTGTGACGGAGATGCGCATGATACGGTGGATGTGTGGGCATACAAGACGTGATAGGTTAAAAAATGAAGTTATTAGGGAGAAAGTAGGGGTTGCACCCATCGGGGATAAGATGATGGAGAACCAACTGAGATGGTATGGTCACGTGAGGAGGAGGCCTAGTGACGCGCCGGTTAGAAGAGTAGAAGGGTGGGAAAGTGGTAATATTAGTAGGGGTCGGGGAAGACCTAAGATGACTTGGATGAGGGTGATTAGAAGTGATATGAGCTTCCTAGGGCTTGAAGAGAGTATGGTGTTGGATAGGGCGAGGTGCAGAGACTCTATACATGCGCCGGACTTAATCTGACTCCTTTGATTTATTTGTTTGGTTTCCCCAACTCTTTTCCCAAAACTTTTTTTTTTTTTTTTTTTTGTAAATCTTTTGAATTTATTTTGACGACTTTATAAAACTTCCTTTGAAAATATTTAATTACTCCAAAAAGGTTTACAACGTTTTGGAATTTCATGGCGTACACAAGACGGTTACTAGATGACGATTCATGTTAGCCGACCCCAAATCATTTTGGGAATAAGGCTTGGTTGTTGTTGTTGTTGTTGTTGTTGTTTGCTTTATTCCATTATATCGCAAAGCCAAATAACAGATGACATATAACATACAAATAAAAATTTGGTGATGAGGCTAGCTTTTGAGGTATTTTACATTTTTGCCGTCTCTCGGGATACTCCGTATATTACAATCCCCATTATCATAGTAAGAGATTCAGAGTCATCATCAGGCAAAAGTGTTGGGATCTTTTAAGAATATACGACCGTGCCCTATGTTTGTGATGTAAATGCAAAAGGGTTAGCTGTGAGGGAAGAAGAAAACCCAGAACAAATAGCTGAGCTGATGGAAAGAAGGAAGAAGTTGCCTCATATACATGTGGAAGAGGAATCAGAGGCAAGAATAGATTGCTCCACCAGCTTAGTGTGGTACCAGACAGATACATAGTCAGGATCACTGACAGCTGAGCAAATGACAGTCAGCCTTTGGTTAAAGCTGTCCTCCTTGTTCTACCTATGGGATTATCTTTAAGATTACATCAGTTTGAGTACTCCTTACCCATATCAATTCTCAATTAACTAAATTTAGCAAGTTTTCCCTGTGTTGGACACATTATTCACTGTGTTTGTAGACTGATTGTACCAAGGCAGTGGATGATGGATCTGTATTGAATTGGGATTTATGAATGTAAAATTAAATATGGAATTGTGTTAAACATGGAACGACGTGCCCATACAAGTAGACCTAAGACAAAAACGCCACAGTTGAATCATCTGATCAGATATAAGTGACAGAAGTATAGTTTCTCGGACAGCATATCTAGCGATTAAAGAGTAACTTCTCATTTAATTTTTGAGTAAATTGCCAAAAACTACCTTGAAAACATTACTTCTTTACACAACGCCTTTCTTTTTCAACAAAACCTACCTTTTAACACCTCTTACAATAGACTACCTTACGTACTTTTTGTAACGAACCACTACGTTTTAAGGCGTTTTTTTTCTTACAAAAGACTACCTCATATACTTTTTTCAGCAAAACAACATCTTTTAGAACGGTTTTTCTTCTAGACTGCTTAATATATTTTTTTTCAACAAACACCACCTTTTAACAGTATTTTTCTCGCACAAGACTACTAGATTATACATTTCAGCGACAAATAACTTTCCGGCATTAAGCCTCACGTCTATTTCTTCCCACTATTTCTTTCTTCTTAATTTCAGCCATGCCCCCTCTAAATCCATAATATTGGTGTGTATGGTTGACACTTGACAGATCATTATTTTCATGTGTTTTCTTACCAAAGGTGTTGAAACTTTGGCTCCTAGGCCTCATACAGAAAAGTGAGTGGCTAAAGTTCGGCATTCTCAATTGACAGTTCAACGCCAAAAATTATTTTGGGTTAATTCACGTGGTACCCTCGTGTTTTGCCGATTTGCACGTGGTACCCAATGTTTTGCAAATTTGTACAAAATACCCTCGAGTCTTGACGGTTTGCACATGGTACCCTAAACTTAACCCTCCTATTAACACCGTCAATTTTTTTTTTTTTAAAAAGGGTTAATTCACGTGGTACCCTCGTGTTTTGCAGATTTGCACGTGGTATCCAGTGTTACCTTCATAATTTTGTTAACGCCGTTTAAAAGTTGAATTCAGTGGAGAAGGAAAAAATGATGGTGTAGTATTTATTATGGGTGGAAATGATGGTGGCTGTGGAAAAGGATGAAGATGTTGATGACGGTGGTGGAGAATAATGAATATGGTGATGATGAAAGTGGTGGGGGGAAGATAGAGATGGTGATGAAGGAGAAAATCAAAGGGTTTTTTTTCCCAATTAATAGTGTTAACGGAATTTTAAAGGTAAGGTACCATGAAAAAGCAATCAAATCTTGACGGTATTTGGAACAAATTCGCAAAACACTGGGTACCACGTGCAAATCGGCAAAACACGAGGGTACTACGTGAATTAACATTTTTTTTAAAAAAAAGAAAAATTGACGGTGTTAATGGGAGGGTTAAGTTTAGGGTATCGTGTGCAAATAGTCAAAACTCGAGGGTATTTTGTACAAATTTGCAAAACATTGGGTACCACGTGCAAATCGACAAAACACGAGGGTACCACGTGAATTAACCCAATTATTTTTGTTGCCAGGATTCAATTTGGTAGTCGTTTGTAAGAAAATAAGTATTAAAAGTGTTCAAAGGTGTGTTATGTTGAAAAAGGTATATAAGGTAGTCTTTCATAAGAAGAAGAGTGTTAAACGGTAGTGTACTAGTGTCATCTTTAAAAAAATATAGAAGGTAGTGTTTTTGAAGAAACAGAGTTTCTACAGTAGTTTAGACAATTTATCCATCTTTTATCAAATTACACTTTTCACATTTACTCCTTGACATATCACATAAGGCAACCAAGATTTAAACACTAGATCAACTACAAACCCATAGAAGAAAAAAAAAAGTACATAACTTCAACAAAAGGACATAGCTAGAGCAAACAAGCTCACCAGTTAGGACGGTGTTGAGCAGCAAGACACCCTGCAGAATATTAACTATGTTACTGTTCCACTTATAATATCAAATATTTAACAAGAATTTTAATTGTAGTCGTGCTTGAAACCAGGATTTTTATCGTCAAAAAGCTTGCACTACCAATTTCCATATAAAGGAAACAGTAAATGAAAACAACATTTCACGGGAGATGAGCTTAGACAGACACTTGACTAGTTCCAAATGAAAAATCATGATTTCAGATTGTACGTAACAAGATTGGGGGGGGCATGGATGGGGAAATACCTAGTTGGCAGGTATTTCCATTGAAAAGAAAATAGTTGTGTCCAAGATGCAAATTAAAATTGGAACAATAACCGGAATTCTGGGAATTATTCTTACCTGCACAGCCCATCTCTCCAAGTTTCCATGAGATGGAATAGAACATCCCAGGTCTTGCTTGAGTTCCTTAAATATATTTCCAAGACTAGACGGGATCTTGATACCCTCTGGAACTGAGAAAGAAAGGCCCATTGCTTGTCCTGGTCCATGATATGGGTCCTGGCAAAACCAATCTCGGAGTTCAATCTCTCGGTGCCAATTTCACATACTGTCAAATTTATTCAAAAGGCAGGTTTGGGAATGTGAAATATGCAGCTGAGGAGATGAGACAACCCCTTAATCAGCAACACGGTCCAATTAATAGTTTCTTGATGCCTCTTAGTAAAAAAAAAAAAAAAAAAAAAAGAAATCTCAAAACATTTCCATTTGAACTCTTGCAAAGTTGTAATTAAGTAGTGTGTGTCTTGGGGAGGTGAAAGAATAGTCTAATTTAGGAATTTGGATAAGAATATTTATCAAGATTAAGCATAAATACATTTATCAGCAGCCTTCTCAGACTCTAAGCGATGCACAGCAATCAGATTCCAGCACTCGTGTAAATTGTTGATACATGAAAATCTGAATGATACAGCATGTTGATTCCAAAATAAAATGAGCAATGTCATGAACTTCAAAAGGCTAAGAGGTTTAAGTTGTAACAAGCTTGTAATCAGTGGGCAAACTCGTTGTATCAGTATAACTTGAGTGACGTTTGATAACATCTGCAGATAGGCAAAAGTGGTATATCAAGGAAGGGAAAGAGGAAAAAGGTGCCCAAACGTCTTACACTATCAACCTTGTTTGGTTTGAAGATTTGGTAGAATGTAAACCCTACATCCGTTCTATGACATTCGATTTGCACCTTCTCATATTATATGCCCTTCAGCCAGCCATGTCTGCCTATTGCCTACCACCACATTTCACAATTTTCCAGACCCCAAATTCTTCCTCTCTCCATGGCTAATATTGACTATTAAGTACTGGCCCCACCATCGGGTCACCTGAAAGTGGTGGTCCTTTATTAGGTACAACATTTCACCAAAAGGTGACTGAGTGCCACGGCTGCGGATCTATAGTGCCACTGGCCACATTTGACCACCGTAGGATTGTTTGGATGACCTTATCTATTTCTTTTTTGGTAGTGCACTCCGAATTTCTGCTTCCCTTCCCTAGATGAGCCATTGCATGGAATCTTGGGACAGAATAGGATGACTGTATTTGGTGGACCAGGTGGTCCTGGAGGGGTTGTTGGATTTGTTGGTGTCTTTGGTGATTGTTTAAAAAGAGCAGGGTCATATTACGTGAATATATTGTGGATAGAGTTAAGGGTGGTAGATACCTTGACAAGTGTGGTGGGCTGTCATGACAAATACTGGGGCTGGGCTCGAAAGCCAGTGGGAGCTCTGCATGAAGAGGCAGTGATGAACAGTTGTTGCCAAAACCTTAGAAGGAGGAATCCTAAAATTCCAAGGGTGAGGTGGTGCAGCATGCATGAGGAAGTGAGATTTTGAATGAGGAAGTTAAGATAAGGGTAGAATTAAAAACACAACCAAACACTGCCAAAGGGAGTTAGAGACTCTCACTCCACCTCTAGGATCCTCACAACCAAACAACCCTCAACAAGAGAACTCATTTTGTAAGTTCTTCCAGGAGAAAATTCCCAGGCTGAATTAATAAATAAATCTACAGAACCTACAGCAGAAGACATCCGATTACCTCTAAAACATAGCATCTGATTTCCTCAAGGTCACACTAATAAATATGACTTGGTAAAGCGGTTGAAGCTTAGAAATGTGAGTCACCTCTAAAACAGATAACCGATGCGGTAGGCTATATGATTGAAGCACACACTTGATGATTCAAGTTTGAAGATACATTGTATCTATGGTTTTCTTACTATAGAGCCATGTAGTGGGATCTGTCCTAAATTGTAATTGGTACTGAACAAGCAGTTTGAGTAAGACATGAAGCATGAAATCTGGTCCGGAAACAATTGGCCAACAATCAAGAAATTCACAAAACCATACTCAGTTAAACGATGCCTTCTAGGTTTTGTTGGGAAAATCAGTTTTGGCACATGAAGAACCAAAACCTGCGAACTTGTTTCTCATGTCAGCATGAGCCTCTATCATAAGACAATGAGTCTTTTTATTCAATTCAATATGTAAGGCTTTCTCCAATTTAAGTACATCACAGATATTTTATTGAGAACCTTAAGTAAAATAGATGTGTTCCTAGTCGATATAGTATGTGACCCTGGAATGGAGATTAGTTAGAGATGTAGGCGTAAGTAGTTAAACTGAAGCTTCTCTAGGGAGTAGGCCATGATAAACTTCACTTGAAGCAGGACATGCTCGCTACAATGCCTCATGGGCTGGTAGCTGAAAGCAAAGTACGTATGCTACTACATTTTCCAGTAAAATTAAAAGACTCATGAAAAATCGACCTCTATTTAAGCCAAAGAAAGACAAAGAGACAGAAGAAAGGGACTTTGCACAGACAATTTCAAAGTTACCTGCCCAAGGATGACAGCTTTGACTTGATCAAATGGGGTTGAGTTAAGGGCATTGAAGATCAAGTGTTGAGGAGGATAGATGGGTGTTTTGCCACTACAAATTTCTGTCTCCACAAATGCGCATAGTGTTTTTGCATAAGGTTTCTGGAACTCTCGTGAAAGTTCTTGCAGCCAAGATTCCTCCACCAGGAGCTCCTCCAGCTTGACATATCCATTTCCCCCTTCAGCTGCTATGATCATACAATTTACATTTTAACAATCATACCAAAGTTCAAAATTTCATGGCATTGCTAAGAGATTGCTAACTAAATAGCGACATCACAACTCGAATTGACAAACAGATGATCAACGAATAAAGTTTACACCAACACATTCCCCTTGAATGTTCGACCACAGAGAAGTCTTTTTTTCAAAAGCTTTATTACGAACCATACTCACAAAATTATCAAGAAAATCCTTGACATTTCTCAGCATTATAGCATACCAAAACGCATATCCTTCTACTCGAAAGGAACCAATCACCAAATCCTTTGAGCATCACTTACATTTTTCTAAGAGTTCCACATCATCCATCGTTTGATGTTCATGTCTCAAGTACGAAGCTGCTTCCATTATAAAACTCATGGTCAAGCTAATAAAAAGAAAAAAAAGTCCAACATTCTTTGTCTCTCAATGTTCCTGCCATTCTTTCCTAAAATTGAGACTACACGACCCATATCTAGTAGCTAGCTGCTACACGATAAACTTTCAACTCGGTAAATTTACTCCACTTAAAAACATCCATTTACTCTTCTAGTTTAGAAATTTCTTCTCCCATTACCACTCCCCTCTATACCCCCTTCACATTCCCAACTTTCAACAGACACCATAAAATCGAAAACATAATTTCCGCTATTATCACTTGATCAGAATTCACTTTCATTTCCAAAGGAGCAAGAGATACACTGTTGTATTGAGTCTTGACCATACTTTGGTTTTGGGATATAACGGAATAAAGCAAAATGGGTCACAAAACTATACGCACTTCTTATATACTATGAGGTTGCAGTGGTTTGACGATGTAAGGCAAGTTGATTACGAGTCATCCGAAATCAGTCTCTTTGATTTCAACAAGGTTAAGGTTTACAGAAATCCGACCCCCACTGGCTTAATCAAATTTCAAATTCAAACTGCATTTTCAAATTAACTTCATCACTTAACCAAACCTAAATATTCAAACTAAACAAAGAAAAAAGGGGGAATTAAAGAAAAAAGAAGCAACCTTTAGAAATGTGGACCTTGTCGGAGCAAATTTTGAAGTTTCGCTTAGAAAGAGCGAGCGACTTCTTCAAATTCATTCTCAACCTCTGCTCCGCAATGAGACCGGACTCATCGTCGTCGCCGGAATCGGGAAGGGAAGAAGAAATGGGGGCGATAGAGTGTGAGCTGCCATCCCCGTCGGCGGTGATTGTAGTGGTAGTTTTGAGACGCTTACTGGGATTGGATTTGGGGAAGAAATCGACTAGGGTTTTGGAGGTGGAGGTGGAGGAGGAGGGCATGGTGGTGAAGGGGAGTGACAAGTTATGGCGGGAGAATGAGAGGGGGAGTTGAAAGGTTTTGGTAAATACTGTTGACGCGACCGGAGTAACAAGTGGTCTCATCATTTGTTCCTCCCCGATTCATCTGTCATTTTCTTGCAACAAAGTTGGGCTTCCGTAAAGATTCTACAATCCTTCTACTAGTATATTATAGCATGGTCGATTTGGTATGCTAGGAATGATATGGTACATGGGGGTGGCGTGACGGAGGGGAGGCGTGTTTTTGAGAGGGTTTAAAGCTATTTGTTGGCTCATGCAGAAACCAATGAGGGGCGCGCTGAGCAAAACAAGTGGTGGGAATGGGTGTGGGGAGATGGGGTGGAAACCACCTGATCCGGGGGTGGTTAAGGTGAACACGGATGGGGCTATTTTGGGAGAAGCGGGTTCGGGGATGGGGGTGATAATTAGAGGAGAGGATGGGGATGTGAGACGGGTGGGGTGTAAGAAGGCCAAGGCGAGGTGGGAACCTGCTGTGGTGGAAGCGAGGGCGGCGGAATTTGGTCCCCAAATTGCGTGGCAAATGCGGGCGGAAGATATGGTTCCAGAGAGCGATAGCCTTCACTTAATTAATGCTCTTAGGAAGAAGAATTTTGCTTCAAACTATTTTGGTTTAGTTGTACTAGATGTTTTTACGCTTTCTCGTAGATTTAGATCGTGTCTTTTTAATCATGTTCGTCGTAGTGGTAATAAGGCAGCTCACGAAGCGGCACACTTAGGTCCTGTTGAGTACTCGGCTCGTGTTTGGGTCGATAGTGGTCCTTCATCTGTACTTGATATTGCAGCTGCGGATTTCGTAGTTGCAACAACGTAATACAATTGTCGTGTCTTGACCCTCAAAAAAAAAAAAAATATTAATACTAAATCGCTAAATGTCGCCCACATTTATACATACAATACCCCAAAGACCCTTTGTACAATTGTACCTAGGTCTCGTTAGACCTTCTCTCTACCTCACACGTCTCTCTCTATCAATGTTGTGCGTCCCTCATTTAACTCACTTCAATCACCATCTTCAGGTGTGTTATTTCCAATGTCGAATTATGTTAATTGTAAACGTTTTAATGCAAAACTTCGAATGTTCTTGACCTCTGTTACTACAGGGCACGAATCAACAAGCTTCAATGAGGCTATGCGGTCTGTTCATTGGCGGAAAACGATGTTACACGAAATTCGGGCCCTAAAAAATAAAGACATGGGCAATAACGACACTACCAACCGGTAAGAAGGCTATAGGTAGTGAATTGTTAAACCGAGCTCAACCTATGAGTGTCTCACATTGGAAAAAGAGAAGAGAGTTGACATGTATATAAACCAAGGAGTTACTCCACCTATTGACAATTGGTTTGAGGATGGAACCTCCTTAGATTTATGACGTGGATTCTCTCTCCTCCTACCGGGTGTGGCCTAGGCCCCAGCGTGGTTTAACACGCTATCAGAACCCATGATTGAAGACCTGGGACTCAAGAAGATAAACTGGGCCTGACGCAGATGGACCAAGTTTACGCAACCGAAGAGAGCTAGGAGAGCTCTGGATCGCGATTCTACCGAAGAGAGTCAAAAGAGCCCCGCTGAGCCTATGAAAGTCCATGCTGCGCAGATGGGCAAGATATGAGAGCCGAAGAGAGCTAGAAGAGCCCCGGCTAGCCCCGAAGCCCAGTCTGCTAGTATAAGGGAACTCATACGTGAGGGGGAGTGTTAAAGTGAGCTCCACATGTGAGTGTCCTACATTAGAAAAAGAGGAGAGAGTTGACATGTATATAAACCAAAGAGTTACACCACCTATTGCCAATTGGTTTTAGCATGGAACCTCCTTGGGTTTATGACGTGGAATCTCTCTCCTCCTACCGGGTGTGGTTTAACATAAATGGATTTATAAGATTAAATTTAAATCCGATAGGAGGATTGAATGATATAAGGCACGACTTGTAATCCGAGGCGATCATCAGAATGAAGGAATTGATTACGACGAAACATTTGCGCCTACAGTGAAGATGGTTACGGTACGAACTTTGTTGGCCGTTGCGATTGCTAAAAATTGGGAGCTCCATCAAATGGACGTGCATAATGCGTTCTTACATGGTGATTTTGACGAGGAGGTATACATGAAACTTCCGCCTGGTTTCGGTGACTCGGCTCCGGGTAAGGTGTGTCGATTACGAAAATCTTTGTATGGGTTGAAGCAAGCGCCACGCACATTGTTAGTATGCCAAGCTTGCATCAGCACTAAAGAGGTACGGATTTTAGGCTTGTTGAAGTGATCATTCACTTTTTACATATGTTCGAGGTAATGTACGAATGAATATGTTTGTATATGTTGATGATTTAGTGATTTCTGGGAATAATGGGGATGCCATTGGTGAATTTAAGTCTTATTTAAGTAAATGCTTCCACATGAAGGACCTAGGGACAGACAAATATGTCCTGAGTATTGAAGTGGCCAGGAATGCTTCGGGAATTGTCCTCACCTAACGAAAATATGCACTGGGTGCAAACCTTCTGAAACACCGATGGAGTCAAATCATAAATTGGCATTAGCAGATGGTCCTGAATTAACCGATCCTTTACCTTATCGACGTTTGGTGGGACGTTTGATCTACTTGACGAATACGAGACCCCAGAGTTCAGCTATTGTGTTCATGTGTTAGCTCAATTTATGCGAAAACCGATAGTTCATTGGGAAGCTGCATTACGTGTAGTACGATATTTGAAAGGAAATCCGAGCCAAGGACTGTTGTTAAGACGGGACAATGACTTGAAGTTGCGTGCCTTTTGTGATGCGGATTGCGCGGCTTGTCCCGTAAGCCGAAAGTCATTAACAACTTATTTCGTGTTTTCAGGTGAGTCCCCGATCTCGTGGAAGACCAAGAAGCAGTCGACGGTTGCTCAATCGTCGGCCGAGGCCGAGTATAGGTCTATGGCTTTTACGACTTCTGAAGTGAAATGGTTGAAGAATATACTTCTTACTCTTGCCATGACACATGATGAACCTGCGAGTTTATTTTGCGATAGTCAATCGGCTCTCCATATAGCTCAAAATCCCGTTTATCACGAACGTACGAAACATATTGAAGTCGATTGTCATTTTGTACGAGACGAAATTACTACTGAAATGATATCTTTATGATATGTACATACGACACAACAAGTAGCGGATATCTTGACCAAAGCACTTGATACTCGTGCTTTCCGACTCTTACTATCCAAGTTGGGCATAGTCGATCTCCATGCTCCGACTTGAGGGGGGGTATTAGGAAATAAGGACATTCTTAGGGATGTCTTGTACAACAGGTTTACAACATGTTAGTTTGCTGGCTTCAACATATAGGCATTGGTGTATATATTTTCTTACCATTCCGTTTTGTAAAGTGTATCTAGGTCTTCCTAATTGTCGTGTTGCGACGCCTTGTTCTCCAAGGCTCAACCATGTATATATACTTGTCAATATCAATGGGAATAGACAGGAATTCTCAAACAAAACACAAGGTACGTTTGATTTATCGTTTATGTTCCTAAGCAGTCTGATTATATGAAGCATAAATTTTGAACTGATAAGTTCCGCACATGTTTCAGACCAATTGAGGTATTATGTATTGCAACTCCAGGTTTGTTGCCCAACTTATCTACTTCAAAATTTATGTATGAGATGTGGGCATGTCAAGAAGTGAAAGTTCCATTTGGTGTTCCAACTTTTTATTACTGTGTGATCATGTATGGGATAATTTTGGTGCATGTTAAACAGTCCAACTACATGTTTATACTTTGCGTATAATGTTTAAGAATGTGATGACTCGCCTTAAATTTTCGCTGAACATGATATTAACTGATGAACTGATTTATGCGGGTTATTAATCACATGATTATATTTTTTGTATATTAAGTTTTTGAGGATGTGATTGAGATCGTCTCGTACTCTCATACAATATAAAGCGATAAGTTGGATTGTCTAATACATTTATGATTTGTCCATAAAGTATGGTTGTGTGCGTTGATATTTTAATATGGTGGTAATTTAATCACTTGCTTGTGAGTAAATACGAATTCTCTGTGAAATTTAATTTGGCTTTGTGCAAATTGGAGAGGAACCTGTTGACTTGTTGATGTGAATATGTGATGATCGTCAAGATGATGTAAGCTTTAATTTGTGGGTTGGTGAGAGAATATTGTCGTGATATCCACCAAATAACCCTACTTCTAACTAATGTATGTAGCTAGAGAAGTCGGGATCGTATCCACGAGGAACTAGCTAGAATTAATTCTAACGATCTTTATATGCAAAGTAACGTCACAAAGGGGGCTTTGGAAGTCATTTGGTAACAAAGCAACAAGCATAAAATAAGTAAATAAGTGAGGGACAAGTCTTGGATCCGCAACTATCACTAACGAATTATTTCCGCAAGAAATCGAATTATTCCTTCACTTTGATTGCTTAATCGTGAACAAAGTTCTATTAGTTCTTAAAATTAGTGAATTTAAGTGACTGCTCTAAATTCACCCTAACCACTCTAGATAACCTAAACGATCGTCTTCGCTTCAACCTAGTGATAGAAATAACAACGAACTAATATCGATTAAGAATAACAAGTTTAGTTACTAATTAACCGCAACCGTGCATTAACTAATCCTAACCTTCAATTATCGCGTTAATTTCTCCTAAATCTAAAAACAGCGACCGCGCATTAATAAACGAAGGTTGCTTCACAAATCTAGATAATCGAATGCCACCAAATTATCATAATAAGCTAATAATCAAACCAAGCTAAATCTAGTAGCGACCTAGATAAAATGAGATAAGATTATAAATAAACGCAAAGAATAACAACCAATCAAGTACGTAAAGGAAAAAGACGACAAGTTACATTAATAACCGAAAGATTAGTGTTTCACCAAGATTGGGAGATTAGCTCTCCATTTACAAAATATGAGGAAAAGTTTTGGGGAAGCTAATGGGAGGAGTGGTGGAGAATGAAGAAAATGAGATAAGATAAAAAAAACTATTCGAGAGAAAGTATAATCGACTCGTGACAAAATACCGCGAGTCGATACGGGACACCTCGACTTGAGTCTTGTATGTCTCGATTCGAGATTTAACCCGTCAAAATCACCTTCTCGACATTTGATTCTCGACTCGAGAAGAATCAATCTCGAGTCGTGGCATTTTGCTCGAGTTGAGACGTATCTCACTCGAGTCGGGAAACTGCTCCGCAGGACGTTATCCAATCGCACATAACTCTCACCTCGACAGTCAGTTTTGAGCTCATAATATGTCGTCGGAAAGCTCGGAACATGAACTAACTCTCCAAGTAGAATTTATGCAATAACTGATCTACAAAGAAAGTTAGAGCGATCGGAAGTTGACCTTGTGTTTCTTGGCTATCAAAATTTCAACTCTTGAACTCGAGTCATTTGTAGGTAGAATTGGTCTTTGGTGGTGTCTTCCTTGGCTTTAACTTGGCCATTATTATTGTCTTCATCATGCGATCACCAATCCAAATGGAATAATTATATCTCGTCATTACAAAAGCAACTTATATTATCCGAATTACAACACAAACCAAGAAACAGGAGAATACTTGTAATCCCATATAAATTACACTAAAATGACCACCAAAATGAGATATAATCCACTACTTAGACACCACTAATACTATCAGATCATGGGTACGTAACGTCAGTTACATGCTTTCTAAAAGTTGGCTTGGTTCTTGAATTCTAGATATTTACCATCTGCGAGCCACATGTTTCTGGTTGTCCACCAAATCTATACTACTACTTTCATAGGCTAACTTCAACGCCTACGTGGCATTTGATGGAGGTGTTCTCAGGGGAAAAAGCCATGTCATAGCTGAGTTGTCGGCGTAGGGTGGGTTTCTTCTCTCTCTTCCACATCACTCAGTCTTTAATAACACTGTGGGCCAAAAAAAAATTATTGTATTTGTTTAATTCCGCAGGCCCAAAAAATTAAAAACAAACTCAATTGTTATATGTTTGTTCGCTTGTTGACCCAAACAAAAAAAAACAAACTTAATATTTTTCTGTTTGTCCGCGTGTCGTTACTTCGCGTGGTCTTTAATAGAAAGAGTTGACTGAAAAAATGTTGCTAAAATGATTCTGTGTAAATAAACGCTGTTATCATATAAAAAACAGACAAGCTGAACGATCCTCTGCCTCCCGCTTCCGTTGGAAAACTGTACAAACTCTTCTTGCTAATCAAGATAGCGGTTATGAAGCCGGAACGCCAATCAGTCCTGTGTAGTGTGCTTTTTATAAGGCGAATTCTCCCCTGTCTCGAAGCTGGTTAGTATGTTGTTTTTGCTAAACTATTTGTTCAATAATATAAAGTCGTACATTTAATTGGTTATATCAAAACTTCCTTTTGATTTTGTTATTGTATTCTGATGATTGTTTAATTATCTTTTTCAGGGATCCATCAATTCATTTGAAAAAGTTTGGGTTTGGGTGCTTATAAATAAGGTAATTCAATTTGCTTTTTAGGTCAGTTTTGGGTTTTATTTAACAGAATATGATTCTACCCATTCGGTATATGTTAGGGTTGTCGTAAATACGAGTTTGATAATATGTTATTTGTTCGGAGTGCATTGAGTGGTTTTTATGGGAAGTTTTGGATGTCGGGTGTGCACAAAAGGTGTTCGATGAAATGCCTGAATGAAACATTGTTTCCTAAAACACTATGGTTTTTTGACAATGAGCTTTATAAGCATGCAATTATGCTGAATTTTCCTCTTTTTTTTTTGGTAATAATGTAGGCTCGTAAGTGAATTTCGACAAACGAGGTATCATCTCTAATCTTGCGAAACCTAAGGTATGATGCAATGAACTTTAGCTTGACTATTTTTGTTGTTTGTGAATCATTTTGTGGGAGCTACAAAATACGAATTCAGGGTTATTGCTATAGATTGTTATCAGCCTCGGATTGTTGTTTACCATATAATCTCGGAATGTTGTTTACCATATGATATTTGAGACTAAAAACTGCCCGGCAGCCAGCCTTTTTTTTTTCTTATTTGTGTAGCAAAGCAACTATTTTTATTAAACCTCTGATGAACGATGGACTGTAGATTGTGGCCTATGATTTTTGGTTGTGTAATTTGTCATTTGTTGGTCTATGGTTAGAAACTTAGTGTTCAAGGGTTTCTTCTAACCTTTATTAATTGGTTTCTGACTTTCTGTTCTTATAATTGGTATCTCTTTTCTTTCTTCTTGATTGCCCTCTTTATATAAATCAATCTACCGTTTGTAGTGATAAACCCTTTATCCCTTCTTATACCGCGGCGAAAACAAACCCCTTCAGTTCAGGTCAGGCTTCTCTTTGTGTTCTAATTAGTTTGATAAATTCAATTGTTTTTTCTCAATTAAGATATATAGTTCTGATTTGATGATTTCTTTATGGTACTACTTGATTTCATTCAATCAACTTAGGTTTGTACTTTTTGTGGGTATAATCTACCGAAGTCAATATAAGAGATGGAATTCAAATCCCAAAAGCGTTTTAGGCTTTTTATGCAATTATTGATGAAATATCGTCTCTTTATGGTGTTATTGTGAATTAAAATGTCATCTAGGACGCTGTAATTTAAGTTGTGGTGGTTTTGATTCTTGCCATAGGAGTTGTTTTGACATCAATAATGTCCACACATTTTAGGGAATAAGTATGTTTTGAAGCTGATATGGCGTTAGAGTAGTGTGCTAATCCGCGTGATTTATACGCCTTAGGGTCTATGTTAGTGTGATGTTATCGTGATTCGTGAACCACACTACTAGGAGTTGTTTGGAGCTTATTAGGTGGTTTTACGGGTTTTTATTCGCTCAAGACCCTTTGGAGTGAATTAGGAGGGAACGTGGAGCGGGTTGGAGTCTGATCGGGGTTCGAGAGAGACTAGCTCGGGTACACATACGATAATCACAAGTGCTCGAGCCACGAAGGAATGAGAATCACAAGAGCTCAAGCCGCGGAGAAGAGAAGCAAAATAAGGAGGAATTCAAGTTCCTCGACTCGAGAGGAAGTCGCCTCGAGTCGAGGATTTCCTCGCTCGACTCGAGGAGTGTGTCCCTCGAGTCGAGGAGGATTCCGTCGCTCGACTCGGGGATCTCTTCCCTCGAGTCGACGAAGTGAGCTTCCGGGAAATTTCTTGAGGCTTTTGGACGGTTTCTTTTTTTTGTGAAGAAATGTTTATTTTCGTCTTTTAGTGTTTTTCTTTGGTACTTATCCTTAATAAAAGGGGCATGTAACCCCTCCCTAGTAATCATCACCTTATCACTTTCATTTTATTTTTGCATCTAGTTTTCATTTTAGAGAGAGAAACTCAAGGAGAATTTGTATTTTCATTATGAATTTCATCTCAAATACTATTGTAATAATTACTATGGAAGGCTAATCCTCTTCTAGACTCTTGGTGTGATCAATTCTTCATCCTATGTATTAGTAAGTATTTTTCTCTCTATTTTACCTTTATTTTCATTATAATTAATTCCTTGTTCTTTAGTGCATGATTTATCCTTATTTTATCTAATTGGTTGATTGGATTGAATTGAGTACTTCATATGCTTGGTTTTTAATTGATGGTCATTGATTATTAACCTTAAAGGAAGCAACTTTCACATGTTTAGTGTATGGTTATGACTAACTTGTGATTGGGGAATTAATTAGGCAACTAATAGATTAGATTTGATTAGTGTCGCGGTTGCGGCTAATTAGATACTAATTTGGGTTGTTCTCAATCTTTTATTAGTCCTTGCTCTTCATGCCTTTGGTTGTGATTTGTTTGAGTGGTCACTAGACAAATTAGGACTAAAAGGAGGGGAATTTGGTAGCGGTTGCTCAACTTCCCCATAAAAGAGGATTAATTGGTTAAAACCGGGATTGTTAATGAATTGGTAATATTAGAGAGAGGTAAAACTTACTATATTAGGGTGTTAGAAGAGATTATCACCGAGAGTCGCTTTAATTAACTTGTTATCTCGTTTATTTCGTTTTAATCCAACTTTCAAACCAAAAAAATCCCCCATTTATTGTTCTTATTTCTTTTATTTCTTATTTTTCCGCACTAGAATCGCATATTAGGACTTCCCCTCTTCCTCGTGGATACGATACCCACTTACCCTTGCTAGTTAGCTTGATTTAGTGGTAATTTGACTAGGAATAACGACTTCTTAACGTGTCAGAAGCTATCAAAATAATTGGATCTTAGAAACTGTGTTCGAGTAACTTCAATTATAATAGTTGTGTATTTCTTCTAATTTTTTGCGAGTAAACCAGTTAACAAATCTTTTACTTGGCTTCATGTTTTAAGACGTTGGAACAAGAATTTTCAAGGCTGAAACTCGATTATGTTTGGGAGTACTATCTCGGCAACGATACTTATTATATTCTACTACAAGAGTTTGATTTTCTATTCCCCTCTAATAGTTTAAGTGGTAGCGTTTTCTTAGATAATCTAGATTAACGGCAACTCCATGACCGAGATTGTGTAAGGTTCTAAGTTGGTCACTGTACGCAAATGTTCTCATCACAGCAAATAAATTTGTTTTTTTGGAGTTATTATTCATGCTTCTTTAAATAATATCTTTATGATAATCATATTAGCTATAAAGTGATAAATGTTTTGATTTAGGGAGAGTGATTACGAAATGGTGAGAAAACCAACTTTTGTGAACATTATTAATTCCCAGACATGTTTTCACAACTCATGATATGACTCATACAATCATACCCTATATCCTTCATATGCAGTGTGTCCTTTGTTTAAAGTCGTTTTCTCAAATGTCATCATATAAGTCCTAAAAGATGATATTGAATGTGTTCTCCTTGCTGTATTCTAAAGGCTTGAAAATGACAGCTAACATTGGATAAGTGGGCTTGATACGAGTACGGAGCGGATTATAAACTTTACTATAGGACAGATTTATGTTCTGTACTAATGTGGGACTATTTTTGGGTTTTTCTGTTTTATAGGACGAAAATAAGAACAACAAAAAGAATAAAAGATATGGATGAACAAGTTAGACCTATAACTCGTCCAAACTATGATCAAACCTAGACGCCGATCTAAGTAATGATCCACTACTCACTAATAACGCGATTAGCAAATAATGTCGAACTAAGAATAACACTACCTAGCTCAATTTGTGTTCAAAGCCTGAACGATTTGAAAGAAACTCTCTTTCGACTCTTTGATATTAATTCTCAAACTGTCTGTCTAAAAACAATACAATATGGGTGCTATTTATAATAGCCTAGACCTCCTAAAAGAAAACAATAATGAAATATTACTCCTAATAAGATATGGAAACATGACTTCCAATATTAATTCCTATATTATAAGGAAATTTATTCTTTGACGAAAATAAAGACCCTTAACTACACTAGACTCAAGAAATTAGGAAATAACATCATTTAGCTTTTCCTAAAATCCACTTCCAATCACAAAGAGGCCTATCTCTAGATTTGACAGTTTTCCCTACTTGATATCGTATCATCCTCCCCCTCTTAAAAAAGATTCGACCTCGAATCCAGTAAGATGAAGTAAACCCAACATTGAAAACACTTACTCCTTTTACACTGAACAAGCCTCTTCGCCTTACCTTTGGTTTTCGTTCAAACCTTAACTTGAACTTGATATGAGCCTTGTTCACACCATTTGAACCAAAATTCTCCATTGTATGTCTTAGATTTTCATGCTCCCCAATTACCACGATCAAAGATTTGAGCTTTTGTCCATGTAGTCTCTCTTTACTTGAGTCACCATTGTGATGCACGATAATATCATCAAGCAATATAATTTTTCCAGTGAGATCACCACAAAGGTGGTTATCAATGTATTCTTCATGTAGAGATTTATATGAACTCTCATAGGAAACTTCATTGTGCACTGATGTTTCCTCAACAAACATATCCATCTCATCAATATATAGGTGGTAATTCCGATTTAAAGAGACTATTACCTTCATCTTGCTCACAAATTACTCGAGTTCGTGAAATAATCTCGTCATGTCTTACCTTATCCCTTTTGAGGTCTTCATGATCAATCACCGTTAAAGTGACTCGTGTTTCTTCAACCGTAGTTGGTTCTTCACGAATTTCTTCTCTAGCAAAAGAATTGAACTTTGTATACATGTTCATTATTCGAAATTCTCTATTCTCGCTTATCCTTGTTAACGCGAATTTCGTATTGAGACAAAATAAGGAAACAAAATAAATATTTTATTAATATCAGAAAGTTATGTGTACAATCTCTAATGTAATCCTCTGAATTCTACTACGCAGTAGGGGGTACGCCGTACGATACACTACACTGGTAGCGTACGTGCTGTAGGGGGGTGCGCGCGTCGTCCGCGTGCGTTGTCGTTGTTCTTGAGAGGGTCGCAGGGGACTTGAATCTCTCCTTGAACTTGGTTGTTTGAACTTGTGTTTGATTTAATTTGCAGGCGGCACGGATGTGCTTGTTGACTGCGTGTGGCTGGGAGTTTGTAGAGAATTCCTCTGTGGTTTTCTTATCTCTGATTTTTCCAACCTTCAAATGAATGAGTTTCACTGTATTTATATTGAGTGAAAACCCTGATTTCTGGTGGGTTTGTAGTCACTGGCCCATTTTGTGGGCTTGGCCCAATTGCCTGTTTTATCCGAATCATATCCGATTAACCCAAATTAGTAATCGAATCAACCCGGATCTCATTTACGGGGTAAAATTAATTAAATTGAGTTAAGATTTGATACTAACTCATAATTAATTAATTAATTTAATTTACGGCACATTAACGAATTTTTAGTGCCAACAAATTGCCCCCTCGGTACTTTGTCGCGTACACTATGCAAGTGTTTTAACGCGGTGAAGTACCAACTCTTTTGATTTTGACTTGGAAGTCGATGAACACCGATTTTGTTGTAAGAGTGTTCACACATTTTTTAACGTCACCCTGTCATTTGTCGACTTGGGGATGACAATTTTGCCCCCAGTACTGCCGACATCACCTTGTCATTTGTCAGACTTGGTGGATGACAGCGGAGCAATTTACGTTACCCTGTTAATTTTGTAACCTTAGCGGATAACATAATGATGGGCGTTTGATTTACGTCATTTTGGGTACCGTAGCAGGTTGACGCATACCATTTGCAATTTGACATCTTTCCATACCCTGTCGAACTGACTTGGTGAGTATAGGAAAAAAATTACTTCCCTTCTCCCTTTCCTTTCTTTAGGAAAACATACCCAGTGACATTAGCTTACGAAAATCGGGTATGATGGAGTAAGGGAAATATGTGATTTGGAAATCAGGGTGAGTTTCGACGGCTACTCTTGATGTAGGTTTTTTTTTTCCTAACGTAACCTTCGCTTGACTTTGTACCTATATAATTTAAGCCGAATGTTGTAGAAGCACGACGCCGTACTTCGAAAATTCCGCACAATTCAACTGTTGCTTTGACATTCAGGTAATTAATCACCTCTCCTCTTTTGCAATTCGTTTGATTTTAGTGTGATTGTTCCTTGAATGTTGCGTATTACGTATGTCTGTCACTTTAGTCTTGCCAAGTTGCCATTGATTTTCATGAGACAACAACACCGTCTAACCCAAGCTTTGTCTCCTGTTATGCAATCATATGTTCCTTCATCTTCTTCCTTTTATTTTTTTGGTCTTGGAATTTCGCAAGCTCGGCTTAGCTTGCTCTGTCTCTGGCTTGAATTTTTGTCCCCACAGAATATGATATAGTGTCCTGAATACCCTTGCTATGTGCACCACTACGAACGTAATTTTGATGGTATTGTTTAGCTTGGATGGTAATCTTAACCCTCGATTCTTTTCTTTGCAGCAATTCTTCAAGGACAATTTTCGTTGATCTCTGCAAAATCGAAAGGTAATTTGCGCACCTCTCTAGCCTTGTCTTTTTTTTTCATGTATTTGGTTGATCGTAGGATATCCGAGGTATTTTCCAAGACTTATCAAGGTATCCAAGACCATTCAAGATCTATCCAAGGCTCATCCAAGACTCATCCAAGACCATCTAAGACTATCCAAGACTTATCCAAGACCATCCAAGACTTATCCAAGACCATCCAAGATTCTTTTTTTTTTTTGCAAGACCGATCATGATCAGCCGCCTCTTGTTGACGACCCTTTTGTAATTCCTCTTTTTTTTTTTTTGCAGGTATGGTCTACTTTTCGCACTACGAGGAGGGTGATCGGGTATTTCTGAATGTCGGCGACAGTGAAGATGATCATGAACAAGATACTCAACTTGCCGTGACGAAGTCCCTACTGCGCATTGATGAAGGCACACTGCCGAATGATAACTCAATGGAGTTTCCAGAGCACATGTCCCTTGCAGTTAAGGCTAGTAACAAGGGAGATGGTCATACGTTGGTGAGTACCATGCGTACTGAAAACATGCGGGATGTTGTGTTTCCACTTCTTGGTCGTAGGATTGTATCTGGAAAATTGAAGTGGGGAAGTCGCATCATCCAGACTCTTGGAGAATCAAATTTCATCTCTGGTTATTGGGAGTGGACGGGAAATGTCATTTCTCGATTTGGCCCAGTCCTGAAACAGTGTTCAGCTTTTGAAGGGGTATATGCTTCGCTGTATTCTTATGACAAGGAACCTTCCATTCTCCAAGCGTTTTGTGAAGCGTGGTGTCCAACAACAAATACTCTTCATACCATGATTGGAGAGCTCTCTATTAGCTTATGGGATCTTCACAGGCTTAGCGGGCTACCTATCGTCGGCTCTTATTATGATGAAGCAGTACCTAGTTTTGATGATCTCGAGCAATGCAATTTAAACGGTGCTAAAGGGGTTCCTCGTGCCTGTCACTATTTGCTAGCAGCTTATCACTTTCTCAGAAAGCAATCAGAAAAGGGTGTGACTGCGCAACAATGGGTCAGATTTTGGTGGAGGAGAAAACCGGCTCGCACGGCCCCTTCAAAACGCCGAAGAGAGACCAAGGGTCCCCCTAAGCCACCAAAAGATTTACCTCGTTGGATAAATTCCAAAGAACTTATTTGGACAAAGGAAGAGGTGAAACTGTTTGACGAGCTTAACATTTCGGGTGACGAACAAAAGGAGACGACCTACATTGCCCCCTTCTTATCCTGCTGGCTGTGCACGTTTGTACTTCCGGAGACAAAAGATAGACTCATTAGACCAGGAACCTTTTAGGTAGCAAGTTTGATGGCGCGAGGACAGACGTTCGGTCTCGCAGTTCCCACACTAGCGAGCATCTACTATGGCCTAAACATGATATCTGTGCATGATAAGTCAGGCTATTCCGGTGCTATTTTTCCGGCCCACTTCTTACATGCTTGGCTAGCATATTATTTCCGAACCCACCATGAGCCAGAAACTTATCCAAAAGGGCCAGCCATGGCCTTCTACTCAGGGGCTCAACAAGGCAAGTGTTTCCAAGACGGTGAGGCGCGTGAGCTTATTCATGGAGCCAAGACTGTCCAAATTGGCTGCTTCATGCGGGTCTATGACAAATCCACCTGTTTATACGACAATGGAGCGTTGGGTGAGGATGACTTCAAATATTTTGTGTGTTTGCGTTCTACTTTTCCGCCACTTCGCTATGGTGGGTCATTTGTGTTTGAACCGTACAACCCTTACCATTTCTGTAAGCAGTTCGGCCTTTGTCAAGGTCTTCCTGGAGTTCCTGTTGATGACGTAGATACTACTTATGTGTCGTATGAGGAAGCTGTAAGAAGATGGTGAATGATCTTATTTAAGGGTAGCAGATCTCGTGTATTCCTAAATCCGCCGATAAGAAATACGATGCGATCCTACAACACAATAACGTTTGAGAATTGGTGGAGAAATGTCAACGTAAAAGATCTCCATGCTAATGTTTCAACACTCAATTTGAGTGTCATTCCGGATCCGAAGAAGAAGCCTTCGAAGGCCACAAACAAGAGGGGCGGTGTAGGTGCGTCTCATGACCGTTCGCATACCCATTCGATAACAGAGGGTATTGGTGAGAGCCCAAGTGTTCCTCACGCCTCAGAGGCTCCACCCGTCGTGCGAAAGCCAAACCAGATCTTGGCTGTTGAGAGTAGTGATGGCGAATCTGACGCGGACTTCAAACACAATCGTCGTGGCAAAAGGAAGAAAGTCATACATGTTGGAGAGTGCTCCAGTCTTTTTGAGAAAGACATGTTTGACGGCTTATCTGACCGTTCAGATGCTTTACCTATAACCCTGGTATCTTCACTTCCTTTTTCTTTTCTCTCTCTCTTTTTTTTTCAACAGTTTGATGTTAACTCTTGTCGTCCTTTCAGGGAGACAAGCCATTTGATTTGACAGAAGAAGTTCACGTTGATGGTATGGACCTTGACCCTCCTCCACAGAAGTTTGCTTCGCGTAGAGGTAAGGAGATGAAGTTTTTGACCCAGAACAACACAGTCGCATCTTCAACATCGCACACTTCAAAGTCTGTTGGTTTTTCGCCCTCTACTAGTCAGAGATCTGTTGAAAGACAGCGCTTGTCTTCTGCTGCTATTCCCAAGGTTCTTGAAAAGAGGACATTTGGCACTATTGTAAGTGCGAGGAGGACTGTAAGTCCCGAGCCTTCTGTATTGACCACCATGCCTAGAACCAAGATGAAAAATACTGTTAACGACGTCCTGAAAGTGGCCGCTAGTGGTTTGTTAACAAATTTGAAGGATGCGGAATTTGCTGAGGTGGAGGATCTTGCTAAAGACGGAGAAGTTGTGTATAAACTCGTGAAGCTGTGCAAGAGTGACCCAACGCCTCTAAAAGAAAAGATTGAATCTTATGCTGCAAATATCCAGACTCTCTTGCGCTTAGAGAAGACTGCCGCAGGAAAACATTGTTCAGAAGATTTGAAAGAGACTATTGACTCAGAGCGTGAGGAACTTCGAAAGGCTGAGTCTCTTGCCGCTGCTGCTGGGGAGGAATATGATTCCATGGTTAACCGTCGGGCTTCTACTGAGGGAGAGATCGCTTCTCTAGAAGAGAAGTTGAGGATAGCTCGAGACCTGCTGGACCAACAGACTACCGACTTGGGGGTATTCGAAGTGTCATGTGCTGCTACACAGGAGAAGGTGACTGAAAAGTTGAAAATGATCGCTGACTTGGAGAGTGTTCCAACCTTGAGTGCTGAGGATGCAGCTGCACTTCGGAAATGAAAGCATTCGGTTTTGGAGATGCAGTCATCTCTTAACCCAGATGATTGGGAGAGTTTAATTTTGTAGAGCAGCATTTCTTTTCTTGTTTGTCTTGTCGTTTCCTTTTCTTCGTTAGCTTATTTGACAATGTAAGAACCATTTTCTTTCGTTCGCAAGCGAACTATTTATGAGATTCATTATTCCATCATGTGTTTGTTTTGTGTTTGATTTTGCCGTTCACAGTTTAGCCTCATGCGGGCCAGGAGTGTTTCCTTTTTTTTTTTTTTTTTTGGATGGAGTTTTTTTTTTTTTTTTTTGGTGTGGCTGCACCCAAGTAAAGTGTTTACTTAAGCTGCCTACGTACCCGCAAATTCGATTTGCAAGATCAAGCCAACGTAGTTCATTTGGGGTATGCAGTTTTAGCTCGTGCTTAGGAGCAGCTTTGTTTGTGCTGCTTAGGGATAGTATCACTTCAGAAACTTCCCATTGATTGGGCCAACATGTAAGCCATCATGATCAACAATTTTGTATGCACCGTTCGTGTAGACTTCTTGCACCACATAAGGGCCGTCCCATTTGGATGGAATTTACCTCCAGTTTTGCGAGGAATGATGATTGGTCTTCTGACTGCTAACACCAAGTCTCCCACTTGAAAGGAACGAGGTCGCACCTTTTTGTTAAATGCGCGAGCTATTTGTGCTTCATAGCACTCAAGCTTTTGTTGCGCTTGCAGTCTCTTTTCGTCGAGCGCTTCTAACTGGCGAAACGCAACTTGTCATTCTCATCAGTTGTAAGTCCTTCTTGGATGGTGATCCGTAGGGATGGTTTTTGAAGTTCCAATGGGACCACTGCTTCTACTCCATATACCAATGCGTATGGGGTTGCTTGAGTTGCCGTTTTGTATGTGGTACGGTATGCCCACAATGTTTCGCCTATCCTTTCATGCCAATCGCGCTTTGACTTAGCAACCACTTTTCGCAACAAGTTGCAGAGTGTTTTGTTGAATGCCTCAGCTAAGCCATTCGCAGGGGCATTGTACATCGACGACTTACATTGCTGGAAACTGAATTTCTCGCACAAGGCTGTCATCATACTGTTGACGAAAGGTTTACCATTGTCAGTTATGATCCGTCGCGGTATGCCGTGTCGATAAATTATATAGTTTTTGATGAAGTCGACGACATTCTGCTTCTTGACTTCTCGTAACGTGACTGCTTCCGCCCACTTAGAGAAATAGTCAGCCGCTGCTAGGATGTAAGCATGCTGGTTTGATGCCTTTGGAGTAATAGGCCCTACAACGTCAAGTCCCCAAGCTTCAAAGGGCCATGAAGAAACGGTAGGATGTAGATGCTCTGGGTGTTGGTGAATAAAATTCGCGTGAAATTGACACGGTTGACAACGTTTAGCAAATTCCATGCAATCTCGTATCATGGTTGGCCAATAGTAGCCCAGGTGTTTGATTCGGTCATAGAGTTTAGGACCGGATTGATGGGCGCCGCATACACCAGCATGAGCTTCTTGCATTGCATCAGTTGCTTCTTCATCGCTAAGGCATCGCAACCATTGTCCTTCGAAACTCCGTCTATATAGCGTTCCCTTGTAGTGGAAGAATTTTTGAGCTCGTCGGCGTATCTCAACTTTGTGCCTTAGGTCGTCTGGCAACCTTTGGTGGTACAAGTAGTCAATGATGGGTTGACGCCAGTCCTCCTTGTCGACTTGATGTACACAAATCATGTTTGAAGACTGTACCTCCTCTATCGCTTCTTCTTGTGGTACTACCTAACGATTACATACATGGACTGTTACTGATTCTTCTGCCCCCAGTGCCAAGTTGGCTGCAAGATTGGCAAGCGCGTCAACCACCTTATTGGCACTCCTTGGAACATGTCCCACTGTTATGGAATCGAATTGATTAAGCAATTGTATTGCTTGTTGGTGGTAGGGGACAAGGTCATCCTTACTAACTTCGTAATCGTCGAGTACTTGGTTTACGACGAGTTGTGAATCACCGTAGATGTCCATGTCCTTAATGCCAATTTCAAGCGCCATTTGTAGACCAACTATGAGGGCTTGGTATTCGGCGACGTTGTTTGAGCACAATTGAGTCAAGGTGAACGAGTATGGAAGGATGTGACTTTCTGGAGAGGCGAATACTACTCCAGCTCCACCTCCATCACGTCGTGCAGCTCCGTCAAAGTACATCTGCCATGGTGGGAGTACATCAACATAGAAGATCTCTTCTTCTGGAAGGTTGACGCATAGTTCCCAATCTCCAGGCATGGGCTGGTCAGGGAAGAAATCAGCTATCGCTTGCCCTTTAACAGCTTTCTGAGCCACGTACACGAGGTCGTATTGCTTGAGAAGTACTGCCCATTTGGCTAACCTACCAGATAGGACTGCCCTTGAGAGTATGTACTTGATAGGGTCAGCTTTGGAGACTACGTGTACAGTGTGTGCTTGCATGTAGTGCCTCAACTTTTGGACTGCGAACACTAATGCAAGGCATATCTTTTCGATAGGGGAGTAATTCAACTCAGCCCCTACCAAAGTTCTACTCAAGTAGTAGAGAGCAACTTCCTTACGTTCGTCATTTTCTTGGGCGCACATTGCCCCCAACGAACTTTCTTGCGCTGGGATGTATAAGATGAGGGGTTTCCCTGGGATTGGTGCCCCCCAACACAGGTGGTGATGACAAATATTTCTTCAAGTCACCGAATGCTTTGCGGCAACTGTCATCCCATTCGAATGGTGCGCCTTTCTTCATGAGATGGTTGAATGGTCGACAACGACCAGCAAGGTTGGATATGAACCGACGGATGTAGGCTAGACGACCTTGCAGTCCATGCAGTTGCTTGAGGTTCTTGGGTTCAGGCATTTCTTGGATTGCCTTGATTTTATTCTGATCGATCTCAATGCCTCGATGAGTGACCACGAACCCAAGGAATTTTACTGACGTGACGCCGAACGCACACTTGAGAGGATTCATTTTGAGTTGACATTTGCGAAGCCTCTCGAAAACAGAGCCTAGATCATCGATGTGGTCTTCCCTCTTCTTGGATTTGACGACCACGCCATCAACGTAGCACTCTATCGTCTTATGCAGCATGTCGTCGAAGATTTTCTGAATAGCCCGTTGATATGTAGCGCCCGCGTTCTTCAGACCAAAGGGCATAACCTTGTAGCAAAATATCCCTTTTGGGGTGCGGAAGGTTGTAGCTTCTTGATCTTCAGGCGCCATTAGGATTTGGTTGTACCCTGCAGTACGATCCATGAAGGAGAGGACTTCGTGTCCAGTCGTTGCGTCAATCATTAGTTCAGTGACTGGCAAGGGGAAGTCATCCTTAGGACATGCTTCGTTTAGATCGCGAAAGTCAACGCAGACGCGCAATTGCCCGTTCTTCTTCCTTACAGGGACAATGTTTGCTATCCATGTAGGATATTTCACTTCGCGAATGAAGTCGGCTTCAATGAGCTTGTTGACTTCCTTTTCAATTTCAGGAACTAACTCCGGCCTAAAACGTCGTTGGGACTGTTCTTGGGATTAACCCCCTTTTTGATCGCGAGGCGATGAACTGAAATTTTTGGACTAGGCCCAGGCATCTCTTTGTAACTCCAAGCGAAGACATCTTTGTACTCGGAGAGAAGTGTATAGTACTATTTTTTCTTCATTTTCAGTTAGTAGAGCACTAACATAGATAGGGCGTGGATCTTCTGGAGTGCCTAGGTTTAGTTCTTTCAACTCATCCACTGTTGATTTAACCCCATCCTCAAGTGCTGTTGGAGCTTCGTCAGCTTCAACCTCCGTGTCAGGGTCAGCTAGTTCCTCCATAGTGATGTGATAAGATGTTACCACTTCGTCGTCCTTCGAGAATTCTTCACCATGAGAGGTCGGTGGGACATCCTCCTCTCTCATTTGACATTTGCAACGAGAGCATGTAACAACTTCTTTTTTGTTGACCTTATCGTTCTAACTTGAGGATTTTGATTGGTTGGTCAACACTACTACGCGACTCTTTGCCACTAGAGGTTCGTCACTGACGATGTCTACCTCTCGTGACCGCTTCATGCGCGAAGGCACGTTACTCCTGAGATCACCGCTGATTGGAATCTCATCATCCCCTTGAGTCGTCGTGGTAGGTTGGTAAGCCATGTCATCAGTTGTATCGTTAAGAGTTCCCAAACGATCAAAGATTGTAGGAGGAGCTATACGGTCGAAAACCAATCTTCTCTGCACTTGAGTGTTAGGTGATTCAGCCTCATTGTTAACTTGTAGTTCACCTAATCTGTCGAACACTGAGGGACGACCTCTTGTGGGAAGTTGACGTTCTGCATTAACCTTCGAAACACTGGAGGCATCCTCCTCATTGGTGGATTCATCCTATCGAAGACGGATGGAGTGCGTTGTGAGCTTTGTTCCACCTTTTTCTCTTCGTCAACTTCTTCCACAGTGATGTGTTGACAGGAGGTGGTATCCTTGCGTCAAACGGAGATCTTTATGGGCGCAGGAGGCTCATAACCCAAACCGGCTTTGGTGACTACGAAATCACCCTCTTCCTTCAATAATTTCGTTTGGGATGCATTAAGACCGTACGGTTCGACCTCCACGACGTCGTCTAGTGGAGTTGGGTTTTGAAAGTCATATCCGGCCTTCTCCATCAACTTATATGCATTGGAGCCGAACTTCCCTACGTTCTTCTCACTTGAGGCGTTTGCTTCGTTCGCCATTGTACCTTTGGTTGAGGGAGTAAATCCTGCAACTGGAGGTTTCATGATTGGCGTTTGGTTGCTGCTAGGTAGAGGTGTGACAACTTTCTTCACCCATTCTTGTTTGATGGACTTTTTGGTTTTGTACACCTCTATAGTCTTGGGTTTCGAGTTCTGACACGCCTCAAAAGGGTTTTGTCCGTCTTTGCGACGTGATTGTGGAATGTACCGCAGGACGGCAGTCACAGCTTTTGGTATAGCTTGTTGAATTTTGACAGCTGGAACTGCAGTTGGCTTGATAGCAACCTCCAATTGACTTTGTTGGTCGTTTGTTGATAAAGGTTGATTGACTGGTGGCTCGGCTTGAACCACGACTTTATTCCTTTTCACTCCTTTTCCGGTTGAGGAGATGGAAGACGACAGCAACTCAGATGAGCAAAGGTCTTCGTCAAAAAACTTGGCGTCAGCGAAGTATGAATCTGCTTTCGAATGGCTTTGCATCCCCATTGATTTTTCTCTCACCTCCACGATAGTACTTCATACATTGGTGGAGGGTTGACGGTACAACTCCATTTTGATGCTGCCACGGTCGACCAAGTAACAACTTGTATGAGGCCCTAGCGTCTATTACGTGAAACAATGTATCCGAGGAGAGATCTCCTATTGTGAGGTTCACACGAATAAGTCTGATAGCGCGTTTAGCATTTGAGTTGAAGCCGTGAACAGTCATACGGCTGTTCGAGAGTTCGTCCATCGTGATCCCTAACTCTGTCATGGTTGTCTTGGGCATGAGACTAACGCCAGAGCCTCCATCGACAAGGATTCGGCGAACTTTATGCCCCCTTATGTAGCCTGACACGTAGAGTTGCCTATTGTGGGGTTTAGACCCCAGTAGGAGATCCTCATCAGAAAATGTCACGGCTGTACTGCATGAAGCGCACTTGAATGATTCTTCTTCAAAGTTTGTAGCATCTTTGGTGTCCTCTACGTACAACTTTGGATTCTGGAGAGCTTTGATTATCTGTTGTAGCGTCTCCTCTGACAGACCAAAGATTTGCTTCCACCCCATGCGCGCAGGGAGAGTGCGTAAGGTGGCTGACACCCTCTCGTCCTTTTTAGAGTTGGATGGCTGGACTACCAAAAGTTCACTAGTTGGGACTTCCTCCTCTTCATCCTCACTTGCCGAGGTTGACACTGTGCATGCAGTGACTTTGTCGAGGTATTCTGCTGGGAAGAACTCCTTCAGAGTGACAGGCGCCGATGGATTTTGCTCTAAGGGGTCGATTGGCAGCACATGTGGCTTTACGACCCTCTTTGGCTTTTTCTTTCCTTTAGGTCGACGCTGACCCTTCTTCTTTGGCTGTGTCCTTTTGTGTGACACAGGTTGTGGTTGAGGCTTCGCTTGCCTCCTTGACTTTCTTCCTGTTACCAACGTCCACCCCTCATCATCATCGACATCTAGAGTTCTTGACGAGATGTTTGATTTCTCTTGCGCTTTTGCCTCTGATAACACAAGATTTGGCTGTGGGATCGGTCTTGGCAGCCTTAGTAGTGTAGGTTCGAGACTACCAAACTGAATGGAGCGAGCATACCACTCAACTTTGTTATCACATGGACGTGATGGGGGGTGGGTGCTCCATTACTGTAGTGCAATTTGTCTCCACAACGTCGTCGTAGTCCCAAACTACCATACCCCTTTTCTCGAGGTCCATCATTTTCTCTTTTGCGTCCACACACTTTTCCGTTGGATGACTGATCAGCCTGTGGTACGCACAGTACCTAGGATGATCGGTTTTGCCTACCTCCTCAGGACGCTTTGCTTCAGGTAGCTCGATGAGCTTGTTTTTCAGCAGCTGTTCCAAAATCTCAGGCACGTCAGAGTCAGGAAAAGGATACTTTTTGGCCATCAGCTCTTTCAAAGAAGGCATGTCGCGGTTGTACTCCCTTGTCGACGTATCCTTTTTCTTTTCATACTTTGGTTTTGCAGAGATGTTGATGGGACCGCTGCTGGTGATGACGGCCATAACTTCCTTCGTCGTCCCCTTGGAGGTCTTGTCATTTTTCTTATACTCCTTCTTTTCAAATAGAGTTTTCCCAAAAGAGAAGGTACGCTCCTTCTTACGCGCCTTCAATGTGAGCTCCATGTCATAGGCACGTGTCGCAAGGTCTTGGAAGTCCTTAGGCTTATTTGTCTTTGAACTGTACATCACATCTGTGTGCATACCATTAATGCACATCTCTACAGCTGAACTCTGGGTTAGCCTATCTTTGCATTCAAGACACAGTGCGCACCAACGACTGATATAGTCAAGAACGGGTTCCTCATCCCATTGGACGGTATTTGTAAGTTCGCTCATGCTGACAATGCACCTAGCGTTGTAGAACCTGTTCAAGAACTCATCTTGCATTTGTTCCCAGCTGTCGACAGACTCAGGATCCAAGTCAGTATACCAGTCGAAGGCGATACCCTTGAGGGACCTAACGAACTGCTTGACCAGTCGATCGCCTCCCGTTTCAGCATTATTGCATGTTTCCACGAAGTGCGCAATGTGTTGTCTTGGGTTGCCCTTCCCGTCGAACTGCTGGAACTTCGGCGGTTGATAGCGTGAAGGCATCTTCAGTTTGTCAATCCTCTTGGTATAAGGCTTGACGTAACGAAAGCTATTCGCAGAGCTTTCTTAACTGCATCTGCTATCAACATCTGCAGCTGCTTTTGGGAGTAGGAGTTCTCCTTGGTTTTGATGATATCATCATGGTCAGACTCCTCCTCGTCACCTTCTTCTTCCTCTTCGTCGCTGCTACCCTCCTTTTCGGAGTTAAGTGGCTTCTCAGCCTTGCGCATCTCAGCTACCTCCTTCTGGAGATCCTCAATCTTCTTGTTCTTTTCTTCGTTCTCGAGCCTGAGCCTCTCGAAGTGGGCCTGCATTTCCGCCAACTGTTCTTCGACAGTCTTCGGTGTTACCGTCATGACAGATGTGATAAGTGGCTTATACTTCTTCTCAGGTCTACAGGTCTACACCTCCTTAATCTTCTTGCGCTGAGGGGAAGCAGACGCAATTATAGCAGTAGCTGCTGCAGCGATGGAGGCAGCAGAGAATCTGCGAGACCGCTTAGGAACCTCAACAGCACGAAGGCGAGCAGCGGCGGCGTTGACGACGGCCTTCTTCGCCATCCCTCTGGTGCAGATGCCGGCGGGTTGCGTTGTAGTAACGCTAGGAGAACTCTACGTTACTTTGCCAGAGGTCTTCTTGGAGGAATGAGGAGTGTGATGTTCAGTAGACATCGTCGTTTGCAGTAGTTGATACGTACGTAGTAGGGATGAAAGGTAGAGATTTCACGTCGGGTTCACCAAATTTGTTAACGCGAATTTCGTATTGAGACAAAATAAGGAAACAAAATAAATATTTTATTAATATCAGAAAGTTATGTGTACAATCTCTAATGTAATCCTCTGAATTCTACTACGCAGTAGGGGGTACGCCGTACGATACACTACACTGGTAGTGTACGTGCTGTAGGGGGGTGCGCGCGTCGTCCGCGTGCATTGTCGTTGTTCTTGAGGGGGTCGCAGGGGATTTGAATCTCTCCTTGAACTTGGTTGTTTAAACTTGTGTTTGATTTAATTTGCAGGCGGCACGGATGTGCTTGTTGACTGCGTGTGGCTGGGAGTTTGTAGAGAATTCCTCTGTGGTTTTCTTATCTCTGATTTTTCCAACCTTCAAATGAATGAGTTTCACTGTATTTATATTGAGTGAAAACCCTGATTTCTGGTGGGTTTGTAGTCACTGGCCCATTTCGTGGGCTTGGCCCAATTGCCTGTTTTACCCGAATCATATCCGATTAACCCAAATTAGTAATCGAATCAACCCGGATCTCATTTACGGGGTAAAATTAATTAAATTGAGTTAAGATTTGATACTAACTCATAATTAATTAATTAATTTAATTTACGGTACATTAACGAATTTTTAGTGCCGACAATCCTCATCGCATAATAATCACCAGTTTTGTTAAATAAAGCATGTTGCCAATCTATCCATGGACTTCAAAGAACTAGATGCAAGTCACTCATAGGAACAACATCGCATACAACATAATCCTTATAAGAATCCATAGAAAAGTTAACAACAACTTGTTCTTTTACCTCACATAAAACTCCACCATTATATATATTCCGGATCACATAAGGCACATCAATAATAGCGGTCCTCAACCCCAATTTCTCGACTAGGTAAGTTGAAGCCAAATTGCAAGACGTAGGATCAATAGTGAAATTCGCATACTTACGGTTTTGCACCATACACCTTGAGATAAAATGATTGTCGAACTCCATGATCTTCATAGTTGAGTAGTCACCATGATTTTGTTGATTTGAGGAAATCAAGAGCCAAATCTCTGATGCCACTAAAGATACGAGTACGCAGCGGGATTAAAACTTTACTGCAGGACATATTTATGTTCTGTACTAATGTGGGACTATTTTGGGTTTTTCTGTTTTATAGGACGAAAATAAGAACAATAAAAAGAATAAAAGATATGGATGAACAAGTTAGACCTATAACTCGTCCAAACTATGATCAAACCTAGACGCCGATCTAAGTAATGATCCACTGCTCACTAATAACGCGATTACTATCTGTGAGTGAGCAAGAAAAGGTATGACTTATCCTCAAATTTGCATTATTTTAACTTCTCCTCACCCAATTGCAGTGTCATTGTTCTTCAACCCAGATTTTTTTTGCTCGATAACCAAACCTCTGATTGATTGTACTAGAATTAAAACAAATTGTCAAGAAATTATACAATCCAAAATTTCATTGTTTTTAATGATATAAGGTTCTAAATGATGAATAATTTTGTTGTGTCGGAATAAAAAAAAATCACTAGTTGATCGTAATTCTCATTGTTGATTATTGAATATGAAGAAGGAGGAGTGACGGTTGATGCCATTGTTGTTTTGCAGAAACGGACAGTTAGAAAAAAAGAAGTTATTTTGGCTGATGATTGTATTGCAAACAATATAATCATCCCCACATAATAAGTTTATAAAAGAGGCATAATTTACATTAGAAAATTCTAGAGGCATATTTCAGCAATTTGAAGCTTTTTTTGGATATCAATGAGACTCTTTGGGAGATGAAAGGTACAAATAATTACTTTGTTTTGCAGGGGCTGGGAAACGTGGAAAGTTTTGGAAAGAGGGGAAAATGGAGCACTTGTATTACAAAAAATGAAAGATAAAGTTTCCTGTCTGCATCAATCAAGAGCAATTAGGCATTTAGGCGGGAAACTGTTCCAGCTCCTGCTGACACTTGGCATTTACTGATGTCAGCGACAACTGGTTTAGTAGATACTAGTTTGCATGCCCGTGGCACGCCCGGACTATGTATTTATATCGTTTATAGTCGTTTTATGAGAAAAATCTTATATTTGTTATAATAAATTACCATAATGATTATTTTCCATAAATTAGCTAATAATATTATAAGGATTTTTCTAACGTGTGCCCATGGGGTACATGATAAGACTTGATATCCTTCCTTAATTAAGTGATATTCTCCTGAAATAATCAAAAAGATTCCACAATTTGTTTTTTCAAGTGAGAATATCACTTAACTTAGGAAATGAATAGAGTTTTATCATGTGCCCTATGGGCACACGTTAGAAAACCCGATATTATAATACCCTGTGATAATTTTTTACCATATCCTAACCGATAATTGTATTTAATGCTATTTTAATGTTCTATCCGATTAATAAATGCCAATTGTCGTCCTAGGAAAGACTTGGTTTCAGGTTTTTTTTTTTTTGTTTTTTTGTTTGAAAGAGACTTGGTTTCAGGTTTTAATATATAGTATTAGATATATAGATTTTTGTAAGACTCTTTTCTTCCCTTTTTGGATGAATAAATACCACTTCTTACAAAAAAAAATTACCAATAACATTTCAACTTAAATAATATGAGACATAATTTTAAGAGATTTGGAAATAATATGATCAGATTTGAACATTTTGAAATGATTCGATTTGGATTTGACTCGACCCGAATTCGATCCGACCCACTATTGACCCGTAGTTGATGCACCCGAATTAGATCTGACCTAAAACCGAAAGCCACCCAAACTGGAATAGACCAGAAAGACGATCCAACCCGAATATAGCCGACTCGAACCCGACACGAAAGACTTTGGTTGCTAAAATATACAAAAAAATCTTCCAATAAATATTAAGGGTCTTTGTCAAAAAACAAAATAAAGAAAATAATTTAGGTAGGTAGATTTTGATTTTGATTTCGAGACTCACCGTCCTAGAGCCGACAAATCATCTTAATTTGTAATTACCAAAATATCCTCATCAAGAAGCCCCACTTAAAGCAAACAGCACATTCGAGAGGTGTGTTTCAGACATTTTAGCTATAAGTAACCCTCCATAATATCCTGCACCATCCCATACCTTCCTAAATAATCAACAACTCTCTCTCTCCAGCTGCCTGAAGATTCTCTCTCTTAAACAACAGTATTTATATCATCGTCAAATTGTTTACTTTCCCTCTCGATTTCCCGAGACCTAGAAATCCCTCGCTCCTAAATCCACCAAAATTCGATCGGATCGCAAATATAATCTGTAATTCGAATTCTGGGTTTTTGAAGAGGTCGGGATTTCGATCGAAGCCCCAATTTTTACTCCCTATGGTCCGATTGGCCGAAATCATATAATCACATAATAATATTCATACGTATGAGCTGTTCGGTATTGAATCTGGGGCTTTCTTCGAATTCAAATCACTTCATTACTTGTCTTTTGATCTTTATTCTTCATTATTCACCTCAATTTGGTCCTTCCTTTTTATTTAATCTTAATCAGCATCCTCTCACTTCCTCATCATCGTCTTCCCCTAATTCTACCTTGAATTCTTCTAATTATCTCACTAATAATAATAATTGTAATAATAATATTTATCCCCAATTTTCTTCGAAATCATCACTAAATGGAGCTCAAGAACAGGAGTAATCGCCAACTGCGTCAAGGTTTAACCTTTTTTTTTTTTTTTTTTTTTTTTTGTAAGTTTTATTTTCATTTTTTTGTTGTCGTGTATTGTATGTTGTATTTTAATAACTTACGTTGAAGGGTTTGATTGGTCGGTCTATGTAGCGGGCCCACCGGTGGAACTACCTGTAATATGGTCGGCGGGGCTTGAAAATAACATGTGGTTTGATTTAGTTTGGTTAACGTATGTTGTTTGTTAGGTTGGGTGGTTAGTTTAGTAATGTATTGGGCAATAAAATCAAATGATGATGTGAAATGTGGAGTATAATAAGTCGATATAGTTTTGATTACGTTACTTCGTATCCTTTGATGTCACATCTATGAAATAGAAGACAAACAAAAGTTTACAACTTTCCTTTAGTACTGTACTATGTTTTGTGGTTGCTACTATCACATACCCCGTATATTTTAGTTGCCAATTAAAGACGATCCCTTTAGTTACGCGTTCCAAATTATTCGGACACCTTGATATCTAAGCTGGAACTTTGTGCTCGGTGATTGTTCGTGTTATCGTCGGAAGGGGACGGGTGGTAACACAGCTGTATGATGAGTAGGTGGTGAATTGGTGATGTTCCAAATTGACATTGTCTCTGTCTACACCTTTCTGTTACATGATTTTTTTTCTGTAACTGAAAGAGTTAGGTGAAGTGAACTTGTATCATGCTGATGCCCAATGCTTAAGTTGGCTAACTGATATATTTTCCTCTCGCAGGTCTATGCTCCTCAAGATTGGAAAGGAAGCCAGCCACCCCATCCGTCATTGTCATAGGTTCTGGTTTTGCTGGCATTGCAGCAGCTCGAGCTCTATATGATAATTCAATTCAGGTTACTATTCTAACTGTTTTTGAGAATCATTGTGTAGAAAATTGTATGTTATAGTTCTTGGTTTTTACTCTGGACATGAAGGTAACACAAATTAGTAAAAGTTCTTTTACTCATTTGTTTACAATTTGAGACCTTATGAGAGTGGACTATTGACAACGATGCCATCTGTGGCTGTATCTGTACTCTAATACTACAGTTTGCTCTAACTTCCAATTTTTTAGTTTCTATTCAGCCCGCTAAAAGTGGAGATTGTCATAAAATATTAGTAATAATATGTAAATTTTTGAATCACGGCTGTTCTATATGGAGCACGAGATCTTATTTCCAAACAAAAATGTGTTTAACATCAAGAAATAGAGTTCAATTCTGTTATGTTCTTAAACGTATCCATCTTCTGAAACTTAGGTAACTGTGCTGGAATCACGGGATAGAATTGGAGGCCGGGTATGCACTGACTACACATTTGGTTTCCCTATTGACCTGGGTGCATCGTGGTATGTTCTTGAACCAAACTCTCTTTGTAGTTAATTTTTGTGTTTCAGTTCTGGTTTTTCCTTTTCTTAAACCTTGTTTCATGTTACCGACCCCAAATTATTTTGGGACACAAGCATGTTGCTGTTGTTGCTAGTCTGACGTCTTCAAGTACTTCTTCAGGTTGCATGGTGTTTGCAATGAGAATCCCTTGGCCCCTTTGATTGGAAGACTCGGGCTGCCCCTGTACCGCACAAGTGGGGACAACTCTGTATTGTATGACCATGATTTAGAGAGGTAACTCAGCATTCCAATCTAATTTTGTATGATTATGATTTAAAGTGATGATTTTGTAGAGTTCACGTCCTGAAAAAAATTGAATGCTATGGGCTGGAATGCTGGATGGTAATTTTGACTCTTTGTTCCAAACATAATTCCTTTTGGCTGTTGACCGAAAACGTTGTCTTCAGATTTTTTTTAATTGATGACTTTATCTATAGTATGAGGTTACGCTTTTCTTGTTCTTTTCAAGGCTCAACCAAGTTAGGGGAACTGTTAAATTTTGTGGAGATGTCGTTTAGTTATTGAGAACAGCTTTGAAACCGTACATGCGTGCATCCTATTTTGTTGGGAGCGCCTAGCAATAGAAGTGCTTTTTAGATAGTTGCGAAGAGCTTCACCCATTAAGAAATAGACTACCTGTTAGACTTTTCAGTCTTGTGGCAATTCTATTGCCTTCCATTTTTTGTAATTGCAAGTCATTAAACCTTTTGAATTATACTCGTGAAGCAATGTGTGAGGCTTTACATTAATGGACAAATCATGGTTATGACTTGGTGATAAGATTCTCACCTTGTGATATTCAGGCCATAGGTTCATTCTCAGGGGTATCTCTCTCTCTTTCTCTTCATTCCCATCGCCCATTACTGGTCAACTAAGGGCGCCTTTGTCTCAAGTATTTAACAAAGATTCTTAAATTTAATAGTCATTGTTCTAAAGCATTTGCCTAGAAGTCTCGAATAGCTAGGATCTTTTATTTTTCGGCAAATTCACGTGGTGCCCATGAGTTATGTCAACATGGACTTGGTGCCTCCACTTTGCAAACTACTACTCTATGGTGCCCCGACTAGACCTGGCAAAACTGACCCAGACTCGAACATCCGAACTTAACCCGAATTTCTAATCTGAAATCAACCCGAAACCCAAATTGACCCGCCTCAACCTGAAAATGACCCGAATTACCGGATATTGACCCGATCCGAACATGACCCGAATTGAAATGACCTATACTCGAATAAGCACACGTTTCAATGATTCGGTTGAGGAATAAATGACTTAAATTCGATATATCACATCCTTGATCACTCAGATTACCTGTAAAACTTCAAATTTAGATAATAAAAAACAAAAGTTTAAGAAATCTAACATTATTATTTCATATTTGAACAATTTGAAATGACCCGAACCGAATTTGACCCGATCCGAATTTGACCTGTAGTTGTCAAACTGAACGCGACCCGACCCAAACTGAACGCGACCGATCCAAATAAGACCCAAAATACATACCCGAAAGTTAACCCGAGCCGAATAGACCCGAGCCGAATGACCCGTTTGCCAGGTTTACCCCTGACTATGTCCCCTAATGCACATGGTGTCTTTTTGACTGATTTTGTCTAACGGTGTTAATTTCCATCCGTTAAGTGGTGATGTGGCTTGCGATTATCAATTATATTAGCAATTAACATTTTTATAATTATATAAAAATCAAATTTAACAATTAACCAAAAAAAAAAATCAAAACTTTCTCTTTCCTCAAACTTCCCCACCAAACGCACCTCCACCACCGCCCAGCAGGCCACCCCAACTACCATAACAGCCACATTTGACACCACCACCGAGTGCACGTCTAGCTCCTGCGACCACCAAATCCACCACCATCTACAACCCCAATCCCTCCTCCTTCGCTCTTTTCTCTTTTATTCCTCGCCTCCTGTCCTCGAATTTCTCTCGCCTCCTCGCTGATCTGCCGCTCTCCTCGCAACCCCACCTCTCCACTGCTTCCTCCACCACTTATCCTCCTTCCTTAACACCCTCCACCTGACCGCCTTCAACGCCGATATCGAGGACTGAAAATCGTGGAAGAAGCGTTGGAGAGACAGAACATAGAGGACAAAAAGATAAAATCGAAGAGGAGGGGGAAGGGGCGTTGGAGATGATGGTGGATAAAGTGGTCGCGGGGGTGAGGCGCGACTGTTGGTACTATCGGCGGCGGTTGTCACTGTTGTCAGGATGGCAGGATGGCAGGTGGTGGCTGGGCTGTTGTTGAGGAAGGGTCGGTTGGGGTGGCCCGGTAAGGGAGGGGAGAGAAATGGGGTCTTTTTTTTGCCTTTTTTTTTTTATTATATAAATGTTAATTAGTAATTAATTAAATTGTCAATTTCTTGCCACATCCTTAGGGGATGAAAGTTAATGCCGTTAATAAAAATTGGTCAAAAGGGCACCATGTGCATTAGGTGACATAGTTCGGGGGCTCCATAGAGTAGTAGTTTGGAAAGTGGGGGCACCACGTGCATTTTGACATAACTTAGGGGCACCATGTGATTTTGCCGTTTATTTTTTTGACATCCATTTAATTTCCTTATGTGGTTTTTGAAACAGTGAACTTTATTTATTACAGTTCATATAAGGATGATAAATAATCAGATGCTCGCAAAGATATTCTATGAACTTCAGCGACATTAATTGTTGTCTGATGCCTTTCCGACTAAATTGTTTTGGTTTTGATGCAGTTATGCTCTTTTTGATATGGAGGGGAATCAAGTCCCTCAGGAGTTGGTGACTAAGGTTGGCCTGGCATTCGAAGATGCTCTTAAAGAGGCAAGTAGTCGTCCCCAGTGAGTGAATCACTGGAGTCTTGTAATTTCTTGAATCCCGCTCTGGTTTTTTTTACTTCTGGTAGTAATTGTGTTTGTTGCTCGTTTTCTGATTTCCAGTCAGAAAAAGTACGGGAGGAATTCAGCGAGGACATCTCTATACAGCGAGCATTTTCAATTGTCTTTGCAAGAAGATCGGATTTGAGGTGACTTACTGGTTCCCTCTTACAAGTTTCCCTTGTTTGATATTAGGTAAGAGTTTCTGAAAAATTCCAATAACTACAGGTTAGAGGGCCTTGCTCATAAGGTGCTACAGTGGTACTTATGTAGGATGGAAGGCTGGTTTGCAGCAGATGCAGAGACCATATCTCTGAAAAGCTGGGATCAGGTAATACCTGCGACCGATCTTGAATAATGAATTAGGGATATATCTGGTCTTTTGGCTTGTTATGCTGTAATACATTGAATGTAGATCATAATGTTATTGCTTGAGCAGTACCAATAGATTAGTCTGCTCTGGCCTTGTTAGCTTTGTATGCAGCTGCCTGCTAATATCTGGCATTGTGAATCATTGATATGAATAATTATATTCTTTTCCCGGGATATTTTGATGTTTGACACAATGCTATCTTCTGAATGCCTCTTTACCTCCTTTATTTACGTGTAGGAAGTCCTCCTCCCTGGTGGACATGGGCTTATGGTGCGAGGTTACCTCCCTGTTATAAACACTCTTGCAAAGGGTCTGGACATACGTTTGAATCACAGGTTCGGATCTGCTGTCAATAAAAGCCGTTTTTGTCCCCCCCCTCATCTGTAACAATTTTTTCTCTCTTTTTTCTGGATAGCCTTACTATTCTAACACGCAGCAAAATTGGTCACTTTCGTGCTTGTAGAGTAACTAAAATCTCCAGGCATCATCATGGTGTGAAGGTAACGGTAGAAGATGGCAGTACATTTGTGGCTGATGCTGCTGTTATTGCTGTTCCACTTGGTGTCTTAAAGGCTAAACTCATCCAGTTTGAGCCAAAGCTGCCAAATTGGAAAGAGGCTGCCATCTCTGATCTAGGAGTGGGTATCGAGAACAAAATTGTTTTGCACTTTGAGAAGGTTTTCTGGCCAAATGTGGAGTTTCTCGGGGTGGTTGCCGAGACCTCATATAAATGCAGTTACTTCCTTAATCTTCACAAAGCTACTGGTCATCCCGTCCTTGTTTATATGCCTGCTGGAAAATTGGCCAGGGAGATCGAGAAAATGTCTGATGAGGCTGCAGCGAATTTTGCTTTCACGCAGTTGAAGACTATCCTTCCTGATGCTTCTATGCCGGTAAGTTATGGGGTCCTGTTCCTCCAGTAATGGTTAAAAAATTGTCTTGTCCCCTTCTGTATTCTCTTCTAGAAAAAAGTTTGACCCCATCTTATTTCTGCATTTTGCGGCATGCAGATTCAGTATCTGGTGTCCCATTGGGGCTCTGATATAAACTCTCTTGGAGCCTACAGTTATGACACAGTCGGGAAGTCTCATGATTTATACGAGAGGCTTGGGGTTCCTGTAGATAACTTATTCTTTGCCGGGGAGGCCACAAGTATTAATTTCCCGGGTTCAGTTCACGGTGCATATTCCACTGGCCTACAAGCAGCTGAGGACTGTAGAATGCGGGTCTTAGAGCGCTATGGCGAATTGGACTTGTTTCAGCCTGCTATGGGCGAAGATGGCAGCTGTGTCCCCATCCTTATTTCTAGGATGTGAATATCAGATGATGGAATTGTTATACATGGAATGGGTGAATAAAACATTGTATTGGTTGAATAACCAATGCTTTAGGTTGTGTAAAAATATTGTCCTCTCCTGGTCATGTAAATGGCTGGGATGAGTGATATTTCTATGAGAATGATGTTTTGTGCAATCTTCTCCTAAGTCCTAACCCAGACACGATTAGAGTGTAGCTTCGATCAAGTTCCACCTGAATCGAATTACTACGTACAAAACAATTTTGTACGAAGTAACTCGATTAATTCATTGATACTCACAACCAAGGAAACTATTTTTGATTTTACATAATGCTTTGCAAGATTGGGAACCCTTGAGCAAATTTGTGATTTTGTTGAGAGCGTTAATCACAGGTTATAGGCACCACTTTATGATATTGGAAACTTGGGACTTGGGAGTGACAACTTACAAAAAAATATGGAGATTATATTCTAAATTATTTTATTAATTTCCGATCAACAACTTGAAGGGATGGCTGAGTGACAGATTAACAACAACGGTTTGCAAAATTTTCAAGTCGTGGTCTCCAAATTAATCACACACGATAGAACATATGATGTCTCACTATCAAAAGTTTGGAAATTGGGTATCTCCGCATTAAAAACATGGCTCAAAGCATTAGCAAAATATCCCGTCCTGATTTTTGAGATAACCCAAATGAAGTATCACCATATGATGAACTAGTGCACGTGTGGTTTCTTATGCCATCACTTGCGTCTTCTTTTATCCTTTAAAGCTTCACCACACATTTCACGTCTTGACGTCTTGTCAATCTTTGGTGCCTACGACTTGAAAATCACATTATAACTTTCTAAGTCCTCGAACTAAACATGCATATTTCTTGGTGTAGAATTGATGTGGGACCCTTGTCCATCATCTTTCATCAACCAAGTCTTTGTTGTCGGTGAGGAGAGACCAATGGGGGGCCAAATCCCAGCACATACACCTAGGAGGAGTTCCTTCTTAAAAATCAATCGGAAATAGGTTGTTTATATGGCAAGCAACGTCCCACTTATTTTTAGATATGCAACAAATTTCACACATATTCCAACAATATCCCTCTCATATTTGAGCCGACCAAATTCTCTCCCCTTGAACAAGGATCTACCATAATTGTAGGTAGCAATCAATGTGATAAATGATCAACATGTCAATCCAGGTCTCACATTGAAAAAAACAATGAAGAATCATTGGTATATAAATGTCCATCTCTGTTAATTAGTATGAGGCATTCTGTATTGAAAGACGTACCCATGCTTAAAAACCGTGCGGGCTGGTAGCAGAGCCCAAAGCGGACAATGTTATACAAACTGTGGAGTCGATTGTTTGCCAGTCCACAACAAGTGGTATCAGGGCCACAATTTAAAAGGACTTATGGTGGACAATAGACTTGATGCAGACCCGAACACCATAAATACATGTTAGACTGTTTGTTTTTGTATTTATTGAAATCGAAAATGCAAGAAAACTGAAATTGGGATATGATATTGTAAACGAAAGCTCAATGGGATGAACTTTAGCTAACAACAAATGATCGAAATGAGTATGTACTGTAGGGACACCATTCATATACATAAAGACACTACAAAGAAGATTAAGCCACCACAAATGCTCCTTGATACATTTGCTACTGTTTTTACATCCAAAGAAACAAGAGTAAACTCTCACCGTTTTCATATATCAAAGTGACAAAGTCTGTCTATTACGATAGTTATGATTGAAAACTGCACTGGGCCAAAACTTATTTATCGGAGTTGAGGTGAGCCAAATACTACGATTTGCCAATATTTAACTAATTTTATAGTAAAAATACACAAAAAATTTCGATTTTCCGCAAACGTGGGGCGGGCTGTAGCGGAGGTAGGCCACCCCTTGTCTTCGCCCCTGGTTATGAGACCCTATTTATAGGGTTAAAATGAGTTTACAAGCTCATATAATAATGTAAAGAAACTTGTTAACTAAGTGTAACAGCCCGAACCACCGTCCGTCGCAACACATCCCAATAAGATAGGTATTCACCCTTTAGGCCCGAATATCCTCTCATGGGCTCTAAAAGGTGAAGGCCTTGTTGGTAGTATGATGGTAGGAATCTATTATAAACTGAACATATGAGCCTTATTTTCCCAGTGTGGGACAAACCAACTCCATAATCCACTTTACATAATCCGTAGTGTTACAAACTCCCTCACTTAGAGAAACGCGACGTCCCCGTCGCGCCTCGATCATTCCATAATAACATCAACACAGGTCCAAGATCTCCCCCGCTAGGCGGCTGACCTGGGCCTAACCCCAGCACCCAGCACGCGGTCGCAGTGCAGGGTTGCTCTGATACCATATGTAACAGCCCGAACCACCATCCGTCGCAACACAGCCCAATAAGATGGGTAGTCACCCTTTAGGCCCGAATATTCTCTCCTGGGCTCTAAAAGGTTAAAGCCTTGTTGGTAGTATGATGGTAGGAATCTATTATAAACTGATCATATGAACCTTATTTTCCCAATGTGGGACAAACCAACTCCATAATCCACTTTCCATAATCCGTAGTGTTACACTAAGCTAATAAAATGCATAAATAATCACAAGATAAAATGTGATAGACTAGTGCTCTGAACTGCGGCCCTAGAGGTTTGATTTGTGCTGATCATTGGTGCTACTTGATCTTCTCTTTACAACCTCTTTTCACATATTAATAGAGCTCCTTGCTTGCATTATATGGCTCGGAATGGACGTGGGTTTATGACTCATAAAGGGCTGCTGCAAGTGGAGAAGTTGCTTTCATAGAGAGTAATCCTTCCCTTGAGGGTTTTCTCATCCCTTTGGCTTTCACTTATTTAGCTGGTAGCTTTACTATGTAGGATGACTTCTATAACATCATTACATCTCTAATTTCCCACCCCTAATTAATATGTGCCCTGTTTTAGTAAAAAACTACTCGATTAGGTGAATCGGATTGATTAAGAGGATTATCTATCTGACGATGTGGTTATCCTAAAATGTTAGTTTGTATATCGTATAAGCATTAAAAAGTAAGTGCAGAAATGAATATGACAATAATGAGAATGACACAAGGAGATTTTTGTACGTGGAAAACCTTCAATGTGAAGGAAAAACCACGGGGGGAAGACTGTGTCCCACCAAGGATCGCACTAGAATATTGATGATTTGTATACAATGGGAATTATCGCTTATAAGAATTTTAGGTTGCTCAGTATTGCTGAATGCACATGATGTGTTGTGTCTTATGCACCTTCTTTTCTCTCTTCTTATATCCTCTTCCAGCTGCTAGGGTTTTTGTCAACCACCTCCTCCTAATTTTCCTCCACACTAACCACTTCCCCCTATATTCTCTCTTGACCGTTTCTACTCTTATCCACGCCTCTTCTGCATACTTTCTTAGCCGTTGCAACCAACAACTACCCCCCATTAATAGGCACACGTTCCTATTTCCACTCCTCTAACCTGATTGAATTCATTTGCCAACGTTCCCTTTGATCGAGTCTTCGTAGGTGCAATCATGATCACAATGTCGGACGAGTAACTAGTATCCGATAGTAAAATCCTAGACCCGACATCAGATACCCTTAGCTAAAAAGAAAACCTATATGGGGTAAAATTCTACTGCCCAAACATGCCCCAATTCATAATACTTCAAATTCGAGCCCCAAAATTCAAGAACACGTACAAAATGCTGTCGAAACAGGGTTCTTCAAAAACGCGCCAGTGCGGACTTGTCTTTCATACATATTAAAACACTTATGATAAGTCTTTATATAGTACCATTGGATAACTATCTTTTCAAAATTGAATATGAACATAACGTTTGGGAGCTTGGAGAAATCACCTCTCAAAGTTGAGCCATGTAAACTACAATTTCTGAGAACCCCTATTGTGCAGCCTGTACTAAACATTAAACTAGAAATGGTCCACACAACTTTACCTTGATTCAGTTTTCATGGTTTAGATTAATGTCTTAGCTTTCTGACACGCCTTAAATGATCTTCATTATTTGATCATTCTAAGAGGCTCTCAAAATCGAGTGCGCAAACCTGATGTTCTTGCACCTGAATTATTGCTCTTTCATTCTTGGCGTATGTTTAGACCTTGATTCTGCATGGGTGTCCCCCATCGGCAACACCTCTTGACTGTGTGTTTCCGTATAATGGGCCTAGTATCGCTTGAGAGGTTGATAGCCATAAATTTGGGCCTTCGTTTGAGGGGAGGATTGTTAGGGTATCAACCCAAGTCCCACATTGAAGAAAACAATGAAAACTCATTGGTATATAAATATCCCCATCCGGTAATTCGTATGAGTCATTTTGAGTTGAAATATGGACCCATGTTCAAACACCGTGCGGGCTAGTAGCAGAGCCCAAAGCGGCCAATATTATACTAGTTATGGAGCCGATGGTTTGACAGTCCACAACAAGTGGTATCTGATACGAAATATCAAAGCATGCGGAAGCGCGCTGTAGTACAAAACACGAATCTGTATTCTGGTCAGAATGTTGGAGCAGAACTGGAATCTGTCCTCTGGAATACTCGTGGGTACAAAACAAGATATTGTATTGTAGTGTTGTTTTTGTGTTTTTAAGTTATATGGGGAAGAAATAAGAACAACGAAAAGCAACAAAGGATATGCACGAACAAGTTAAACCTATAACTCGTCCAAACTACGACCAATCCCTAGACTACCTCGCCTAGTTTAGTTTTGATCTTTGATTACTTGCACGCAGCTAGTAAATCAACAATAGGTAAAGTACATCTTAGCTAAAATTCTCACATAAATTGAAGGGAAACTCTCCTTTCGACTCTTTGATATTAGATCTCAACTCTAATCTTCCTCTATGATTGACAACGATACAATAAGACTCCCTATTTATATTACGACAAATTCAGGCGTGGTGTCCCTGAGTTATGTCAAAATGCATGTGGTGCCCCCAATTTCCAAACCAGTACATTATGGTACCCCTGAACTATGTTATGTGATGCAAATGGTGTCCTATTGACTACTTTTATCTAAGGACGTCAAACCTTGACCGTTAACTGATGTTGTGGTGTGAGTTAGGGCTTGGGCGAAAAGTTATTTAGGCATTATCTAGTTAATTAATTATATTACATTTTTAATATAAAAAAAGTTCAAAAAAAAATTATTTGTTTTCAAAAATTTCAAAACATCTGTTAAAAAAATTGAAAAACTTTGTTTTTTTCTTTCTCTTAAAATTCCAATAAGACCTAAATTTTATGCACATGGTGTCCTTGAGTTATATACATAATTGTGCACAAAGTGCCCCCCGGTTTTACATAACAGTACAAATGGTAGTATGGTACCCATGTCAAACTATTTTAAAAATTAAAAAACCGTTGTAAGTTTAGTAATTGTTAGAAAATGGTAATTTATTTTTCAATAAAAAACAATAACTATCTATGGCTTTTTGTCTTGTAATTATTGCTTTTTCTTGTAGAAAAAAAGAGCAGTTATTAACAAATTAATCAACATAAAAAGATTTTTTTTTTCAATAGTCTGGTTGGGGCACCATGTGCACTGTTATGTAAAACTAAGGGGCACCGTCTATACTGATATATATGTATAACTCAGGGGCACCATGTGTACAATGATTAGGTCACATTGGAATTATCGGGAAATTTTTATTTTTTCATATTTTTTATTTAAAAAAAATATTCATTTTTTTTATTAATAATATAATATAAGTTGAACACACATATCTCCTTCGTTACTTAATCAAATAAGGCATATGATCACTTTTCGGAAAGCTAAGAACATGAAGTCGTAAATTGACTCTTATGATTTAAATGGACCTGTGGAGGAAGGTGGACTGCAACTGTTTGGGTGTCCGCCCGTGGTAACACCTGTTGACTGCGTGTTTCTGTATAATGGACGGAGTATCGCTTGAGAGGTCGATGACGACCATAAAATTTGGCCTTGGTTTGAGGAAGATTGTTGAGGTGTCAACCAAAGTCTCACATTGAAGAAAATGAGGAAAAGTCATTGATATATAAGTGTCCACCTCCGTTAATTAGTATGAGGCATTTTGGATTGAAAGATGGACCCATGTGTAAAAACCCTGCGGGTTGGTAGCATGGCCCAAAGTGGATAATATCATACTAATTGTGGATCTGATGGTTTGACAGTCCACAGTACAACATTGGTGTTGTGTTCCAATTCGATAAGGGTCCACAAGAAGTGTGGCGTCTTCCCCCAACTCAACTCAAGCCAAACCTTAAGTTCTGATACCACTTGTCAGAGGAGGATAGACCAAATTGCGGAGCCGTTAACGCATAAGGATCCTTTTCTATGGTTGGGCATAATAAACAAGCAAATTACATGCTCATCAAATGCCAAAAATTAACAAATCTGCGATTCATTGTCCAAAAAGGTTATGAAACAAATGCGACTCAAAGTTTTCATGTAAGCCTCTATAAGTAAAATTATTAGTTTCAGCATAATATAAGAGCGAACAAATCTGAGGAAAATTTTCATTTTGGGTACCAAGGTTTGACATAATTCTATTTTGGGTACTTGAAACATAATTCTACTTTGGGTACCCAAGGTTTGGCATTAGTTTCACTTTGGATACCTCATCTTAATTTCGTTACATGTGCCATTTAATTGGATGTGTGAATAGCATAAAATAATTTAAAGAAAAAAAAAAAACAAGAAAAGAGAAATATAATATGATCCCCTCCAAACAATCAGAAACTTGTCATTGAACAATAATGGAGGTACACATTTTTAGGACTTGCAAAAACTTTCTTATATAATGATCTGATTGTATGATTAATTAGTCTTGTTCTCAAATCAATTTCGAGTTCATGTCAACATCTCTTTGCAATTTCATTTTTTTCGGGTACGAATTTCGGCTTTGTGTCAATCATGTTTTTGTAGTGATTGTAATATAGGGATCTTTATGCAAATGGTTAAGTTTGTTAGAGAAATCAAGTGGCAAAATTCTGTTAGACTTGTTACCGAATTTTGGGTATAAAAACGCATTTTTGTGTAATCAATTTCATTATGAATAGTATAACAAACTTCTCCTAATTCCTTCTCTGGATTCTCTCCCTTCTTCTCATCTTCTTTTACACGTTTTTCTGTTACAAACTTTGTTACAACTTCTAAGCTTAAGCTACAAGCTTGGCGGTTGTCATATTCATCTTCTTCTCCATTAATCTTCTGCTTCACACTTCTTCTACAATCCTTTATTAATATTCATCTATACTCTTTCAATTATGAGTATCAGTCATAATTGATCCTGAAAATCATAGCTTCCGCAACACGATATCGTATCGAATACGCTAGCACGATTTCGACATCAAGCGTATCAAAATCAACAATCAAATCCGGTAAACATGAGTGAGCAAGACCAAATGGCCCAACTTCGAGCAGAAGTTACGCGATTAACAACAGATCAGGCTCAAATACAAGCTCAGTTCGCATCAATTTATGGAGCATGTGCAGTATAATAACAACAACAATGGCGGAGGAGCTGGTACTTCTACTGCAGGGGGAAGTTGAAGTCGCGAGAATGAGGAAAATGGCGCGAGAAACATCGGATTCACGCCTAAGGACCAATTTCCTACATTCGATGGGACGGAGGTAACGTCTTGATTAGGCAAGTGTGAGAAATATTTCTTGTTGTGTAAAATACATGAAAACCAAAAGAGAGATGTGGCCTGCTTAAATATGGTAGGCAAAGCAGAACTGTGGACATCGAGTTATCTTGTTGTGAATCATACTAATGTGTCTTGGGCAGAATTTGTTGTGGAGTTAACTTCATGCTTTCGAGATAATATTAGGCATAATATAGTGGAGAGGTTGACAGGCTAAAGTTGTATGCCTAACATGTATAAATTAACACACAAACCTAACACGTAGTATTGGGTAAGTGGGTGTCGAATGCACGGAGAATGGTGATTGTCTATGTATGGAAACATAACTAAATGGGGGGTTTTGAGTTGTACAGATCAAGTAATTAAGCGGAAATAAGTAAATTGCAATTCAATTAAGTAAAAAGTCTCGGACGATTAAACAGTTCATCCAATTGATCATTGTCCTCACTTAGATCAATTATGTTGAGCACCTAATCGTGAAAACGGAGTTTTCGATCGTTCTTAATTGATAGCTAGCAAGAGAGATCAACCCTTCCAACTAGCCCTAATCGATGAATAACAAAGACGCGTGCCTAATTTCAATTCAACGATAGCAATAAGCAATAGAACGATAACAATTACGATAGATAAGATCTAGACACACGCGGTTTTGATCTTCAATCAATATACCAATTCTCTCCTAAAACTTAGATCTACGATCAACACGGAATTAAGATTTAGTTTCTACTAGTGAATCAATTAAACAAATAATTAGTCCTTTGATTAATGATTCTAGCAGTATGACTTAACCTAGGGCTAATTAGTTGTACACCTAATTAACGATAAATCAATCAATAGCAATTGAAATAGAGAGAATGATAATACTCAACAATGATTGACATAGATAAGACTCACAATTGTCCGGATGAAATTGTAGCGTCAATTAATCAAATCCGAGAATAAAGTGTTTAGCCTTGCATGGTCTTGAAAATAACACAACCTTAGATCTTGAATACTGAATGAATAATAATAAACGAAGTCTAGGTATTTATACTAAACGATTACAAAACGGGATTAGGAAACCCGTCAAATAAGCCGACACAGCAGCTGGATGACTCGTCTTCACATGGGACGAGTCGTCTAACCTCGGGACAACTCGTCTGACATAAGGACGAGTCGTCTTGAATGCATTCTGCGCCACTACGTCCTTCCGACGACTCGTCTCACATCCCGGACGAGTCCTCGGAAGCCTTTCTGATCCGGGGCCTTCTTCCAAGGCTCCAACTTGTTGGTTTTCAATCTTTTCGGAACTCTAGCATCCTCGGGATCTTCATAGCTCACGTCATTAATCCCCGAGCTTGCATTTAGGCATCAAAACTTGCATATTCTTCCATTAAGCTCACGAAACATGATAAGTAGAATAATGCACTCTAAAGGTCCCAAAACGAAGTGAAAACTTAAATAAAACATCACAAAACTCATTCTAAAGTGAGTTGCATCAGAGGTTCAACAAATTAGCCCAGACATGTTCTTTGGACAATTATATTGATGAACTGAGATATTGAAGGGGTTAATGGAGCTCAAAAACCCTTTGCTACCGGATAATTACTTCTTGGATAGTTTTATCAGTGGACTTAAGCCTGTATTTAAGCTTTTTGTGAGAGCATTCAAACCACATGGAATGTCTGAGCCTATAAAATCTTTGCTAGATGTTAGGAAGAGTCTGTGAATGGCACTGCTAGACCAATTCCCAGACCTATATTTCCTGTGAAAACTGTGCAAATCTATAATTACCAGGACATCTTACCAACTCCAACAACTATAATTCTCCAAACCCTATCTTAACCTATCCACCTAGGCCTTGTCAGCATAGTTACATTTCTGCAAGTGACAGGGATGGGAGAATAGCAAAAGGAGAGTGTTATTACTGTAATGAACCCTACTCCAGGGGTCATAAGTGCAGGTTCTGGGAGAAACAGGGGTTTATGGTCGAAATAGATGGTGAGGAGTATGAAAGTGAGTTTGAAAAGGAGGCTGTCGTGGACACTAGTGAAGTGACAAAACCACTAATTTTTGTTAATGCTTGACAAGCTAGAAAGTCGTTATTCCTAGTCAAATTATCACTATATCAAGCTAACTAGTAAGGGTAAGTGGGTATCGTATCCACGAGGAAGAGGGAAACAATTAAAGTGTGGAAAAAGCAAAACAAAAGAAATAAAACAATGAAAATGGGGGGTTTTTGGGCTGAAGATTGGATTAAAAGTGAAATAAACGAAATCTCAATTTGATTAAAGCGACTCTCGGTGATAATCTATTCTTGTAATACCCTAGATTTCAGAGAAGTCTTATAAAAGATTAAAATCTCATATGAATGATTAAAAGGATTGATAGTGCTACTCATACCAACAAAGTCCACTTTCTTTTTAGAAATCCCATGTGAAAAGAACTGCAATTTTTTTTTTTTTGAAATGAGATAAGAACTCCAAAGTTAAGCGTGCTTGACTGAGAGTAGTTTCAGGATGGGTGACCTCCTGTAAAGTTTCCCACGGTGCGCACGAGTGAGGTCAAAGTGCGCCGAAAAGACCCGTGTTGGTCTGTGAGGTCAGCCCACAGCCTGGCAAGCTGCCATAAGTGACTACTTTCGGCTCAGGCGATGAGTTGGGGTGTTACAAATGGTATCAGAACAACCGTGCGACCGCGTGCTAGGTGCTGGGGCGAGGCCCAGACCAGCCGTCTAGCGGGGGAGATCTTGGACGATGTTGGTATGGTTTGGCCGAGGCGCAACGGGGACGTTGCGTTCTCTAAGTGGGGGAGTTTACAACACTACGGAATTTTAAAAATGGTTTATGGAGTTGGTTTGTCCCACATCGAGAAACTAAAGCTCATATGATCAGTTTACAACAGATTCCTACAATCGTACTAACAACAAGGCTTTCACCTTTTAGAGCCCACGAGAGGATACTTGGGCCTAAGGGGTGAGTTCTCATCTTATTGGGTTGTGTTCTGACGGACGGTGGATCGGGCTATTACAGATGGTATCAGAGCGACCCTGCGACCGCGTGTTGAACTTGTGGTCAGGAGAGCCCACATCAGCAGCCTAGCGGGGGAAAGATCCTGCAGTTTGACTACGGTTGGCTGCCAGACGCAACGAGGACGTTGCTTTCTTAAGAGGGGGTGAGTGTAAAACACCAGATTTCAGAGAAGTCTTATAAGAGATTAAGAGCTGATATGAATGCTTAAAAAGATTGATAGTGCTACTCATACCAATAAAGTTGACTTTTCTTTTAGAAATCCCATGTGATAAAAACTCCAAAGTTAAGCGTGATTGAGTGAGAGTAGTTTCAGGATGAGCGACCTCCTGAGAAGTTTCCCAAGGTGCGCACGAGTGAGGTCAAAGTGCGCCGAAAGGACCTGTGTTGGTCTGTGAGGTCAGCCCACAGTCTGACAAGCTGCCATAGATGACTACTCTTGGCTCAGGCGATGACCCGAGGTGTTCAATTCTAACACCTTAATATAGCATGTTTGAACTCTCTTTAATATTACCAATTCATTAATAATCCCGGTTTTAACCAATTAATCCTTTTTTTTTTGGAAGTTCAGCAACCGCTACCAAATCCCCCCTCCTTTTAGTCCTAATTTGTCTAGTGACCACTCAAACAAATCACAACTAAAGACATGAAAAGCAAGAATTAATAAAGGATTAAGAACAACCCAAATTAGTATCTAATTAGCCGCAAGCGCGACACTAATCAAATCTAATATATTAGTTGCCTAATTGATTCCCCAATCACTAATTAGCCGCAATCGCGACACTAATCATGTGAAAGTTGCTTCCTTTAGGTTAATCAATGACCACCAATTATTAACCAAGCATAAGAAATACCCAATTCAATCTAATCAACCAACTAAAGAAAACCAAGGTAAATCAAGCAAGTGAAGAACAAGGAATTAATTATAATGAAATTAAAGGCAAATTAGAGAAAAAAATGCTTACTAATACATAGGATGAAACATTTGATTACACCAAGACTCTAGGAGGGGGATTAGCCTCCCATACTAATTATTACAACAAGATTTGAGATGAAAATCATGATGAAAATACTAATTCTCACTAATCTCTCCTTGAGTTTCTCTCTCTAGAAAATAAGAACAAGATCTAAAAAATAATGAAAGGTCATTAGTATTATTGAGGGGTTCATGCCCCTTTATTACACCTAAGTACAAAGCACTAAAAGACGAATTAGATATTTTTGGCTAAAGAAACCGTCAGAAAGCCCATAGCAAGTTTCCCGGAGGCTAGCTTCCTCGACTCGAGGAAAGAAATCCTCAAGTCGAGCGAGGAAAATTCTCAACTCGAGAGGAGCAGTTCTCGACTCGAGACGAACCAATCTCAACTCGAAAAAATGTATTCTCAAGTCGAGCAATACAATATTCTCCTTATTCTCGGCCTCTTCTCTCCTCTCCTCGGGTAGAGGTAGTGTGTGAATTCCGATGCATAACCAAACTATCTTCTCCCCATGACTCGTTACAACTCAAAGCTCGGTCTTCTATTCTCGTCAAAGGCTCACCAAAGGTCTTGAGCAACCAAAATCCCGTAAAACCATCGTATAAGCTCTGAAATATTCCGAATGATTTGGTCTACGAATCACGATAAAATTATGCCCCAATAGACTCTAAGGCGCCTAAAGCATGCGGATTAGCACATTACAATTACACCATATCAATGCTTTGTCTAGAATTCAGGGATTTCAGACAATGAGGGTGGTAGGGTTTGTCAATAGGAAAAAAAATCACATACTCATAGATCGTGGAAGCACACAATACTTTATGGATGTGAAAATGGTAGAAAAATTGGTTTGTGTAATTGAGAAAATTCCTCCTCAGGCTATATTAGTTGCTAATGGTAATCACTTGCCATGCATGAGCATTATTAAGGAATTCTCTTGGGAAATGAATCAGAAGCAGTTCAAATCAGATGCTCTAATGATTCCCTTGGATGGATGTGATATGGTGTTGGGAGTGCAACGGCTGAAGATTTGGGGGGCTGTCAAATGGGATTTCAAGAACTTGGTTATTTGCAGTTTGAGCTGGGGCACCACACTGTGACACTAAAAGGTATAAAGAGGAGGTTTTTAGGTTTTCTTTTGCTTTTCGTTGAGGAGATGCGCAAGAGACTAAGATTATTCAAGGAAAAGCAGCAAACTCCTATGTTGCCAGTGCTACTCAACTTTGTTTCCTGCAACTAGTGGGTGAGGAAGGTCCTGGAAGTCAGATCAGCTGCAATGCCAATTCTGCAAAAACAGATGCTTATCCAACTAATCTGCAGCTATTGTTGGATCATATGGATGCTTATTTGAGGAACCAAAGTCACTACCACTATCTTGAGGAGTATTTGATCATCAAATACCTCTAGAGAACTCTACAGGGGCCTGTGAGCAACATACCTTATATATATCCTTTAAACAAAAGGGACATAATTGAGAAACGGGTACATGATATGTTAGATAGTGGAATAATTTAGAGTAGCTCAAGTCCATTTGCTTCTCCAATTGTTTTAGTGGGAAAGAAGGATGGTACCTGGAGACTATGTGTGGACTATAGAGAGTGAATAGGAAGACAGTCAAAGACAAATTTCCAATTCCTGTGATAGATGAACCGATTGATGACGTAGTTTGAGCTACAATATTTACAAAGCTGGATTTAAGAGTTGGATATTATCAACTCAGAGTTCACCATGCTGCTGTATATAAAACTGCATTTAAAACCCATGAAGGCCATTATGAATTATCGGTAATGCCCTTTGGTCTCACAAATGGACCAACATCGTTTCAAGGATGGATGAATTCAGTCTTTAAACCCTAAATGAGGAAGTGTGTCCTAGTATTTTTCGATGATATACTCATCTATAGGAAGACAGCTTCAGACCATTGGAAACATTTGGAGTCAGTTTTTCAGTTGATGAAATCCAGTCAAATGTATGCAAAATTTCCAAGTATGCATTTTCAATGGAAAAGGTGGAATGCATACCTAGGGCATTTTATCTCTAGGAAGGGTGTGGAAAACTGACAGCAAAAGGATTAGAGCACTTGATGAATGGCCCACACCAAAATCTTTCAAAGAAATAAGAAGTTTTTTAGGATTAGTTGGATATATATTATAGGAAGTTTTTCGAAAATTATGATGTAATCAGCAAAATCTCACTAATTTGTTAAGAAAGGGAGCTTATGAATGGAATTCTGAAGCAGAGGAGGCTTTTCAAAAGCTGAAAGTGGCTGATGCAAGAACGCTTGATCAGGTTGTTGAAACTCGCACAGAACAGATGGCTAGTCTGTATCGCGCTGACACAGAACAGATGTCTAGTCTGTACCGCGCTGACGCAGAACAGATGTCTAGTCTGTACGCAGATACTCGTTTCAATCTAGGCGTTGGAGTATTTCCCATATTCGAATCTGGGTGATGCGAGATCACTTTCCATATTATTAGATAATATTATTTACCTTATTGTTGTTGGAATGAAATTAAGGGATAAGTAGTATTCTTATTTCCTTAGAAGTCTTATTTTCCATATTGTATTAGGACTAGTTTAAGGTAGATTCTAGAGCTTATGTTTACTATTTAAACAAAGTCTAGGACATTTGTTTTAGGGATCCAGTGTATCGTTGAAATTAAGAAAAGCAATAAAAGAGTCTGAGAAAGGTTTTCTCACCCCTTTGCATTCGTTTTAAGTTTTAAAGGTAATTGAACTCAAGATAGGTAACAGAAGGCACTCGTTCTATCGTTGATCGGCTAGAGGTACTAGAGGTGAAAGGCTAAAACTAAACGACCGTACTGTTTAGGGATTGACTTAGTTCGATTGGGTCTCTAAGGGCCGAGATTCATTCGTCCATTTCTTTATTTTTCGTTCTCTAAAATCGAAACAGCACAGTCGAGCAGTCAGTCCTGTATCCACGAGTTTTCTGAGAGCAGATTTCTGTTCTGTTCTAACGTACAGACCAGAGTTCAGTCCTGTTCGTTCTAACCAGAGTACAGATTCCTGTTTTGTACTGCAACTAGTTTCCGCACGCATTTGTACTCGCATCATTAGTTGTATCAGAACTTCAGCTCTTGATTTTCTTAAATCATGACGATCTTGGAAAAAGGTTTTTTATCACAGGGACATGAAGCGGAAGAAAACCAAGGACAAGAAAGCAACAATGGATGGAAGAGATAGAAAGGAAGTGTGAGGATCTTGTAATATCCTTATACGATGACTTCATAGAGAAAGGGCATGAAGAAAAGGTGGAGTCTTTTAGTGTTACACGAGACGATAACGAGGAAGACTTATTATGTTTTGAAGAAGCTCATGATGAAGGTATTGTTTTCTTTGATCCTTATCCACCTCCACTATTCGATGAAGGAGTTGATGAAGTTTTTTCTCACTTGGATGGAAAAATTTTGATTGGAGAAGATCCTCTTTTTTACCCAAACTTACCTCCAAAGATTGATGAGGATAGAGGTGACATTGTTGAAGAGTCTTTTCAACGGAGTTCATACAAATCGGCAATTGATTTATATATTGATGACAAAATTCATGGAGTTGTGGAAGGTAAAATCAGTTTATTTTTTACTCTCTATAATGGTAGTGTTGAACTCAAAGATGAACTCCAAGAAGTTAAGCGTAATATTCGAAAGGTTGAGCATCAAAGAATTATTGGCATGAGGTGGATTGATATTGAAGATCATGGTGTTTTAAAACTAATCAAATACATTGAAGATGATGATTTGAAAGACATGAGCATTGCGTGTTTTCCTTGGGCAATACTTGTGCTAGTTTACCTTCTTTTTGTGATTTTTGTGTTTGATCCTGGTGATTTACACTACTCTCAAGAATTAGGACAATTCTTTTTCGAAGAAGAGGAGAATGATGCAAGAACGCTTGATCAGGTTGTTGAAACTCGCACAGAACAGATGGCTAGTTTGTATCGCGCTGACAGAGAACAGATGTCTAGTATGTACCACGCTGACACAGAACATATGTCTAGTCCGTACGCAGATACTCGTTTCAATCTAGGCGTTGGAGTATTTCCCATATTCGAATCTGGGTGATACGAGATCACTTTCCATATTATTAGATAATATTATTTACCTTATTGTTGTTGGAATAAAATTAAGGGATAAGTAGTATTCTTATTTCCTTAGAAGTCTTATTTTTCATATTGTATTAGGACTAGTTTAAGGTAGATTCTAGAGCTTATGTTTACTATTTAAACAAAGTCTAGGACATTTCTTTTAGGGATCCAGTGTATCGTTGAAATTAAGAAAAGCAATAAAAGAGTCTGAGAAAGGTTTTCTCACCCCTTTGCATTCGTCTTAAGTTCTAAAGGTAATTGAACTCAAGACAGGGAACGGAAGGCACTCGTTCTATCGTTGATTGGCTAGAGGTACTAGAGGTCAAAGGCTAAAACTAAATGACCGTACTGTTTAGGGATTGGCTTAGTTCGATTGGGTCTCTAAGGGCTGAGATTTATTCGTCCATATCTTTATTTTTCGTTCTCTAAACTCGAAACAGCACAGACCCGCAGTCAGTCTTGTACCCACGAGTTTTCTGAGAGCAGATTTCTGTTCTGTTCTAACGTACATACCTGAATTCAGTCCTGTTCGTTCTGACCAGAGTACAGATTCCTGTTTTGTACTGCAACTAGCTTCCGTACGCATTTGTACTCGTATCAGTGGCCCTTACATCAACACCCGTATTGGATCCTAGATTTCAATATTCCATTCACTATGGAGGCAGATGCATCTAATGAGGGAATTGGAGGAATGGTCATGCAAAAGGATCACCCATTGGCATATATTAGTAGGGCATTCGACCCAAAGTGGTAGAAACTATCAGTCTATGAGAAAAAGTGGATGACTATTGTGTTTGCTATTCAGAAATAGGAGCAATACCTATCAGGGCAGCATTTCATTATTAAGAAAGACCAGAAAAGCTTAAAGTGGTTGCTGCAACAGAAAATATCAACACCGTTTCACCAATTTTGGTTGTCCAAGCTGATGGGATTTGATTATGAGATCGAATACAGGAGTGGAAAGGAAAATATGGCAGCTAAAGCCTTATCTAGGGTATAGGGGGCAGAGTTATCGTGTCTGGCCCTTAATGTGGTGAATTCAGACTTAGAAAAAAGGATCTTGGAAAGTTGTAACAAGGATGACCATATACATACTATCCTCTAGAAGTTGCAGCTGAATTACCGTGTAGATACTGTCTACAAAATTATTCCGTGCTTATAAGGAGGAAGGGCAAAGATTTGTGTGGGAAGAGATGATGAATAAGGGTAGAGATAGTTAAATGGCCCCATGCTACTTGTGAAGCTGGTCATATTGGCAAGGATGAGATTATTAGAAGACTGTAGACTCTATTTCACTTGAAGGAAATGTTTAGAGATGCTACATTCTGTCAGAAATTGTCTCACCTGTGAAGCAGCCTAACATGAAAATGTGGCCAACCCTCATATTTTGCAACCTCTCCTAGACCCTGAGGAAGTGTGGGTTGATATTTTAATCGACTTCATCACAGGATTACCTAAGTCACTTGGGAAGGAGGTACTCTGGGTGGTAGTTGACAGGCTTAGCAAAGCAGCTCACTTTGTAGCTTAGTGACATCTTTATAGTGTTGTTGAGGTTGCTCAGGCCCATTTAGATCATATTTTCAAGCTGCATGGGTGGCTTAGGAGCATTGTGAATGACGAAGATTCTATTTTCCTAAGCCAATTTTGGAAATCTCTGTTTACCTTGCATGGAATTGAGCTCAAGCTGTCTTCAGCCTACCAACCACAGACAGATGACCAACCTGAGGTGGTAAACAGGTGTTTGGAGATGTATCTTAGGTGTATGTGTGGTGAAAGACCAAAGGATTGGAGCATGTGGCTACCCTTAGCAGAATGGTGGTTTAACACCCATTATCATTCAGGTACTGGTCTGACACCCTATGAGATTGTCTACAACCAAAAACCACCATTGTACCTGCCTTATCTCCCTGGTGAATCTAAGGTGGACAAAGTGGATAGATCCATGCAGAAAAGGGAAGCTATGATTAACAATATCAAGAAAAACCTTCTGAAGTCGCAAGCCCGGATGAAGCAGCATGCTGACTTACACAGGTCCAAAAGAGTGTATGAGAAGCGTGAAACAAAAAAATCGTGCGTCTATAATCTATCCGAAATCCATACTTCCTCAAAAATCATTTGGTTCCAAAATTTGAAATCAATTATTATAATACTAGTATTTTGGCCCGTACAAATGCACGAGAATTAAAATGTTTATATCAACCATGTAACATGTTATTACTTTGAATATATTGAAAAAAAAAAATCATTTTAAGGATCGTATACACAAATATTAAAAAACATAAACTGAAAATTTGCAGTGATTATAAGTTTATAACATACTCCGTATATGATAATTCAAAGTAACAAACAAACATTTTTTTAAACTAATACAGAATTTAAGAATTGATCGAATGTACCCGAAAAAGTAGGTGTCATGTAAAATTTGGAAACCACACAGAGACTGCGTGGTTTCCAAATTAAATCGTAGTTGGAACCCTGCCCATTATCCAAAGCCCCGTCCCACTTTGACTTACTTGAATTGCTTGACCCTCCAACCTAACTATCCCAAACTCCACCGCCATAATTACCCACCGACTCTATTACTTAACAATTCTTTTCACCATGACAACTATGTTAATCGCCCCTCTTCCTCTACACGCACCTCCAATAGAAAACAATCATTCCGTTGCATCATAAACATTATTATTACCTTACTCCCACCCCTTTCCTAACTAAGACTATTACTAACCAACAATTGTTTTAGTTATACCCATCGCTGTTGATCAAATAAACTTTTAATTCTATTTATGAACGTAAAGGAAATGAACTTGATGGTATTTATGAACGGGGTTAGATCCACTCCTGTTCAACGGGGTTAGATCCACTCCTGTTGATGGTATTTCGCTTGGGATGTCGAAGTGGGTCCGACGTTGCTTGAAAATGATGGAGTTAGGTCCACTGCTGTTGATGGTATTTCGCTTGAGATGTCGAAAGTCGGTTTGACGTTGCTTGATCGTAACGGAGTTAGGTCCGTTGGTGTTGAATATAGAGTTTTGCTAGATGCTCGAGTTTAAAGTCGGTGCGACTGTTACATGACTTGAAGGTGTGTGATCTTGTTCGATATTTAATGGATTGACATTGTCGAAAGGGGCCCCCACGTTTGCATGAGTGGGGGGATCATGGAGCAATTGTATGTGGCTTGAACCTTTGCCAAGTTGATTATGCATGTTGAAAATTGTTGTTTCAATTTGTCTCACTCTTGTGCGAGCAAGGAGATCGTGGCGCAGAGGTGTGTTGTTTTGACCTCGTCGTGCCAATGCTTGTAGAGTAGTAGTGGCAAGCGATTGCATCTGGCCCTGAGGGTGGGCGAGTGTTGCGTAGTTCTCAAGTTAAGGTTTATGCAAGTAGTGTGAAAATGTATGTCATGTGATGAATAACAAGTGATGCCTAGTGCTTGTGCAAAGGGTTGTGCATGTGGCCTGGTGTGCAAGTGTAACTGACGCGATATAATGCAATGTTATGAAATGCAATGAGATGATGTTATGCAACTTAGAGTAATGCAACCTAGACTCGAGGCACATGTAGATGTAAAATGCGAAAAAATGCAGGGGGGTACCCCGACTTCCCCAAAAGGAAAAAGGATGAAATGCAAAAAAAATGCAGCGGGGTACGCTGACTTCCCCCAAAAGGAAAAAGGATGAAAGAGGTGTTAAGGATGAAAATGGTAAAGTTTTATGGAAGATATTTGAGGTTTCCCCCAAAAGAAAAACGATGAAAAAGGTGAGCAAAAGTTGTGATTGTCCAACTTATGGTGACGGCGAATAGTGACATTTCCACTGCTCGAGGATGATCTTCGTGCTTGCTGTGAAGCAAGGCTTTGTATTTGTGGTGGCACAAATGTATGCATGTAGAGACACACGGCTTGATGCTTGAGGTGGCTCAAGGCTTAGTACTTGCGGTGGCGCAAATTTTTGATGCTTCTAAATGGACGAGACGTGCTGCTCGTGATAACGATCGTTCTTGTCTTGGTTCGACAAAAGATTCCATGCGTGGGCAAGGGAAAAGAAAAGTCCCAAGAATCTGGAATGTGGAGTTCGGTAGTTGTGGCTGGCTCAATGAGGCCTTGATCCTTGATGTCGGACCAAGTGGGATATAAATTTTGAAGGCAAGTTGGATGTGGCTGGCCAAGGGTTATGGCTAGTAATGAGGTTGGAATAGAAGAATTCAGACCTATGCGTCGGCCTAAATTTGTGAAGGGGTAGGTTAATAACGTGGGTTCAGATTTCCATGTCATTTAGCACTATGGGAAAACAATCGGAGAATGCATGCATGGCGAGCTTGATAAGCAATCCTCAAAATTCCTAGGGTCTTACCTTCGCGATTGTGGAGGCGTGATTTGCACGATCTCGCGGTGAATCATTAAATGTCAAGTTCTTGAATAGATGAACACAAATTGTGGAGGCGTGATTTGCACGATCTCAAGGAGGACTTTTTCGGCGCTTTTGTAGCTGGCTTGGGTGACAAATGACAGAAGTGCATGAAGGCTCTGACCCATTATTTTTACCCCCAATTATGCTGACTTGACCATGTTGGCAGTTAGAAAGACACATTTTGCTTGATCTTTTCAATTCTGTCCCTATTGAGGGATGTTTTCACTTGTTCGTGGCACTTGCTACATATGTCAGTTAGAATCTGGCTCCAGTTTCAGAAGTTTGCCCCCTTTTTTTTTTGTTAGACATATTTCATTTTGGCTCCACTTTTTTAAGTCTTACCGTTTGTTAGCCAAATTTGTTGTTAGTGGCTCCACTTTTTAAGTCTTGTCGTTTCGGTCAAGTCAACACCCTTTACCCAAGTTAGGAAGATGTAGGATGAAAATAAAAAGGCTATTGGGATGGAGGCTCTGCGGGCTACCAAAAAAAGTGGATTCAATCGTGAGGGATCAAAGTCATTTATGTAGTTACAAATTTTTACCTCATGTCATTAATCGTGCAGTGTAAGACATACTAGGTTTCGTCGTTGGATGCGAATGAAAAATATGGTAAACCAAAAGCTCATTTATTCCATCAGCGAAAAAGAGAAATTACAATCTGTTGGAGGAATCTATGCTAGACATGGAAAGGAGGTAAACAAAACATGCATGAAACCTTTTGTCGTGTGGTGGTGTCTCGAAGACTGCCTACGTATCCACTATCGCGTGGAATTAAACCAAACGTAGTTCGAAAAGAACGTTCATTGTTGATATCGTTGATGGTTGCGTCGTTGTAGTGATGCGTGTCCTCATCGCCTTTAGCTTTCGTGCAATGTAAGCTTTTGAGTTCAAGATATAGTGCATTGATTTTGCTACCCCTTTGATTTTCGGGATGGTAATGTCGAGAACTTGTGGAAATAGCTTAACATTGACGAGAGGAACATGCGACCAATCTCGACGTGGATTGTCGATCCATAGAGAAGTAGTAGTTGTCCCTCAAACCATTGGCACTTCAATTGAGTTGCTTGAAAATGTGGGACGGGATCACCGAGTTGGACAAGGTGTTGACGATCTTATGTATGTAGAGATCGAACGGTCGTGAAGAGGGGATTTCAACGACGGAAAGGAAAGAGGTGAGGAGCGGTCCTCGATGATCCTAGGTGGCTAAGATTGAAACAAGTGCAATGTGTGTGATGTGTATGCATACGGATAGACGTATGGAAGAGATGCAAAAGTTCAATGATGATGTGAGTGAGGAGTGGGCCTCGGTGATCCTAGGTGGCTAAGATCAAGTTATATGGTTCTGAATTTTTTAAGTTGTACGGAATTGTTGAAAACTGGGTGAGGAGTGGGCCTCAAAAATCCTAGGTGGCTAGGATTGAATGATACGGATTGACGTGTAGTTAAGTTGTCAAGGTTTTGACAAAAAATAGTGAGGGGTGGGCCTCGAAGTTCCTAAGTAGCTAAGGTCGTTGATACGAATTGACGTATCGCTAAGGTGCGGATTTTTGGGTAAAAAAGAGCGAGGAGTGGGCCTCGAAAATCCTAGGTGGCTAGGGTTGATGATACGGATTGACGTATAGAAAAAGATGTGAATTTTTGTGTAATAAAGAGCGAGGAGTGGGCCTCAAATATCTTAGATGGATAGAGTCGATGATACGGATTGACGTATTAGACAGACATGATGTGTTTGACATAATGCATGACGTAACTTGTTTTTTTTTGTTTTTTTGTTTTTTTTGTAGGTTCGATGCATGGGTTGTAATGCATGTGATCATACATGCCGTAGTGCAAAAACGCGTGCAATGGTTCGGGTTCCTAGGATGCATGAGTTCATAGTTAGGTACGAACTTGACCCTACATGAGACGGTTTGTCCTAAGAATTATTGTATGAACTAGGATGATGCATGATTTAGATGACTAGGGGTGGACCTAGATGATATGCAAATGTATGGTGCAAGACGCGACTCTATGGACATGACCAATGTATATATGTATGTATGTATGTATGTATGAAGCAAGCTATGGTTGTGTATGCGTGACACGACAATGCGGTATTCAAGAATGCAGCATGGAATGCAATGAGTTTGACTCGATTTAGTGAGTGCAACATGTGGGTGCGAGGTGTATAGGTGCATGGTAGTGTATGCAGGTGTTGAAAATGACTCAAACAAAGGGAAACATGTAGTGGGGCATGGCTTGGAATGGGAATTGCACCATTCGAAGGCAAATGCATGGTGCGCGCATAAGGGCTGACCCACGAGGGTGGTGCGCACGGGGCTTGTGACACACGCATTGTTGCGCGCAAGGGGGGAGACGCACGACACGAAAAGTAACGTGTTGCATAGGGAAGGCATTAATGTAGTTGAAAATTACTTTGACAAAGTTTAGAGGATGAAAATGGCACAAAAGAGGCAAAGACAAGCAACAAAAGCGCGTAAGAGAAAACACATACCATGCAAATGGACTATGGGTTAGAGTTTGAGGTTTAGGCTTTGGGTACCACGTTATAGGTAGCTATATCTCGATTTGTGGCAGCCCATGCTCGAGAGTATAAGTGTATAACATCTTTGCACCAGAAAAAATGTTTCATTGGAAACGAAGTGTCGATGATGCTAACGTGGGTGGTATAACCATTATTCCTCACACGAGGTAGAAAGACATGGATGTACAGAAAGGACAAGGGTTCCTATGGGACGTGGGTCGCGTCCATGCAAATGAAAGTGCTAAACTTCTCAACAAATGTAACGTGATAACAATTCTTCGAGTCTCACCCACTTCAAACAATAAGTCCCCAGCGGAGTCGCCACTGTAGATTGCACTAGGATAGGAGTCATGCGATGATTACACTAGGATAGGAGTCACCACCAAACAATTGTGGGGTGTTTGGAAACCATGCAACGCGATCTTGTTCCATGTTACCGAGGGACTACGTAAACGCTAAGTGAGTCTGTACCCTTTGAGCATAAACGCTTGGGGAAGTGAGTCATGCCAAGTACAAAACACTTTCGCGAGTCGTTTAACGAAAGGGAAAAAACCGAGGGACGTAAGGAACAAAATGCGCATTATACCCTACGCCAATATGCAGTCTACGGACCGTAAGACTGGGTTCGGGGGTGACGCTACGTGTTGGGAAGCCATAAGACACCCAACCCCGCCCACGTATAGTGGCCTCTACTAGTTGAATTATCGTTTACAAGTCGTTGAGAAGTTAAGCCATGCAAGTTTACAATCATTTACAAGTTAAATACAACCTAATAAAATTTAGCTAAGTCGGTAGTTTTAGCACATAAAACTAGACCTTAGGTCACAACGTTGTTAAGATTAATTAACGGTCCCTAGCTACCAATTTGTCCAAGCGCTTTGCGCTATATGAGTTAGGCGTGATTCATGTAATTCGTTTTAGATCTAAATCTTTGTTAGGCAAAATGTAAATCTATATCGAAAGTAATTGCGCACGTAAAGAAGGGGTACAAGATGAGAATAAAGTAAAAAAATGAGTTTGGAAAAGAGGGGATGCCCTTAGGACTTACGTGTGTCCGCGATACCACTACTTGCTCTACTATGCTTCGAGATCGCTACGTTGATCCTTAGTGTGCGTTCTAAGAGCCAGATGTGTTCTTGAAGCGATGCGTGGCTCTTCGAACGTGGTGTTTGAGAGGGGCTTTGCTTGAGTTGTGTGTTGTGCTGTCGTATTTGGGGGTGCCCTAGAGGTGTAGGGATGCCATTAGGGTTTTGATGTTGTAGTTGCTAGGGTTTTTGTATTGTTGTTAGGGTTTTTGTGAGAAGAATTGTGATGAGACAGGAGCAGCATTTCGGGGTGGAAATGGTGTGTGAAAAGGTTGTCCAATGGGTGGAAATGAAGGGGTAGTTATAGTGGTTGGAGAGGTAGGGTTTCTGGTCGTCTAGGGTTAGGTGCGCCAGACGCGGGTGGTGTTGCGTCAGCGCAGGCGAGGCTGCATCATGCGCGGGTGGTGTTGCGTCAGTGCAGGCGTAGGCTGCGTCATGCGCGGGTGATGGTGATGCGTCAGGCGCAGGCGGGTCTGCGTCATGCACGGGTGATGGTGCGTCAGACGCAGGTAAGGCTGTGTCTGGCGTGAATTGGTTGCGTCTGGCGCGAGCTGGCTGCCCAGGCGCAGGTGTGGGTGCGTCAGGCGCGCGCCCTGGTGCGGCAATGCCTTTGTGTGCGGCCGGGGGTGCGCTTGGACCACTTGACGCACCCTACAAAATTGCATTTCTGGCCTTCTTATGACATGAGTATTGCACATGTGAATTTGGGTGGGCAAATGACGTACAAAAACATGTTTTCTTGATGATATTTGGCGATTTAGGCACGCGGTTATTCCTGAGTTAGGTCAGGTGTATAAGGGGAAGAAAATGGTTGTTTTTGGCCTTGTTTTGGGTGAAGACGCATTTGCTAACGGATTCACGACAATGGTGGTTCACATAGTAGAGCAAGTAGACGCAGTTCACAATATAGTGTCCTTTCATCATCAGGCATTTGGGTATGGACAAATGCAGGTGTCTACAACCGGGTTGCTTGTATTGTAAAGTTGAAAATTTGATTTTCAGTCTTATTTGCATGATTCTAAGTATAGTACGGCCGTAGAGTACTATACTATCGGTACTGTACCAAAATGTATGGATAGTATCCCATTGGTTTGTAATAATTGCGATCTCGTATCGCTGGTTTGTAATATTCTAATTCTTTTATTTTTCAAAAATGTATAATAGGAAAGTCCATATGTACATTTGTTTATATTGAAGATCGGCGTTTTCACAAAGCCAATGGTTGGCGAGTCGAGATCGAATTGAAGACGGAGCCCTTGAAGCTTTCGAAGCCTAGTTTAGATTTAGTGTTTTCACTAGGTGCTAGTCTTATGGCCATACTAGGACTTGGATTTATTTGATGCATGCTTGGTTTTATTTTTGCACAATTAATACCAAACGTAAATCCCATATTGTCATATCCTTTATCCGCGACTCGCTAGAATTAGTTCATTTAAAAGCGATAGATAAAATATGACAAGATCTCTCACTAAAATGTAAAATCGAGATTTAGTCCTTCCACAGTTCACACCTATGCAACCCTTGTTCATTAGGGACACGCTCGCCCTAGCGGGGTGTTTCCTTTTTACCTTGGGGGAGTACATTAATTAATACACCCTCCATTTCTTTTGATTCTTTACGTTGGGCCGGGATTTGTGAGGGAAACCCAAACCCAACGTAAAGAATCAAAAGAAATGGAGGGAGTAGTTATTATGAGTGAATTTTGGTTTAATTTCGACGTGACTTGCAATACAATTCTTGCAATCTGGGACTAAATGATTGATTTAGTTGAAATAATCGATCAACCGAGAGTTCTAAGTGTTGAATCAGTCAAGAGTTGGTTCACCGAAACTATATAAATTTAGGATGTATCGCCCTCCGCGTGCCTAAATTTATATAAGATCGGATCTCGTAATCATTTATATAATTTAGAGGGATCATTATATAAATGCCTGAATTCACGAACCCCCGATTCTCCCTCCAGGTCCCAACGCCACCCCTGAAATGATACAAATGTATCAAGAGTACGTGCATGAATCTGACCAGATTAAGAATGTATTCATTGTCGATATGCACCCGCGTTTACAGTAACACATTATTGATTTGGTGCGTATCAAATTTTCGCTCGGCTAACGACTAGTTTCTCGCAAAAGCTACGAATACTTCAATAAGAACCAGCTTCGAGTTTCTTTGAGACAAAGCTCTCAAAGGGTCAACCAGTTGGTCCTCTTGTTCTCAAATTTATCGAGAATGTTGAAACTCTTGAGAAGTTAGGTTGCTGAATTTCTGAAGATTTTGCGGTATACCGTCTGCTTAATTCTTTGCTTGCAACATTTGGTCCTTTTAGGACGAATTACAATATAAACGATTTAAAGAAAAATCTTCATGAATTGCATGCCATGGTTGTACAACATGAGAGGGATTTGGTGTCTAGTGGGAGTGCGAATAGAGATGTTTTGTGCATAGCGGTAAAACAAAATAGGAAGTTAAAGAAGGGTGCAGGAAAGGGTAAGAAACTTGCGCGTCGCAAAGGAAAAGGGAAAGTTGCTTCGGGCAACAACTCTATTGCTAAGAGAGGCGCGACTCCTGAACAGAAATACTTCCGTTGTGGAAATTTCGGCCACTAGAAGCGAAATTGCCCAAAGTACCCGGAGGAGAAGAAGTCGAAACCAGGTATATATATGATATACATTAATTATGCAAGTACCATGTCCTGGGTATTAGATACTGGATGTGGATCTCACCTTTGTAATCACTTGCAGGGGCTGACGAAGGCACGTCGGCTGGCAAAAGGTGAAGTTGACCTCCGTGTCGGGAATGGAGCTAAACTAGCCGCCGTATCAGTAAGAACGTATATTCTGTCACTTGCCTCAGGGGTAGAGTTGTATCTAAATAACTGCTATTTTGTACCAACTCTAAGTAAGAATATAATTTCGGATTCTATTTTAGACGCTGAAGGTTTTGATTTTTCAATATGAAAAAACAGTTGTACCTTCTCGTTTAAGGATATGGTGTACGGAACAACCAAATCTATAAACACTATTTACGTTTTAGATTTGACAAATGAGGTGTATCATGTAGCAAATAAAATGCTCAAAATAGGAGATCCCGATCAATCCTACCTTCGGCACTTTTGTTTAGGGCATATAAACGGAAAACGCATTGAGAGACTCGTAGCCAATGGAGTTCTCAAACCATTTGATTTTGGATCTTATGGAACATGTGAGTCTTGTCTTTTAGGCAAGATGACTCGTGCACCATTTTCAGGAAAAAGAGTACGAGCTAGTGATTCATTGGCCCTCATTCATACAGATGTTTGCGGTCCAATGTCAATCACTCCCAGTGGTAGTTATAACTAATTTGTCACTTTTACGGATGATTTTAGTAGATATAGCTACATCTACCTAATTAAATATAAATGTGAGGTACTTGAGAAATTTATAGAATTTCAAAACGAAGTAGAAAACCAATTAGGAACGAAGATCAAGGCCTTACGATCTGATTGGGAAGGTGATGGTAATGACTTTGATATTCATCTGAAAGACTGTGGAATCATATCACAGCTTACACCTTCTGTTACACACAATTTAATGGTGTAGCCGAAAGAAGAAACCGTACCCTATTGGATATGGTAAGATCAATGATGAGTCAGACCGAGCTTCCTGATTCATTTTGGGGTTTTGCTCTCCAAACTGCCATTTTCACACTCAATAGATGCCCGACTAAATCAGCTCTGAAAACTCCTTATGAGTTATGGAGAGGAAAAGTTCCTAACCTCTCATTTAGCAAGATCTGAGGTTGTGAAGCATATGTCAAAAACAAGACTGACAATAAGTTTGCGCAAAGGTCTGATAAATGTCTCTTTGTAGGTTATTTTGTACAGACTCGAGCATATTAGTTCTACAATCGTCTAGAGAACAAAGTTCTTGTGTCTCGAGACGCTGTCTTTTTCGAAAAGGAATTTATTTCTAAAAGACAGAGTGGGAGAAAATTTGAACTTAGCGAAGTTCAGGAGCCACAAATGCAAAATGAGGCTTTGCGTGTTTTGCCAGAAGATATCTCTGAATCGTCTAACTCTGTGGTTCTATGAACTTAGCGAAGTTCAGGAGACACAAATGCAAAATGAGGCTCAAAATGTTTTGCCAAAAGATATTCCTGAATCGTCTAACTCTGTGGTTCCATTCTTCACTCCATAAGGTCAGGCAGATCAAGCCACCCATGAGATCGATACCTAGGTGTGATCGAGGATGGTGGTGATCATTTTTTGCTTCTAGAAAGTAATGAACCTGCAACCTATAGAGCAGCCATGTCTGGACCGAATTCTGCTAAATGGCTGGAGGCAATGAAATCCGAGATAAATTCAATGTAAGAGAATCAAGTATGGGACTTGGTTAACTTGCCTGAACGAACCAAGGTTCTTCACTGCAAATGGATCTTTAAGATCAAGACCGACATGGATGGAAATCAGGATATTTTCAAAGCTAGATAGGTACTAAAGGTTTCACGCAAGTTCATTATTAAACTATGACGAGACCTTTTGCGCCAGTTGCAATGCTCAGATCTATTCGGATAATCTTAGTGATTGCTGCTTTTCATGATTATGAGATATGCCAGATGGATGTTAAAACAGCCTTCCTGAATGGGTTTTTTGGAAGAGAAAGTGCATGTGGCACAACCTGAGGGTTTTATTGATCCAAACAATCCTAAGAAATTTCGCAAGCTTTAGAGATCCATTTATGGTCTTAAGCAAGCATCTCGGAGTTGGAACCATCGGTTCAACCACGTGATTAAACAAAAGTAGTTTTTTAGCCCGTGCAAAATTGCACGGGGTGATATACTCTTATGTTACGACACTACGATTTTAAATTTATTTTTTATCATTCACCAATCGCCTACAATACAACTATTAGAATATGAAGCTTACGATATTCAACTGGTAATCAACTTCCAAACAAAATATTTGGTTGGACCAAAATTACACGATAAATCATGTCAAAAAAAAAAAAATACACAAATGGTAACTGGTAAGTGTGTGGGTTAAGCGTGAGTTGAGGGTCTAATGTTTGCAAAAAAATTCAGTTGACGACCTAACGTTTTTTTTTGTTAGTTCAAGACCTGAGGTTAAGTGGATGGTAGTTTGAGAGTGATGTGGCACCGACAATTTCATGTCCAAAGCTGATCTCTTTCTCTCTCCTCATGACTGATGAGCTTCCTCTGCTATTTTTTTTTCCGCCATTGCTAAGCTCTCCCTCAACATCAGCTGATCTTCATACCTCATTTTCTTTTTTCTTTCATTATTCCAACTTCTTATTCAATCAAACAACTCCATATCTATATCACAAACATCCTAATTTTTTTTCGAAATTAATCATATTTCTAAAAAAAAATCCCAAATCAATTTAATTTTCGTCAATTCAATTCGAAGAAATATGTTTCTACCGAATAAACCCAGAAAAACTCATCAAACCCAGAATTTCGTTCCTGTATTGCTTGCAGAAGTCCCCGATAATCGTCCTAGTTTTCCCCTAGTAAACCTAGAAAATCGAACCAAATTTCCCCCAAGTTTTGTTAAAATATCATAAATCCTCAAATTCCAACACCAAATTCGTGTGTTTTTTATGTGTGCTTCGATTCGTCTAATTGATTCGTAATTGAAGAAACTATTTAGGCGTTCTGGCTTGGTAAGTTTTTTTAGATTATTCAGCTTTACATTGATAGATTTATTCAAATCAACCTAATATTTTAGAATATTGATGTCTGCCACTATCAATGTTTTAGATTGAATTTTGATACATAGTTGAAATTATAGATTTCGATTTCTAAAGTACTGTGTTTTGATCATTAATTTCATAGTTACGTAACTAACTAACTACGTACGTAGTATATATATAAATATTGTTTTTTAACTTCTTAAATAATAATTTTTATTTGCAACATACTATATTCATGGATAATATTCTAAAATATTAGGTTGATCTGAACTACGTACATAGTCTTAATTTATTATTCAGCTTTACATTTTGCAGTCACTGAGTTGTCTAAGTTTTGGTGGATGGTCTATTGAGTATTGAGTTGAAGCATGCCAGTCACTGATTCTACATCCACACCTCGAGTTTGTGAAGGCACCAGAAGGTATTTAAAGCAAGGTAAGTTTTAGTCTTAGATTTCATTTATTCAATCGCCAGAAGTAAGCTTATCGAATTTAAATTCCAATTTTAAAAGCAATTTCAATTCCAAGCCTACTTCTAATTCATATTTCATCTTATTCGGGTTAACTAATACACCATTATAATCACATCTATGATTAACACGATCCGGTAGTAAGTAGATGAATATTGGTCCTCGGATAACGCGATTAAAGTGAAGTATGTGAAGTAATATGTTAATTACATCTTTGTTGTAATATTTGAATTTTATCATTGATTGGCTATTTGTCGTGTACTTGTCTATGATTGGAGTACTTAATTAGCTTGACATTAGTAGTACTTAGTTTGGAGTATTTTTTATCTACAAATATATATCACTTCAATTGTATCGTAAGTAGCTTAAATTGATTATTCACTACAACAAAAATAGTGTTTTTAGGGCGTTTTTTTGGTGAAATCTGAACACCAAAAAGCGTCCAGAATTTTCTCCTGGACGCTTCCAAAAAGCGCCCTTAATTTCAGTGTCACTATTTTTGGACGCTGTTTGGCGTCATATTTTGAGGACATATGGACGTCCCATTTTCCAGAAATTTTGATCACTAAAAAGCGAACTCGTTTTTTGGGACGCTTTTGTTCGTCAATAAACAACTTTTGAAAAATTTGGCCTAATGCTTACCAGCAACAAAAGGCGTCCATATTTGAGAAATCTTATATAATACAATATATATATATATACACAACTTGTAATAATCAATATATATATTCAATGCGCATCAAAACCGAATGTACAGGGAGCTGGAGACCTGTATGAAATACGTAGCTCAAATCGAATTCGAGATCGGAATAACAAATATATTAATATTAATATATAATTTCAATCATTCGCATTGAGTACTCCAAAACACAAGTAGTATAAATACAATTACATAAAAAGATGAATATATAGCGAAATCAAACCACTAGATAGGCTGCATCAAACTTTTTTAAGCAAGTACTACATACTAATCATCCAAATTAAAACATATATAGAGGATGTAAAAGAAATAGCTAACTTCATCATTCAGCTACAACGTGGCTATAATCTGTCATCATAGTGGAGATGAGGATGACTAAGGATTCTTTCCGACCAATTCACTTCCACCATCAGCACTTGAAGTATTCATCAAAACCTGCAAAACATAATTAAACATGAAAAGAAATTTATACATCTTTATGATAATTTGGTCTGTTAGTCTCTAGAGAGGCAGGGGATTTATTCACTTGTCTGTCCATAACCTAATGGGTTCCCCTTTTGCAGTAATCGGTAATCCCCTTCTTTCCATTAACTTAATTCTAATTTAAGAGTATAAATGTTTGTGTGATTCCAACAAGTGTCAACAGAGGTACAATAAGTCCATGGCAGGGACTTGGCCATGGTGTGTGTTTGGCCCTATCCCACAGTGGCATCCATGCTAAGCATGAATAAGAGAAACCACTAAGGAGAGGGTTTGTTCTTAATCAACAATTTGGGAGTTATTTTACTATATGGCGGCAGCAATGGTTGACTATAAACTCACACAGTTTCTGGGCCAATTAATCAAGTAGGCCGCTCAAGTAAAGTGAAGATTAGACAATGAAATTGCAGCTAAGGAGCAGCTCACTTCACTCGTTATTTCTACGACCACTTTCAGCCATCTAAATTAAGAAATCAACTCCAAATGCAAAGTAAAGCTGAAGATAAAGAGCAAGTAGAAGCCAAGTAGCATCCATAAAGCATCATATGCAGCCCCTAATTTGATAAGTGCAGGCCAGAAAAGGGAGTAAATTGCAGCTCACATCATAGGACATGCAGAAAATGCATCAACCTAGACCATTTAGTTTAGCTTATTTTCCTTTGTATCTCTTTATCAACTTGCTGCATTATTGATCTCTTATTGTAGTATTATTGTTGTATTATTTTAGCGTAGTTCCTTTAAAGCCAAAGACAAAGTATCCAGTCATTCACAATTGTTGTTAACTTACTTCAATTATCATGCTCTGCTACTCCTAGTCCTACTATTGCTATAGGGTGTGTGCTCCGCAGATGTATAGAAAAGGGTAGGGAAAATCATCATATTGCAGTCTACAACTTTCAAGACAAGTTGCTATATCATCTCAGTTTGATAACCGAGGTAGAAGCTCTATTTAAGCAAAGCAACAGCTATAATCAGTTTATAAATACCATATCTAGTCTCTAAGAATGATGGATAGCAGCCTCTCATATGAGTATGTAAAAGCATGAAAAGTGAAATCTAATCAAGACTTACGTCGCCCACATAGCTTAGAGGAGACTAATGTAAGTCAGTAATAACTTACTTCAATTTCCGATCACATGCCACTAGAAATAATTTACCACCCATCTAGACTTCCAACACGTACTATGTTCTATGGAACCTACTAATGTTTACCTTGCATGACCTAATAAAGCAAAAGAAATTTAGGAAGAATAAAAATTACCTGCGAGTTAATAGCATGCAAGGCCGATTCTGCACCATTTATAAGTTCGGGAGAGACGACTTCACCACGTACTGCACCGAGGACATGTGACATTTGACTTACAATTGTCTTCAACATTTGGGTATTTGCTGCATTTTCCTTTTTCATTGTTGATACTTCTACCTTCAAGTTCTCCACGTCTAGAGGATTGTTACTAATCTTTTTAATTCCTTTCCTCAAGAGGCCTTGTACACCAAAGACATCACTTTGCCTTACACCAAAACCATAATTCACTGGCCGCTTAGGAATTTCTCCTTCGTACATAAGATCATTAAAAACTTCATTTTCAATTTCAACTCGAGAGTTAGGAGAGGAAGAACTACCAACAATCTTTTCTACTTTAGAGTTCGCAGTTTCCTGCGACATACGAACAAATGTTTAGGAAATAAATAGCATTCTTAAATATACGATTTTAATCAAACACGAATACCCATTACCATGAATTGGCATGTTATTGTGTATTCGACAAAGCCCCCTTCTTCTCTAGTATGCGTTTTGAGAAATAACTCTAACTCGCTAGGTTCCCTATTATATTGCTCCTCCTGTGTTTAAAGAAAGCATAAGTATGAAATAAGAGAAACTTAATGTTTATCAAAGGAAACAAACAACGGGCAACTTCATAACTCAAACAAACTTCATATAAATTTCTCCTATTATGTTTACCCAACACCCATAAATAGAATTGTGTATGAGAATATTGGAGAAACATAAAGTTTATCAAAAAAAATTTTGCTTAAGCCTTTGAGTTCGCCTAGAGATTGTCCAGCTCCAAACGGACCAGAGGCTTTCTGCATCTAATTGAATCCTTTAAACCAATTTCGTAAGACTTTGTCCTTTTATTTCTTTTCGGCTAGGGAGACTATGTTCTTATAAATCTGCGAAAACTTAACAGGTACAAGTATATGACAATATCATGCTGTTCAAATAATTAACCACATGAAACTGAGTACAAGAAGACCTCTCAATAGGATACATCCATCTATAATGCACTAGTCCTCCAAGCTTAGCCTCCTCCACTAGATGAATTATCAGGTGAACCATGATAGTGAAAAAAGTCGGTAAGAACTCTTTCTCCATTTTACAAAGTGTCAAAACAATCCTTGATTGATACTTATCCAATTCTTTTGGATCAAGAGTTGCGGAACATAGATACTTGAAAAAAGATGACAAATCCGATAGCAATTCAGTCACTCTGGTAGCTTTAGATGCTCTTAAAGCCACAAGAAGTATGTCTTGCATCAAAACGTGGTTGTCATGACTATTAATATTTATGAGCTTTCGTTGTTTCATGTTCACGCGTCTTGAAAGATTGGATGAGTACCCATCCGGAACCCTTAACTTCTGCAGAACTCTTAAGAATCTCTCTTTCTCCTCATTAGACATGGTGAATGGTGCTGGAGGCATGTATGAAGATCCATTAGGAGACTTTTGAAACCAAATATGTGACTTAATTCCTAATTCTTCGAGCGCCTTTCTCGCATTCGTGTCATCTCTACTCTTATCCATGTCTATAAGAGTTCCCAAAATATTATCACATACATTCTTTTCAATGTGCATTACGTCCAGATTATGCCTTAGGCGATTATCTTTCCAATACGGTAAATAAAAAAACAAGCTTCTCTTGCTCCAAGTCACTTTTTCCTCGCTATCTTGGCCACCAATATCACCTTCATTTGATTCATGTCCTCCTTTCCTTTGTCTTTTCTTTCGAGAAAACTTTCTTGGCTTTTTGGTCTTCCCATAAACATAACTTACTTTTTCTTGTTGCCTCAAAACATCACTTCCATGTTCTCTCTCTGGAGCATTATCATGCTCTTCTGTACCATCAAACTTGCCGGCCTCAAACCTATGAGGATGATCAACAGGTAGCCATTTTCGATGACCAGCATAGCATATCTTCCCCCCAAATCTATAAGAAGGCGTTGAGCTGGTGCACGAAGGGCATGCCTTGTAGCCTTTTGTACTCCAACCGGACAACATAGCATATGCAGGGAAGTCATTGATAGTACAATACAAAGCTGGTCGCATTTTAAAGTACTCTCCACTGTAAGCATCAAAAGTTTCAACCCCTTCCCATAATAATTTCAACTCATACAACAACGGTTGCAGGTACACATCAATGTCATTTCTAGGACCAGCTTTCCCAGGAATAATTATTGACAAAATAAATGATGATGGCTTCATACATAGCCAAGGTGGCAAGTTATAAGGAATTAACACCACTAGCCATGTGTTATAAGTGGTGTTCATGACACTTTATGGATTAAATCCATCACTTGCAAGACCCAACCGAAGACTACGAGGATCAGCAGCAAAATCAGAATGTATGCCATCAAATTCGCTCCAAGCCGACCCATCAGCGGGGTGCCTTAACATCCCATCATCCTCACGATTTGCATGCCACCTCATGTCTTCCACTATTTTAGATGTCTTATAAATCCTCTTCAAGCGTGGGATAAGTGGAAAGTACCGCATTACCTTAGCTGGCTCGGCTTTCTTACAAGTTTCCTTATTCTTACTACTTTTGTCACTCTCATTGCCTTTCACCGTCTTCCATCTTGATGTGTGACATACATGACCTTCTTCTTTTTCAGCCAACTCACCCCAATACAAAATGCAATTATTTGGACAGGAGTCAATTTTTTCATACCCAAGACCCAATTCTTTGATCATTTTCTTGCTTTGATAATAAGAGGATGGAAAATCCATTATGTGAGGAAATGCATCTATAAGTAGCTTGAGCAACATATTAAACGACTCTACAGACCAATGGTTCATACATTTCAAGTGGAACAAATGCAGAAGAAATGATAGTTTTGAAAAACTTGTACACCCTGCATAAAGTTCCTTACTAGAAGCCTCAAGTAATGTCTTATACTTAGCTTCTTCTTGATCATTGATGGGAAAGGTCATGGTCTGATCATATGAATCATGGGAAATAAAATCTTTAAATGACTGATCATGTTCATCCCCTTCAGAACTTTGATTTACTAGTTCATCTAAGGATTCACTACATTGAGGAATATTCAAACCCATAGTAGCGTTAAATAACCATCCCATATCATCTTTTCCTACGAAAGGTCGAGCAATAGGAGCTGAACCTTGGCTAGAATTTCCTAAATCAAATCCATATGTACGATCAAGCAAATCCTCGTTCTCATGAAAAATCCAGTTCTTATAATCCTGATAAAAGCCATTGAACAAGATATGTCCTTGCACTGTTCTATAGGAAACCATTTATCTACTTTACATCCCTTACACGGACACCGTATTTTTCCATTCACGGGAGCTCCTTTAGCGAACTCAATGAATTTGATACACCCAGCAATCAAGGATGGATGATTGTTAGGCAGCTTGATCCAACTTGAGTCTATCTGTACATAATTTTAAATTTATCACACATTTTTCTAGCTACTTGGCTATACGAACATACATCAGGTGAAAATGGGGAAACAGAACGAAAACCCCATTGCTAGTTCAATTGAGCAATTACGAGTACACCAGACAATATTTTATTGGCTATTTCTTTTATGATAACAATTAAATTAGTTTACCTATTATCATTAGTTGAAATTTAACACAACTCTCTCTGATCCAAAATAAAACAAGAACAAAACGAAAACTTGACAGAAGTGAAAATAGCTATCAATTGTCATCCTTGCATGAATGTAGAGTATAAACTAATGAGTTCAGACATGATGAAGATAACAATTCCAAGAAGCAGGAGTGAAGAATTCAAAGAACTAAACTGAAAGCGAATTCAACAAAACCAAAGGAACACATATTCAAGTAACAAAAGACTTCTCTGCATAGCAAAAGGTAAATGAAAGAATACATACACATTGTGGAGAGAGAGCATGACGCATCTGTTAAGGATGTGACAAAAAGTCTAGATAAGTTTGTTAAGATTTCTGGTCTACATGCTAATCCAGCAAAGACATGTTTATTTTGGTGGAGTATCATAAGTTATCATAAAACTAATTGATAAGTAGTAATTTTACTTGTTTTATACCCCTTAATTACTTATACTTTGTCCTCATTTTTATGGGTTAAACACATATTTGTTATTATTATTATGCTCGTGAATTGGAAAGAAAGGCGAAAGACGTATAATTTCGCTAGTATTATACCAAACCCGCAAGACCTTGGACATGGCTCCGTAAAACGATCATAACTTTCACCCTAGATCTTTGTTTTATGTGATTCAAGTTGCATTGGATAGCTTGAAGATGAGGCTACAACTTTATTGTAGAAGCCAAGTCCAGATTTAGTCAGTTGCTGTGTCAAAAATGGATTGGAAGTTAGACGGTCAATTATTTGGTTTGTTACTTTCGATTTGCAGCATTGTCGTGGACTTGTAATTGAGCAAGCTGCTGGAGGTTTAATAACTTAGACTTTCCTTATTCCAAGTTGGATTAGGGAACAAGTAAATGATCTAGGTCAAAACAAAAGAAAAGGATCACTAATCCTACAGGTAACAGGACATATGGAGGGCTTACATGGATATCTAGGCATCCCTCTAAATGCCACTACGCTCAAGACACCATTCTACACAACACTAATCAAATAAAATAGCAAACTCACCAACAATTCATTAAATCAAACATTAAGTCCCGATTAGACATACATGAAATTCAAATTAAAAGCTAAAAGAACAAAAGAAAAGGAGTGAAGAACTGACCTTGGCCCAAAATGGGACAGAGAAATTGGTCCGACGAATTTGAAAGCTCAATTGATTTCTGCAATGAAAACTCCTTCCCTTTCGTTCAAACCCAAAATTCCTTCAACCAAAGCTCGATTCAATTTCTTCAAACTCGATTCAAAGCTGTGAGAAGGATGATTGAAACGTACCCAATCAATTAATCGATCGAAATCAAGAACGACGACTGATTCTGGAGATTAAAACAACGATTGATTTTGGAAATTAGGACAGCGATGAAAGCATACCTTACCTTACAACTATAGGATTTGATTAATCAATTTGTGCTAGATACGTGATGATTTGTAATACATCTTGAGATTCTTGTTTATTGGAGTATGGGAGTATACTGATGTGAGGAATATGAGAGGCAGTTAAGTTAGAGAGTAGTGTGCGCGGAGAAAGAGGAAGGAAATAATGAACTTTCCCTTTTTTTTAAAAAAATATTATTCCAGTAGTGGGATTTGCTTCTCAACGCGCGTATCAAAAACTTTTTTGTCCTGCTTTAACTTTTCGACCTAGGGACGCTTTTGTCTGTCACAATAATTTACAGCATAAAAAAGCGCCACAAAAAGTGCCCAGAGACACGCGGGTTGGTTTTTTTGGTGTGACACTTTATAAAAGCGCCCTTAAAAAAGCGCCCCAAAAACATTGTTTTTGTTGTAGTGATTATCTGTTCCATTTCAAAATTAGCCATTGTAATATGTATAAATAACACACACAATAATGATCATAATGTAACTTATATAACGAAACTAAACATAGAGAAACTCACTATTTTAGAAAAGAAATATACTTAATAGAAAATGAAAAGTTTAGTACAAAATATCTGACGAAATTATTAGTCAACCTATCGTAATCTCTGAAAGACTTCTTTGTAAACCACATTAGTTGTACTATTGTATGTGTGGCCTTCCTTATCACATATTAGGATCTTCAACCCTTTTTTTGTTCTGACCCCAGAAACGGCCACATATAGTTGACCATGGCTGAAGACCGGCTTAGGTAGAAACAACCCCACGTAAGAGAGTGATTGGCCTTGACTTTTGTTGATAGTCATCGCAAAGCAAACCACCAATGGGAACTGTCTCCTTGTGAGCTTGATAGGAAACTTAGTCGTATCAGAAGGACTTAGGTTCATTCGGGGTATAAACGCCCGATGACCTACGTTGCTTCCTGAAATAACAGTAGCGTCTACGACATGAGTTCCACGTTGGTTGATCACTAATCTCGTCCCGTTACATAGCCCTGCGGCCTGATCAATGTTCCTGAGGAGCATGACTAAAGCACCGACTCTCAACACAATTTTGTGATTCGAGAGGCCTGAACATCTGATATTATTGAGGTACTCGGATGAGTATAGATCTACGTGAAGCTCTGGGTCCTTTTCTTCTAAGCTGACGCTATCTGAGCTGAGATACTCTCTCTCTTCCCCAGAAAGCTTTGACAACATGTAGTCATTGATAGTTTCGACTATGTTGTGGGTAGGAGCGAGTATAGCCCTTTCTTGAAAGTATTGCAGTTGCCACAAGTGCTGAGTGAAATTGGGGTATAAGCTCTCCACGATAGATGCTACAGGATCATCAACGTTCATGATTAGGTTTTCATCTGCAATTTTAATAGTTGCCTCACCGTCATTTGGTTCACCGAGAATCCCATCTCCAACATTTAGGATCCACTCTGAAAACTGCCTAACCTCTTTTATATCTTGTTCCGAATTCCCTGCCTGTAGACGCATATTTTTTGTGAGCGTTAGAACCCTACACGAACTCCATATGCGTGAAGAGTTGATAGTGTACCCCACAACATCTTGCCGGCTTCCTTTTGGGACAACCGGTAAAATTCGTCGAAAATCACCCCCAAATACAATCACCTTGCCAGCAAAAGGCTTGTCCGAAACACGACCATTTGAGTCTCTCAAGCTCCGGTCAACAGCTTCGAAACAAAATCTGTGCATCATAGGTGACTCGCCCCAAATTATAAGCTTCGTCTTTTTTAATAGGCCTCCTAGCTCTGTACCCTGCGTTAGGTCTCTACATGTGGAAGTCTCGACAATGTTTATGGGAATGCCCAATCTTGAGTGTGCAGTTCTACCCCTAGGAAGAAGTAGGGAAGCGATACCGCTTGACGCCACTGGAATGACAATTTCGCCCTTGCTTCTTATCCCAGCGCATAAGGTTCTCCACAAGAAGGTCTTCCCACTTCCCCCATATCCGTAAACGAAGAATACGCCTCCTTTTCTCGACGACACCGCGTTCATAATTTCGTCGTAAACGCCCTTTTGTTCGGCAGTCATCGATGAAATTAGTTGTCGGTGCTCTTCTGCCAATGCTCTCACGTCGTCGTTCAGCTCCTCTGCGATTTGCTTGTTAAGCCTCTCTGCAACTACCATTTCATTGGGGTAAGGCATAGTTGGGAACTTACGGAGTGTACTCCCATTAGATTGAAGAGACCTTTCAATCTCTTCTAAGCCGTATTGTTGGAGTTGTTCGTCGCTAAGGTGCAAATCTGTATGAAAAATGCATTTAAAATAATCACGATATTAAACATTTAGGTCATTAAATGCGATGCGAAAGAGGTATAACCTTTAAAACTATTAGAATATGAGAAAGTTTACCATCGATATTTAGGACTCTACGTTTTTGGTACTGAATGTCTTCACATAAAAGTCGCCACGTGCTCTCCCACACATGCTCCGGCCTCGTCAAAGTGGCCAATAATAGCAGCATGGTGAAGAGCTTTCTTAAGTACTGTCTGGTGGCCCATTGAGCTGCTTCATTGATCCCCTCTGTGAATTCCTTATCGTCATCCAGCAACCCTATTGCGTAGCAAGCATCTTTGAAGGTAGGGTACACGTGACAACCCACGGTCCTTATGTCTTCATAACACGTGGCACCTTTGACATAGTTTAATAAAGTCCTCAGATAGTACCTTTCACCAGAGCCAGGAGAGACATGGTACATTCTTCCAATCTTTTTCCTGTTCTTCCGAGGTCTCCACTCTTTTTCCTTTGCAAACCACGTAAATTTTTTCGGGAACTCAAAGTACCTTATTGTTCTAGCTTTCGGGTACATTTTGTTAGAGTCCATCCACGCGGTAAACTTAGTTTTTTCTATGTTAGGTCTTAACAACAACACATCAGGGTATTCGCCGTCTTTGAATACCATATGTTGTTGGTCAGGAAGGTGAAAACTAAGTCTTTCGACGGATGGCCATCTGTAGTTGGTAGGATACCCAAAAATCATCCACATCGCTTCACAAGCCGAGATGTAACGACAATTGTAGTAAAACTCAATCTCGTCAACAGTGGCTGGGTCTCGGTGGGAAATTACTGTCGTCACCCGATCAAGTCCCTTGTTGACATACTCGAAGAGATATTTGATCGCCCTCCCTTGATTGCACCACTCGACGTTGATGTGTGCCTGGTTTTTAAGCGAAAGCATTGGATTGTACGGGACTACATATCTGTTGTCCAATTTAATCTCTTTCTTTTCAACAGTGGCACCATTATCTCGTCTCCGATAGATTGGGAATCCGTCATCATCTATGATAGTCTTTTGTTGAAAGCTTTTTGGGAACTTTTTGGAGCATCTGTTCCATACCATACACACAGATTTTGGGTCCGCACTGCCGCAAGGATCATGAATCATACAGTCTCGTACTATTTCAAACAATCTAGGGTCATCGTCTTTGTCTGGTATCTCGGCAGATTTGAACTTATCTATCTGTTCAGCACTCTTCACCCTATCCTTAGGGTCTAACCACAACAAAATGTGAGCGTGTGGTAAGCCGCGCTTTTGGAACTCTATGGTGTATACCACTGGAAGAAGCATTAATAAACTTATATTAGTAACCGAATAATATCATACTGAAAAAAAGCGTATTCAAATAAGTCAATAGTATAGTGAAATTAAATGTCAAGATGTTAAAGTACCCGCCGTTGGCTTGCCAAAGACCTTGCCCTCCTTTAAGTCTTTTATCAACTCATCAAGCTTCATTTTGAAAACTCGACATATGATATCGGATCTATCCTCTGAGTCAAGACCTTGGCTGCTCATAAATCTAGTTATCTCTTGCCACTTTTGGTTGCATGTGAACGTGATGAAGAGCTCTGGATATAAATGCACCCTACATATACCCAACGTTTCATGGTAGTTCTCAATTTTATTTATGATGCTGTCTGGGTACGTGGATGGTAAAATAATCTGCTTTCCGGTGGATGTAATGTTCATGTCACCTCTTAGAACGACTTCGTTGATATTCTGGTAGTTTTCGGCCCGAAGAAGTGGTTGATTGAATCGGATGAAGCTGAGCCTTTGGACTTCAATCATTGTGCTCTCGTCAACGACGAACTGTTGGAATAGGCTTTTGAACCTTAAAAGAAATGTCTTCTCGTCTTTCCTTTCTTGAATTCTATATGCAAACCATTCACGGTAGGTGGTTTAGTTTCTCCTTTTACACATACTCGTTGAGGGAAGCAGTGAAGAGGCTCTATGGTCAATCCCCAACTTGTAGCCGTCTTCCCCATAGAGAGAGAGCAAAGGATACTGTAATGGCAGATAAGAGGGATGCAGCTATGAGAAACGCTGCAACCGTCCGCTTTGTGTTTCTAATATAATATCCCTGCTTTCACGGGTCTCGTTTTCACCATCTACTACCAAAGCTGCTACTTCAGAGGTTGTGGGAAGGTTGTATTCCCGTCCATCTGATTTCCTCTTCGATATGAGGCGTAGCCTAACATCACCTCTTGAATTAAGTTGATTGAATTTATCCTTTGCCATCCTGGAACCCTTGGCAAGAGGATTGTGCTCGTCGATCATACTTTGAAGTTCTGCAATTAACGAATCGTCGAACTTATCGGGGTCGTCGAAGCTGTCGGGTTATTCATTGTATGAGTATCAGTAGACTTGCAATGAACACATATTGAATATATTAGTCTTATAAAAAATTAATTACCTCACAGCGTTTTTTCGAAGATTGATTTCTTCCTCAGTATCGTATGTGTAGAGTTGTGAGAATTTTGAGGAGTCTCCTTCCATAGGCAATAAACTTCCAATCCTATGTTGATTCTGACCTCCTATCTTGAAGCTGTAGGGGCCACGACCTTGATTAATATTCTTGTCTATGCTTCCTCCCATTGAGGTGAAATTCCACATCATGTTGTATGCTCGTATGCTCTTTAAGAGGTGCTTGCTTTTCTTGTGTCGGCCTTCCATCAGATCTTTAAGCAGTTTAGGTGGCTCGTTTAGTGAAGGTGGCTGAACCTTTCCATGAATACAACATAAGGAATATTTCGGCCTCGTCGTACTCTTGTTTGATCTCACCCTCTCATCATACCAAAACAAAGCACCGCAATGTTCACATTCCTAGGTCGGGTTGCCGATGTCGAAATATTTTGTACAAAATGGCGATGAGTCAACCGGCTCTCCTTCGTTGTCATATTCCTCATCACCTTCTTCTGCTGGAGATTAGAATGAAGATCTTTAAAAGGGCGCAAGTTTGTCGAGGGTTTTATAGTAAGGTTTATTTACCTTCGAGTTCGGTGCTGTTTTGTACTCTTTGCCTTTGATTTACATTTGTGTCATCTCCATTGTTTGTAAGAGGGCGTTTGCTTCTAGTCTGCCGCGATTGAGTTTGGACATGACGTTGCGTGCTACATGACTCACCTGCAAGTCATAGTAAATATGAACCAATTATTGGTACTTATTTAGTGATTTACTAATAAACAGAACTTACTCCTTCCGAGTTTGCATATTTTCTTTCTTAGAATATCCATTATGTTTTGTCTAGCCAATTTAGCACCTGAAAATTAGGATGACCTTTTAAAGCTATCAGATATTATAAGATCACTAATTGTAATGCAACTTGAATCCGAGGAGTACAGTTATGAGGAAAAGTAAGATTACCATGTAAGAAGGATGTGCCTTGTGTCAAAGAGCTGCTCCCAAAATCGTCTTTGAAAAAATTACCATATAGTCTTATTAAGCACAAAATGAGTTTGAAAATGTATTGCTAAATAGTCTATATACATTATTATGTATACTACATATAACAGAGCAACTTTAGTTCTAATAATCATGTATAATGGGACTTATAATATGCTTACCTGTGTCAACACTTAATTCTCAGAGGTCTTCCAAACTATCAAAATTTCTATGAACAGACTCAACTATGTTCCGGTCTTGCGCCACACGTTTTTTGGTAGCGCGTGTAGATGATAGTAATACATTGGCCTCTGTGCGTTCATTATTAGTGGATCCTAGGATACATAAAGATAAAAGACATAGTTTATAAATATTGTACTGCCTGCGCCTCGGTAAAAGGCGCATTCGGGGCCAGGAGGAGGTGACTGACTACGTCAATAAACGTGGCCGTTCTACGGGGATCAAGGGGAATCCCAAGGGGGATCCACCTCCCATCCCACGTTCCCGGTCGCAATAACCATACTTCCGCCTCCCAACCCAGATCGGCCTGTGGGCGTTGCCCGGGCTTGTAATTCTTCTCAAGCCATGGGCAATCCACCCACACACAGGTCATGTGACGCGGATCCAATTTCAGACCTCGTATCGTCATCTTGGGATTCGAAAGGAGGGCTAAAACGGGAAGAGGAAAAAGAAGTTAGGGCAAACCAACGGTTACCCAAAAAGAAAAGTGAAAGATTTACCTTTAACTTGCTCTGGAAAACCGGGAAAAACTTGGGCGTAGGGTAGGAAACTGTAGCCGGACAACGGTGAACGGAGATCAGAAAGTGGCCGGAAAAGCGAAGAGGTTGATGGATTAGGGACGAAAAACCCTAATTTTTCCGGATTTAAAGAAGATAATCCCAGACTTTCAAGAGATTAGACGGGAAAAGTGAAGAAAGTAAAGGAAAAATCGGGTAAAGTTTGACGGAAATTGAAGAAAGATGGAAATTTTTGGGAGAATTTTGGCCGGAGAAAAGTGAAAATTTTTGGCAAAAGAAATCAATTGGGGGTTATATCCTATTTATAGGAAAAAAGACAGGATAAATCATTAAAATTGCAGCGTTTTTACACAACTTCCCGTAAAAATTATCATTAACTGTCGTTGTCAACTGTTAAAGGCGCCTGTCTTTTTACCTTTCTGAGGCGACTTTTGAGATATTCAAGAAGTTGACGGTTGGAGAAGCTTTTTTCAAAAAATCTTTTCAGATTCTTCAACCAGTCGTAACTCGATAGAGCATGAGTGCGACAAGGACTTTACGTCGCATTGCGAAATCGCACCCAAGTTCAAGGGCGATATTCGGTTGCGATTTTTGCCTTCATTTCAGGGGCCGGAGTTATTTGAAGAGTCGAAATCACACCCAACTTCAGGGGTGATATTCAGTTGTGATTTTTCGCCTCCATTTCAATGGGCGTAGTTATATGAAGAGTCGAAATCGCACCCAACTTCATGGGCGATATTCGGTTGCGATTTCCGCCTATATATCAGGGGGCGGAGTTATTTGAAGAGTCGAAATCGCACCCAACTTCAGAGGCGATATTCGGTTGCGATTTTGGCCTCTATATTAAGGGGCGAAGTTATTTGATGAGTTGAAATCGCACCCAACTTCAGGGGCAATATTCGGTTGCAATTTCCGCCTCTATATCCGGGGGCGAACTTATTTGAAGAGTCAAAATCGCACCCAACTTCAGGGGCGATATTCAGTTGTGATTTCCACCTCTATATCAGGGGGCGAACTCATTTGAAGAGTCGAAATCGCACCCAACTTCACATGGGATATTCGGTTGCGATTTCCGCATCCATATCAGGGGGCGAAGTTATTTGAAGAGTCTAAATCGCACCCAACTTTAGGGGCGATATTCGGTTGCGATTTTCGCCTCTATATCAGGGGGCGAAGTCAGCAGGTGAATCGACATCGCATCCAAGGTCAGGGTGTTGTTCGGCTACAAAGGTGTGACTTCTACGACAGAGCTTGCGACATGACTACACATTAAAAGCTTCAACAATTCTTTTCTGTTTATCTTGTCTTATGACATGACTACACATGTAAAGAAACTTCGGCGAAGTCGGGCTACGGTTCCCACTCCACTTCCGGAACAAAGTAGATCGATGGGTCGCCGCCGTCGTCGCAACCAAATACACTCGCACCCAAGTGCTCTATTCGGTTGCGGTTATCGCCTTCAGTTCAGGGGCGATACTCGATTGCGATGTTCGCCTCCATTTCAGGGGCGAAGTTGTTCAACAAGTCGAAATCGCACTCAAACTCAGGAGAGATATTTGGTTGCAAAGGAAAACACAGTAAGGAAGAGAAAGCAAATACATCGAACACGGTCGTGCAGCTCGCAAGGGGCGAAGTTTTTCGATCGGAATCGAAAAATACGAGCTCCCAACCTCGGAAGGAAGCAAAACGAGAGGAAAGCATCACAAGGCTTCGTCAAGCCACATTGCATGATTTGGCAATGATTTGAGTTTATAGCTTCGGGGACGAAGTTTGGTCTAAGGGGGGAAGACTGTAATAACCCGTATTTTTGTGAATTATTTTAGAATTTAAATATTATTTTGAGTATAATTAAAAGTTATTTTATAAAAAAAAGGGGGGGTGCATTTCACAAATTATCATTACAAGAATTTAATTAAAATCTTCAGATTTTCTTTATATAAACTAAAACTAGTTGGAATTAATTTATTTTACAAGTAATTATAGCAAAAGAAATTTTAATTAAACTTTTCAGATTTTATAAATCAATTGAATTGGGATTCAAATGAATTGACTAACATCATTCCCAAAAGTTGATTGCTATTTCCTAAAGCCCTAAATTACATCTACCCAAACAATGTCATTAATCCTTACACACCCCCACTCCCAACTACTCAGTATAATTGGGAAGTGGCAACAACTCGGTTTCATCTATGAGGGGAGAACATATTTAACTAGTTTAAGTTCTCAGGTTGAGGCAGAAAGGGACTGCAGAAACCTGTACCTATTTTTTGGTTAAGGGCGCTTTTTTTGTGAAATTTCAACACCAAAAAGCGTCCAGAAATTTTTCCTAGACGCTTGTAAAAAGCGTCCTTAATTTCGGTGTCACTATTTTGGGACGCTTTTGTGCGTCACAATTTAACGGCATACGGACGCTTTTGCACGTCCATTTTTCAAGAAACTTTGATCACTAAAAAACGCCCTTATTTTTTTGGGACGCTTTATTCCGTCAAAATTTCTCTGGCCATATCCTTGAGAAATAAAGAGCCCATGAGTTCTCAACACCAGAAAGCGTCAAGTTGCACCCACACTGATTGTAATAATAATAATAATAATAATAATAATAATAATAATAATAATAATAATAATAATAATAATAATAATAATAATAATAATAATAATAATAATAATAATAATAATAATACTAATAATAATAATAATAATAATAATAATAATAATAGTAATAATAGTAATAATAATAATAATAATACTAATAATAATAATAATAACAATAATAGTAATGATAGTAATAATGGTAATAATAATAATAATAATAATAATAATAATAATAATAGTAATAATAATAATAATAATAGTAATAATAATAATAATAATAATAATAATAATAACAATAATAATAATAATAATATGTGTTGCATAACATCAATGGATTGTACAGCAGCAACTCAACTAATAGAATAATTCACCTGAACAACATATATATCATTCGATTCGATCATTCTTTGTACATTGTCTAGTCCAAACATACAATTCGCCCTTAAACTATTCAAAACAAATACAAAGAAAACATAAAAAGTACTTTAAACTTCATCATTCCAGCTTGAAATCAAAGTCGGACTAGTCACGATGGAGATGAAGACGGTGAAGGATTCGTTCGAGCCGACTTTCTGCCACCACCGCCACTTGAAGAGTACAAAACTTGTAATTATAGACAATTAAACATAATAACCAAGCATATAAGTAGTCCGTATATATACATTGAATTAGTTCATGATAACAAAATTCTTCTAAGCACCATTAAAAACCCTTCAACACAAACCTTACGAACGCTTGACACGCCTATTTCTAATCTAGGCGAATCTAATCATCCTAGTATAGCTAGGGTCGCATCCACGAGAACGGAGGGTGGTTGTCTATCGATTAAGTTCTAATTCTAGTCTAATCAAATTAAGAATCAAAATTTCGGTCTAAACTACTAATTATTTCCTACTAGTCAACAATTCAAACACACAAACTAGACGCTAATTATACTAAAGCACGAGTTTAGAAAATAATTGACGAACGCTAGGGGTTAGAGAGGTTCACGAGCATAAAGTTGAGACCTTTAGTTTAGGGGGTTGAATTGGGCCTAATCATGCACACTAACAAGTTATCAAGGCCAAGGGGAAGGGTCAATTCTCTCTCAAGCAATTAACCAATGTCTAATCACTAATTAACTCATTCTCATGCAATTAATCAATAATTCCAAGTCTAATTAACCAATTTCAATCTCAACTCTCCCATATTGATTAAAACGCAATAATAAGTAAAATAGATTGTCATCTATGTTTACCAATCGTTAAAACATTAGACAAGGTAATAAAGTAGCATGTTTTGCAAGTAATAACCATTAGACAACCCCCATAAACATAAAGTTTACAACTTTAACCCATTAACCTCACCCCTAGCTATAGAAACTATTCACAAATGATTAAACTAACACTAATCACAATTAATAAAACCTTAAACATGATACTAATCATGGGAAATATATAAAGATTCAAACTTGTAAGACAATTCTAATTAATTTACTATTAAACATAAATTAACAATAATTAAAACAATATAAATGACAATAATTAAAACGGAGAAATAATTATTACCCAAATAAAAGTGACAAAGTGAGGAGATGAATGAAATAAGACTTGATTTGTATTAATAATAAAACTTTGATAATTGTTGCAATAATTCTCACAAGTGAAAGAGGCAAAGAAAATAATATGGTGGAGAAACCAAAGCTCTAAAACTAGGAGAGAGAAAGAAAATCAGAATAATAAAAAGTGGCTACACAATTAGGGTAGGTGGCCTTATATAGTTGTACAAAAAGACAAACGGGAAAAACGCGTCCAAAGGCGAAAACAGGCATCCACTCGGCCATCCACTCGGCCATCCACTCGGCGAATGGACTCTTCCGCTCGGCCGAGTGGACATCTACTCGGCGAGCTACCTGCTGCCTGCTATGCGCTCGGCCGTCCGCTCGGCGAGCGTACGGCCGAACGGCCAAAAACTGGCGCGCGCACTTGATTTTGGAAGGCCATATCTCACTCATTTCTTGGTCAAATTGGGCTTATAATATATCATTGGAAAGCTAAGGAGACAAAATTTCATCTTCTACTTGAATTATCTCAATATCTGCTCTAAAACTTGTGATATGACCGTTTGAAGTTACCCCCTTGCGCGAAGAGTCTTCAACTCATGCGTTTGCCCTCTCTTTGCTTCCAAACTTATACCATCATCCCTTGCTCTCGATTCCCGTGCCTAGGGTCCCTCTCTAAGACCCATCTCCGCTCTTTGACTCTCCAATGCCTCGGGTTCCGCTCCAACAAGCTCCATAGGTGCCCCTACAAAAGCCAAAACCACACCGCAGAACCCGATTCTCGTACAAAATAGAAGATGCACTAGAATTTGCAAAATGACATTGAATTGAGCCAAGATAAACATATATATGAAAAGAGCAGGAAAACAACTATAAAATTATCAAAAGTAGGAGAAGGGAGGGCAAGGATCGCATGAAAATGAGGACATATGAGTCATATATCAACGCTCAGACTATTTGACAATATGACAACACATAATTTATCTTGACATACCATCACATAAGGTGTCATCATAAATTCAAACTAATACGAAAAATTACAAATTCAACACCCGAGAGCTACACTTAAATACAGCTGCCTCTAACACATACGGAGTACAAACTAACAAACCAGCCAATCACAATAACCAAATCTATTCTCCAACCAATATATATACAAAAAACCAATCAACAACCGAGCCAATGAAAGCACAAGGATAAAGTATAGTCATTATAACTACCAGAGATGACTGCTCCTTATATAAACAATCTCCCTTTATATTTTCTGACAAGTTTACCAGGTCCAAGCACACAACGTCTCAACCATGCATGATCTCAATATCTCATATCGCAAATAAAATTAGAAAGATAACTGAAAACCTAACCTGAGAATCAATGAAACTAACGCATTACGATCAATTGTTGAAGCACCGCCCCAAACAGAAACGCCTTGAGGATGGACTGTAGTCAGATAAGTCCCCAAAGGCGACCACCGCGTAAACCTTTTAGGCCTGAACTACCAAATTGATGCAGATTCTAGAACACAAAGTTCTATGCCAACACAACTCTATCACCCTAGGCTGACAGTCTGCGCAGTCGGATTGTAAAGGTCCTAAGAAGGATCAAATGGTGTGAGTTTCAGGCTTCCGATACCGTTCCAGAAAGCTAAAAGACTCATCTGAATTTGGGTGCTGGAATTAATGTAAAATATCTTGTATGTTAGTACCAGTTTAAATTTTACTACAGCAGTGCTGCAGGGGATTGGTTAGAAAAACATGCTACTGACATTCAACTTTGAAGGCGTGTATCTCCTAGCCCCGACATCTGTTTGGGCTGAATTTTATTGTCAAATGAAAGTATATGAAGCTATCTATCCAATGATACCAACTAGAGAATCATTGAAGAAGATTTGCTATGACTGCCATCCATTACCGCACTGTCTATCCCATCTAAACTGCTCTGTTCTAGTGGTGCAGAACTAGCTCCTGGTTTGTGCTGGCTTATTCCTCTTCTAAATCAAGATGAGGCATGCCAATGATTTAGATTCTAAGTAGGTTCAAGGTTCAAGAGATCAAGGGTAAGTTACGCAAGTTACCCAGCTGGTAACTTATATTGTTTGAGCCAATGGCGCAGGTACAACTAGCCGCCCCGATGCTACTCAACATTTCTTAATCCTGATTAGCATTAATTTAGGCAAATTTAGTAGGTCGTCCTTTTAGGAGTAAGATGTCCCGTATGTAAATAGTTGATTAAGGTAGTTTGGCACCTTAGAATATAGTTTATAGAGCAACTTAATGACTCAGCTAATGACTAAGCTGCTACTAGCTGTGATGAGTCAGAAGTGATGCTATTTGAGCCAATTAGAAGCTTACTTTCATAGTAAAGAAGTGTTGAATTCATGCTAGCCTAGATTTCTGTTTTCTTTTTAGCTTGTTTTCTTTAGCTTATTCGAGGATACAAAACACAAAACAGCAGGAAAAGGATACACAACGACTAAACTTCTATAATCACAAACCAAAAGCAATGATAAGAATTGTATGAAATCAAGTATTATAAAATGTAATCCCCCGAAATTTTCAACATAGTATCCATTGTATAATTAGAGTCGGTCCTTCCGCCCTTCCAGGCAGTATCTCAACACAGCACGAAAAGAAAAGTAATGCGGGTGACAAGGACACCGAAACAAGAAGAAAATTCTTGACATGGGCACCTACATACGCAAGAAGTTGGTGACAAGGGCATCAACCGAAACGGAAAAAGAAGTTATAGTGGGTGACAAGGGAAACTACAACAGAACAAGAAAATCGGTGCCTAGGAGCACACAGGAGTAGAAATGGTGAGAAAGGGCAGCAACAAGGCTACAACAAATGAAGAAAAATCAGAAACAAGAAGAACCTATACAAGGAAGCAATCGGTGACAAGGGCACCTGCACAAGAAAGAGAAAGCCATGACAAGGGCATCACCTATTGAAGAACAATGAAGATATCGTAGAAGGTGACAAGGGCACCTAGAGTACGGAAATCGCGACAACACAAGGAATGTTCCGTGACAAGGAGCACCAACAAAAGACAGGTTCAAAGAAAATCATGGCAAGTTAGTTGACACGCGCACCAGTAAAATAATACTAAGTAAGAAAGTTCAAGAATGCCGGTGAACAATAGTAACCGACCTAATGCTAGTATAAATAGCACATGATGTGCTCAATATCACGACGTATGTAATCAAGAAATGTAAGAAATCAAGTAAAAATTATCAATAACAAGAAAGGTTTAGCATTGCGGGTCAAAATCAAGAGAATGCATATGAAGATCAGAAATCATGTCTTCCAAGAAGTTGAACATGAGAAGGATGTCAAGGTTGTTTACTGTCCTACAAAGTTTCAGCTCGTAAACATTTTCACCAAACCTCATAAGAGAAGCAGATTTGGGACCTTGAAACTCAAGCTCAGAGTCATGTGAAAATTCTCAACTATGACTTTGAGATACGTGAGATTTTTCTAGAATAATTCTAGAAATTACTAGAAATGATAATTCTAGAGTTTGCATCCACTAGATATCTAGAACTTGCTGTCAATTACTCCTAGGAACTCTGAGGGTTGCATGTGTACAACAGAAAATGTGGACTACTGCCCAAGAGTTTAACACAATAAAATCAGAAACACTTCCTCCTCCGAAACAACTCTCTCCACTTTCTCACCTCATAAACTATCCTAAATCAAACATATAAAATTTAATCAAAGCACAAACACGCATATCAAATCAATCAAATTTTGGACCGCAAAGCTCAATAGTCCACTGTCCACCCCTCACCCAGTCTATAATTAAGATCAAGGGACAATGAGCTTTTCTAGTCAATCTGAACTACTTTTGATGTTTGACCTCTCCTTTTCTCTAGTAGATATGAGTATTTTTTTTTTAACTGGCCATATCTGAGTTAGCTTTGTAATTACACGAGGAAGGCCCTTATCAATTGTAAGGCAAAAGAAGCAAGAGGATATCTTTCATTGGCCTTTATCGTAGGACTGGGGGCTATCTTATCTCCAACTTGAAACGTTAGTGCCTCTTCTGTGCATATAAATAAATGAAGCAAATAGGCAACCACATTATCCACACCTTAAATCAGATCTAGTGTTCAGTATGGGGCTATCAAGTTCCTGTTGACAAGACCCCCAACTAACATTATCCCTCTTGTATTGTTTTTAAAAATGAGCGAATCAACCTAAACTCACGTCTCAAAAGAGAAGAACAAAGGTCGTGTGACAGAGAAAACTCATCACCTGGATTCAGATAAGAACTTAAAACTCATCACGGGATTGATGGATTTTGAACCAGGTAAGGTGGTGCGGGAAGCGGCCAATCGTAAGCGTGCTAAGTATGAGGCTAGGTGCGCTGCTTTGGGCTATGGCTTCCTCCCCTCCTCTTTCTCCTCTTTGGGGAGTTAGATCCTTCAGTTGTTGATCTGCTAAAGCGGATCCAACAGTTCTCCAGGACGCAGGATATCGGGGCGCAAGCTGCAGCTTTTATTTTTACTAGGATTGGTTTTTCCATAGCAAAGGGTGTGGAGACTCAGATTGTATCTCGGCTCCCAACCAATTTCTTGTAAATTATTATAGATTTTTAGATAACTTAAAATTATTGTTTGTCGATAAAATTGTGCCTGTCCATCAGCATACCTGCATAAAATAAAAGTATGACGACCTGTTACATCTTAAGAGAGCAAAATTTAAAGAGAGATGGATTCTATTAAAGAAAAGAATTACGGCTTACCATGGTCTGAGACGCATGATATCAGCTCGAGTCTTGGTAGGCATGCGATTAAGATGGTCAACAACAGTCTTGACATGGTTCCAGTTCTGAAAATATACAATTAAAACTAAGGAGCAGAACACATTAGTATCTCTATGATTTGGCTACAGCCAATGCATTATGTAGGTACAGGAGTTAGCAGCAGCACATACCTGCATAGTCATTACGTCTGCATGATCTACCACTAGGACCTACAGAACAGGAAGAAAAAAAGACGGAAAAAAGAAAGGCATTATTTTACCATCCATGAAACAGAGTCATCAAGGAAGAAATTAAGTTGAGTTGAAACTTCGGAAATTCCACCTCAATTGAAGAGAGATAGTCCAGATCTTTTTCATTGATCGCGCCAGACTCCGCAATTTTCTGAAGACCATATGGCAGTATATCAATAAATCATGTCTAAATAATTAAAAATATCTGTAGACAGCCAACAGAATCAAATTTCATATTGCACCAGAAACGACAGCATGTCATGCCCCCAGTCAAAGATTAGTCTCAAAATGACAGCAATATTAGAAGCTTGTGAAGCCTATGGGTCGAAACATATCTATAGCCAACTACTTGACAAGCGAAGTACTAGCAACCAGAAATTTTGAAGATAATTGTCGCAATGTTGATAGGGATAAGGTATATATAAGCAAGGCTCGCAGTAACAACATAGAAATAGCCAGTCACAGAGATTGCTGCACCAGACAATGCCGATTGCCAGATGACATCATCTTTGAGCTCTACTCGTCTCTTTCTTCCAGTTACTTGAACTTATGCAAAAGAGACGAGATAGACGCCCAGAGACCCACGCCACGAGTAGATAGTTTTCTTTGCTGGACCAACCTAGGCCATCAACCCCATACATAAAACTCATGACATCAATCCATAAGGCGTCAGGTGAAAGAGACTTGATTTGTAAATGTGATAGAGACTTGACTTGAACTCATCCAGAAGCGATGAGATAGAACTCTTAAAGACCCACGCCACGACCAGAAAAATAAAAATTGCTCGACTAACCTAGGCCACATACCCTTCGGATACAAAAGACTTGATTTGCAAAATTAATATCAACAAGGCAAAGTGGGAAATTTGAACAGTAGGCAAATACTTTATTCCTAAATGTTGGGTTCTCGGTTTTGATGATAACAAATATAACAGTTGTCTAAGGTTAGAAAGTTGTATATGTGTTCTTTGTTTGAACTAACCTTAATGCCTTCGAGATTATTCTAGCTTATGTAAGCAGGTTATGCACTTCAAGGTGTTGGAACGAGTCAAGGCATGGAACAACTACATCTACAAGAGTGTTTTCGATCATGTGGATGATCATGTGTTGTAATGGTTAGAAATCTTGTACGGTCTTGCTTGACACACTTGAGATTGTCTGCCTTGAGGAAACGTAGCAAGGGAACAGCGTATGGAACAGTCTCTTGTGCTCTGTTCCATACATTGTTCCTTTGCAACAGAATTTTGAAAACTCTCACCTCTGATCTTCCGAGAAAAATAATACCTTCTCTTATTTTGGAAATCTTGTTTACACTGATGATATCTCATATTTTCCTATCTTTGGCAAATATTTTCAAAATTAGGCATTACTTCCTTAATTGATTTCATAAGATATTTTTTCCAAAATAAAATATTTTTATTATGAAAACTGTATCTTCTGAAATATAGCTTCCTTGATCAAATTAACCCTAATGTTTGGTATTTAAGTTCAACGCTGTTTTTCTTGAAAATACACACACATTGAGCAAAAAGAGTTTTGAGCAAAATAGAGTACTTCCTTAAAGGCAGAGAGTTTTTCTTGTTAGTGTGTCATCTTGATCTAGGCTAAATCGTATCTCACCTGCTTTCAAGAAGCATATCGAGGTAGCGAGTCTTTGTAATTCTAAATTTCTTAAGAGTTTTCGGGTAGAGTCACAATATCCGTGGTGGATATTGGGGTAGGGTTCTTTTGGGAAGAACGTCAATTAGTTCTTGTGGTAAGAACGTGAATTGGTGCTTGTATCACTCTTTTGAGAATAGTGGATTATTGAGATTAGAGTAGGGTGGACGTAGACCTTGTGTTAGAGGTCGAACCACGGTAATTTCCTGTGTTCTTTATCGCGTTTGATTTTCTTTTTCAAAGAACAGTCACTCTTGCAATGCTCCGTGTACTGTTCCGTGTAGTGTTCCATTACTTGTATCTCCACGAAATTAAAAGAAGTCAGTGAATTCGGTTTAACTGCTCGAATTCCTCCGACACTCTATTCACCCCCCCCCCCCTCTAGAGTGTCGGCTTGATACCATCAATTTGTATCAGAGCGGGTTTGCTCGAAAGGATAATATCCCACAAATTACAAAACATGGAAGGTACGTATGAGAAACTTTCTTCAAGGGTGTGACTATCAACTCTGGATGATTGTCACCAAAGGAAATCTGAAGGTCACCAAAAAGGACGCACAGGGCAATGTCGTTGAAAAGCCAGAGGAAGAATATAGCATGTTGGATTATGGAACTCTAGAAAAGAATGCACGGGCAGCGACAATCTTACAGCAAGCAATAGGTGAGGATGAGTTTGATCGCATCTCTTCGAATGACACTGCAAAGGGTCTTTGGGATGCCATTGAACTCATTTATGAAGGAACCACGGAGGTAAAAGGTCTAGAATTGATTTACTTACAACTCAATATGAGATGTTTAAAATGGAAAAGGATGAGACCATAAAATATATGTTCACTAGATTCAACAAGATCACTAATGAACTCAAATCTTTTGGTAAATCTTTTACCTCGGAAGAATTGGTTAGGAAAATCCTTCGTAGTCTCACTAGGGAGTGGTTCGCTAAAGTAACGGCTATTAAAGAGGCAAAAGATTTATCCGACATGCCTGTGGAAGAGTTAATTGGTTCCTTGATGGCTCATGAAATGGAACTTATGCCAAGAGATGAAGATAAGTTGAAGAGCAGGAGTTTGGTCTTAAAAGTCGACACTAGTGATAGTGAAGAAGATGAAATTGATGAACAAGAGAATGAACTTGCTTTTATGACCAAGCGTTTTGCACGTGCTTTCAAGAAGCAGATGTCAAGCAGAAAAGGAAATTTCAATTCTCAGGGAAAATCCTCTTTCCTTGTGAATTATGGTAAGAAAGGTGTTTTTAGACAGGGTTGTTTTAGGTGTAGCTCTTAAGATCACAGGATTGCTGAATGCCCTATGATGAAGCATGGGAAGTCTCGAGATAAGACTAGAGACGTTGCCAAAGAGAATTACAAGAGAGCTATGATGGCTGTTGTATGGGGCGACTCCGATTCTAAGGAGGAACAGGTGCAGGAACAGGCACCAATTGCAAACTTGTGCCTTACAGCCCTGAGAATGGACCAGGGAATGGAACAGCATCCTCCTGGACCGGACGTATGCCTTATGGCAAGACTTGAGGATGAAAATGAAGATGATGACTGTCAGGTAAATTTTCAATCTATTAAATCTGATTTGCCCAACTTATCTAGAGAGAAGCTAGCTAGATTAGTCATGATAATAATGGATGAATGCATGGATATGGCTGGCACTTGTCAGGATTTAAAAGAACAACTTGAACATGAGACAACTAAAACTATCTTGCATGAAAACAGAATCCGCTCTCTTGAGAAAGATTGTTCTATGTTAAGTCAAGAGAATTCCTTGCTCTTGAAGGACCTAGAAGAAAAGAGTAGGGATCTGTCTATTATGCAAAATGAACTGAATGAGAAGTCTGTTCCTGACACTGTTCCCGTGGTCTGTGAGTATGAAAGCAAGATTAGGAAATTGGAGAAGGATATTTCTGATTTACTCAACTCTGCTAACCCTGATCAAAATGTTTTGCAAGATATTGAAATGGCTAAGCATCAGGTTAATTCTCTGACTTCAAAGAACAAAGAATTAATGATCAAAATTGGAGCTCTTGAACATGATTTGAAAAACGCAAAAGGGCAAAATGAAAAATGGTTTTCCAGTCAAAAATCCATGAATCTTCTCGGAAAACAATTTGTGAGAGCGAGCAGCTTTTGGTACTTGGATAGTGGCTGCTCGAGGCATATGACAGGTGACCCCGATCAATTTCTCTCACTCACAGCCTTTGACGGAGGGTGTGTGACATTCGGTGACAACAATAAAGGTGCCATCATTGGCATAGGTAAGGTTGGTAAGTCACTCACACACTCTATAGATAATGTTTATCTTGTGAAGGGGTTAAAGCATAATTTGTTGAGTATACCTCAACTTTGTGACAAAGGTAACAAGATTGAATTCTCCTCAAACTCTTGTCTCATTACTAACGCTCTTACAGGAGATACTCTTTTGAAAGGGGTAAGAAACAACAATGTCTACACTGTTGACTTGTGTTTGGTTCCTTGTCGTAGATTGTCCTGTATGAGTGCTATGAGCGATGATCCTTGGTTGTGGCATAGGCGTCTAGGACATGTCAGTCCCACTCTCTTACAAAAATTGAAATCTCAGGATCTTGTTGTTGGTCTGCCTGATGTGAAATTTGTAGTTGATAGAGTGTGTACAGAGTGTGCTAGATGCAAACGCGTCTGTTCTTCATTCAAATCTAAGTCTGTGGTAAGCACTTCAAGGCCACTTGAAATGGTTCATGTTGATTTATGTGGTCCTATGAAAATTGAAAGTCGAAATAAGTTCAAGTATGTCTTTGTGATAGTTGATGATTTTTCCAGGTTTGTATGGACTCTTTTCCTTCATTCTAAAGATGAAGCTTTTGATGAGTTTTGTGTGCTAATGAGAAAGTTGCAGAAACAAATAAATCATCAACTTGTTTTCATACGTTCTGACCATGGTACAGAGTTTGAAAACTCAAGTTTCAGTGAGCTTTGCAGGGAAAATGGACTTGATCACAATTTTTCGGCACCCAGGACACCACAGCAAAATGGCGTTGTAGAGAGGAAAAACAGATCCTTGGAAGACATTGCTAGGACCATGCTTTTGGAAAGTGGTCTTCCAAGGAAAATGTGGGCTGATGTTGTAGCTGCTGCTGCATACATTCTCAATCGTGTGCTCATCCGACCCATTCTAAAGAAGACTCCCTGTGAGCTTTTCAAGGGAAGAAAGCCCAACATTGCACATATGCGAATCTTTGGTTGCAGGTGTTATGTACACAACAATGGGAAGGAAAATCTCGGAAAATTTGATCCGAGAAGTGACGAAGCAGTGTTCTTAGGCTATTCGACACACAGTAAGGCTTGCAAAGTCTATAATAAGCGAGCGAACCCTCTGTGTTGAAGAGAGCATTCATGTGATTTTTGATGAGATAAATGCCTTTGATGAGAACATGGAGGATTATGATGAGGACTTTCAGATTGGACTTTTCAGGCAGTCAGAAGCTCAAATCAAAGAATCTGATGTCGAAGCTGATGTTACGGAGACTGGTTCCAACACTGTTCCGATTGAAAATGCTAGGTTGGAAGCTTACCCCAACACTGTTCCTGATGCGAATACGGATACCGCTCCCAACACTGTTCCAAATGAAAATGATAATGTGGAGACTAATTTTGACACTGGTCTCGACACTGTTCCTAACACTGAAATGGAGACTGCTCCTAACACTGGTCCAGGGAGTGTTCCTGCCTCTATTCCTGAGTCAAATGGGAATACAAATTCAGGGGGAACATCTCTGAATCTCGAAGAAACACAGGGACCGGTACACCAAACTGACAACAACACTGGTCTCCCTTTTGTTCCCAAGAAATGGAAGCATCAGAGCTCTCACCCCACTGATCTAATTATCAGTGACATCAGGAAAGGGGGTCAAACAAGACACTCTGTACAAAACTTGTGCGCACACTCAGCCTTTCTCTCCAAAATTGAACCTCAAAATTACATTGAAGCATTAGCTGATTCCGATTGGGTCGTAGCCATGCAAGAAGAACTGAATCATTTTGAGCGGAACAGGGTCTGGCGCCTTGTTCCCCGACCACCAAATACTTCAGTAATTGGAACAAAATGGATTTTCCGAAATAAGCTCGATGACAGTGGTGCTATAACAAGAAACAAGGCGAGACTTGTAGCACAAGGATTCACACAAGAAGAAGGGATCGATTTCACAGAATCATTTGCTCCAGTTGCTCGTCTAGAGGCCATTCGGATACTGATTGCTTTTGCTGCATTCATGAACTTTAAGCTTTTTCAAATGGACGTCAAGACAGCTTTTCTTAATGGCTATTTGAAGGAAGATGTGTACGTTGAGCAGCCACCCGGTTTCGAGGATACTGTCCTACGTGATCACGTGTTCAAATTGGACAAAGCCCTCTATGGATTGAAACAAGCTCCAAGAGCTTGGTATGAGCGACTGTCAAATTTCCTGATGAAGAATGACTACAAAAGGGGGACAGTTGACAAGACACTGTTCCTAAAATCGGAAGGAGACAATCTGCTAGTAGTCCAGATTTATGTTGATGACATAATATTTGTAGCTACTAATCAAGCCTTGTGTGATAGCTTTTCAACATTGATGCAGAGTGAGTTTGAGATGAGCATGATGGGAGAGCTAAGCTACTTTCTTGGCTTACAAATAAAACAATCTCACGACTCCATCATGATTCATCAGCAGAAGTACATCAAAGAATTGTTGAAGAAGTACTCAATGGAGGATTCCAAGCCTCATGACACGCCAATTCCTACTAACTCACAGTTAGACAAGGATGAGAACGGTAAGAGTGTTGATAACACAACCTACCGAGGTATGATTGGTTCTCTTCTCTACCTTACTGCAAGTAGGCCAGATATTGTTTACAGTGTGTGCTTGTGTGCTAGATTTCAATCTAATCCAAAGGAAACACATCTTAAAGCTGTTAAATGTATCTTGAGATATTTGAAAGGAACGAATGACTTGTGCTTACTATATCCTAAAGGTGGATCATTTGCCTTGATAGGATATTCTGATTCAGATTATGCAGGTTTCCTAGTTGACAGGAAAAGCACATCAGGTATGGCAAATTTTTTAGGTCCTTGTTTAATCTCTTGGGCCTCTAAAAAGCAGAACTCTGTTGCCTTGTCTACTGCTGAATCTGAGTATGTTGCTGCCGCTTCATGTTGTGCACAAACCTTGTGGGTAAGGCAGCAAATTAAAGACTTCGGTATTGAGGTAGGCTGTGTTCCTATCTTGTGTGATAATACTAGTGCTATCAATATCCGGAAAAATCCTGTTCAACATTCTAGGACTAAGCATATTGATATTCGTCATCACTTCTTAAGGGACAATGTGGAAAAAAGTTTTGTTGTGCTTGAATTTTGTCAAACTGAAAATCAACTTGCTGATATTTTCACTAAACCATTACCTAGAGAAAGGTTTCAGAAAATTAGAACTGAAATTGGTTTACTTAGACTAAGGTGATTGTTTGCACCTTTGCCCCCCCAATGATTGACGAGAATTGGTAGTCACCCCTTGAGTTCCACAAATGTCTGTTGTATGCCGTCTGATTGTTCTTGTTAAAAGTGCTTAGATGATTAAAGAATCATGTCATGTTTGATAGCTATACTGACAATTAACCTAAGTTGCCTGGGAAACAGCGTTAAGAACAGCTATGAGAACAGTGTACTATGCCTTGTTCCCTTTCATTGATTTGCCTTGTTCTCCTACCTCTTTCAAAACACCATTCCTTCACTAGTAACTGTTCCCAGCAGTGGTCCTGAATGATTTGGAAAGTGAACATCAAGAGGATAATGGTTCTTTGGCTCTCAAGATGGAAATCTTGCAACATATACGTTTGGATTATGGAGTAAAGATCTCCATATGAGTTGGTTTGGAAAAGGATTACACAAGATCCGTCAAAATCATAATATGCCAACAAAGGGTTGCCAATTCGAAGAATGTTTGTTTTCCAAAAAAAATAAAAAAAAAATAAAAAAAAAAAGAAAAGAAAAGGAAAACAACTCTCAACCCAAAGACGGACTCCAAGACGTATTAAGAGCAAAAGAAGGCTACGAAGTTGCCTCCTCCCAGACTAAGGAGTTGCTACTGCTACCTATATCAAGCTCATTCACTCTTCAATTCTCAGAGAAAGAGTAATGAGGAAGAGGGTCCACATGATCGTCAAGTGCACAAGGACAAACGAGAAATAGTAGCTGCAACTCAGGGGGAACGTCCTGAAGTGGACTTTAATCAGCGGATCGAGAAGCTGTTTTCAGTTAATGAAGTGAGAAAAACTCTGATGATACAGTTTAGCACAAGTACTCCAGTGGCTTGGTTCTGCCAAGTAAATTATTTACATCAACGTGCTTCAAAAGCTCATGTGGTGAAAGCTAACTTGGACACTGCTACACCTATGGGTAGATTGGTTTTGATGGGAGCATTAAAGGTCGTAATTGTTCTTGAACTTCTGCTCTTGGTAGATGATTTCTAGTACTAATATTTTTGAGTACTACGTCTCAGACCTATGCTGGTGCCTTCACTGTTCCATCTTTCGTAACCAGTTTTGCTGCCTTTGCCATAAACCCTGTTCCTAGTGCTGGTCTCTTCCTTTTTCAATCCTCTGTTCCCAGCACTGTTTCATCACTTGATCCCCTCACTGGTCCTCAAGACACGCACCACACCTAAGCTTCTAGCCATTTCTTGCGTAGTCTCACTGTTCTCTGCTAATGGTTGTTTTAGACACTACAATGCTTTTGGCTGTTATGTTTCCTAGGATTTAGTGTCCTGGTTTTGGATTGTCATAGCTTGATTACATCTCATTCGAGATATTTAATCTCTTCAGTGCTTTAAACTTGGTTCAATTCGCATTTATGTGGTGGTTTTGGCTTACTCTCTTGTGCAGTCTGACCTTTTTGATGGTGTCAAAAGGGGAAAAATCTATGCAAACTTTCCATCTTTAAAGTCTATAATAACCAATGCTCTTTTCGAGTTTTCAGCGGTTTAGTTTGAATATCTTGTGGTTGTGCCTTATGTTTGATACTAACCGTCCTCCACGTCCTTCTATTGTCTTTATGCTAAGCACTGGCTTATTCGAGATTTTGATGAAAGTTTGCACTAATATTTGTCAACATCAGAAAGGGGGAATTTGTTGGGTTCTCGGTTGTGATGATAACAAATATAACAGTTGTCTATGGTTAGAAAGTTGTATATGTGTTCTTTGTTTGAACTAACCTTAATGCCTTCGAGATTATTCTAGCTTACGTAAGCAGGTTATGCACTTCAAGGTGTTGGAACGAGTCAAGGCATGGAACAACTACAGCTACAAGAGTGTTTTCGATCATGTGGATGATCATGTGTTGTAATGGTTAGAAATCTTGTACGGTCTTGCTTGACACACTTGAGATTGTCTGCCTTGAGGAAACGTAGCAAGGGAACAGCGTATGGAACAGTCTCTTGTGCTCTGTTCTATACATTGTTCCTTTGCAACAGAATTTTGAAAACTCTCACCTCTGATCTTCCGGGAAAAATAATACCTTCTCTTATTTTGGAAATCTTGTTTACACTGATGATATCTCATATTTTCCTATCTTTGGCAAATATTTTCAAAATTAGGTATTACTTCCTTAATTGATTTCATAAGATATTTTTCCAAAATAAAATCTTTTTATTATGAAAACTGTATCTTCTGAAATATAGCTTCCTTGATCAAATTAACCCTAATGTTTGGTATTTAAGTTCAACGCTGTTTTTCTTGAAAATACACACACATTGAGCAAAAAGAGTTTTGAGCCAAACAAAGTACTTCCTTAAAGGCAGAGAGTTTTTCTTGTTAGTGTGTCATCTTGATCTAGGCTAAATCGTATCTCACCTGCTTTCAAGAAGCATATCGAGGTAGCGAGTCTTTGTAATTCTAAATTTCTTAAGAGTTTTCGGGTAGAGTCACAATATCCGTGGTGGATATTGGGGTAGGGTTCTTTTGGGAAGAACGTCAATTAGTTCTTGTGGTAAGAACGTGAATTGGTGCTTGTATCACTCTTTTGAGAATAGTGGATTATTGAGATTAGAGTAGGGTGGACGTAGACCTTGTGTTAGAGGTCGAACCACGGTAATTTCCTGTGTTCTTTATCGCGTTTGATTTTCTTTCTCAAAGAACATTCACTCTTGCACTGCTCCGTGTACTGTTCCGTGCAGTGTTCCATTACTTGTATCTCCACGAAATTAAAAGAAGTCAGTGAATTCGGGTTAATTGCTCGAATTCCTCCGACACTCTATTCACCCCCCCTCTAGAGTGTCGGCTTGATACCATCACTAAATCGTAACAAGTAAACAATCATATTTTCCAAACCAAAACATGATAGAACTTCCATATACACAACTAAAACTGCATAAGAAAAGCATGCTTACCCTAATCAAAGCAAGAGGAGCGGCAACAATTATGTACTTATGCTTTTCCTGGCAAAGCAACAGAGAACAAGAAAAAAAATCAGCATTACTGGAATGGAACCAACTCCGAAACCCAACAGAGCAAGAATATACGGGAAGTAATAGCCCTGAACTAGGTTACAAAATGCACAAAGCCGGCATAGGATGGTGACAAGCTAACAGCAAGACAACCCACCGACATAGTAAGCGTTCCAGCAAGCCCATTGATCCTCTTAATGGTATGACCGTATGATCAAATGACTTTCAGCATGCTTGAATTTCAAATTTTACTTAAGTTGTGGTTATAGATGTATCCATTTGTCACAGGAGTCATGAAATCTACTGACTTAATTCGCTTAAAAATCATTTCCATTCTAGATGGATCCTATTCAGCGACTTTTGAGTAGCTCACCTCTGGAAGCCAAGGAACTCACTGTTCCTCACACCCTCAAGTTGACCAAAACCTAGCTATGCTATACAAAACCCAGCATTTTCCAAAGAATATATTGCATGGACATTACAAAACACCACCATTCATCGTGATTCCATTTCAGACAAGAAGAATATCACTTTATCCACATAAATCTAGAAGCCTTCCATGTCACAAAAACTAAACTTGCCAGTGCTAATTTAAAATGATTAAATGGTATACCTTGTAAATTTGATCCCAACCACAAATTCGTCCTCGTTATTACCACCAAAAAGCAACCTATGATCAGAAGGTTTTGAAGACTTCGGCCCCTTTTCATCCTTCGCCTCAAGTTCATCATTATCTTCATTGGCAGCGGCTCCAAATTTTTGGTTAAACCGATCCATATGCTCCACATTAGCCTAGGAATAAAATGAAAATCAGAATAAAAATAAGAAAAGGACAGGAGGCATTCTAGCAAGTAGTCTTGAACATATTCTGCCAAATGAGCATACACGTTCTATAATTTCTTCTCCGATAGCTAATATCCCAAACGTAATGAACTTAACTAGAAATTTTCTTCGTCTCAAAAGCGAAGATCATGCTCCACAGTTGCGGCCAAATCTGTTCATATGTATCTCCATAATGTCATTTAAGTCCATTTTTTGGCCTCACAACGTAACTCAAGTAAGCAAAACAACGGTATATCAAATGCGAAATTTTCAACCTTACTCATTCCCTCTTTTCAATGGCCAAGACAGAGCTATTAAAGAAAACTCGGACACGTCTAATGTAGTTATTTACTAAAGTAAATACAACTCTCTGTCTAAGAGGTGCTGAAGATATGTTTAAACCATCAAGTAACTTCTATCAAGAACCTAAAGGGGTAGTAGTTGGCCTGAAGTCATCTCACCCCTATCTCATCAGCACTAAGTGACGTGTTTCCAGAAAGCATACTTTTCAGTGATGCAAGTGGGAGATAGTGCTACTCTCATGACCAAGGGAACAGAGGCAGAAGAATCTGTTATGTTATCATGCCTAATTCTTCAAATTCCTTAATCATTTTGGAATTAGGACTTTATTGTTATTGTTGTTAAATTGTTTTCTGACTTTTACAATCCAGTACTTGATAATGTCCAGGTTTAAGATGCAAAGATCACCTTTTTTTCTAGAACATCAAGCAGTTAAACTAGCCAGCATTTCTTTAGTTGCTGTGAAGCTGGCCGCAACAGAATCATGAGGCTTTTGAATACCTCATTACCGACCTATATGACCAGTTGACCACACCACCACAACCACTCTCATGGTGAAACTACATTTTCCTCTTTTTTATAAACGAAGATTGGGAAAAGGCAGGTCAATGCATGCATGTGTTTGTTTACAGTTAAGAGAAATGAGTGCAAGGTAGTTATGAACCTTATTTGATGAAGGGGTCAAATGTGTAAGTATTCTCACAATACGGAGAGCAATGCTTGCCAATGGAAGCAAAATCAACACCTAGAAAAACAAATAAGTTAGCAGGATTATGTAACCAAGAAGAGAGAGAGGGACGGCAACAAAAATAAACTGCCAAAATAGTGTAGAAAATCGCTCTAGAGAAGAATTCTTTGATGTATCTTGGCTTTAATATGTTGGAGCTCTTAAAACAAGGGAAAATGGGTGCATACGTAACCATTAGGATATAACAACAATGACAGACAACATCAAAAGCATGCACACAAACATATTTATAAACAACATTCTTATCTTTAATATGTCACTTATTGAAGATTACATCATTGGCAGTCAAAATCAATTGGTATACCAGTAAGAAATCACGCATTTCATTTCAGAGTACACAAAACAATAAATATTAATGTCGACAAAGCAATGATGAATCACATTTGTGACTTCAAACTTAAACTTGATGCTATTTTGATTTAAGAGTCTCACCTCACACAAAGCATCAGCGACATACACAAAATTGTTTTGTTTACTGAAAGAAGAGAAATGCACAAAAAAGCTGATGGAAGACAGATATTGCTCAATGTTGCACTAAAATATCATGATTATCATTGGCAAGGTGCTTTTGAATTTACTTCTGCTATCCATCTAATAAAAGTCTAACCTTGATAAATACATATCAGAAATACACTCAATATGTCAAAATCACGTCCTTGAGGAGAAATAAATGCCTTAGAACAAAAATAGTACTATTTGTCTATCCATCCACTTTTATTCTGAATAGAAAATTGAGCAAGGATATCGACGGAAAACCCTACCTTTGGCCGAGTGAACCCACTATCAAGGAAAAAGTTGACGTAACTGAGTTCTTCGCTCCCTTTGCCTTGGTTCTTCGCCAATTTTTCATCATTTTTTGTGATAAAATCACGGGTTCGGAGAACATGATTAAGTTGGAGGGAGTAAGAAGAAATAGCAGAATCACATGAACAAAGGCAAATACAATGTGAAAACAGCAAAAAAAATGTTTGGGAAGAAAAGGAAAAGGGACCACTAACCGAATGCATGATATAAGCATCCATGACACTTGAATCTTCCTCGGAATTGTTTTCATAAAGAGTGCCACTAAATGTATATGACATATACACTTGAAAATGTATATGGGGGGTAAGATAGTATTTTCACCATTTTAATGAATCACATCTCTCCTTCTTACCCTCAAATGCACACTCACTGGTAACAAATTACTACTCAAGAATTAATATGTCAATTCATGCATAGAGATGTCAATTCAGAATATATCAAAACAAAATCACTCACAAATAATAATGTCAACTTAAAACATTGAGAATGACAACTCAAGACATAGAATGTCAATTCAGAATAGGCCCAACAAAAGAAGATTGGTGGCTCGCAAAAAACATATCACTACTCATGAATTAATATGTCAATTCATACAAAAATATGTCAATTCAGATTACATGATTAAAACAAAATGACTCATAAATGAGAATGTAAACTCAAAATATAAGAATCCCAACTCAAAATATGGAATGTCAATTCAAAATATTCCTGGAAAAATGAGATTGGTGGGCTTGAGGAGAGAGAAATGGGTGGATATATGTTTTGGAATGTATATGATTATACATTAAGCCTTTCTCTTTCATAAAAGCCCCTTTTTTTATGATGAAGTACATCTAGATAGCTACTGCCTAAGAAACCAACACGAAAGGCAATTATATATACCAACGTTTGAAAAATAACAGAAACATTACCCAGTATCTCATAAGCTCCCACCTATATACCCCAGTACCTCATAAGAACACAGCCTTACACCCTTACCCCCTATGTTGAAAACATGAAGTCCGGATGACCCATAATGGAAGTAATCATCATCTACTACTCCAGAGATGGGATAACTACATTCCAGGTCGTATGAAACCCTGCCTTTCACCGAAATTATAACACATAATGTTACATAGGAGTATCTCTAGTGACAAGGGGAAGGGGGAGAGAAATATTGATGTTATCAAAAGAGAGGGATAAATAAATGACATGGATGAACCTTTCCACTAAGTGATGGCTATGATAGCTGAACTGTGAATGTAACTACGAAGGATAACCACCACATATACTAAAGTTCTAGACAACAAGTATTTCAGTATTTGGTTGATATTTGAGTTTGCATGCAGCCAGGTACAGATCTCTAGTTCAATTGAGATCAAGTACCAGCTATGTTATAATTTATTTATTGAAAGCGTTACTTATGGATCATCCAAAAACTAGGGGTCCCACAAACAGGAGTAAGGTTACATTTATCTGACCCCCTCTTAGCACAGCACAGGCATAAGCCTTTGAGGCACTGGATGATGCTGTTAGTATGGTTGACAACACCAATATTACGCCATTGATGTGGCATCTTTTAGGAGCTTGCCTTCAGGTTTTTCTCAAGCGTCTTGATGAAACAAATGTCCAAATAAGGAAAACGAGAGAATTGAGTTGGGTTCATCCACGGAGAGCCAAAGATGTCATCTCCATTTAGAAAGGGATAATGAAGAAAGGGTGGCTAGCAGAAGAGTGGAACTTGGTTCTAATAGCGATTTGGTGGTGTACTTGAAAAGAAAGAAACCATCACATTTCTAATGATAGTATGTTGACACACCAAGACTTAAAACTTAGGTTTTTGAGGATGTTGTATAGTTGGAGCCAAGTGTTACATTCCCACAGACACTTGAATTTCTTTATTTTGGTGGATAAATTTTTTGAAGATAGTCCTAGAGCTAATCAGTTTCCATTTCCAATGGAGCCAAAGACTAATTATTCTTTGGTTTTTGGGATATAATGGAATAAAGGAAAATGGCTCATAAAACTGTGTGTGCTTATTTTGTGAAGTAGCAGTCAGTCGGAGCGGTTCTCAAAACAATTTTCATTTTGGGTCATTCGTGGTCAGCCTCTCTATGTTTCAATAGGGGTAAGGCTTGCGTGCATCAGATCCCCCCCCCCCTTGCCCCGCCTTATGGCGGGAGCCTTTAAGGCAATGGGGTTAAAGATGTTGTTGAAAAGATGTTGTAGTCCTAGAGCTAATCAGCTCTCTTGTGTATATGGGCGTCACCCCTTTAGGTGTCTTTTTGTATATGGGAGTCACCCCCTTGTGTCCTTGTGTCCTTGTGAATATATTGATATCCTATCTTATAAAAAAAATAGTTCAAATAAGGAAAATGGGGCATTTCTAAAGAATAGGAGGGAGTACTTCTTTACAGTAAAATATTTAAATGAATTGGTGCAAACAATATGAGTTCACTTACAGAGAGAGAAAAATGATCTTTGTTTAGAAGACTCAAACTCTATGCCCCCAGATGCGTTGTAATTCTCCAGCCAGTGGTTGTACAACTTCACCTTGAGACCGTAAGGTGCAGTCCCAGCAACACCAGCATCCTAGATATTCAATGCAATAAAGTTATGTCCACAATGTAAATTCTCGCTGAAAGTTCTAAATTTCCTTTCTCATTTTTTCTACATACTTAACATGTAAACAAAACAAATACAAAAGCTTCCCCTTGATAATTTTCTCATCACAAAAAAAAAATCAACGAAAAAAATATTACAAAAAAAAAAAAAAAAAAATCTTCTTCTTGGCATATATATAAATCCCCATAAGAATCATAACCAAAGCTAGGAAAACAAAAAAAACAAAAAAAAAAAAACCCATAGAATATATCAGCAATTATTGTTTATTATACAAAGAGACACTATGCTATATACAAGATTTCTTTTCTGATGAGTTGAACTGATTTTGGAAAGGGATTCAGGTGACTCAAAGAGAAGTATTGTCACACTACGTTAACTAGGGTAAGTATAGACTTAAACTTCTATGCAACTACAGGAACCATATGTTTTTTTCTAGCATCTTTGTAGGCTCCAGCATGCTTTATAGGAAATTCCAGATATGAATTATTTAATGGTATTGAATTTCATTGTAATTGATTGCATTTGATTGCATTTGATTGCCCTTCATTGCTACTTCTTAGCTGTAATAAAAGTTAATTTATTATCTAAAAACAATGTATTTTATAAGCTCATCAATTCATCATAAATCATACATAAAAATCATAAAACTTCACAGATACGGGCATAGGTAGATATCTTTTGCAGGAGATAGCCTGCTAATTTTATTACCTATAAAAATGCAAGGCACTTGAAGGAGAAAACCAGCAAGTGTCTTCCAGCAACGACTCAAACAAAGCAGCATGTCAATCAGAAGCAACTTAAGCCAGAAGAGGAGCCAAGTGAACACAAGTATAACCCATGACAATGAAAAAAAATAAAAGTTTGAAATTAGGAATTCTGGCACTAATCACTCTACTTCTCTTCCAACCTTAACACCCGTATGCTAGAGACAATAACACTCAACCCAGGAAAATTATTCGTGTCCAGGTGAAACTAACACAATTCACTTGTAAATCAAACAGTGCTACATAGATCCTAGGTAACCCTACCATTTTAACTAACTCCTTCGAATAATCAAACTAGTAAAAGTGGAAAGCAATCAACTCGGCAGAACAGGTCTATTACTCATCCACTAATAAAACAATTTTTATATATGATTCACTAATAAATCTATAATAACTGTTACTTCAACTACACTCTTAAAGGGCTACTCAAAACAGTTTTGCTTACATCTTACCTGCCTACTTTCGCACCAGAATTACCACTCTTGTAATTTGCTTTTCGAGAGGGAGAGATATTACTTTTTTGTCGTTAGTTTTACTAGTATAAAAGATGTCATCCATCATACGAAAGTATTAATTACTAATGGGCAGCAAGTTAAGGAGAATGACTTAAAGCAGAACACACAGTTAAAACCTAATGGGTTTCTTAAGTACAAACGGCCAGCATCCTTCCACAAACACGAACTCCTCATCCAATCAGAATGATTAGCTTCCTTCTCAAAAGAACTTGAGAAATCATTGCCATTTTCAGAGAAGGGAAAAGAATTACCGAAAGTAGTCCTAGACGGTTAAAACCTTACACCATAAAGTTGAGCTTTTATTTTGTTATTGACTCGACGGCCGGTTATCAACCACAGCCTCTCCCCTACCAACATACCCTCAACATTTCACTTGTTTTCAGAGCTACTTCAGAGCAAAGCTACCAAAAAATTTGATGCATCTTTGATAGCCATACTACTACTATGGTCAACAGCATCACCCAAGTCAAAAAAAAAAAAATTATATCATCGCTCATTGTGAAGACCATCAAGATTCAAGAATTTCCAAAGAAGTTGGCGCGACGTTCGAACCCTGGCTTCACTAGTGTGATCAATATCGGAATACCCACACCATACTCCCTCCGTTCCCCTTTAAACACCCCGCTACTTTTTTCTCGTGGATTAAGGTGGTGTGATTTGTTTATTATTGTTGAAGATAATGGGTGGTTTATTTATTATTGTTGAAGATAGTGGGTGGTTTGTTTATTATTGTTGGAGATAATAGGTGGTTTATTTATTATTTTTGGAGATAATAGGTGGTTTGTTTATTGTTTTTGGAGATAGTGAAGGGTTGATGTGTGGTGAAAACTCACCCCATTTGCAAAGTTTTGAAATTGTGTGTTTAAAGGACACCCCGAAAAGGATACTGGAGTGTTTAATGGGGAACGAAGGGAGTAATTTATAAATGGCATATTTCAACAGTCGTGATAAGAACATGATCTTCAAAGGATAAAGAGCTTGGACACCAGATGACTTGTGCCATCTTTGGTCTTTAAGTGTCTCTCGAACCTTGTGTTACTTGCCAAAGCCAGCACAAATGACTGATGTTGTCATGCTTGCCTCAGCCTCTGCTACTGAGACCAAGAACACTTTATCTCCAAAACTCTGATCGGTAAAGAACCGAGTCCTACCACTTTTTACCAGAAGTATACATGTGAAGCAGTGACCAGAGCTCTCTGCTTCTCTCGTCATTACTGCTGATTGTTCTAACTGAATTGCTGAGCTGGAGGGAGTTTGTTACGACTTGTCGGAGTTAGTTACAAGACAGTTATTCAGTGCGAGAGAGTGTAGCTTAGTTGTTGTGCACACCATTGTTTGTATATAAGGTTCATCTTGTACATTCATTTCATTAAGTTAATCAATACAAAGTATTTCTATTTTGTCTCTGAGTTTTACATTCTGTTTTTCCCCCAAATACAACAGCTTGTAGTTTACTCAACAATGGCGGCATCCACCATTGTTGTTCATCATCTAAGCTCACTTTAACATGGTATCAGAGCCTAAGTTTTGATCCAAATTCCGCGAAACTTACCTCTTTCTCTTCGTAATTCTTCATACAATCTTAATCTCTCATTTCTTTTCGAAATCATCACTGATTTCGTCTCAAATCTCGCTGCGATCTTTCCGATTTCTCGAGGTTTTTCTCAGAATTTGTTCGCTTTTTGCTCAGCGTATCCGCGTTGTTCTGAGGAGTTTTTCGCTGTAAAAATTCTTGTCAAACTCACTCTTTTGTGTGGAGAAAGTTTGAAAACTTCTTGATTACTCAAAAATTTCTTCTGTTGTCTTGAAACATGGAAAATTCAATCAATTCTGAGACTGGTCATACGAATGCTCAGGCAAATCAGTATGATGATCCACTTTTTGTGTCTAATTCAGACTTTCCTGGTGTCCCGATCATTGATACTCCTTTTACTAGCAAGAACTATTCTGTTTGGAGCAAAGGTGTGGTAATGGCCTTGAGTTCGAAGAACAAACAAGGTTTTTTAGATGGTTCTGTGAAGAAACCACTGGCTGCAGGTGCTAGACAGGCGCAATGGTTCAGGGCTGACAGCATGGTTAAGTGTTGGATCTTGAATTCTTTGCCTGGGTTAATGAAAGATGGATACATGAATGCTAAGTCTGCAGAAGCATTATGGACTTATCTGAAGGAGCAGTATGGTCAGACCAATGGACCTTTGTTGTATCAGTTGAAGAAGGAGATCAGGAACATTTCACAGGAAAATCAGAGTGTGGTTGAGTACTACAACAAGCTGAAGAGGAAATCGGATGAGATTGATGAAATTGAGGGTTTCCCTGAGTGCATCTGTGGTGCTTTGGATACTTGTACCTGCAATCTGCTACAGCAGGTGATTGATGCTGCCAAAAGAGAGAAATCTTTGGCTTTTCTGATGGGTTTGAATGACAGATATGAGCATCTCAGGACTAATATTCTGTCTGTGGAGCCTATTCCACCAGCAAACAAAGTGTACTCTATTGTACTTCGCATTGAGAGCCAGAAGAACATCACAGACAGCTATTCTGCACCTGTTGAGGCATCAGCATTCAACTCTGCTAATAATCAGGCATCCTGGAATGTTTGGAATCGAGATGTCAAAAGACCAAGGCCTGAATCTGACACTGCAAGACCAGTGATTTACTGTGAGCATTGCAACAGGCGTGGTTACAGCAAGGACAAATGCTTCAAGCTGTTCCCTAATCTGAAGAATTAGTTCTATGCCAACAAAGCTAATCCCAAAGCTGTTAACAGGCGATTTTCTGCAAATGCTGTTGAATGTGGTGAAGATAACTTCTTTGATAGTCAGAATCACAACTCAGGGACTTCTCTTTCGAGTACTAAGATCGGTCCCCAGTTAGTTTCAGCATTGTATCAGGAAATGGTGAAGATGTCAGTCTCAGGTTTCTGCAAATATGGACACACCAGCTTCTGTGGTTAATTTTGCAGGTAAAATTCTTGCTTCCAATGTTACTTCTGTGCACAATCACCATGATACTGCTTGGATTATTGATTCTGGAGCTACAGATCACATGTCTCCATTGTTTGCTTTATTCACAAATAGGAAGATGTTAGATAGGCCTGTTTTGGTTGGTTTACCTGATGGCTCTTCTCAGACGGTTAGATATACTGGTGATATTGCTGTGTCTCCTGAAGTAGTCTTATCTGATGTGTTTTTTATTCCTGAATTCAAACATAATCTCTTGTCTGTCAGCAAGTTATTGTCTGCTAATAAGTGTTTGGTACACTTTTCTGATGGAAATTGCATATTACAGGACCCTGTCACTAAGAGAGTTCTTGCAACTGGTGACAGAGAAGGAGGTCTCTACAAGCTTAGACCTTCTTTAGCATCTTACAATCAGTGTAATGCTAGTCATTGTCATAATTCCTGTAATAATTGTAGCATTTGGTTTAGGAAAAGCAAATCTGAACTCTTTCATACTCCTTTAGGGCATACTTCTGTAAGCAAAATGCAGCATATATCTGAAATAAAACAAGTTGATTTGCAACCTTATGAGTGTTCTACTTGCATTTTGGCTAAAATTCATCGATTACCTTTCTCTAGAAGCTTGTCTAGAGCTCCTGGCTCTTTTGAGCTTATTCACATGGATTTATGGGGTAAATACAAGATACCAACAATCACTGGTGCTAGATATTTTTTGACCGTGGTTGATGATCATACAAGAGTTACCTGGACATTCTTGCTCAAAGAAAAGACATCAGTTTTTCCTACTGTAGAGGGTTTTTTGAGTCATGTCAAAACTCAACATGGAGAATTGGTCAAAACCATTAGATCAGATAATGGCACAGAGATTCTGCAGGAGCAATGCTCAAATCTTTTCCAGAAATTGGGTATTATTCATCAGAAAAGTGCACCATGGGTACCTCAACAAAATGGAAGAGTAGAGCGCAAGCACAGATATCTTATAGAAACTGCCAGGTCTATTCTTCTTCTTGCTGGTTTACCAAAGAAGGGTGATTTCTTACTAGCAGCTACTCATATTATCAACAAATTACCCACTCAGTTACTGGATTGGAAAACCCCTACAGAAATTTTGCTTAGGCAAACCTTCTACTTATGATGAACTGAGGGTTATTGGTTGTCAGGCATTTGCCCTTATTCCCAAGCATATGAGAGACAAGTTTGATGCAAAGGCAAGGAAATGTGTCTTTATAGGCTATCCATATGGTCAAAAAGCTTATAAATTGTATGATATTGAGGCACACAAAGTCATCATCAGCAGAGATGTGATATTTCAGGAAGAAATCTTTCCTTACAAATCTCAGCATGCTCCTGTTATTTCTGAGCATCATATGCCTTTATTTTCTGCTCTTATGGTTTATGCGAATGATGATGATGATACTCCTTTATTTGGAAATTTCACATCTATTTCTACACCTACTAATCTGAGTAATACACACTCTCCAGCATTGGACATTGAGTCCTCTTCTTCTCCTGCTGTTGAATCAGATATTGGTTCAGATTCTTCCATTGGTGGTTCTTCTCCATCTCCTTCCTTTGAAGATACTTCTGTTTTGCCAGTTCCACTTCCACCTGTCAGACAGTCGATTCGACAAAGAAAAGTGCCTGAGAAACTCAGAGATTTTGTCTGTCCAATTCTGCCCAGCAGTATACCTGTTACTGTCATTTCTTCTGCAGATACTGCATACTCCTTCTCTGCAGTTGCTCCCACTACAATGCCAACTGCATCTGAATTATCTCTCACTATGGTTTTGGCTGTTCATGAACCATCCCATTATCATCAAGCCAAAAATGATACAAATTGGGTTGAGGCCATGAACAAGGAACTTAACAACACCTGGGAACTTACCTCCTTGCCAACAGGGTTCAAAGCCATCGGATCTAAGTGGGTTTATAAGGTAAAGTTCAAACCTGATGGCACAGTAGAAAGATACAAAGCAAGGCTTGTTGCTAAGGGATATAGTCAGGTTGAGGGCAAAGATTTTAAACATACCTTTTCCCCTGTAGCCAAGTTTACTACTGTCAGGGTTTTATTGGCCACTACAGCTGCCAAATCATGGCAAATTCATCAGCTTGATATTAACAATGCTTTTTTGCACGGTTATCTTGATGAAGAAGTTTACATGACTCCTCCTCAGGGTTATTCTAAGGCTCAGCCAGGACAAGTTTGTCATTAAAAATGGTCCTTATATGGGTTAAGACAGGCTTCTAAACAGTGGAATGTCGAACTCAGGAAACTTCTTTTATCTCAAGGTTTCATTTAGTCTCAACATGATTACTCCATATTCACAAGAGGAGTTGAAGATTCATTCACTATGGTCCTTGTTTATGTGGATGATTTTTTAATCACAGGGAATGATCCAATCTATGCAACAGAGCTTAAGACTGTATTACACTCGGCCTTCACCATTAAAGATCTGGGAATGGTCAAATATTTTTTGGGTCTGGACATCACAAGGACTGCTGAGGGAATATTTCTTAATCAAAGGAAGTATGTGGTCATATTTTGAAGGATACAGGACTTAGTGCTTGCACTGCTGCAACATTCCCTTTGCCTAAAGGTCTTCAATTAACTCCTGAAAGTGGTGATGAATTAGTTGAACCTGAGGTGTACAGAAGACTGATTGGCAGACTTTTGTACTTGAATCTTACTAGACCTGACTTATCTTATGCTGTTCAGCATCTAAGTCAGTTCATGAAGTCTCCCAGACACCCTCATCTACAAGCTGCTTTACATGTGGTCAAATATTTGAAGGGTACAATTGATGCTGCTCTTTTTTACCTTGCTGCTTCAGATCTCAAATTGACCTCCTTCTGTGATGCTGACTGGGGAGCTTGTAAATTCAGCTGCAAGTCATTCACAGGTCAATGCACTTTCTTGGGAGGGGCATTGATATCATGGAAGACAGAGAAACAGAAAACTGTTTCAAAATCTAGCACAGAATCAGAATATAGGGCAATGTCCTATACTGTTGGGGAGATTGTTTGGTTAAATAATCTGTTACTTGACTTCAGGGTGAAGATTCCTTTGCCTGTCACACTGTTTTGTGATAATAAGGTCGCTCAACATGTTGCCAACAATCCAGTCTTCCATGAACGCACGAAACACCTCAACATTGATTGTCACTATGTGCGAGAAAAACAGCAAGAAGGTCTCATTTCTACTCAACATGTTCAATCATCTCATCAACTGGCTGATTTGTTGACTAAACCTTTGGGCCAACATCAGCACTTCAGTTTGAGTTCCAAGTTGGGTCTTATGTTCACTACTTTCACTGAAGCTCCATCTTGAGGGGGGGATGTGAAGCAGTGACCAGAGCTCTCTGCTTCTCTCGTCATTACTGCTGATTGTTCTAACTGAATTGCTGAGCTGGAGGGAGTTTGTTACGACTTGTCGGAGTTAGTTACAAGAAAGTTATTCAGTGCGAGAGAGTGTAGCTTAGTTGCTGTGCACACCATTGTTTGTATATAAGGTTTATCTTGTACATTCATTTCATTAAGTTAATCAATACAAAGTATTTCTATTTTGTCTCTGAGTTTTACATTCTGTTTTTCCCCCAAATACAACAGCTTGTAGTTTACTCAACAATGGTGGCATCCACTATTGTTGTTCATCATCTAAGCTCACTTTAACAATACAGAGTATTCTTTCTAGTAGCTAGTACAAGAAACCTCCCTCAATTTGGCCTGAGATTCAAATAGAGAACCTAGAACATATAAGATAGTTAACTGTCTATCTCTCTACTGCTCACAGAAATGCAACCACCGAAAGAATACCCTAAGATAATTTCACAACTTTAAACCACGTGAATACCCTCTAAATTCTCAATAGGATCAATTTCTCTCTTTTTGCAAAAACGCCACAATCTTCTACCTTCTCGAAAAAGACCGATTTTGATATGGTTGGAAGAAGGCCCGTTGAAACGAGGGGTCATAAGAGATAGAGAGAAGATAAACAGAAAAGGCGATATCCATTAAACATGAAGGAGAGCGAGATAGGTAGGCAGTTTGATTGTGTTTTCAGGAAACCACTTTTTAGCTAGTTGGTACGGTTCCATCCTTCTCTTTTAAAGAGGTAAATAAATATAAGGTATTTTCTAAAAGTGCCCATGATCACTATATAAGAATAATTGATTGCACAAGTTTTTATATTTCCCATAAAAATAATTGCCCAATAAAAGTTATGGGCATACTTTGATATTAATCACTATGCAATCCAATACTACACTTCACCGAAAAATGGTTTAGGGTTGATCTTTTCCGGTGCCGCGGAAGTCAACCATAAACCCTTTTTTGGCAACTTTAAATAAGCTCTCATCTTTCAATCACACTGCAAAAGGGTTTAGTAGTAGGGTATCTATAGATTCCAGCGGCGGATGGGGGGATTGTATGTAATTTCGACATCGGAGTAATTGTTGCTATAAGGGGATCTGAAGGTGGTTTTGGTAGTCGTCGTTGGAGAGGATAGATCGGATTTGACATAGGTGATGATAAATATAGAAGGTTAAATAATTTAATAAATTGTGATTTATTATTTTATTGTAGGAATGCCAATTTTTTGTATTGGAAAATGGTAAACGTATTTAATGTTATAGAGTGCCCATGGGGACTCAATAGAAAGACCCTAAATATAAAGGACATAGACACCAAGATGTGTGTCTCATATACAAAATGCATCCAACGCGAAGTCTCAAACCCGTTGACTTAGCACATACAGGGAGCGAGGTACGCTAAACTGCTAAAGATGCCTTCAAAGGTCAAGCAAGTAAATACTCTCTTTGTTTCTTTCAATCCGTTATGATTCGCCCAGATTCAAACTAAGTTCATTTGGTGAGGGTAATCAAGAAAGGGAAAGGGTTTCATCATATTTCATTCCCAAGTTATGTGTTTGGTACCTATTTTTTGCCATTCCCTTCCCCACATTTCGTGTTTCGAATTCCCCTGACTCCACTATATTGATTCCGCTCTTCCATCAAGGATTTCTCCATTCCCCGAGTTGGGTTTTCACTTTTCAGCTACCCACATTGACCACCTCATAGACCGTTTTGACCACTCATAAACCACCTTGCCCAACACCTCCATAAACAGCCTTTAGCCCACAAGCGATTACCACTCACTCAACGTTCATTGCCGACCCCACATCAATAACCACTCACTCAACGTCCACTGTCGACCGCACTTCAATTGCCACCTGCTAAATCCACCATTATCCAGGCACAACCATTACTCACCTGCTAATGAGCTGACCTCCCTCCCTCCCTCTCTTTTTTAGACAAAAACCTTTCCTCGTAGGATTAAAAATTTGTTCTTGTGCTCTCTCTCTCTCTCTCTTGGTGGTCGAGTTCGGCCAAAAAAAATATGCAATGTAGATCTATATTTTGAAGGTCAAATCGCCATCATCGTTGAAGTCAGTAAATGGAGCAAAAAATCAGGGAGGCGGTGACACTATATGTACATGTGTTCAACGAAACATGACAGAGTTGGAAGGAGTGCAAGTATGAAAAGCAAGAGCAGAGGCGAAAGGGTGATCTGAGGAAGCCTGGAGGCTGTAGCCATGGATAAATTGAATAGCTTTCTCCAACATGAGGGATAGAAAGGAATGATTGAGGGGTCAAGTGAACTAAACACACAGGGGGAAATCACACGGGGTTTCATTTCTTTCCTTTCCATTCTCTTTCCTGATTCCATTCCTTTCGCCCTTACAAACCAAATGGCGCCTAAAGGTAAAGGATTCAAAGAAACAAAGGGAGTACACACATTATATTATCTACCAAATCGAAAAAGCACCAGCCATTCCGGTATTCAATACATGCTCCAAGTATACACACTCCTGAAGGAGAAGTGCCTAAAACTAATTAAAGCCTAATAATTTCACAAGGACCATATCGTATGCTTGTTCATGTGCTTCTTCCTGCTGTACTTAAACCTACCATAATTGGAAATCCAAATATAAAGGCATCCTGTTGATAAGCGAACAGCCACCCAAGCTGCTCAAGCTTGAAATGAATAACTTCACTCCGTCGAAACCAAAGTCCAGATAGTCAAACATATGAAAATTCAAAAAAAAAAGGAAAACAAAAGGTTAATTCACGTGGTACCCTCGTATTTTGCCAATTTGTACGTGATACCCAATGTTTTGCATATTTGTACCAAATACCGTCAAGATTTGACTGGTTTTACATGGTACTCTTACCTTTAAAATTCCGCGAACGCCGTTAATTGGGAAAAAACAACTAACCTTGATTTTCTCCTTCATCACCATCTCTATCTTCCCCCCATCACTTTTATGGTCACAATATTCAATATTCCTCTTTACCGTCATCAACACCTTCATCTTTTTCCACCACCACCATCATTTCCACTCATAATAAACTTCATAACCACCATTTTTTCCTTCTCCGTTGAAACCAACTTTTAAACGACGTTAACGGGATTTTAAAGGAAGGATAACATGTAAAAACAGTCTAATATTCAGGAGATTTGGTACAAATTTGTAACACTGGGTACCACGTGCAAATCGAAAAAATACGAGGGTACCACGTGAATTAACCCAAAAAAAAAACATGCACACAGCCTGCTGATCATTCAAAGTTTTCTTAGTTCACCAAGTCTTGCAACAACTGGGTAAAGAAACTATCAAATTATACTATGAGCATGGTGCACTTACCGAAAATAAAGGAGTGGGGCCCAAAAAATGAAAAATCATTTTAAGTGTGGTCCCTAGTTCCCTACTTCTCGCTTGTGAGAACGACCACTATGCTCTCACGAGAAACTTCGGTTGATAGAATGTTCCATAAAATACAAGCAACAGAACACACTATGAAAAACAAAACCAATATAACTAGGTCAGGGCTATATACCTAGGAGATGTGTGAAACGAGGACTGATACGGGGAGCACAGTGCTGTGGCACTGTTCCCGCAGCACACAAAAGACAAATGAGAAAGAGGGGCAGCGGAGCAAATCTGGGAAAATGGATGAAAGAGCTCAGGAGGGGCCTCTGAGCAATAACAAAAATAAAAAACAACGCCCTACCCTTCCTTCCCTCATTCAGAAAATTCAATTTCTCTCACCTCCGAATTCTAATTTTCTGGACTCCTCTCTCCTCTCAAGTCTCTACCTCACTCTTCGATCTTCTCCCCCAACTCTCCTCACTTCCATCAATCTCAATCAGCTTCTGTGAAAGATAATAAGGTTTTGATTATCCATGTAAGTTACTTCAATCTAATTGATTCTCCGAGTTTTCACGTATGTATATTTGCATCTCTAATACAGTTCGTAAACTTGATTCTTTGTTGAAATTCGATCACTCTTATTATTTAGCTGACTTTTGCATACAATTTTTGCTGAATGTTAATTTGGGTTTGCAATTTGGGTATTGTTAATTAGGGTTTGTGATTTGGGATTGCTAATTAGGGTTTGCGATTTGGGGATTGTCAATTCGAGGTTTTATGTGAGTGTTACAAATGTCCCTTTGCTTTGCTAATCAACCATGACAGCTCGGTTTTGTGATTTTAGTTGATTTTTAATTTCATTCTCACTCCGCTTGTATTTTAAAATTTTGTTTTATTGAATATTTGGTGGAGTGGCAAAACTCTGCTTGTATTATTGGATGTTATTAGGTTATCAACAATTCCAGTTAAATCTGAAGTGAGAAATGGAGATTTTAATTTTAGGATGTTTAGTGCCGAGTTTGTGCAGTTTTCGTTGTTATTGGATTTATAGAAGATGCATGTGTTGTATTTTCGATGTGATAGGGTACTTTGAATGTAATTAGAGGAAGAGATTGGGTGATTCTTTTGCTAGTATTTGGGAATTAGTATGAACACAGTCCCTGTCCCTGGTGTAAGAGATGATTTAGACGTATGTTAATTAGATAAAGCAAGTAGAACAAGAACAATATTTAAGGCTGGCCAGATCTCAGAAATTAAAGAAATGCACATAAAAGTGTGGATATGTGACTAATGAGAATAGTATAATGCAGATTGGCAGAGCCATGGTGTGTAGGAACTTGATTAGGTCAGAAAAGAAGGTTCTTACACTCTGATTAGCAGGCTGTATGGTACTCTCAGTGAGAATCTGGCAAAACACTCTGTGTGGATATGTGATAAATAAGACCAGTGTTTGACGAGGACTGATAGGGGGAGCACTGTGCTGTGGCACTGTTCCCACAGCACATAAACAACAAGAGCAACAGAGGGGCAGCGGAGCAAATTATGAGCAAGAGTGAGTAGGGGCCTCTAATCAAATTCTAAGAAAAGAAAAATTGACCCACCCTCCCATTCTCTTTCATTACTGAACTCTAATTTTCTGTCTCTCTCTCTCTCTGTCTCCCAAGCTCACTCATTTGTGCTCCTCTTCAAGATCCTTTGTTTTCTCTCTCGCACTCCCCATCGTCTCGAAGATGAAGATCGAACTAACTAAGCTACCTCGAGTTAATGTAAGATATTAGTGTCATTTATTATTGTAAAATGTTTGAATCTAAGAAATTTGGTTGTAGATTTGAAAAAATAAATAAAAATTGGGGGTTTTTCAGATTGTCAATTATATTTCAATTAGTTTCGTTGTGATTTGTGATTACTAGACTTGTTTGGTGAATGTGTTTTGAGACATTATAGGCATTCTTGATTCAAGTGTTAATTGGTATTGAATTTTCTGGTCGTTTTGAATAGATTCTTATAGTATACTCTACTTGCTTCGGTTTTAGCTAGCTAGATATTACTACTGTATGGCGTTGTTAACATAGGTGGTCGTCTTGTCTTGTAAATTTGTTATATGATTGCAAAATAGAATTGTATGGTTGATTGGTACTTAGAATGCGTTTAATGGTGGTGCTGCTGCTAAACAGAACTTATTATATCTATCATTATAGTCATAGAGATAAGTAGTAGAACCAGAAAGATTGTGAAAAACAACTCATTGGATGTTATAAGCATATTGGCATCAATTGATGCGCATGCGTGTCAGGGTTGGACCGTAAGACACTTGAGTTTACTTGACTGTATTCGGGTGGAGAAAGCTTGTATTGGCTATTGAGGATTTGAAATTATTGTTTCGTTCAGGTGTGTCTTTCATAGTCGTTCTTTTAGCTCAAGTATTGATGTTCATCCACTACAAAAAGGTATTAATATTTTAGCTTAACTAGGGGGCAGTGGTGACGAAGGAGGAGGGTCTATGTCACGACAGAGATCACTAATACTACCTAGGACACTTAGTCTGAACACATAGGAGCTCGCTAAAAAGTTAAATGCTCGAAAAGATGGTGGAGCTGGATCTAGTATGCCTCAGACAACATACATTGAGGAAAGTGACTTTCGAAGAGGATCTGGTGAGAGCATGTGTTGTTATTTGTTAAGGAAGATAACCCATCAGGTGAAAGCTCAATCTTAGTGGTTTGAATTTAGCTTGGTCTAGTAATTAGGTAGTTTGCGGTTTGGGATTAAGTTCCACTAACCTAGTCGATGCGTTGATTTATTTGGTAATTGTACGTTGGAGAGTAGTCACCCTATAAACCTATTGTAGACCAATTTGTTGTTCAATGCTGCATAGAAGTGACTCATTTGGATTGGTTTTGTTTGTATTCATGCGTTTTGATTGTGGAATCAGTGAAAAAATTGAAGTGGATATCTTTAAATGTTACGGGTTCATGAGCTGTTCATGATGTGTTGATGTTCACTGTAACTTGTATTAGCTATTGATGTTGTCTAGGGTTTTCTGGGGTTTTCTGGGGTGGTGTGCGCATGATAAATCGTACAGTTAAAATTTTCATGTTTCGTGGTGTGTTCTTTTTTTTTTTTTTTGTTTGTTTGTTTGTCAGCAACTCAAATGATTGTGTGTGGGGCATGACTTTAGCTCAGGGTAGTGGGCACTTTGTTGAATGATGTACATAGTTTTTAAAATTGAGTACTCTGTGAGTTGGTTTTAAAAGTTACGCCTATGTTGTGGATTTGAGAACTCGAAATTTGAGAATGGAGATAAACATGTAGAAATATGGCGAGGTTTTAACAAATGTTGCTAGTCTTTTCAAAATCAGCCTTGTTTTATCCAACATCTGCTAACTTGTCGCTTGTATACGTATCTAATAGAACACATACGGTGTATGTTGTTATCTTGTTAGTTGGTGATACAGAGGAGCAGACTCAAGAAGTGAAGATACTATCAGGTACTCTTTAAGTTGGTTTCATTTTTTATCTCGTGTGTGGAAGGAGGTAATGACACGTCCGAAAGAAATTTGTATCATACTTTGATTACTGATTTGAGAGGGCATTTTATTTTGTTCTAGGACACAACTAAAAAAAGCTTAAATAGGGTCAAAATTTTTGTCAATGGAACTTGGTTGGTAGATGGTTGAGGTGTTGTGGCATCCTTCTCAAGATGTAGCATACGTCGTAGGATTATGTGGTTTACAATCAATCGGCTTTGGTACCCTGGTTTACTTACATTATTATCGTTCATCTTTTACGACTCTTGGTTTTACCGTCTTAAAGTTTTACATAGAAGATTAATTGCGTATTAAAACTAAGGTACCAATAGAGATAGAGAGAGCCAAGGTGTAGTAATGCATCTGATGGGATAAGTTGGTAAGGAGACCAGGTACTCTAATTTGCTTGTGAAAATTTTCAAAATGTGTCCAAGAAGACAGAGTACTCTAGTTCGCTTCTGCCATAATTTTCATGTAGTGGTAGTATTCTCCCTCAAATGGATGCGACAGTGTAAGTCTCATACGATGACCCAAAGTCATGATCAAAAGAAGGCAGCTTCATACCAGCAAGACAACGAGAAAGATAACAAGTCAGTGTTATTAACCATGCCCTCACTTTAGCTTTTTAGACTTTTAGTCACAATATCCTATAGTTGGTCCTTCGTTGAGAGCCTTGAGCTCCGTATGCGAGGTGCTTTCTTTGCTGCAAAACTGGTATACCTCCATACCTGCACATGTTTTACCTAACTCAATTTGTAATTCTTTTGGCTACGTTGGGTTTGTTCATTGTCTACGATCTTTTAATTTGGTTGTTGATTAGGTTATTTGATGGCCAAAGCCTATTAGCTCAACTCGGAGAGCACTATGCTATTAGCTATTGCATAGAGGATGTAGGTTCGACTCCTACATAGGCTAATCTTGTTATATAATGTGAGGACAACCTCAATTTGCGAGCAAACAAGACAAGGGCTCCGTTGGTAGATGTCAAAAATGATATAAATTGGCGAATGTCAAACGTTGTTCTCGTTCATTATGGCTTCTAACTCCACCTCTTTTGTAATGATAGTAATGAATAACATGCAATTTGTTAAGCTTTCAAATCAAGAAGTAAAGTCAGACAAAAGTTTGAACTAAACCATGTCTACTTTGATAGAAAAGGTAAACGGCCGTCTCAAAATTTCTCTTACATGCCCGTGTTAATCACTTTGTCTTCATGATTGTTTGGCTTACATCAAGTTTGATCAGCTCGTGGCCTTTTGATCATTTCACAGTTAAAAGCTTATTACCTCAATCGTGATCCAACACTCTTAACCTATCTATGGTCCGTTCAAAGTTTATACATGGTTCTTTAGCCTTTATCTTTCATATACATACAAAATTTCAACCTCCCATCTTTATTTAGAGATAATGATGTATAATTTCATCAAAAAACAAAGCTATAGCATATTGCTTATCAATCGAAAAATTAATTTATTTTAAAACTTTTTACGACAACATAATAATACTAAGCAATGATATAAGGTCTGTCGGCGATAACATATTTATGGCATGCTTAGTAAGTTAGTATAATGATATACTGATGTGTGACTTTGTGTATATGGTTGTCAATGAATTTTTTCTACAAAATAAACTTGTTGATTGTTCTAATTGGAATTGTCGTTTATGGTTCATCAATGCTTTTATATCATTGACTATTGCCAAGACGCATAAGACACGTTTAAGACAGAATGATAGTCATTCTGGATAAGATCTTCCATGATGATATTATATACGATGGAATTCGAATGATCGATTTGAACTTACAAAACTCCATATGAATGATCCGAATTGGACCCAAAGTAGTAATCCACAAGATCCGAATTGGAGCTTCCTTTTTCAATGTGAACATGGATCCGCCTTGTGAATCCACAAGATCCGTCTTGTTCATGAACCTATTGATGATAACTCTGATCTTTTTAGACGAGACAAATAATTACCGTGACGATAACTCTCTATAGGTTCTGTCATTGAATTTATATTGTCTTACACAAGCTTTATTTGTCTTTGTAGTGTTAATATTACGTGGCATAAACTCGATTATGACAGTGTATTGTTATGTTATCCGAACATATGTGTCTTAGTCGTATTATCTGTAACTCGCCATATCCCATATTTGTGACAATGATATTATTTGTGTGGTCTAGTTAGCTACCGTTTAGAATCATACATTTCCATTTGTAGATTATTGGAATCCTCGAAACTTTTTTTTTTTTAGTTTACTACTACTCTATTACTCGCATCAATGCAACAAAATCTCACATTTAGTCCTCACCATTATACATGGACACAATCTCATGATAATCAATAATCACTCTTATTTATTTTATGATGGTGTACCTAAAAGAAATTAATCTTTTCATATATGTTTCGGCTTTTTGTATTATCTAAGCCATTTGCTATATATTGTTGAACTTGTATTGCTGCCATTTGCCTTATATGTCTAGAAAGTAGTATAATTATGTCGTCTGCGTTTACTATTTTTTTTTCCTTACATTTAAAGTTTTTGAGTATTTAGATTATACAAGCTATGTTCTCTACAACTAGACTTATATATGTGTCTTAGGTCCTCTGCGATACAATTTATTAAACAATGTTTTCAAATCAAATTAAATTTATCCAGATCAAATCAAATTAAATCAATTTCATTCCAATCAAATCATAATCATCCAAATGAAAATCGATAAATCTAATCTACTTCTAGTTATTAATTCGTCTAAATGCAGTTAATTTAACAATAAATTCGGTTCAAATTAAATCAAGTTTATTCAAATCAAATCAGTTCAATTCAAATCAGTTCAGAAAAATACAGTTCAATCGCACATGTGGCCTTAGTAATAGTCTTATTATGTCTTCTAGATTAGTAACCTAATTTAGGCTCTGTTTCATAGTTCAATTTAGAATTGATTTGGGTCGGTAATAAAGTCAGTCAGTCTTTACCTCTTGTATAGATACAAATTTCTAACCTTCCATCTTTTAAGAGACGATTATTGTATAATTTCATCTAAAAACAAAACTAAGTTTAGGGTTAAGCATACAACTTATCAATCGATATATTAAATTGATTTTTTCTAAATAAGCTTTTCACGACAATATAATTATAAAAATCAACAATATTGAGTCAGTTGTAGATAATGTATACTGGCATGTTAAAATAATTACATCAAATTACAATATTGAGACACATAACACGAGTTTAAGACCAGATAAGCTACATCCTTCACAGAGGTAACATATTTTTGATTCCCACACGTATTATTTAGATAATTTGAGTTATGAAACTTATATTCCCCACACATATGATAAGACTTCCGTTGTCTAAAACGTAGCTTTATATGTTGACGACAATTTTGTAGAGTGATGTATTTTAACTACGGAGTATGGTTGTAACCAAAAACAAATAAACAAATAACTACGGAATATGGTTTTGTTAGTCGTGCTACTTTCGCTTTAAATGTATAACTAATCACCACGCTTCATTGTTGCAAAGCCAACATTAAGAAGATATTGTATGTGCTTTACCTTTTAATAATTTTTTACATTGCACACAATCACACCCGCTAGTATAAAGCCATCGTCCTCCTAACCACACCCACTAGTATAAGGTCTTCCTCATTGCACACAATCACACCTTACATAAGAGGTTCTATCCTAACCGATAATTTTACTTAATGCTATTTTTATGTTCTATCCAATTAATGGAATGCCAAGTGTAATCCTATGAAAGACTTGGTTTCAGGTTTTAATATATAGTATTTGATTAGATTAGATGTGTTTTGATCTACGGAGTAGTTTTGGTTAGTCGCGGCTACTTTCGCTTTAAATGTATAACTAATCACCACGACAACATAATAGTACTAAATAATAAAATAAGGTCTGTTGGGGATAACATATCTATGAGATGCTTAGTAATAATGATATACTGATGTGTGACTTTGTGTATATGGTTGTCAAATAATTCTTTTTACAAAATAAAACTGTTGATTGTTCTAGTTGGAATTGTCGTTTATGGTTCACCGATGCTTTTATATTATTGATGAGATCTATGATACTTTTGGATTGTTCAATAACAAGTTTCATTATATAGATAACCCATATTTGCATTTGTAGATTATTGAAATCCTCGAAAGTTTTTTTTTTTTTTTTTTTTTTTTTTAAATTACTACATCTCTATTACTCGCATCAATGCAACAAAATCTCACATTTAGTCCTCGCCATTATACATGACAATATCTCATGATAATCACAAGTCACTCTTATTTATTTTATGATGGTGTACCTAAAAGACTAATCTTTTCATATATGTTTAGGCTATTTGTATTATCTAAGGTATATTGATTTGGTACTTATATTATTGAACTTGTGTTGTCTATCAATTGCGTTATATGTCTAATAAGTAGTATAATTATGTCGTTTGCGTTTACTATTTTTTTATTTTTTACATTTAAAAATTTAGAGTTTTTGGATTATGAAAGTTATGTTCTCTACAACTAGACTTAGATATGTGTCTTAGGTCTTGTGCAATTCAACTTATCCGTTTGATATGACTGCATCTTTCTGATATGTTTTGATTGCTTTGGTTCTGATTTGAATGACTCCGACCTAATCTGGTCTGAATTTATTGAAAATTTGATTGACATTCAACGAATTAGTATATTCTTCGAAATTGATTTTGAGCATATGTGCATAACTTACTGGTCTATGATCTTGATGAAAAACTCATTAGTTACTAGACTTTACAAAGCATATTAACTCAATCGAGAACACCCACTCTCGGATTTGAGATGACAAACTCATAATTTGTTCAAACTTTATCCATGGTTCTTTACCTTTCATATACATATAAAATTTCAACCTCCCGTCTTTATTTAGAAATGATGATGTATAATTTTATCAAAACACAAAACTAATTTTAGCATATTGCTTATGAATCGATGAATTATTTTATTTTAAAACTTTTACGACAACATAATAATACTAAACAATAATATAACGTCTGTCGGGAATAACATATTTATGGCATGTTTAGTAAGTTAGTATAATGATATATTTATGTGTGACTTTGTGCATATTGTTGTCAATGAATGTTTTCCGCAAAACAAACTTGTTGATTGTTCTAGTTGGAATTGTCATTTATGGTTCATCGATACTTTTATATTATCGACGAGATCTATGATACTTTTGGATTGTTCAATAACAATTTTCGTAATACAGATAACCCATATTTGCATTCGTAGATTATTTTCTTAAAAATTACTACTACTCTATTACTCGCATCAATGCAACAAAATCTCACATTTAATCCTCGCCATTATTACATGAAAACATCTCATGATAATCAATAGTCACTCTTCTTTATTTTATGATGGTGTACCTAAAAGACATTAATCTTTTCATATATGTTTAGGCTATTTGTATGATCTAAGGTATTTTGATTCGCTAATCATATTATTTAACTTGTATTGTCTACCATTTGCCTTATATGTCTAATAAGTAGTATAATTATGTCGTCTGCATTTACTATTTTTTATTTTTTTATTTTTTTACATTTGAAGGCCTTGAGTATTTGAATTATGCAAGTTATGTTCTAATAGCACAAGGCCTTAATATAGTCTTATGTCTTGAATGACTCTGAACGTTATCTGAGCAATTCTGATTAGATTTGAATGACTCTGAACGTATCTGAATACAATTTTTATTAAGTCCTATCACACAGACCTTAGAAGTAGATCACTGGTTGTTCTATTGTTCTAGTTAGCACACTATTACGACAATTTCAAACTCTCGTTAAAAGATTCTGTAAGGCAATCTCCAAGAGTCGCTCTTAAAATTACAAAAGTTAATTCTAGGTAAATTGTGATTGTGTCTAGGGAGTGCATTACTCTTTTTATGTTTTAGAAGTAAATTTAGACTTAATAGAAGAGAAATGAATAAAGCTTGAATTCACACATTAACACATGTAGCAAAATAAGTAAAACAACTATGTGACTTATACAGTTATACGACTATATAACTTCATCAACCGACAATGTATGTAACATGATAAATAAAAGATTACATACCACTAACCACACTACCAAAGTATGAAGGCAACAACAATATTTAGGAATTATAGAAAGTTGTATAACTGAACTATAATCTTAGAGGGAATTTTCAAGCATCAATCTACCCAATTTTTGTAATTGTAGGCCATATTACTAATTTCTTCACAATATACAAATACATTTTATTTTTCATAGGCTATATGGAATTCGAACCCACGTCTTTGTGCAAATGTATATGCTCTTCCAGAGTTGAGCTAATAGCCTCTAAAGAGTGACAATAGCTATTGACATCACATCATAGAACATCGAGAACTCACATAAATGCTAAATGGACAGGCTTGTGATAAAAAAGGTACGATTAGAGATAGTCAACAGAAGGCCAGGGTACACACTGAATAACATTTAGTCAATATTCATACAAATATATAACCAGCCATTTCCACTGCTCACGTTTGTAAAAAGACCAACATTACTATGGTGTTCACACAGACAGGAGCTCAATCTTGTCCTCCAGCCTGTACCAGCGTAATTGTGTGTAAGGGGCTCATCAGTAGCTGCTGCTTTCCTATAGTTTTGTTGTGGTGGGATTCTACATTACAACACGACAACAACAAAAGCTTAATAAAAACTATTTGGGTTGGCTAACAGGAATCGTCATACGTGACTCTTAGTTTCGTTGGATTATTCTACAAGATGTAACATTAACGACAGATCTGTATAATTTCATCAAAAAACAACAATGTTCGCTCGGCGAACCACCTACTGGCCATTTCTCACTCGGCCGTCCCCTCGGCCAGTGGAGCGCCGAGTGGAGGCCTTCTTCTTCTCCTTTGCTCCTCTTTTCTCGTCTCTTGCACTTTGGGTCCCGTTCCGAGCCTCTTTTCCGCTCCTTGGCTCTTCTAATGCCTCGGGTTCCGCTCCAACATGCTCCGTAGGAGTACCTACAAAAGCCAAAATAGACAGCAGAACCCGATTCCACACAAAAGTAGGGAAAATGCATACGATTTGCAAAAGCGGCATCAAAAAGAGTCAAGCTCAACATAAACATTAAAAGAGCGGAAAAATAACGTGAAAACACCAATAGTAGGGGACGGGACCACCATAAACTACACGAGAAAAGAGGCAAATAAGCCGTATATCAATTAACAGTCGTCCAAAAACCAGATAAGCATTTTGCCAAGTTCAAATGATGATATTTTGGAACTTTGAGCTATAAATATCATAGTGTCGGTTCCTGTCCATGAACTCACAACTAACTAGCATAGTAATTAATGCAAAACGAATCACACTATCACTGGTCTCCTAGAATAAGTATCAGACAGCAAAATTGGAAAGTCCAGGTTCTATCCGAAAAGTTAAGGTAACCAGGGTAGATGAGAGGAGTGTGATAAACTGGTAACTGTAGATGGTTTAAAGACTGTATCCTGAAGCGCACCGCAGAGATAATGGAAATGAAAGATGAGCTGCATGTGACTGAGTAGTGCTCGTCTCTCCACAGAATAAAAAAGGACAAAAACGAAAAGGAAAAGGAAGCATCTTCTAAAATGCTAAGAAAGCTAACTATAGGATTGCTTCAGTAAGATGAAAGAAGTGATACTGTGATAGATCAGCATTAGTCTATATCTTCAGGGATCAGGAAAGCACTCTAAAGTTGATAAACACTGGGAAGAGAAATTGGATATTGGCTGAGCTTGGCAAAGGGGAGACAGACAACCCTATTCAAGTTCTGCCTAACTCTCAGCATTCCACTGTCTCTCAAACTGGAGAATTAATCTTCCAAAAATAACGCAGCCACAAAGATTTCTCTAGTAAAAGAAGATGCCATACGTATACCACAAGGACAGTTAACCTTGTCAAAAGTCCAGTCTTAGCTGCTGAAAGCTATGGTGTTTTTACGAGGAAAAACACCAAGTGTTTCAGGATTACGTGTCTGATCATAGGGATATCATCTCAATTGTAAGTCAAGCTCAGGACCCAAACAGTAGTCTCCATCTGAATCTGACCCAAGCGAGACAAAACGCAAGTTCTTTGATGACAGTTTTTAGACATTGATGGTGATTGGAAACTCTTTAGGGTCTATAACTTGACCATACGAGAAGTAAAACAGAATAGTAGGATTATCAGAGGTTAATGGAACAGTCACATTTTGCACCTAAAAAACCAAGAACTCAAAAATAAAGCTTGAAAAAGATGTTTCCTGTTTCTACAGAAATATGACTAAGGCTTTGGATAATATATGACATGATTGGGGGACAGAAGAGAGAACAAAAGAAAACCAAGCCAAGTTCAAAACTGAAAGAGGTTAAAGGTCTTACAGCTATAAGCTTTCCAGCATTTTCAGGCCTTTTGCCAACCTTGATTGCAGCAGCAGCTGCAGCTGCAGCTCCAGAGGAAATTCCAACCTGAAACAACGAGCAATAACCCAATTTTAAAATCTGAATCCGTAAATGACAAACCTTAGGCGCTAATCTGTGATTGGCCATACAAAATTTGCTTGGCAATCGGGAGGAGTATCAATAAGAAAGTTCAAATATCATGACACAGAAGGATACATGAAACGTAAAAGATGTACTAACCAACAAGTCTTCTTTAAGGGCCAATTGCTTTGCACTTTCAATAGACTCATCACTAGAGATCTGAGAACAAAAAAACAAATGAATATTAGAACAGGAAAGACTTGAAACATTTGTCACCAACCCAAACGACCACTCCTACAAAATATATCTTCAGAATCATGACAATAGGACATAGGAGATGTGAAGCATGAAACCATGACAATGTGATACACACAAACGTTTGGATGACCTTGGGAGCTTCTACTCTCATCTTGTTAAAACAAGTGGCACCTAAGACCACAGAATTGAGGGAAAAGAAAAGAAAACATCAATTACTCAGTCCCATTAAAATGCCTTTACATCACTCCATCCTAAAATAATAAGTATAATGACACTCGTTGTCAGATTACGACCTCTAACCAATTCTACTTGCACATGCAAATTAAACACGTTTGACATCTATAACCCAACCGCCCGCAAGAAGAAACAAATGAAACATCTATTGTATTAAATAACCAATGCAATACATATGTAAATGTCACAAAAGCTATTTACTTACAATCACTGAACCATCATGTACTTGTGCTAGAATTTTAAAATTTGACAGCTTAGCCGTGTATAGCGACAAGGTTAACAATTTCCTGTTCCACTAAAAGCATTTAACAAAGAAGAGCAATAACAAGCTAATGTTTCCATAACTCTTCATCCTAAAAAGGAAAGGCCTGTATAAACTGCTTAATCCAGAAGCCATACAAAGAAGCTATAGATATAAAAGAAATTAGCTCAAAATTAGGTAACTAAAAAATGTGAACTCAAATTAATACACAAATCTTGAGAAACAATTACTTTTGGGATGCTGGTACCTCAAACCAAACTTGGAATACACAATTTGATAATCAAACACAGACTAAATCCAATTCAGCAAATTTCGTACATAGACCAAATCATATATTGACCAACACATCCCATCAAATACAAAAATTAAGCGAAAGGGGGGGGGGGAGGTAGTAGCGAAGTGAGTACTGACAACTTTGACCTTTAGCCCATTATCAACACAAAGTAGAACTGTATAACGCCTATCCTTTCGGTATCTCGAAGACTGGAAAATTTTAATTCAAGGTAACTAACAAATGACGAGTGATCCAAATTTCAATTGTAACAACCTTCAATAATCAATACTCTTGATCATTAACATCTCACAAGACAAGAAACTTATGTGCATCAACCTATTCCCAACTTCGAAGCTCAAAAATTGCTCAATTGCATTCACATTCGGCAATTTCGCCTCATACCAAGACAAGAACGCTTGATAGCAAACAACTACACCATCACCACCACTACCAATAATAATATACACCAACATCGATCATATTTCTATTTCTAAATCACACAACTAATTCATAATACGATACAAATGTCCTATCCGACAACAATATGACAGTCAGATGTTGACAATTTAACATTTAACATCAGAAATAAATACGATTCTTGCAAAAACCCAAACATTTGGATTTTCATATACTTGTAGTCAAGAGTAGTAACAAAATCAAAACTGTACCCCATTACAATAATTTACATTAACAAACAACCCCAAACAAATAAAATTATTGAAAAAGCCCCAAATAATTGAAAACCTAATTTCTTTTATTGAATCAATAAATTTCGTATAAGCGATATCAATCTCATACCTTTACGCGTTGTAGCTCAGTGAGTATGACTTCATGTTAGAACCATCTTTCATCCTCTTCAATTTCCATGGCACCGGCTTTTAGATTGTTAATGAGAAGAGAGAGAATCGCTCCATAAAGAATCAAAGACAGGATGAAAAAACAAGAGGATCGAAGAGAAGAATGTGATCGAGGATGAACAGTAGTAGAGTGTGTGTAGAATGAGGAGAGAGAAAGTGAATGGAGACATTGAGGAAGAGACTAGAGAGGCGTTGGGGAAAGGGAGGTATGTATCTTTTTCTTTTGTTATTGCTTAGAAGCCCTTCACATTCAATTCCCAGACATTTCCAGCTTTTGCTCCGGTACCCCTCTATCTTCTTTGTCCTATATGTGGTGTGTGAACAGTGCCACAGCACAGTGCTCCCCCTATCACACATAAAATTGCCGAGACAATAGCTTTCCCTAAAACCCTTGTATGAAGGGTGACAAAGGCTATAGCAACCCAAGTGCAGAGTACTCAAAGGGGACGATATAATCAACTCATGTGAGATAAAAAAAATCAACTTTTGCACTTGAAGCATAGGAAAAAAAAAGGAAAGAGTAAACTTCATAGCTAAGCAACAGCAGATGAGCAGAACCAGTTTTAATATAGAAATTCAGCAGGAATGAAGAGGTTACTCCACTAGATAGTCAATTCAAACCTTTTGTGATTATTACAACTTTGTTTTTACGTCGGTCCATGTAGATGTAGAGCAACTTGGAAGAGCTCAAAGTTAAAAAAAAAAACAGAATAAGAAGCGAAAGCGAAGATACCTTGAGAAAATTCTCTCCAGTACCCAACCATTTAACACTAGTTGAGTCAAAGGCTGGCATATTCCATCTGTATTTCCATTTTCCCTCCAACAAAGTTCTAGTGTCTTCTTCTGATAGCGTGTGCGTGTGTGAGTTATAAATTTACTGCACAAACATTACATCAGTCGACCATAAGCACTAGTTTAAACAAAATAATTTGTTGCACATCTTCATAATGGAGTTTTCTCCACCTTCCAACCAGAATGCATTCACAAGGCAATCGGGTATATTCAAGGAGAAGCTACAAACTCAGATACATGAAATGAAACCCAGGATCAATATAAGACATAATAAGTAAGCACCTTTGAATCACTGATGAGGTCGTATTGTCAGTGTCCTCTGCATCAGACACATAATCATAATCATCACCATCATCATCCACCACTATATCTGAGGCCTCTTCAACTTTTTTAATTAATTTGACAGTATCTTTACCGATATCATTACCAGTGCCTATAAGAGAAAAAAAGATATCAATGAAAGAAACGCAAGTAAACAAACTAAAAATGTAATTAGAAGAGTGAAGAAGAAGAATTACTTCGAGTGCGTTTGAACCCTTTTCCCATATTGAATCAATTAAGAGTAAATAATAAAACCTGTAAAGATTTATGAATGAAGAACAATAATAATTATAAAGAGAATAGAATTGGGAAGGGAGTGAGTTAATCAAAAAGGACAATGCTAGAGGTCTAAAGTGTAGACACCCAAAAGTGTCTACAATATGTGATAATTTTACTGCACTATCAAAATTTTACTACTCACACAATTAATTTTACTACCTGAATTTTTTACTACAATTAATTTTACTATTCCGATCTCAATTTTACTACTATTAGCTCAATTTTACATTGTAAACAAATTAATTGTGTCTAAACTATAGACCTCTATCAATTTGCAATCAAAATACCTATTGTATTAATAAAGATGACAAGGCTTTAAAACTCATGGTTGGTGCTACCTGTTATTAGAGCATTGTTAATGGTCACCTAGTTAGAACCTGGTATTTCCTCTCTCTCTTATTTTCTCTCATCCAAGTCACCCAATACCAACTTTTTACACCTACTTCATTTTCATAAGTTTAGTCTACCAAGTTTTCCCCCACTCTTACTTACTCCACCATAATTTATCTCTCCTACTTACATTTTAAATCTATCTAAAATTATTTTGTTAATTTATCTTAACAGATCGTATATTATCAGGAAAAAATACACGAAAAAAAAAATATTATTGAAAAAACTATTTTAAATAATAAGTAGTTGCACACTTACATTAAATCAAAACTAAAACGGTATTAAAAAAATACAAAGATAATAAATTCACAATCACTTAAAACAAATACATTAACAGTTGGGAAAAACCATACTTAAACTACTACACACGAACACACAAACACAATGGCTTAGAATGCGAAAAATTCAAATTAAACATAATAAATAAACTCTTAGTTGTTGTTGTCGTCGTTGCTTTGGAGGTTTTAATAAAAGTGACAAAGTTAATTTTGTTTTAATGTGGAAAAACTATTTTTTTTTTTTTGATAAAAAAATACCAAATATTAGTCTCTATTTATAGAGGAAGGAAAAACAAAGTCGTTGGTATAATTTGTTTTTTTTTTTAGTTATTTGTTTGGTTTCCCTAACTCTTTTCCCAAAACTTTTTTTGTTTTTTTAATTTTAATTTTTAATTTTTAATTTTTTTAATTTTAATTTTAATTTTTAATTTTTTTTTTTTGAATTTTTTTTGACGACTTTATAAAACTTCCTTTGAAAATATTTAATTACTCCAAAAAGGTTTACAACATTTTGGAATTTCATGGCGTACACAAGACGGTTACTAGATGACGATTCATGTTAGCCGACCCCAAATCATTTTGGAAATAAGGCTTGGTTGTTGTTGTTGTATCGTTTGAAAAAATATAGCCATTAAAGACGTTGCAACGGTAATAAAATTTATGCCCCTGTTACTTGTGACACGTGGCAAATTTTGGTTGGTTGTACCTTATCAAAATGGTTGAAGAAAAAGAGAGAGGGGCCGGGTGAAAGAAATTGAAACCCGATACTACTTCCCACCTGGTACAACCACCTTCTCTCCTCCTTTTCTTTCTTTTGCACTATTTTATCTCTTCCCCTACTTCCAACCTGGTGGGAATTTTCCCACTAAAAATGCTCTTATGCAATACGGAAGTGTGGCGGGAGAGAAAGAGAGTGAGAGAGACGGAGGACAAGGAGTGCAAATTGTCTGAGGGAGTAGAAGGGTTCTCGGAGGACCCAGGTCATATTTAACTTTCCCGTCACGGATACCATACAACTGTCCAGAAACATAATAATTTTTTTTTCGAGATAGGCTTATAAAGTAAATATTAAATGAAATAGATAAGATGAAAACATATTAAATCTTATGGAGTGCACGTCACCCCCATTTCAGGTTCTAGACAAAACCGCCAGGGTTTCCGGCGGTTTTAAGGGTCTTAAACAGTAGCTATGAGACCTTTGGGGGATCGCAAATACTATTGTACACGGGGGGCCCGGGTACAGATAGAATGTTACCGGGCCTTTCTAAATTTACAATTTCAAATGGGTTAATGTCAAACTTGGCTTCACTTCCACTAACACCCAACCACATTCTCTCTCCTTCCTCCTCTCTCATTCCCCCTTTATTTTCTGTCTCCTCTCCCGACAGCCCCCATCACCACCACACACCACCACCTAGGGCAGCCCCCATCACCACCACGCACCACCATGATGGGAAAGAGAGAGAAAATGAGTCTGTTTGTTTCAATTTTATTTTTTCTATTTCCCTTCATTTTACTAGTTCATAGTTCAATTCAATAATTGTTAATTATTAGAACATTGGACATTTCAAACACGAAATCAATCATTACTAATGCTAAATAAATCATTATATAAACATGAGTAATCATTATAACCATAAGATTAGTCACCATTTTTTTTTAAATTGGTCATTATTAAGAGATGACTAATCATCATTATTTACAAAGTCGGATCATTATAGAACAAAAATAGTTCATTTCAAGACATAAATAGGTCATTTTAAAACAAAAACAAAATCATTCATTCTAGAACAAAACCAGTCATACCAAGACAAAAACCATTCATTCCACAACAGTAACCATTCATTTCATAACAATAACCATTCATTTCAGGACAAAATTCATTCATCTCAAAACAAAAAACATTTTGTATGCACTAAAAATACGTTAATGTGTCGTAAATTAAATTAATTAATTAATTTGAGTTAATATCAAATGTTAGCTCGATTTAATTAATCAGCCCCGTTAACAAATATCCGGATCGATCCAACTACTGTAAGTATCATCGGCTCGTCGGCCACCCCATCGAGAAATGCGATACGTTGAAGAAACGTATGAAGCAGCTTGAAGATGAAGGGAAAATATTATTGGATAACAACGATATGGTGGAGTCAAACTATACCGCCGCAGCTACACTACATGGCTATGCAACTCTCTCAAAAGAAAGTTCACCTCCTCAGAACGACAATCCAAACTACATCTACACCCCAACAAGGGGGCAAGCGTGTATGATACAATATAGGTGCTTGAACCCTAAACTTGTATCGTCAACAACACAACAAGTACCGTTTTAGAAACCAACTACTAAAGACGGCATATCACTTGAAGCTACCATGTTACATGGTGCTTGCAGATGATCTCCTTCTGTTTTGTAAAGGCAATTTTCAATCCATCTCCCTTATGCTGAGAGGCTTCACTACATTTTCTAAAGCTTCTGGACTTTACTCTAGTCCTGCTAAGTCAGAAATAGACTTTGCTGGGGTGGGAGCTAATGTGATAAAGGAAGTCTTGGAGTTCTCAGGGTTCAAAAGAGGTGAACTGCCTTTCAAGTACTTGGGAGTACCAATAACAGCTGGGAAATTATCTATCAAAGATTGCAACTGCCTCATTGAGAGGATTGTCAAGAGAATCAGGAACCTTGGGGCCAAGCAACTGTCTTATGCTGGCAGGATTACTCTGGTTAAAGCTGTGCTACTGCACCTTCATGACTACTGGGCTAGGGTGTTTCACCTTCCCAAAACAATCCTAAAGAAAATTGCTGCTATATGCAGGAACTTCTTGTGGGATGGGGGTGAGAATATGATTAGAGTGTCTTTGATGTCTTGGGAAAAGATCTGTCAAACTAAGGAGAGTGGAGGCTTGGGCATAAGAGACATTTTTGGCTGGAATGTGGCCTGCATTGGCAAGTATGTGGATTGGATCTATAAGAAGGTTGATACTCTATGGGTGAAATGAGTGCACTGTTACTATCTAAAAGGGTGTGATTGGGATCAGTATTCCCCTCCTACTGATGCCAGCTGGAGCTGGAAGAAGGTATGTGCAACTAGACAGGAATTGCAATTAGGATATCAGAATGGGCAATGGGTTGGCATTGGAAAAGATTACACTGTTTCTGCAGGTTTTAAATGGATAAGCAACCTGAGTCCTAAGGTGGAATGGGGCAAGTTTATCTAGTCAAGGCATATAGTCCCAAGAGCAGCATTCATATGCTGGCTAGTAATGAACAGAAGGCTCCAATTGAAGGACAAATTGAAAAAACTAGGCATCTGTGTAGATGACTATTGTCTTCTGTGCCATAACTCAGCTGAAACTCATGAGCACTTGGTGTTTCAGTGTGAGTACAGTAAGAAATGCTTGGAATTGGTTAAGGACTGGTGCAAACTTGACATTCCTGTCAATTGGTTAAGGACTGGTGTTGCAGGAAGAAAATGGGATCAAGACTTAGAAATCAGGTTGCTGGGACAATTGTTTGTAGCCTGATGTACTACATATGGATGACAAGAAACAAATGCAGAATGGAGATGGCTCTGTATAGACTTGAAGTTGTTCGGGATATGGTTAGAAAAGAAGTTCGAGCCAAAATTCAGAGGAAAATAGAGAACGTCAGCTCTAAGGACAGAATCTGGCTTGAAAATAGAAGTATTGTGTAGGAATTGGTCGTTGTAATTTTGAGACAGTCTTTGTGGACTGTTTTCTTATGTAGAATGTCAAATTCTACTAGTTTTGTAATTATCTTATTCATTAATGAAAATTACTTACATTTTCCCAAAAACAAAAAAAATTGAGCTACAACGAGGTATGTTTTCTTTTGCCTTAACTTTTCTCTCTCTATCTCTCGATTCTAGCCTCTACTTCCCCACTCGTTTCACTAACCGTTTCTATACCATCTCTCTTTGTGCCCCACCGCGTTTGTTCCACACGTTATTCTTGTTCTACCCACCCCCATTTTACCCCTTAAACCAATAAATAGCCTTGTTTGGTTGATGTTGGTTGGGTTCTTTTTGGATGGTTAGTTACTATTGGAGGATGACGCGTTTTTGACAATATTCATGAGGGAGATAGAGTAGTGGGACGAGGGATAACTCATTTTCGAGGAAGATAGGGGAGTGAGGTAGAGTGGGTGTCTCTTGGCCCGAGAGCCCATTATTCCTTTACTTTATGAGATGAGACGATTTGTATTGTCACTAGTTGTATGGGATGCTTGCGGATGTTTTGATAGTTCGCCCCCCCCCCTCCCTAACTCGTGGTTGCCCAATCTTTCGGTTGGTGTTGATGGTCATTGTGGGCAATGACAAGGTTCAAGCATGGGGGAGACGCTTGGCATGATAGTGTAATTTGGTTTGGCATTTGTCACTTTGTTTGTAATATAAGTGTGATTTTATTTTCCGTTTGCAAAAAAAAAAAAAAAAAAAAAAAAATTGAGGTAACCCATGACGGGCGACATAAGATGAGGAGTTTGGCGCGTAAAGGGTTAGGATCACTACGGGAGTTATAAGGAAGTTCGGTGATAGGAATTGGTGGTCCTAGATTAGTCGTTGGTTTTACGAGTTTTTGGTGTCCTTAGACCCTTTTGGTGAGTCTCCGACAATACTAGGGGATCAAGCTACAAGTTGGAGCAAGATTCGAGGAGAAGATCGCTTCACCACACTCCGAGAACCACACACCATCACCTCCAACTTGATTGGGTTATAACTCTCTAACCAGAGGATATTTTGCAAAAATTTCAATTTGAGAGGAAAGTACATCTTCTTAGCTTTCTAACGATATATTATGAGTTTAAAATGAATTCGGAGCTGAGAGTTATGCCCGTTCGAAAACTGCCCTGCGCACAGTTTCTCGACTCGAGGATCACTAACCTCGACTTGAGGACGACAATCTCGACTCGAGGGTTTTCTCCCTCGAGTCGAGGTGAATTAACAGAACGGGTATTTAGAATGACAAGATCCTCTACTCGAGGAAGATTCCTTAAGACTTTTGACGGTTTATTTGCGCCTAAATATCTATTTTGTTTTCTAGTGTTTTTTTACTTATCTTTAATAAAAGGGGCATGTAACTCCTCCCTAGGAATGATCACCTTTCCTATTATTTTTTCATCTAGTTTTCATTTTTAATTTAGAGAGAGAAACTCAAGGAGAATTAATATTTTCATTATGGTTTTCATCTCAAATATTATTGTAATAATTAGTATGGAAGGCTAATCACCTTCTAGATCCTTGGTGTAATCAAATTCTCTCATTCTATGTATTAGTAAGATTTTCTTCTCTCTAATTTGCCTTTAATTTCATGGTAATTAATTCCTTGTTCTTCATTTGCTTGATTTACCCTTATTTTCTCTAATTGGTTGATTGGATTGAATTAGGTATTTCTTATGTTTGGTTTTTAATTGATGGTAATTGATTATTAACCGGAAAGGAAGCAACTTTCACATGTTTAGTGTATGATTATGACTAACTTGTGATTTGGGAATTAATTACGTAACTAATAGACTAGATTTTATTAGTGTCGCGGTTGCTGCTAATTAGATACTAATTTGGGTTGTTGTTAATCTTTTATTAGTCCTTGCTCTTCATGCCTTTGGTTTTGATTTGTTTGAGTGGTCACTAGACAAATTAGGACTACAAGGAGGGGAATTTAATTGGTAGCGGTTGCTTAAAATCCCCATAAAAGAGGATTAATTGGTTAGAAGCTGAGATTATCTATGAATTGGTGTTATTAGAGAGGAGTAAAATTGCTATATTAGGGTGTTAGATGAGATTATCACCGAGGGTCGCCTTAGTAATCTTGATAAATCGTTTATTTCTTGTTTAGTCGTCTTTCAAACCAAAAACCCCCCATTTATTGTTTTTATTTCTTTTGTTTCTTATTTTTCCACACTTGAATCGCATATTAGGATTTCCCTCTTCCTTGTGGATACGATATCCACTTACCCTATCTAATTTAGTAGGAATAGTGGTAATTTGACTAGGAATAATGACTTTCTAGCTTGTCAAGCATATTTGCAAATTAGAGCATGGTTTATGAGACAAGTTTGCCATGCATGAAAATAACATTGTAGCTATCATATGCTCATGGGTAAAGTGGATTAATGTCTAATTGAATTAAATACTCTATGTTACATGTCCATGTGCATAGACCTAGATAAAGTTTCAAATGAACTTTGACTTGCCTGCAAATTATACACCTTCCTTGTAAAAACTAAACACGTACGTGCACATAGACACACAATTAGAAGGCAAATTCAAGCTACAGAATTCACATAATTTTATTACGTATGAGCAAGAATTTACTTACCGTGAACCAACGCACTAAGTTTAAAATATTACGAATTAACACATACTTTGAAAACATTTTAAGAAAGAATTATGGGTCCTCAGGTGGACGTTCATGTGTCGTAATTCGCAGATCTCAGTATCGTTTGCCAATGAGCCCAAGGTATAGTCTTGACCCTTGTATTCCACGTAGCCTAGGTGTCTTGTCTTGATTGAATAGTCTACGGTCGTTGGACGTCGTAGGTTAAGTGTATCATGTATGGGTGTATGTGTTTACGTGTGTGTTTATGGATCTTTTCCCAATCTCCGTTGTTGAAGATGTAGGTCAGACTTTTGTAGCTAGGATGATTATGTGAGAGAATTATTATTCGAGACTCATGTGCTTGTTTCATGGGTGTCTCGGCCATTTTTGTACACTAATCAGAGAGGGTTTGTATGTGTGGTTTTTTGCATGCCAAAACAAGGCATTACGAAGGAGGCTATTTACACTAGGAGGTGAATGGCATTCTACTGGAATTAGAACTCTCTTGGGTGACATGTTCGTACCAATCAGAGGAGTTTCTAAGAGTTTTAGTACGTGGTGTCTGTGAATGCTAGTGACAAGATGGCATTAGGAAACCTTATGAAAAATTCTGGATATCTTGGCCGACAATCAATATGTAGAGAGAAAAATCCTATTTCGAAGCAAACTCTAACGCCAATCTTTTTGGATTTTAAGCCCAATCAATAATCTTGTTGGCTAAGTAAGTGAATTGCATGAGTAACGGGGGTTTGGCCTAAGCTAAATAAATAATCTTGTTGGATTTTAAGCCCAATCAACGCCAATCTTACACTGGTCAAAACTAGACACTTAACCCACGACTATCGGTAAAAAGGTTATTTTTGGCTACACATGGTAATTCGGGTCTACACTGATACATCAAACTCATTGGCAAACGGTACCTTTCTATGCGTGTCCACTGTCCGTTTTCATCATCGGGCGCTAAAATGGGTGCAAAAGTAGGGTGTTTACAGGAGCCCCCGCTTTGACTGAGTCTCTGAGTAGACGAAAGTCAAAGGTTTGAAAAATCATTTGCAACAAAATTATGACAAAGAACATTACTCTAATCCACTCATAGCATCACAAAAGATTTAACCGTAGCCATCTCGATCGGGCGTAGTAAGCGATCAAAATGTAAGTGTTGAAGAGTGATATTGTGAATGAGCGAAGTAGTCATTCAAGACATTCATCGTGCATTTGGATAACTTGTGTGTTCTGGATGGGCGCAGTTGTCATCCGGAAGAAGTTGCTGCCATTTATAGTCCGTCGACTGTTGAAGTTGATTTTATAGTCTAACGACTGCCGAAGTTGATTTATTGTCTGGCGTCTGCTGAGCTTGATTACATAGTATTGCAACTGGTGAGCTTAATTTTGCAGTTCCAGTACTAATGTCATAATTGTAAATTATATGAGATCAAAGCATTGCTAGCCCCCGAGTGTAAGGATCGGATTTCGGGTTGTAGTTTGCGTTTTCTTTTAAACTTCACAAGTGTATCTTAATCGTAGGATGCAAAATTTCATTTCGAGGATTGCTCTCAATGGTGGTTGCATATGACTCATGAGTATGTTTTTGCATGAAATAATTAAATTTTTGTTTCTCGTAACTCTCAATTATATCATATTATGGCTAATGTAGAAGGCAAGTAAACAAACAACCATGCATGTGCAAGGTGACCAACAAAAACAGCTTTTACACGTAGAAAACACACAAGTGAAACACTCAAGGAGAAACAAGCTAGTACGTACGTGCCCTATGGAAGATGGAAAAGACCGCTCAAGGTAAGGAGGACAAATGCGGTGCACTAAGGATGTGGGTACTCTACCCTCTAAGAAAGAGACTTTGGTGATTCTAGAGGAACTGAATCGAAGAGACATAACTCTCAACATTGCAATGTTTTGACTTTGGAAAAGAAGTTGGTTATTGCAATAATCTGGATGCCAACCTTGTGGTGACGGGTCTCATTTCCCTTATATGGTTAATTTGTACCACCACATATACTCCAGAAGTAACTCAAAGTTTCAACTGAAGTGGTGTCTCGAAGTTGCTTACGACAAAGGTGAAAGGATAACCGAGGTGGCTTCGAAGGACATTGCTTCACTTGATGGTAGCAATGAAGGTTTTGAATCGTGTGGAATGCTCAAATGGATTACGAAATTGACCCACATACCATGAGCTTAGCTATAACGATGTTCAAGAGTCTAGCTGAAATGTTTTCGATGTGAATTGAACCATCTGGCTTTGGATCAAGAAATGCCTAATGAGTAGTGTTCGAAAGATAAGCACGACTAAGAGCCACGTTTGCTCATTTGAATTGCAATGAACTCATTTACCTTTGTTATTTAGAAATTTCAATTATTCTTTTTGTAGCAATGTAGGACTTCATTGTTGAGTTGGGCCGAAAGAAGTCAATAGTTTCGAAAAACGAGTAAAACTTGCAGAGCCAAAGAGTGTTCGGTGTCCGTGTGCATGATCTCGCTATTCGTGTAAAGACTTTTAAACGCAAGGGGTGGAAATGCTAGAGAATGTCTGACATTTGTTCTTGTTTCGAGGGGATTAGCAAATGCGTGATTATACGTACACAACATTTAATATGATCAAAACTTTTACTTGTACGTAGAATGCATGCAAATTCTAATGAGTGATCGGTATTAGTGTTCATATTTACTAATTGATGGGCCAATGATATTCTCATGCATACATGGCGCTCGGAGGATTCAAGTAGGTCCAAGATTTGCTTTGTATGTAGAGTTACATTTCGGGACTTGCATGTTTGGTTCATATAAAAAGAAGAACATCTTTTGAATGATGATTTTGACATTGTATTTTGAAAAGAGAAACCCCAAGGTTGCAATTGAAGTTCTTGAAAATAGAAGCCCTTGTATGGAACACATGACATCATTTCGAGGTACATATATTTGGTCTATCTCTGGATATTTGATTTTTTATTTGGTTCGGATAGAATGTTCCAATGACTTAGATTCGAACTCATAATTGTGAAACCATGAATAATGTACAACAAAGTAGATTATGACTCATTTCTTGCAACGAGGACCCTTGGTAAGGGTATGCAAGGGTTTTAAGGAAGGGTTTGTGAAATGAAAAGGCTTGGAGGTGCTTGAATTATGGCTTGTGAGTATGTGATATGGATATGCATGAAAAGGCTTATATGTTGGTCAGATTAGTTTAACATGGCTTGTGAGTCGTGGCACTTAGGTGAAAGGCATTGGGCATTGAAAGGGTATGGTTCTTTGATCGTAGAGATTGTGATGGGAGTTTGACAAAATGTGGGTCAAGGCGAATTACAGAGTAATTAAGGTTCAAACTTCTAAGTCTAACTGTAGGGGTCACGAGCATGGCTAATTGAAAAGGTTCTTGGAGTCAAAATTGTTAACAATATGATTAGTAAAAATTATGACATGCGCTTGATCGGGATGGTGCAACCATAACGTAGTCGAAAGAAGGTTTCTCAAATTCTCATGGTTTGATTCAAAATAGCTAATAAAATGACGGGCTATAAGAATGTGTGAACCATGATTGATTTTTGTGTTGGCAACAATGATGTTTAATGGCGTAGAAGAGTTGCACAATTGCGTCTCTTTCGGTTGTTCACAAATGCGTGTCTCTTTCAGACGCCATTACTAATTTGCCTGAAAAAAGTTAAAAAAAACAGGCTTCCTATTTTCATGGTACCGAAATCGTGAATTTGAGAGCCTTAGAAATTGAACATTACAAAAAGTGGATTTTTAAAATTTACAAGCCATGGCATGCTTTGGAGGGGTCGTATATGTGATTTGGAAGTGGGAAACCATATTGAATCAATATGGTTTGAATGGGATGATCATGTTTGAAGAATGAAAGGTATAATGGTCAAATTTCTAATCATTGGGATTGCGAACAATTTAGATGCATCAAACGATCTCTCAAATAATGCTTTGAAAGCTTATTGATAGGTAAAAAAGTGGTCAAATGAGTGGTAGGGGGATGATATCCTACGTTAGACTTGGAATAGGTAATGAAAAATGAGTTATCGGATCTTCGTCACAAAAATTAAACCACACTCCACTTGTTGACTTGTCTATTGATTCCATTGAATTTGCATTGTGAGTTCTCTTCTTTGCTAATGATTGGATGGAGACGATTCATATAAATAAAACATGTCTTTTATAAATATGAGGTCATGAAAGGCTCTATTCCTTCATTTTGTCCAATGTGAATAAACTGGAAATCCTTTCTTCTTGTTTTTTTTTTTCATTGCTTTACTAGTAAAAGGGCATAAACGTCCTCCGACTCTTAGAACACAGAACATCGTTATTTCTATCTAGACTCACTAGGAGTGATAATTGCTAAGTTTGGGTACAAACTCGTTGTATGAAGGTACTTAGTTGATCCTTGTGGTTCGATATTTGGTGTGCCATTTTTATCATTTCAGGGTATTCGAAATACCGTGGTGTATGTCGTACCATATAATTGCAATTCGATCGTCACGCATGCTTGAAGTTGGGTGGAATTTGGTTATGCGTTAGAATCTTCCTGTAGTAGAATATTTGATGGCGTTGGCGAGTAAATTATGGCCCATGTTAATGCATGGATCCACGTAAGAGTGAATTTTTTTTCTCCACGACATTTGAATGCATTAGGCCATTAGCAACTAAGTTTTGTCCATGAATCTCTAGCCCTCTACGTGGTAGTAGTATGCCTATTTAGTTTTCTTCCTCACTGGCATTCGAGTAGCATTAGGTAGCAATCTCATCTTGTTGGGAGTTCAATTTTTATGTAGTAATGCAAGACACTTATTAACTAATTTTAAGGCCATGTATACAGTGTAAAAATCGTAATCTTGGCACTCGTGGTTTAGCTTTCTTTAATATTCTTAAATTGATCTAAGAGAGGTGTCCAAAGTGGCCTCTTACCAAGTTATGGTTTCCTCACTATGACCCTCAAACGACATGACATGGTGAACGAATTTTGACACAAATGAGGATACAACTAAGGGAATCCTATAACGCTAGAAATTTGTCGATGTTGGGATAAGCAACAAGTCGGAGACGTGATAAACTCTACTTAGACTTACGGAGCACGTAGTATGTGGGAAATTTCAGACTCCTAAAAATACTAGGATCAAATTTTAGTGGGAAAGCATCGCAAGTTGGAGACAACTAACTTTCCTTTTAATTATAGGGACCAAGGGATTTTGGAAAACTAGACTCCTTAAACCCTTAGAAATAAGGCAATTTAAACAAGCTCCAAAGGTTTAACTTTCCTAGATTGTGTAGAGTTTGACACGTTACAAATCAAGTGATTGGAATCCTAAACTTATCCTAATTTTCTAAGGACACGTACATACGTCTCAACATGAAACAAACTTTGGTCACGGCAGACGCAAGAAAGGCACGTAGCAAATAAAAAAAGTCATTAAAATTCAAATAACTAGGCATACACTTACAAACAACATGCACAAATTGGTTTAAGCAAAAGCATAAATATCACGTAGCAAGGAATTTAATTAGGCAAACAATGCACGTATAAAATTGCAATAATGCACGTAATTTTTCTTATGCTAAATGCGGTAGTCAATAGAGGAGGTTATACCCACGACTAGGACAAAGTTCATTAGGTTTCAGTACGTCAGACCGTGCTAATAAGTTCGTCCATTTTATACTAAATGTCGAGTTGACTAGTATAAGCGTCATGGGGTGAAAGTTGACCATATTTTCATCGCACAAACCAAGTTGGTCCGATGAGCAATAGTCCTTCTTCCGAGGTCAATTGGCTTTGTCCTAGCGCGCAACGTACTAACGGGGCATGCAAACTATATGAAATATGTAATGTTAATTACGCATTAAAAATTTAAAACGGATCAATTTTCGAGTTTTGCAATTAGTCCACAGTGGAGTCGCCACTGTGAGATGCCGTACTGGCGGGTTGCCGATCCGCTCTTCTGAAAAAGAGGTGTGAATTACGCGGAGTCACCAGCGGAATTTTTATAGGTACCACACGAACCTATACTTGGGGGTTCGATGCAAGGTTACGAGTCAGGAAGGTGTTAGGCACCCAACTCGCCCATTGAGTTGATGGTCTCTTCTAATTGATCCGATTTAAATATAAAAGTTGTAATTAACGACGGAAGCACGTACACATAGCAAGCGTGATAGATAATGAAACATGCGACGCGATAAGATATACCAGTTTTATTTGCAGACACGTCAAACATGTAGCATATTTGCAAATTAGAGCATGGTTTACGAGACAAGTTTGTCATGCATGAAAATAACATTGTAGCTATCATACGCTCATGGGTAAAGTGGATTAATGTCTAATTGAATTAAATACTCTATGTTACATGTCCATGTGCGTAGGCCTAGATAAAGTTTCAAATAAACTTTGACTTGCATGCAAATTATACACCTTCCTTGTAAAATCTAAATACGTACGTGCGCATGGACCGACAATTAGAAGACAAATTCAAGCTACGGAATTCACATAATTTTATTACGTATGAGCAAGAATTTACTTACCGTGAACCAACGCACTAAGTTTAAAATATTACGAATTAACACATACTTTGAAAACGTTTTGAGAAAGAATTGTGGGGCCCTCAGGTGGACGTTCCTGGGTCGTAATTCGCAGATCTCAGTATCGTTTGCCAATGAGCCCAAGGTATAGTCTTGACCCTTGTATTCCACGTAACCTAGGTGTCTTTCTTGATTGAATAGTCTACGATTGTTGGACGTCGTAGGTTAAGTGTATCATGTATGGGTGTATGTGTTTACGTGTGTGTTTATGGATCTTTTCCCAATCTCCGTTGTTGAAGATGTAGGTCAGAATTTTGTAGCTAGGATGATTATGTGAGAGAAATATTATTCGAGAATCATGTGCTTGTTCATGGGTGTCTCGGCGTAAGTAATAGTGCACGAAAGTTAATGGTTTTGCGAATTCCAAAGTGTACGTAAACATGCAATGTTTGTAGCTACGACATACAAGTCCAAGGCAATAATTCTCATTTCTGAAAGTGAAAAAAGTTAGCTGGTATGCAAGACTACAAGGTTTTTGCAAAGAAAAAAGTAGTTAGTAGCAGAGTAGACATGTACGTATACGAAGATACAAAACTAAGAAAATTGAACAACCATAATGGAGGGATATGGCATCAACCTGCAATCTGCCAATGTGAAATAGGTCTGCCGTGGTTCATGTTTAGCGAAGCAAGGCTAAGCTGCGTTGCTCACGTCTATCGTAAGAAAATAAGTTCGGTATCCCTCAAGATTCAGGATGTATTCAAAATTTGGATCAGGAAAGCAAATCCGTGCTAATTAACTCCATTACGAACACCAAGTGATGAAGTTGTCAAGGATCAGAAGCAATAGAAAAATAAAATAATTGGAAAACAAAGGATGTTGGCATAGATGGATAGGCGGTGATCTATGATTTTAGTACTATGTCCAATCAACACGACAAGTCTAGCAGCGAAACAAATTAAAGGACATGCATGAAGACAAACGCTTATGATGATGTTTACCTAAAAGAAAACAAATTAAAAGAGGCATGGTCAAAGCTTCTGCATGTATTAAGCACGTAACATTCAAGAAATCAAGAAGCAAGTAAAGAAAGACGAGTTGCGACGGATGCAAGAGTGTTACCTTGACAGCGCAACCACGTACAAAGAAGGTGTACCAGGATGAGCTATCAACTCAGCTTTTATACGTGCACTTAGAAGATCGAAGGCTCATAAAACCTATGTCAAGTTAGCCGTCGAATCTCACATATAATTTTCCAAATCAAAATTTTTGCTTACTCCATTATACCCGAATTCCATAAGTGTCATTGGGTATATTTTCCAAAAGAATGGAAACATAGAAAGGAAATAATAAACTTCTATGTACCCGTTAAGTCAGTTTAACAGGTTATTGAGGATGTCAAATTGCGAAATGATCAATGTACGTGAACCTGATACACTACCAAATTGACGTTAATCAAAGGCCCACCATTATGTTATCCACTAAGGTTACACAATTACCAGGGTAATGTAAGTTGCTCCACTGTCATCCACCAAGTCCGACAAATGACCGGATGATGTCAGCAGGACTAGGGGCAAAATTGTCATTTGCCAAGTCGACTCATGACAGGGTGACGATAAAAAAAAATCTAATCACTCTTACGATGAGTAAAGTGTTCATCGACTCCCAAGTCGAAATTAATGAATCGGAACCTCGCTTCGTCAAACACTTGTACAGTGTACGCGACAAGGTACCGAGGGTGCAATTTGTAGGCACCAAAAATACGTTAATGTGCCGTAAATTAAATTAATTAATTAATTTGAGTTAATATCAAATTTTAGCTCGATTTAATTAATCTGCCCCGTTAAAATAATATCCAAATCGATCCAATTACTAATTTGCGTTAAGCGGATTTTGGTCCGGATAAAACATGCAATTGGGTCAAGTCCACATAAAGTCTGAAGACAGGCCCGCGACTACAAGCCCACCAGAAATTAGGGTTTTGACTCTATATATATAGAGTCTCCCTCATTCATTTTGAGGTTGGAAAAATCAGAGAGAAGAAAACCCCATAGGAATTCTCTACAAAAACTCCCAACCACACGCAGTCGACAAGCACTTACGTGCCACCTGCAAATCAACAAACAATCATCAAATGATCAACGAACGTCGGTTCAAATAACCAAAAACGACGACAACGCACGCGGACGACGCATGCACCCCCCTACAGCACACACGCTACCAGTGTAGTGTATCGTACAGCGCACCCCCTACTGCGTATTAGAATTCAGAGGATTACATTAGAGATTGTACACACAACTTTTCGATATAAATAAAATATTCATTTGTTTCCTTATTTTGTCTTAGTACACAATTTGCGCTAACACATTCATTTCAGGACAAAAACACATTCATTTCAAAACAAAAATCATTCATTCCACAACGAAAACTGACCATTCCAGAACAAAAACCAATCATCCTAGGACAAAAACTAACCATTCCAGAACAAAAACTAATCATCTTTGGACAAAAACTACTCCGTCCAGAACAAATGCAACAATTACAGAACAAAAACTAACCATCCCACAATAAACTTATTTTTTGTTCTGGGATGATTTGATTTTGTCCTAGAATGGTTGGTTTTGATTTTGAATGAACGACTTTTCTTTTTGGGATGATTAGTTTTTGTTCTAGGATGGTTAGTTTTTGTTATGGGATGGTTAGTTTTTGTTCTGAAATGGTTAGTTTTTATTTGTTCTGGAATGGATGGATTTTGCCTAGGAATGATTCGTTTTTGTCCTAGGATGATTTGTTTTTATTCTGGAATGGTTGCCTTTTGTTATGGAATGGTTGTCTTTTGTTCTGGAATGGGTAGGTTTTGTTTCGGAATGGTTAGATTTTGTTTTAGACTGGATGAATTTTGTCTAGAATTGGGTGGTTTTTGTCCTAGGATGATTAGTTTTTGTTCCGAAATGATTTGATTTTATCTTAGGATGATTAGTTGTTGTTCTTGGATAAATGATTTTTGTCTAAAAATGGTTGGTTTTTGTATTAGGATGATTAGTTTTTGTTCCGAGATGGTTGATTTTTGGTCCTAGGATGGTTAGTTATAACTTAGGACATGAAAAAAGAAAAAACCATAACCCATTTTTGCCTCCTCCATCGCGAGCACTCCTCCACCACGCATCGTCGGCCATCCCTACCACCATAGTCAACCACGACCATCGCTGATGTTGCGGGAAAGTGAGTAAATGTAAGGAGAGATAATGGAGGGAGATGAGAAAAATGGAGGAGGAAGAGGGATAAAGGAAGTCGCGGGGGTGGAGGGGTAGGGTCGCATGATGACGAAGGTGATTCTGGGTGGTTGGGGGTTTCGGAGGTGGTGGTTGGTGTCGCAGATGGTGGTGGCGGGGCGGAGAGAGAGAATTGAGACCTTTTTTGTTTGTGAAATTTTCCAATGTACCCGTGAGGTATCCGAAATTTTTTGGTATACCCATGTGGTTACCGAGATTCCTAAAATACCCCTGAGGTTTGCAACGTGCTTTTTTGGGGTTTTTTTTACTAACAGCTTACTGTCGTTAGCTTAGTCAGTTTATTTGACTTATTTTAATAAAAATTAACCTTAATCAAATTAGTAAAAGAAAAAAAAAACAAAGAAGATTAAAACAAAAGGCAACCAATTTTCTCTCTCCTCCTCTCATCCCCACCCAAACCCGACCACCACCCACAGCCAGCCCACATCACGCCGGGTGTCACGGTCCCAATTTCGGAGCGACCGTGATGCGCCCCCTCGTTGGTTCTCCTGACAAGGAAGCAAGCAACTAACGTTTGCGGATAAGCACTCGTGAGGGATCGCCCACTCGTGCAAGCCTAAACTCGGGACCGTGAGTTTAGAGACTCTCGGGACCGTTAGTATCGAGACCGAGCACAACCCACACTTTTGATATTAACGTAGATCAAAGATCACAACAACAACATTAATATCAAGCATCAACAAGGGTAAAGTTGGAGATAAGGGGAAGATTGTTTCATTGACTAGCTCCCCCTTAAAGAGGGAAATTTACTTTTACACATCTCTAGACATAACACATTAAGTGTGCAGCAGAGAGATACATTTTGTTTCTTGAAAATAAACTAAGTTACAAGATCCTAAAAACATGCTACAACATTGAAATGAAATACATTACAAGGAAAGAACTAAGTGAAAGACTTGGATCGTCACACCGTGCATGAGAACACCGTGAACCACCACCATTTCGACCACCCTCATCCAGCAACCCCTTCCCACCACCTCCCCGACACCTATTCTACCGACCTCTCATGCCTTCATTTCCTTCTTCTCCCATGTTTCTCTCTCCTAGAATGGGGCATTCGACCATGGAGGCGGTGAGGGATGGGGCGGCAACCAAGGGGGAAGGGGCAGGGCCGGCAGAGCAGCGGGAGGGGAGAAGTTGCATGAAAAGGGAGGGGAGGAGAGAACTAAATATGGGATCGTAGAGGCTCGGGGAGACGCAGACGGTGGTCGACCATGGCCCACGTGGAATCGAAAATGGGTCGCCGGGCGTCTGGTGGTTCTCCCCGGAGCATTAGTGGTGGCGTGTGTTGGTGGAGATTCTGATGGTGGGAGGAGAGGAGAGAGAAATGGTAGGTTGAGTTTTGTTTATATTTTTGTTCTTTTTGAATAATTAGTGGGTGGTTAATGTACTATAAGGTTAATTACGTAAAATCACTTCTAATAATACAGATGTGCTAACGATGTTAAACTCTGTTAGTAAAAAAATCCAAAAAAAAGCCTATTTTTCAAACCTCAAGGGTATTTTAGGAAGCTCAGAAACGACGGGTATACCAGAAAATTTCGGACACCTCATGGACATATTGGAAAATTTCCCTTTTTGTTTTGGTTTGTTTTTATTTAATTGTTAGTATGTTGGTGTTCGACTTTATTAGTATGTTAGTGTTGGGCCTTATTAGTATGTTAGTGTTTTTATTTAATTGTTAGGAAGTTGGTTTTGGGCCTGACGGACGGATTTGGGGAGGGAGTGTTGGGCTTTAAAAACAAACTTATGGATTATAATTGTTTTTTTTACCCGTCTGTGTTTCATTTAGTTCAACACATGTCTATTTGGGCCAGGGGATACGAAAAAAATGGTACCCCCGATGTACCATAGACTCATTGTTGGGGGAGGCATTGACCACCTAGAACCGTCAAGCCTCACATCGGTTTTACTTATACAGAACCGCCAACCCCCTCGGCGGTTCAAAATCACACATGTGTTTTAAAACACCCAACACTTGGGCAAAGATGAAACCAACAGGGAACTTGGCGTTTCCCTCATATTAAAACTGGCGGTTTCAAGACAGAGACGACTACAACATTGGGGTGCATTTTTTTTGCTAAGTGTGAAACCGCCATGGTCTCAGCGGTTGAACTTAAGCTTTGGCTCATGGCGGTTTCGCACTTAGCAAAAAAAAATGCACCCAATTATGTATTGTAGTCGTCTCTGTCTTGAAACTGGGAAGCTGGGTGGCGGTTTTACTGTGACGGAAACCGCCGAGGTCCATGGCGGTTTTTTTGGTTTGTTTTTCCTTCTTTCCCTTTTTTACCTTCAACTCAAACAATAAACCAAATTTTTCGACCACAATCCTTCAATAACTCCAATTTAACAACCCAAGATGAGGACCCCGATGACATGGCATGTTATTTCATAACTTAAATTGTCTTTTACATGGTTAAAAGAGTCGAATACAACATAAACTTGACAAATTCTTCCCATACATTATAAACTACTATATTAATAGCTAGTTTTCTGTTAGGCGGCGACGACGTGTAGATCGACGTACATTTGAGGAAACGGATTGGCTTGAGGAAAAAGCCAGAGTGTTGCCTTCCATAATTAGTGTCATAGGATAACCAACTCTACGTCGACGCATATATTGTATTAGAGGAGAATGATCCTCCAAACCTTGCACTTGGTTGCTCTTGGGATTGTTGAAATTGTTGGATAGGATGTGAAAATCTCGTTTTCTCGAGACATTCAAAGCAATGTTTGCGAATCTCGGTTAAGGTTTGGACAAAATTGACACTAGATGGGTCATTAATGCAGCTTGAAGGTCATGCTCGCACCTCATGTGTAGAGTTGCAAAACCTTGGGTCTACAATCATAAAAATCAAAATTTTGCACTATTATTTCCTAAACATGTTTACTATTGAATAAAAGTGAAATAATGATAAACCAAACTTACAAGCAATTGAATTGAGGGAGAAGAAAGATTGTAGGAAACTGGCCGCCATGAGATTGATTAACAACTCCAATGATATGACAAGTGTGTAGCAGCTCGAACCACCGTCCGTCGCAACACAACCCAATAAGATGGGTATTTAACTCTTAGGCCCGAATATCCTCTCGTGGGCTCTAAAAGGTTAAAACCGTGTTGGTAGTAAGATGGTAGGAATGTATTATCAATTGATCATATGAGCCTTAATTTCCCAATGTGGGACAAACCAACTCCATAAACCATTTTCCAAATTCTATAGTGTTACAGAGTGTGCTTTTGATATCAAACCATGTACTGATCATTGTAATGCATCATGACATCATCTATATCGGTAGTAGACACCACCATCTCTCTCCGCCTACGCCATAAGTCAATATACACATTGTGGATTTCACTCCACCTTATCTTGCGATTTCCTCTCCTATCCATTTTATGAAGAGCCTCCGAAGTATCACAATCGACTGGGATTGTTTGGTTCAAACCAAATTGGCGTAATACCCTATCCGGACAATGCCACTCTACAATATCAATAGGAGCCAAAACACACCAATCTTGTTCATCCGCCTCATAAGGCTGCCAAATGAACTGAAATAAAATAAAGCAAACAAATATGTGAACTTTTAAATTATTTCCATGCTTAAAAAGTCACAAAACAATGGATTGGATAAGTGAATTTACTTGATCATGAGTCATAAAATCGAATGCATCTCTATAAGCGGTAAAAGAGAAAATCCCATCGGCTTTTCATCGATCGGTCATAATCCACTTACGTCCTAATGCATCTCTCCCATAAATAAGTTGTAAGCCAAATTGGCTAGGTATAATCTCATCCTCATCCTCATCGGAATCTAATAGTCCCACGTTCATAGTGGGTATCACAAAGAAAAATGAAATAATGGGTATTTGCAACACAATTTTGGTGGAGTGCTTATAGTTTTTGCCAAAATAAACAGCTTATTTGGTGGAGAGAAATTGGACGGTAAGAATTGAAAGGAAGATAAATTAAATGAAAATAAAAGAAGAGATAGGACGAGAACTGTTGTTTCCTTTGTTTGGTTTGGATATTAGAAATTTGAAGAAATTGGAAGGAAAGTGGGTGTTTTTATGTTGTAGATTGTCTTTCAACGAAAGTGGTTTATGACTCCCGTACGTTTGCCTCTATGTAAAATGTAGCCCCATAAGTTTTGATTGAAACAATTAACCCCCACATGTTTCTTGATTGGTGAAATCGAACCCTTTTCTCAATTTAATATAAGATATTCAATATTAATTTAACCATTAGCCACCCCATTAGCCTTCAATTACACTATCCACATCAGCAGTGATGTCATCGATGACATCAACACTCATTTAATGAAGCACTAGCATGTGTTTGACACTGTAATATCCCGAAATTTTAAAGTATTTTATATTAATATTTTTAGATCTATTAATTAGAGTATTGAAATGAAAATATTTTAATTATTAATTGTCGTTCTCAAAACCGAGTTCGGAAATGAATTTTGGAGTCGGATTTTCTATATACGATTTTCTAATTTCTGAATTGGGCTATCTTCCAAACACTACAACAACTCAAGCCCACACCAATTGGCCCAAACACCAAACACATCCTAACCCAACAAAAAAAAAAAAAAAAAAAAAAAAAAAAAAAAAAAAACACGACACGCACCCCCCCCTATAAAAAAAACAGAGTTCCCTCTGTTTTTCTTTTCTTCTCTCGCCTTCGGTTCGCCGTCTTCTTCACGCCGCCTGTCCTTCTTCGCCGCACGCCACTGCCCACGCACGAACGCCGCCTCTATTCATCTGCCCAGATCGCCGGTCGACCACCTCGCTTCCCTCACTTCTTCTTCTGCCGTGGTAACGCCTCTACCACCCCTTTCTTCCCCTGTTTTCGGCTTCCTCTTTAAAACGTGATTATCAAGTATTTTTCTAGCTTTAATTTGTGTTTAATCGATACTAATAGATGTTATGATTAGCGGGTTATTGATTTGAGTTATTTTTATACACAAATAATTGGTTTTGATGCTTGATTTGGGTTGATTTTCACTAATCATGTTTTTGGGGTTAATTAGCTTAATTACTCGAATTAGGGTCAATTAGTTCCGGAAGTTATGATTTTAGTGTGCTAATAATCTTTTAATTAGGGTTCTTAATTTTAATTGGGGATTTCAGTTGGTCTTGGTTCATGTTTTGTAGGAATTGTAATTTGAAGTAATTTTGAGAAATTGTTTCTTAATTAGTATAATTTGCGTAAATAATTAAAGTAATTGGGGTTTTCGAAAATTAGATGATTTATATAATTATAAACTGATTTTCGTTAATTGGTTGATTTAATTCGTTTTTATGAATTTTTGTGTAATTAAAACATGTTTTTGATAATTAAAACATAATATAAATAGTTTTAATAAATCCTAGATAAATTGTAATAATAAAATATTTATTTTTATGAATTTGATTATGTTTTAAAAGTGATTTTAAGTCTTTGGGAATTTTTAAGATAAATTGAGAGTTATTGAGTATTAGTATTTAATTATTGAATTAGAAGTAGAATTGTTGGCTAAATTGATAATTGTTGGTTTAGAAATTAGCTTGTGGTGAGCATTGCATATAGAGTAGAGCTAAGATAAGTATAAGATGAATGATTGGGTGAGATTAGTATTAATTTGGGATTATTGGTTGTAATTGTAGCACCTGAGTTCGTAGACGAAGAATATTAGTGACCGTTGTGCTGTTGTGTTCCTGTGTATATTGAAAAGGTAAGCTAGCATGCTCAACCTTTCTTAAACTTGTAGAACCTTTCAAACTTATGTGCTATATGTGAAGGGTGTGATGGATGAGAACTTAGTATCATGCTAGGTGGAGAACGATTTATTATTTTGATTATCATATCTTGATTGGATTGGATTGGATTATGAAAGTTATTTAGCCCCTAATTAGACTCCTCTAATTAGTACTTAATTACCCCTAATTAAGTTTAGCTAGGATCTTTTGTTGCATGTAAGATTAAAGCATAAATAAGGTAATAAAACATATTTTTATACCTTAATCAAGAGGAATTTTGACCTTCCTTCAAAAGAAGGATCTTGAGCTGCTAATTAATGGGGATCCTCCTCCTTAGTTTTGAGTTTCCAAGTTAGGAAACCTCCTCTCTTGATCCACCAAAGAAGCTCTCCAAAAATCTCACAAAATGGACTAGTTTTAAGATATTTTTTTTAACCCTAAAACCAAAATAAAATTAGCTAACACTTTAGCTAATGTTATTCTAGGTTTAGTAAAGTGTTTTGATCAAGTTTTTATTGACATGCAATGAAGAAAACTTGATCTTAAAAGAGTTGGAAGTAGGCTGAATTTTTAGAGAAATTAGAGGGTTTTCTCTCTATTCTCTCTCTAAAATCAAGTTTTGTGTATGTAGAAATGATTTTTTTGTGTTTATTTGACATAAAACACACTATATATAATGGTTGTGGCAAATGACCATTTTGCCCTTACTAATTATACCCCTTAACATCTTATGTTACAATTTGGGTATAATTTGTACACTTATTTCTTTAAGTGTTAGTTACTTATTATATCTCTATATAATAATTACTAATTACATCATTTTAAGCTAAAACTACAACTCTTTGTAATTTAAATAGCTAATCGTCAATTTTGACTATTTACACAAAAACCATAATTTATCTGACTCGAGTTCCGAACTCGTAAAACACTATCCAACATAATCAGTTAACTCTATAACTGATACATTAGGGTTTATATTATATTGTATTAAATACAAATATAATATCTTCTGGAGAAACTATCTTTATCAGTGTGACCGGGAGGGATCAGTTGATTACCGCCGTCAAAACGACAATAACGTCAAACTCTAGCCAGCCAAGCGTTATCGATTTACGTTAATCAACTGACTTAGTATATATATAATATATCCCAGGTTTATTCCTAATTAGATTTAATTAGTCAACGCATTATTGTCGGAGGACACCTACTCCAACAGATTATTGCATTGATATATTGTTTGGTTTATGATTCGAAAGATGTTGTTGGAATTATGATTGATGGGTGTGCTATTGATGTTGATATGGCTGCATTATGAATGATTGTATGATTATTGTAATATAAGCTTGTGTAATGATTGATACTATAAACAAAATAAATAAATAAAGCATGAGGATACACGATGATTATTGGTTTGAGTCGCATCGACTCCACTTTATTGGTTTGAGTCACATCGACTCCACTTTATTGCCCCACCGCATCGGTCATTAAGTGGGCTTGGCGCTAGTACTACTCTATTGGGTTAGCAATACTTAATAGGGGGTGTGCACACTTAAGGTCTAGTAGTCTTGTATGGTATGGTTTGGTGGGTCGGCAAAGAACCGACTCACCCACGTATATAATGGTTTGGTGAGTCGACAAAGATTCGGCTCACCCACGTATATAATGGTATAGTTTGGTGATTCGGTAAAAACCGGCTCACCCATTTATAAATATATGTTTGGTATGGTTTGGATGAGTTGGAAACAAATTCGGCTCATCCCACTTATAATATTTGGTATGGATTCCTCATTAAAGATATAAAAGAATAATTTGGATTATATTAATGATATGTTATATACTTGTTGAAGCTACTGTGATATTTCTATACTGGTGGTGTAAATTGTCTTGATGATTGGTTTATATGATAACGTGCTAAGTGTGGTTTTCGAAAATAAAATAAAAACGTTTTCAAAACCCAGGTAAGAGTTTTGGTTTTCTACACGTTGAGGTGTTAGCTTACTCAATTTCACTGACTTTTTCAACTGTGGTTTTTGTGCTTTAAATCCACCACAGGTTTGGAGTGATTGATGCTTACGGGAACGACGACTCACTGGAATTAGTTGGATTCAATAATTAGACTAGTAGTTATTAGACATAGACTATTTCATAATTCATATTTTAGAATGTTGTAATTTTAATTAATGGGTTGTAATAGACTATTTTAGACCATTAGACAATTATACTATGGCTTTTGAAATCTCCTTGCATTCGGGTCTTTGACTCGAGTGCGGAGTGACACCTCTGAATTTCCTTATTTGTGCTTTGATTCTCGATAAAAAATGTTTTTGAAAAGGAAAGGAAATTTGGGGGTGTTACAGTTGGTATCAGAGCCCAGGTTAGGTCCCACGCTAAATTGAATTAACACGGCTACAAAAAAAAAAAAAAAAGAGAAATAATTCAATTAGTAAAAACAATTAAAATGAACCAAGCCGTATGGGGGTATAGGGGTATTGTTTTGTTCATTTATGTGTGTTTAGTTTTTTTTTATTTATGAATTGCTACTTGTTTTCACATGTGAGTTTTACATATAATTGTTATTGGATTATTTGAATGTTTTGATTCACTTGGAAATGTGAGATAAATGTAATGTGGTATTGGAATTAGAAACTATGAAATTGATCTACATGTATGAAAATTGTTGGTTTTGGAAGGTCAAATGTACCTTATATGTATTTGGAATGACTATTCATTGAATTGGAATGAGAAAATTGTATGTCTATTTTAAGTATGTTTGTTCGACATGTATAATCTTGGTTTCATGGAATGTATCTCAATTAAAACAAATATTATTTGGGTATTTATTAGTGTCGGAATTGTTATTAAGTGCTTGATAGCAAATTGCTGCATCATTCTTAATTAAGGGTTTGAATTACCTATAGAGGAAATATTCCAAAACATAAGTAGTGCCTTCTCACCCTACCCTTTGTAGTGAGACTTTGGCTAATGTATACATTATTATGCTCTATATTTAGCATTTTAGACCTGTCTTTGGACATCGCTACGTCAATGATTTATATGAGTTTTTGGTCAAACATGAGATATATAGTGGGGGTTATATGGTGAAATGAATTTTCTGTAATAGGGAGGTCTATTGACGGTTATACTAATTATAGATTTATATTATACGGAGGTCTTTATCAGAATTGAGTGGTATTGTTACAAGGTGATTTTCATGAGTATTGAAAGGAAACTGTTATTATGAGATGTAAATAAGAAATTTGAGTGCGGCATATGATATTGAATTTGGAGTTTGGTTGATTTCTAGAGATTAAAATTGTTCTTGTGTGGTGAAATTTGGAATGCTGAATTTGAAATTTATTGATTGGTTTATTTTGAGATATATGATTGTATTGTTTAATGGATTTGAGTTGTTATAATTAATATTGTCATGGAAAGTTACAACTATTTTGGGATAACATGATTTCGGATCCATGATCTTAATTTTTCCTTATGTGTATCTATCTTAAAGAATAGTTTGGTGTATTAATTTGAGATTTTTGGGGTTTATATATAATGTATGAAGGTTGTATTTCGACGAGGATCAGATTAGATTGGAGATTTACTTGGGTCAGAATTTATCTTTGAGGTTTAAAATCTCTATCACTGTTATTATGATATAATTATTGCATTATGATTTAAAGAGTTGAGTTTATTGGCAAAGTGAATTTACTGAGTTCGGTTACTTCAAATTTCATTTTGGGTTACTTTGTGAATGAGCGATATTCTTAAAGGTGATTTTATGAGTTTTGTATAATACAGAGAGTACGGTATTTATTAAATGAATGAGGGTGAAAAGGTTTTATTTTCGATATAACGGTTTTGATATATATGATTTAGGGTGCTTGAGGACACTAAATTTTGGCGGTGATAATGGATCTTGGATATCATTTGGATTTTGATGTATTAATGTATTTCAACTGACTAATATTGAGAAATGATTTTGGTAAGTTGAGGTGTGACAATGACTACTCAAATGGGTTAAGAATTTTGGGATGTGTATCGAATAATGTTGAGATTTGTTGATTTAAATGAATGGATTGCTTGATTTATATTTTGAATATTACGTTGTTGTTTTAAAATCAGATTTATATTGGGGAAGTTAGAACTATTGTTGGAGGTTATATTTTAGTATTGTATCACATGTGGGTTTGTATTATTGAATAGTATGGTGGATTATTTGGATATATATATGTCATCATGAGGATAAGAGGGCATGAATTTTAACACAAATAGTTCTCTTTTGAGTTTGGAACTTGAGGATTGATGAGTGAGTTTTCTTGGGTATGTGGTTCCTTATATTTCAAAGTATATTTGTAGTTTGCCTAACAAGTTAATAAACTATTTGAGGTTGATGTCTTATTGGTTTCGACTCTATTAAGGGCCTTCGTTATAGAGAAAATTTAATGATCTTGGTGATGCTATAATTTTTGGATTTCTATAAGATTGATACAATGGTGTATCTTCAAAAGCGTATTGGTTTGATATCGCAAAACTGATGAGGAGATTCTATATTTCAATGGTGTTCCTTTACGAGTGACTCGTACATCAAGGCGTTGAGATTATTTACTTACATATATGATTGTGTAACTGGTGAGTTCGAGGACGAACTCTTCTTTTAAGGAGGGTGGATTGTAATGCCAACTTTGCATTAAACTTAGATTGCATTTAATGTTCATACCTTTAGATCTTGTGAGTTGTTTATGACTCGGTATGTGTTGTATGGGTGTCTGATGGGTTTATCTATTTACTTTGCGCTTCGGGGACGAAGCGTTTTCTTAAGGGGGGAAGGATGTAATATCCCGAAATTTTAAAGTATTTTATATTAATATTTTTAGATCTATTAATTAGAGTATTGAAATGAAAATATTTTAATTATTAATTGTCGTTCTCAAAACCGAGTTCGGAAATGAATTTTGGAGTCGGATTTTCTATATACGATTTTCTAATTTCTGAATTGGGCTATCTTCCAAACACTACAACAACTCAAGCCCACACCAATTGGCCCAAACACCAAACACATCCTAACCCAACAAAAAAAAAAAAAAAAAAAAAAAAAACACGACACGCACCCCCCCCTATAAAAAAACAGAGTTCCCTCTGTTTTTCTTTTCTTCTCTCGCCTTCGGTTCGCCGTCTTCTTCACGCCGCCTGTCCTTCTTCGCCGCACGCCACTGCCCACGCACGAACGCCGCCTCTATTCATCTGCCCAGATCGCCGGTCGACCACCTCGCTTCCCTCACTTCTTCTTCTGCCGTGGTAACGCCTCTACCACCCCTTTCTTCCCCTGATTTCGGCTTCCTCTTTAAAACGTGATTATCAAGTATTTTTCTAGCTTTAATTTGTGTTTAATCGATACTAATAGATGTTATGATTAGCGGGTTATTGATTTGAGTTATTTTTATACACAAATAATTGGTTTTGATGCTTGATTTGGGTTGATTTTCACTAATCACGTTTTTGGGGTTAATTAGCTTAATTACTCGAATTAGGGTCAATTAGTTCCGGAAGTTATGATTTTAGTGTGCTAATAATCTTTTAATTAGGGTTCTTAATTTTAATTGGGGATTTGAGTTGGTCTTGGTTCATGTTTTGTAGGAATTGTAATTTGAAGTAATTTTGAGAAATTGTTTCTTAATTAGTATAATTTGCGTAAATAATTAAAGTAATTGGGGTTTTCGAAAATTAGATGATTTATATAATTATAAACTGATTTTCGTTAATTGGTTGATTTAATTCGTTTTTATGAATTTTTGTGTAATTAAAACATGTTTTTGATAATTAAAACATAATATAAATAGTTTTAATAAATCCTAGATAAATTGTAATAATAAAATATTTATTTTTATGAATTTGATTATGTTTTAAAAGTGATTTTAAGTCTTTGGGAATTTTTAAGATAAATTGAGAGTTATTGAGTATTAGTATTTAATTATTGAATTAGAAGTAGAATTGTTGGCTAAATTGATAATTGTTGGTTTAGAAATTAGCTTGTGGTGAGCATTGCATATAGAGTAGAGCTAAGATAAGTATAAGATGAATGATTGGGTGAGATTAGTATTAATTTGGGATTATTGGTTGTAATTGTAGCACCTGAGTTCGTAGACGAAGAATATTAGTGACCGTTGTGCTGTTGTGTTCCTGTGTATATTGAAAAGGTAAGCTAGCATGCTCAACCTTTCTTAAACTTGTAGAACCTTTCAAACTTATGTGCTATATGTGAAGGGTGTGATGGATGAGAACTTAGTATCATGCTAGGTGGAGAACGATTTATTATTTTGATTATCATATCTTGATTGGATTGGATTGGATTATGAAAGTTATTTAGCCCCTAATTAGACTCCTCTAATTAGTACTTAATTACCCCTAATTAAGTTTAGCTAGGATCTTTTGTTGCATGTAAGATTAAAGCATAAATAAGGTAATAAAACATATTTTTATACCTTAATCAAGAGGAATTTTGACCTTCCTTCAAAAGAAGGATCTTGAGCTGCTAATTAATGGGGATCCTCCTCCTTAGTTTTGAGTTTCCAAGTTAGGAAACCTCCTCTCTTGATCCACCAAAGAAGCTCTCCAAAAATCTCACAAAATGGACTAGTTTTAAGATATTTTTTTTAACCCTAAAACCAAAATAAAATTAGCTAACACTTTAGCTAATGTTATTCTAGGTTTAGTAAAGTGTTTTGATCAAGTTTTTATTGACATGCAATGAAGAAAACTTGATCTTAAAAGAGTTGGAAGTAGGCTGAATTTTTAGAGAAATTAGAGGGTTTTCTCTCTATTCTCTCTCTAAAATCAAGTTTTGTGTATGTAGAAATGATTTTTTTGTGTTTATTTGACATAAAACACACTATATATAATGGTTGTGGCAAATGACCATTTTGCCCTTACTAATTATACCCCTTAACATCTTATGTTACAATTTGGGTATAATTTGTACACTTATTTCTTTAAGTGTTAGTTACTTATTATATCTCTATATAATAATTACTAATTACATCATTTTAAGCTAAAACTACAACTCTTTGTAATTTAAATAGCTAATCGTCAATTTTGACTATTTACACAAAAACCATAATTTATCTGACTCGAGTTCCGAACTCGTAAAACACTATCCAACATAATCAGTTAACTCTATAACTGATACATTAGGGTTTATATTATATTGTATTAAATACAAATATAATATCTTCTGGAGAAACTATCTTTATCAGTGTGACCGGGAGGGATCAGTTGATTACCGCCGTCAAAACGACAATAACGTCAAACTCTAGCCAGCCAAGCGTTATCGATTTACGTTAATCAACTGACTTAGTATATATATAATATATCCCAGGTTTATTCCTAATTAGATTTAATTAGTCAACGCATTATTGTCGGAGGACACCTACTCCAACAGATTATTGCATTGATATATTGTTTGGTTTATGATTCGAAAGATGTTGTTGGAATTATGATTGATGGGTGTGCTATTGATGTTGATATGGCTGCATTATGAATGATTGTATGATTATTGTAATATAAGCTTGTGTAATGATTGATACAAAACTAATATTATCAAAAAATATTATCTTAACTTAACAAAAATATTTGATATTATTAATGTTTTTTTTTTTTATAAAATTAGTTTTATAGGTGATATTTTGGGGAGATACTGAATTTCTCATGATATTATGTAAAGAGACTAGATTTCACCCATTAAGAAACTAGTGAGGGTCAATTGCTCCAATCAAAACATAAGTGTAACACCCCCGAATTTCGTCCAATTTTAAAACATTATTTTAATACAAAAACCGCCAAAATTCGATAAGATTACAATTGATATACAAAGCTGGCAACCTATTTAGTACAAACTATGGAGACGATACAACGTCTAAAAAACAATGTAGTACATTCATACGCAGCGGAAGTTAGACAGTTCTTCAAGTAGAACCCACACGACGTTACTGTCACAACCACCTGTGGTAGGTTTAAAGCACAAAAACCACAGTTGAAAAAGTCAGGAAATTGAGTAAGCTAACATCTTAACTTGTAAAACCAAAAGCACTAACATTTTTACTTCTCATTTGAAAACAACACTTAGCACATATTCACATACAAACAATCCAATAATGTTTGAACACAAACAAATATACTATCATCATTCCAATTGTAGCATTCAGGTAAGATCAATGAGTGGGAGTTCTGAATCATTTAAGGCGGTGTAACCAGCCCTGCATAATATCCAATCATTTAATCATTTAAGGCAGTATAACCAGCCCTACATAATCCAACCAAGACAATCTAGACCTTAAGTGTGTACACCCCCTATCAAGTATTGCCAACCCAATAGAGTAGTACTGGACGCCTACAAGCCCTCCTGAAGACCTATGCGGTGGGGCAAATATATATGCGAGCAAAAGTAATATATGCGATCAATAATTTGCGGTCAATAATATGTGTGAACAATATTTTGCGGTCAATGATATGTGCGATCAATCTTCCCAACTCATTGTCTTAAATAACTTTCGATCATAAATCATAAATCATAAACCAAAATAGCTTTCATTCAATCAATACATTAACCATTTCATAAGTAATATGCGGTCATTATTTAAACACAATCATCCCATAACAATAACCAACATGATATTCAACAATTCTCCACCTAACATGCATCTATGTTCTCAACCAACAACCAAATCACACTTAGCACCACATTTTGAAAGGTTTTATATAAGTCATAGAAGGGTTGAGCATGCTAGCTTACCTTCTCACCACAAGCAACACAAAATTAGTGAAGATAGTACTTGTCGTTCACGAATTTGTCATCTACAATAGCACATCCTACAATCCAAATTCAATCTCCAATCTCACTCAATCATCCAACTTATTCTTATAATTCAAACTTTATATCCTCAACCTACATATATCCATAATAATCACGACAACTAAGGGGTTCTATTGCACCAACTAATTTATAATTCAGAATTACTTTCATTTACCCCTATTAATCCCAAATTAAACCAACTAAATACATCATGTAAAAACCGTCAAAAACCCATGTTTTTGGCCTAATTACCCTTAAATCCGAAAATTAGTAATTAAATTCCGAAAAATCAGAAAATAATTCCACAAATAATGATAATTTCGAAAATAATTATAACATCCAAATTTTGAGTTTTCAAAATAGATTTTAATTACAAAACTAATTTCTATCCCCAATTTCAATTAAACAAAAAATCATGAACAAACTCCACATACTACTCCAAACCAAAATTAGAAAACCCTACTATCATAATTCATATCCATCTATCAACAATATCAAATCAATAACAAAAACAATCATCAAATCGAATTACAATAGCCCCAATTTCAATAATTCACATTCAACCTCAATAATTCAAAACTAGCATAAAGATTACTCCTTTGATACTAAAATTGATCCTACTCAATTACCCATCAAGTATAAAAACTAATTAAGTGTAAACAACACAAAAACGAATCAAAACAAGCAAGAATCGAATTGGGTTGAAATAGAAGTCGAAAACAGAGAGAGCAAAGAGGGTAAAAGGGTTTGCGATAACAAAAACTGACCGAAAAAGGGGAGACGAAGGCAGGGATATCGACGACAGAAGGAGACAGCGGCAGAGGGCGGTCGTGGATGTCGTTTGCGCGGCAGAAGGAGGAGAGCAGAGTCGGGGTTTGGGGTTTTTGTGAGAGGGGAGAGAAATAAAATTAAAAAAAAAAAAAGGAAGGGTGTGATTTTGTCTTAGGTTTTACGTGTTTTTTTTTTCCTTTTTCCATTTTTTTTTTTTCTATTTCTTTGAGGTGAAATTTAGAACTTTGGGCCAATGTGTTTGGTCTACTAGAGATAATGACATTGGACGGAAATAGAAATGCACTTAACTGACTAACCCAAAATTAGAATTGCATTCAAAACTCATTTTATTTTACGAACAGAACAAACCTGATACCATATCGTAACTTATTTCATCAAAACACAATTAGAAAATATCACGAAAATTCGGGATATTACAATAAGGGGCTACCTTTCACATACAACCAAATGTGTGGGGGTGATAATCCACCCGTTTTGGGAGGAAAAAAGATAGGGTTAATATCCTAGGTACCCCTCAGGTTTTCGAGATTCCTAAAATGGCCAAAGGTTTGCGAAATGTTTTTTTTTTGGTGTTTTTGATTAAGGAGGTCTAAAAACCGTTATTTTTTATCCTTGTGTTACTAAAAAAAATCTCATTAATCATTTAAAAAGAAAAAAAATCACATTACTTGGAAGGAAGAAACAACTACAGCTCATGAAAATGGTCAGGATAAAATTGAGACGTCTTCCTAGTCTTCATGGGCGAAAAAAAAAACCCCTCGATAATTAGGTGAGATATTTCGGACCTCGGGGAAACCTTTGGTTTTCCTGTGAGTTTCCTTCCTGTTTATTCGATCCATCTAGCACTACTGCGGTGCAAGGGGGTCAATCTTCGTGTGTCTATCTCTCATAATCATGGAAGATCTGGTGGAGGGATGTGAACAATTGAGTTTGACGGAGGCAGAGGAGGAGGTGTTCGATTGCGAGGAGTATGTTGGTGAAGCCATGATCAAGCAAACGTCTCTTTATCTAGTGGGGCAATTATACACCACAAGTAGTTTCAGCCCATATTCATTTAAGAACGCTAGGAAGAAGATCTGCAGGCCGAACGGCGACGTGGTGATGAGCAAGGACTGGGTGGAGAATGTTTTTCTTTTCCAATTTTTCGATGTCGGAGAAGCTACGGGTCCTTAATGAAGGGAGATGAGGGTCCTTTTGATTTCAAGTTCGATACGGCGGCGTTCTGGGTCAAAGTTTATGATTTGCCGTTGTTAATGCGGACAGAAGCCATCGCGCAGTTTATAGCAAAAACGATGGGAACCTTTGTGGAGTTTGATGATTCCGATCACACATGGCTGTCCCGAACAATAAAATTCAAGGTGGAGTTGAAAGTAGTGAAACCCCTGCGGCATGGAATTAATCTCAAAATTGGGGGTAAGGCTAAATGGTTTACGATTAAGTATGTCAAATTACCAAATTTTTTTTTTTTTTTTTGTTTTTGTTGCGGTCGACATAGCCATGTGGTTGGGGATTGTGATTTAGCTAGGGAGAATGTTGATGAGACTAAGTTCCAATATGGAACTTGGATGAAGGGGTCGCCGATGAAATTTCGACGCTCGTAAATAGAAGCAGGGAAGGCGGAGGAAAGGCTCTTTAAAACTCTGAGGGGGGACGACGGTGGAGTATAAGCTAAAATGAAACTCAAATTTGAGGGGGATTCCGAGAGCAGTGAAGGGGGAGTGAGGACAACTCCCCGACAATTGCGTACTTGAAAAAGTTGCTGAAGCGGGAAAGACCAGAGTTAGTGGCTCTGTGCGAAACTAAGCTGAGTAGTATCGAAATGAGTAGGGTTTTAGTCAGGTTACAGGGCTACAAGGGGTCTTTGGGGATTCGTGTGGGCGTAGTGGGGGGGGGGGGTTGGCGGTTCTATGGAGAGAGGGAACTGAGGTAAATCTGTTGGGATCCTCTGCGCATCATGTGGATGTGGAGGTGGCTGGGATGTTTGGTTGATGTGCTCGATTCATATGCTCTATATGGCAGGTTTTTATATTGTGTTTACAGTCAAAATGATGTAATATACTTCTAGTTTGTGTTAGAGTATCATGGACAACATTTTTACGTGATTTTGGTTGTTTTGGCTATCTTTTGGAAGCGGCCATTCATTTGCAAGTGATTTGGAGCTGATTTGTAGAAAGATCAACTTTGGAGCTTGATATCTCTCTAACCGTTTGGAATTTTTATGTGAAATCACTTGGAGATGATTCTTCATGTTCTTAGTTTTCCAGGAAGTGGTTACACGCCTTCATCGGACAAGTAATGAAAAATCCGAAGCCTTTTGAAGAGTCTGGTATAAGGCGGACCGCGACTCACAACTTGGCGATTTGCGCCACTAACTTGTGGCGGTCCGCGAGGGGATCATGGCGGACCGCGGGGATTCTTGGCGGCCCGCGGTTTTCAGCTTGGCGGACCGCGATGGCCGGATTTTCCTATTTTCGTATTTCCTATTTTACGTGTTCTTAGACTATATAAATAAAAACCCCGACTTTAGGTTATGATTTATTCAGACTTTTGAGAAGAAAAACTAGGGTTCTATGGATTGTATGAGGAGCTAATTCCTTTATTTCTTGATCGATTTAATTGAAATATCGCATTGAGAATATCGTGGGTTTGATCTATTCCTTTTATTGTTTTCAATTATTGTCTTATCTTTGGTTTTCTATTCATTCAATTATTTTCTGTGATTGCTAGGTGTACAACTAGTCTAATTGCTTAGGATTGATTTATTGCTAGTTTAGATTAGTCAACGGAATCTATTGTTTGTTTAATCTTTACAGTGTAGCAACACGAATTCATTGATTTGTATGTAATCATCGTTAGTGAATTAGGGCAAAGATTTGACTCACATGTTAAATACGAAATGTGCGTTAGTATTGCATGTCTTTATCGATATTTCTCTAATCCGTATTGCTGTTATCAAATTGAATCTAATCGTGCGCTTAGGTTATTTGATAGTTAGGGTTATTGGGTAGTGCCGATCACGCCTTTTAGCTACTATTAAAGAGAGATTCGAGAATTATGTTTCCACGATAGAGTAGTTGAGATGGATAGATGAATAGTGATAACTAGGACCGATTAGTTTGAGATTGATAGAGGAATAGTGATAGCTAGGACCGGTTAGTTAGTGCGTTGTGGGAATTAATTGATCAAGATCCGTTTTACTATTGAATTCATTTCACAAATTGCTTTTGTTCACTCTAGTTAGTTTGATAAACACAACTCTCAATCCCCCATTATTTGTTACTTAGGCACTTAATTCATTATATTTGATAACCGATTTCCATGTGGATACGATCCCTATTTCCCTACTACTTTTGTTAGGATTTAGGATTATTTTTGGTAGATAATCGCGACTTTAGTCTCACCATTGGTAGAGGGATATGGAGGCTGAGTGGGTTCTATGGCTGGATAGATAAAGAAGAGAAGCATATTTCGTGGGAGTTGTTACGGGAGATTAGGGGTTTGTTAGGGTTGCCATGGCTGGTCGTGAGTGATTTTAATCAAATACTTTTTTATTCTGAGAAGATGGGGGGCCCTCCGAGAGATCCTAGGGAGATTGAGGAGTTTAGAGAGGCGTTGGAAGACAATGATCTTAAGGGTATTGGCTATAATGATGACATGTATACTTGGTGGAATAAAATGGCTGAGCCAAACCATGTGTACGAGAGGCTAGGCAGAGCAGTTGCAAACTTGGGATGGATGACGGTAAATCCTTCTGTGGTTACTTTTCACTTGCAGCGAGAGAGGGGTGATGTCCTATTCTTCTCAAAGCTTACGTGTCGGAGAAAAGGAAAAGGAAACGGATGTACATATTTGAAAACATGTGGCTCTCATCCCCAAAGTGTTCCTAGGTGGTTGAGGATGCATGGACGAGAGGGGGTGCACTTCATAATGCCGCGGATGTTGAGGTGAAGATTAAGAGGGTGAGTGAGGAACTCTAGAGGTGGGGGAAAATGAAATTCTGGCAAATCTCGAAGAATATTGAGAATGTGAGGGAGAGGCTCACTTTCCTAAATGGGTGTGCACCTACAGAGGACATGGTGGTTGAACGGAGAGTTGTTTGCGAGAAGTTGGATGAGTTGCTGCTACAGGAAGCAACGATCGAGAGTTGCAAAATTTATCGATGGAGACCGTAATACGAAGTACTTCCATTTGAAGGCGTCATCAAGGCGAAGTCGGAACCTAATTACAAAGCTTAAAGTAGGGGAGAACTTGTGGGCAGACGAGGAAGATGAGATCAGTAGGGTGAGGAGCTGTTTACAGCCTCTGAGATATCAGGTGTGTCCGAGGCTTTGGATGGAGTGGGGAGGAGGGTTCCTGATAATGTTAACAAGTTGTTGACTGAGAGAGTTCGTAAGGAGGAGGTGTGGGAGGCTCTGAAACAGATGGGTCCGAGCAAAGCTCCGGGTCTCAACCGAATGATTGCGAGTTTTTACCAGAAGCATTGGTATATTATGGGGGACGATGTTTTGAGATATGTAGCGGCTTTGGTGGAGGGTTAGTATTGTATGGAGGGTGTTAACAAGACTCTGATTGTGCTGATCCCAATGGTTAATACAACTGAGATGACTGATTTCCGTCCGATTAGTTTCTGTAATGTAGTGTATAAAATTGTGTCCAAAGTGCTCGCTAACAGGCTGAAGCCAATTTTACCGTCTATTATATCTTCCACTCAAAGTGCGATTATGCCGGGGAGGTTAATAACGGATTAATGGATAATGCGCGCATTGCTTTCAAGATTTTCCACTATATGCGTATTCATTATAGTGGGAATACAGTTTATCTTCGTTTTAAATTGGGCATGAGTAAAGCCTATGATAGGGTGGAGTGCGAGTTTCTGCGGGCTGTTATGGAGAAACTAGGGTTCTCTGCGAAGTGGAGAGCGATGGTGATGGTGATGCGGTGTATCTCTACTGTGCGGTGGACAGTGATGATTAATAGGGCACCATTGGATGAGTTTTCCCTAGTACGGGGACTGAGGCAGGGCAATCCAATCTCGCCCTATCTTTTTATTATGTGCGCGGAGGCTTTATCGGGGCTAATTGAGAGGGTTGTGGGGCAGAAGGTGCTTTATGGGGTTCGTATGTGTAGGAGAGCTCCTCCGGTTTCACATCTTTTCTTTGCAGACGATAGCATTATCTTTTGCAGAGCGAGGCGGAGGAGGTCCAGTGTGTGAGAGACGTGATCAAGACCTATGAGAGAGCGCCGGGGTGCCGGGTTCATCTTTGGAAGCTAAGTCGGAGATTTCTTTTAGTGCAAATGTCGGTAGAGCTCTCAGAGTTGTTAGTGAAAGTTATTTAGCCTCTAATTAGACTCCTCTAGTTAGTAATTAATTACTACTCCTAATTAAATTTAGTTAAGAATCTTTAGTTGCATGTAAGATTAAAACATAAATAAGGTAATAAAAGATGTTTTTATACCTTAATCAAAAAGAATTTTGACCTTCTTTCAAATAAGGATCTTGAGCTACATATTAATGGGGATCCTCCTCCTTAATTTTGAGTTTCCAAATTAGGAAACCTCATCCCTGGATCCACCAAAGAAGCTCTCCAAAAATCTGACAAGATTGACTAGTTTTATGAGATTTTAACCCTAAAACCTTATATATAGTTAGTCAACAAATTAGCTAATGATATACTAGGCTTATATAAGTATTTTGATCAAGTTTTTATTGACATGCAATGAAGAAAACTTGATCTTAAAAGATGAGGAAGTGGCTGAATTTTAAACAAAATGAAGGTTTTCTCTTATTCTCTCTCTAAAACTGAAATGTGTTTGTGTAAAACGATGTGTAGTTAAGTTTAACCATCAAACTCTAGTATATATACTAGTGGTAATCCAAATTACCATTTTGCCCTTACTAATTATACCCCTAAACATCTTATGCTACTTGGTATAATTTGTAAACTTATTTCTTTTAACTAATTATTATATCACTATATAATAATTACTAATTACACCATTTTAGCTAAAATTGCAACTATTTGTAATTTATTTATAAGCCAATTATCTATATTGACAATTCACACAAAAATCATAATTTATTCAACCTGAGTTCCGAACTCATAAACACCATCCGATACATCAGTAGGAAAGGAAGGGCAAATACCTACAATTTTAAGGTTGGAAAGAAGAAAATTGTCCTTACACCACTACCACCGAGCTTGAGGTGTGCTAACACACCCACCATGAGTGATGCCATCAAGGAAATCTTTTCCCGAGTGAAAGTGAGATGACAAGGTGTATTGAAGAGGAGGAGCATGTATGGTTGTTGTATGCTAAGGAAGCTGAGTCCCAACCCCAGAAACTGCCAGAAGTGGTTCATAAATTGCTGCAAGAATTTACATAGGTATTTCCTGATGAACTACCAACTGGGTTGCCACCTTTGAGGGGAGTAGAGCATCATATGCTACCAAATAGACCAGCATACAGGTGTGATCTTGCTGCCACTAGAGAGTTGCAGAATCAAATTTCAGAGTTGATAAGCTAAGGGTTTGTGAAAGAATCTCTTAGTCCATGTGCACTTCCATCCTTGTTAGTACCTAAGAAGGATGGATCACGGAGGATGTGCATAGATAGTCAAGCTGTCAACAATATCACTGTCAAGTATAGGTTCCCTATTCCTAGACTTAATGATATGTTGGATGAGTTGAGTGGAGCCAGGGTGTTCACAAAAATTGATTTAAGGCAGGGGTATCACCAAGTAAGAATATGGGAAGGAGATGAGTGGAAGACTGCATTTAAAACCAAGCATGAGTTATATGAATGGCTGGTTATGCCTTTTGGTCTATCAAATGCACGTAGCACTTTTATGAGACTCATAACAGAAGTGCTCAGGCCTTTTTTGGGAAAGTTTGTGGTGGTTTATTTTGATGATATCCTTATCTACAGTATGACAGAGCAAGCCCATCTTGAACATCTAATGCAGGTATTTGTCACTGACAAGCTAATAAGTCGTTATTATTAGTCAAATTACCACTATTCCTACTAAACTAGCTAAGGTAAGTGAGTATCGTATCCACAAGGAAGAGGAATAGCCTAATATGCAATTCTAATGCGGAAATGAAATAAATAAAACAAATAAACAATTAAAAGGGGGGTTTTTTATTTGAAAGTTGGATTAAAGCGAAATAAACGTGTTACCAATTTGATTAAAGCGACTCTCGGTGATAATCTATTCTAACACCCTAATATAGCAAGTTTTACCTCTCTCTAATATTACCAATTCATTAATAATCCCGCTTTAACCAAGTAATCCTCTTTTATGGGGAAGTTGAGCAACCGTTACCAAATTTCCCTCCTTTTAGTCCTAATTTGTTTAGTGACCACTCAAATAAATCACATCCAAAGGCATGAAGGGCAAGGATTAATAAAAGATTAAGAACAACCCAAATTAGTATCTAATTAGCCGCAACCGCGACACTAATCAAATCTAATCTATTCGTTGCCTAATTAATTCCCCAATCAGAAGTTCATCATAACCATACACTAATCATGTGAAAGTTGCTTCCTTTAGGGTAAATAATCAATGACCACCAATTATCAACCAAGCATAAGAAATACCCAATTCAATCTAATCAACCAGTTAGAGAAAACAAAGGTAAATCAAGCAATTGAAAAACAAGGAATCAATTATAATGAAATTAAAGGCAAATTAGAGAGAAAAATACTTACTAATACATCGGATGAAGAATTTGATTACACCAAGAGTCTAGGAAGTGGATTAGCCTCCCATACTAATTATTACAATAATATTTGAGATTGAAATCATAATAAAAAGGAAATTTTGCGAGACCGCACCTTATAAAATATGTTTTTTGCGAGACCGCACCTTTTATGTTAAATTTTGCGAGACAACACTTTTTAAGTCTATTTCTTTGCGAAGCAGCACCTTTTTTTCACTTTCGACCAATGTTGACTTCTCTCCAAAGTTGACCCGACGTTGACTTGTTCTAACAATTTAGGGTTCTTTAATTTGGGGGAAAAAGGGGGGAAATTGGAGGGAAACTGAAGGGAAGATTAAGGTCGGGTCAACGTTGGAGAGTGGTCAAAATTGGTCGAAAATGAAAAAAAGGTGCTGTTTCGCAAAGAAATATACTTAAACGGTGTTGTTTCGCAAAAATTAACATAAAAGGTGGGGTCTCGCAAAAAACATATTTTATAAGGTGCGGTATCGCAAATTATCCTAATAAAAATACTAATTCTCCTTGATTTTCTCTCTTTAAAATGAAAACTAGATGAAAAATAATATGAAAGGTGATGATTACTAGGGAGGGGTTTCATGCCCCTTTTATTTAAGTTAAGTACAAAAGATTATTACAAGACAAAATAGATATTTCTTAAGCAAAAAGAAACCGGTATAAGCTTCAAGGAAACTTCCCGGAAAGAGGCTTTCTCGACTCGAGGAGGAGAATTCTCGAGTCGAGCATGAAAATTCTCGACTCGAGAATACTCCTTTTCGAGTCAAGGAAGTTGAATTTCTCTACCTTCTCTGCTTCTTTCCTCCATGGCTCGAGTTAGCGTGATTCCCTTTGTGCAGCCGAGTAAGCTCTTCTCGAACCTCTATCCCGACTCCAAATCGATCCATAATCTCGCCTAAAGCTCTCCAAAGGGTCTTGAGTGAACAAAAATCCCGTAAAACCAACAAATAAGCTCCAAACAACTCCAAATTGTGTGGTCTATGAATCACGATAAAACCATGCTAAAATCGACCCTAAGGCGTCTAAATCACGCGGAATAACACACTAATCCTACGCCATATCAGTCACATTGCAGAAGAATAAACTGTATGGAAAGTTGGAGAAGTGTATTTTTATGGCCAAGGAGGTGGGCTTTCTTGGCTATATCATATCTGGAAGGAGAATTTCAGTCGATCAAGAGAAAATCAATTCCATTGAGTCATGACCCACACCTAAGACTATTACTGAAGTTAGAAGCTTCCATGCCCTGGCATCGTTTTAGAGGAGATTCATCAAGCATTTCAGTTCCATAATGTCACCTATCACTGAATGCATGAAAAAGGGGGACTTTAAGTGGACTAACAGTGCTCACAAGGCTTTTCTACATATCAAGAAATGTCTATATGAGGCACTTGTGCTTGTGTTGCCAGATTTTGACAAATTATTTGAAGTAGAGTGTGATGCCAGTGGGGTTGGAGTTGGAGCTGTGCTTATCCAAGAGCAGAGGCATGTAGCCTACTTCAGTGAGAATCTTAATGGAGCAAAAATAATTTATTCAACTTATGATAAGAAGTTTTATGCTATAATCAGGGCACTCACTCCTTGGAGTCACTACCTAAAGCCCAAGTCATTTGTGCTTCATTCAGACCATGAAGCTCTGAAATTTATCAACGGCGACCACAAATTAAACTCCAGACATGCAAAATGGGTTGAGTTTCTGCAGCTTTGTCTTTTTCCAGTAAATACATGGAGGGGAAGAACAATGTAGTGGTTGATGCTCTTTCCAGGAGATATAGGGTTTTGTCAGCCACAGAGAGTAAGAAGATCCAGACTTTGCTGAGGAATGGTTGACACTCCAGGAAAAGGGTAGTGAAGAAAAGACTAGGAAAAGTGGTTACACTATACAAAATGGCTATCTTTTCCATGGTAATAAGCTCTACATTCCTAGGGGTTCTTACTTCTTACAGGGATCTGCTCATCCATGAGGTATACTCTAATGGTATGAAAGGGCATTTTGGAGTTCAAAAAACCCTCATGATGCTGCAAGATCAATTTTATTGGCCCAGGATGTTAGGAGATGTCCAGGTCATACTTAGGAGATGTGGTGTGTGTCAAAGAGCCAAGAGTACCTTCCAAGGGAGTTCATACACTCCTCTACCTATACCTGATCGACCATGGGAGGACTTGAGCATGGATTTCATCACATCTCTTCCTAGAACACAGAGAGGAAAGGATCCCATCATGGTGGTAAACAGACAGAGGGTGCTAGTAGTGTATCTAAGCTGTTTTTCAAGGAGATTATAAGACTACATGAAGTGCCCGAGTCAATTGTGTCAGATAGGGATGTGAAATTCATGAGCTACTTCTGGAAATCACTGTGGAGGTTGCTTAATACCAAGATTATGTTCAGTACTTCCCATTATCCACACAGACTGAGGTTACAAATAGAACACTTGGAGCCATCCTAAAAAGTATAGTGAAGAAATCAATGACTAACTAGGATGTGAAACTAGCTCAAGCTGAATTTGCCTTCAACAGAGCAACTAGAAAAAGTCCTATTGAAGTTGTATATGGACTTAATCCACTTATGCCTGTTTATTTAGCTGCTGTTCCAAGGGAGAGTCTCAGTTTTGATACTAAGAAAAGAGCAGAGCAGATTCTTCAGCTTCACAATCAGGTTTGAAAACAGATTGAGAAAGCTAATGAGATTGCAAGAAGGAAAGCCAAACAACCTAAGCACAAGCATGAATTCCAAAAGGGTGATCTGGTCTGGGTACACTTGAGAAAGGAGAGATTTCTAGCTAAGAGGAGAAAAGCTAATGCCAAGGGCTAATGGGCCATTTGAAGTGATTGGGAGAGTTGGTGACAATGCATATCAGATAGAGTTACCAGGATAGTATGGAGTACATTGCACTTTCAATGTGGGAGAACTGAGTCCATTTTATGGTAATGAAAGTGGAGAGTTGGAAGCAAGATACAAGCTTCAGGACAAGTTCCAATCCACCAGCGGAGGATGATACAGGAGTTACAGGAGTCAAGACTAGGGGTATGCTAAAAAATCAAGGAACAAGCCAAACCTCAACAAATTTTCTTTATGCTGGCATAATACAACCATACACTTCTAAGAAATTTGAAACCTCCTAACTTCAAAGCAAAAACTCAATTGAACATCAGATTATCTGTAAAGAGCTTACTGAGAAATGGAGATAAGCATCATGTTGAGAGATAGACGATGTGGATGCATTAAATAGGCTGCAAAGGCACTAGCAACGAGCCCCTTCAAACTAGTCGAGGAAGTCATCCAAACAACATGTACAACTACAAAGAGTGCTTATTAAAATGAACCCAAAATGAAATATACAGGTGACAAAGCTGCAACAATGTAAAGTCAGATAAGAGAGTAACTAAAGGACCACATTGTGTACAACGAGTAGCTAAAAGAAATATAACGATCCTGACTACATACACAATCTAGCATCCAAAAGACTAAAACAGTGCTACTTCTGGACAACAAGTATCACTATAATATTGTATATATCGATGAGCATGACAGCTAGAATAACCTGCAAACGGAGGATCAAAACAACAGATTCATAATAACACCCAATTGACAAGCTAATAAGTCGTTATTATTAGTCAAATTACCACTATTCCTACTAAACTAGAAAGGGTAAGTGGGTATCGTATCCACATGGAAGAGAGTAAGTCTAAAATGCGAATTCTATGCGGAATAACTAAACGAGATTAAAGCGAATTAAACGAGATATCAAGTTGATTTAAAACGACTCTCCGTGATAATCTCTTCTAACACCCTATATAGTAAGTTTTACCTCTCTCTAATATTACCAATTCATTAACAATCCTGGTTTTAACCAATTAATCCTCTTTTATGGGGAATTTGAGCAACCGCTACCAAATTTCCCTCCTTTTAGTCCTAATTTGTCTAGTGACCACTCAAACAAATCACAACCAAAGGCATGAAGAGCAATTCAGGACTAATAAAAGATTGAGAACAACCCAAATTAGTATCTAATTAGCCGCAACCGCGACACTAATCAAATCTAATCTATTAGTTGTCTAATTAATTCCCTAATCACAAGTTAGTCATAACCATACACTAAACATGTCAAAGTTGCTTCCTTTAAGGTTAATAATCAATGACCATCAATTAAAAACCAAGCATAAGAAATAATGAATTCAATCCAATCAACCAATTAGAGAAAATAAGGGTAAATCAAGCAAATGAAGAACAAGGAATTAATTACCATGAATTTAAAGGCAAATTAGAGAGAATAAAATCTTACTAATATATAGGATCAGAGAATTTGATTACACCAAGGATCTAGAAGGTGATTAGCCTTCCGTAGTAATTATTACAATAAGATTTGAGATGAAAATCATAATGAAAATATTAATTCTCCTTGAGTTTCTCTCTCTAAAATGAAAACTAGATCAAAAATAATATGAAAGGTGAGAATCACTAGGGAGGAGTTACATGCCCATTTTATTAAGGATCACTATCAAAGACACGAAAAGACGAAATAGATATTTTTTAAGCAAAAAGAAACCGTGAAAAGCCCATGAGAAACTTCCCGGAAGCTAGCTTTCTCGACTCGAGGAAAGAAATCCTTGAGTCGAGAATTCTCGACTCGAGGTCACCGTCTCTCGAGTCGAGAATCTTATCCTTCTAAATACCCGTTCTGTCAAATATCCTCGACTCGAGGGAAGAAATCCTCGAGTCGAGATTAACATTCTCGAGTCGAGGTTGATGATCCTCGAGTCAAGGGACTGTGCGCATGCCAATCTTCAAACGGGCATAACTCTCACCTCCGAACTTCATTTTCAGCTCATAATATATCGTTGGAAAGCTAAGACGATGAAAGTTCCTCTCCAATTGGAGTTCCTGCAAAATATCTTCTGGTTAGAGAGTTATGGTCCAATGAAGTTAGAGGTGATGGTGTGTGGTTCTCGGAGTGTGGTGAAGCAATCTTCTCCTCGAATCTTGCTCCAACTTGTAGCTTAATCCCCTAGTATTGTCCGAGACTCACCAAAAGGGTCTAAGGACACCAAAAACTCGTAAAACCAATGACTAATCTCCAAAAATACTTCGAATGGTGTGGTCTACGAATCACGTTATTAAATCCATGCCCAAATAGACACTTAGGCGCCTAAATTATGCGCACTAACACACTACATTTGCACCCTATCACCAATCTAGAAATTTGATACATAATCTCAAACATTTACTCGCAATCAGATTAATATCATCGAGGAACTCGCAAAATGAATTGAATTGGAGACACAACAAAATGAAAGACGATAAAAACACAGTAAAGTAGGTTCAACAGAATCAACATCAACTAAAATTATCATCAAAACTAGAATCAAATAAAATAATAAATCAACGAACATCTTATTTTCAACTTTAGAATCAGATATATTAGATGCAGAAGTGCACTAACTTTGCAGGAAATCACAAAAACAACGAACTAAATTAGATGTAGAAGTATACCAAATTGAATCACACACTAACAGATTGAAATCACACACTAACAGATTGAAATCACACACACGATACCAAATACAATCACACATGACACGAAATACAATCACACACGATACTAAATAAAATCACACACTAATATATTGAATTACTCACGACACCAAATAAAACTCACACACTAACAGTCACAAATAGAATCACTCCTAGTGAAATGAGCGAATGAGCAAATATATTGTATTCCTTGATTTTTTTGGAGTTTATCAAAGGTTTAAGTGTGAATTGCGTTGACATTTCATTGAAACTTGACTCTGAAGATTTCCTGGAAGGATACAAAAAATGCTTGAATTTTGTTAGAAATTTATATGGACCAGTGTGTATTGTAAAGGTTATTTCCTTGATGGGCTTTTTGTTGCGATTTTGAGCTTCCGGGTTGTGTGTAAAATTCTTTGACTTGAATTTGACGTAGAATTCAAGTGTGTTGATTTGACTGTGGATGTGTTGAATTTTCATAATTACTGTTTGTGATGGATTAAAACGATGGATAAATTGTGTGTGTAAGTGTGTCGTGCGTACGTCTTGCCTTGGGACATGTGTGTTGTGCCTACATCTTGCGTTGGGACAACAATAAGAAGAACAATCACAAAGACAAAACCTTTGTCGGTAGTGAGTTAGGGTCGGCTAACATGAATCTGTGTGTGAAATTGTCAATGTGGGAAAACAACGGAAAAGAGTAGTGTATTCTATGGCAAGCACTACGCCAAATATTGGTTTATGAAGGAAATAATGTAATTGGAGAGAGAATCGCTACAAATCTAATCATGGGTTTATAGAGGAGGGAGGTTTTTAAAGTTCAGAAATAAAAGACATAGAGGGGTGAAGAGGCGGAGATTTCAGTAGAATTGAGAAGATGAAGATAGTTTATAAGAATTAAAGGAAGGATGATGAAATTTTGTAAGTGTTATTCGAGAAGATGGAGGAGCGAGGGATCAAGTTAGGGTGAAAAAGTTGGAATACGTAGAAAGAAGCCTGGCCGATATAAGTCATATAACAATGTTAATTTTGGAGATTTTTTTTTTATACATAAGACACCGGTTTTGGACACAACCGGTGTCTTATGTGACACTTAAGACACCGGTTTTAAAAACAACCGGTGTTAAAAGTGCCCTCTCAATAAATTTTTATTTTTTAATCGCTTACAACACCGGGTGATGCACAACCGGTGTCTTACTGATTTTTAACACCGGTTTTTGTGTTTCCGGTTTCATATATCCCGGTGTTGTATGCTATTTTTGGCGTAGTGGAGTTGTAGTAGAGAAAGTTGAAAGTAAAACAGTGGGTTACATAAGGGATAACATTATTCACCTACAATAAACTGTATGCGTGACTTTTTTTAATTCACAAGACACCTAAGGCTGCGTGTTACGATTGTGGCATTAGCTACTAACTCAAGATTGTTTTTTTTAGGGTTTAGAAAGCTGGATTAGCAAGTTGGAACCTATTTGGGAAACAGGGGTGTATGGGATAATTTGGCCTCTTAGTGTTGTCTTACCTTGTACCTTGAAGCTTGCCCTTGCTCCTGCTTTGGAATATATGATTTTAGCACACCATGTATTCACATGTCATCCATGCATTTCTGTAGAGTTTTGAGTTTTATTATCTCTGAAGGAGGTGGTGTTTACTAAAATTAAAGTAAATCTGTAGAAAAGGGAGGAGATGAACTGGCAGAAGTAAGGAGCGAACAGCCTGGAAGTTTAAAGTCGCCAAAAGAGAAAGTGTCCAAAGCAGAAAGGCGTGCGCTCCAAGAAGCCCAAAGAGCTGCAAAAACTGCTGCAAAAGATATACTCCGAATGATAATTGATGTGCGGTAAAGAGTGTATGATAATGAGAGGAATTTAGATGCTTTTAGGGGTGTTTGAACTTGTTCTTAGCGTGACTCGTGAACCACATCATAAGGAGTATATTTGGAGTTTAATTGATGGTTTTACGTGAATTTTGTGGCTCAAGACCCTTTTTGGTGAGCGTCGGATGATTTTAGAGAACCACACACCATCACCTCCAACTTCATTTGATCATAACTTTTTATCCAGATAATATTTTGTAGAAATTGTAATTGGAGAAGAAATTTCGTGATCTTACCTTTCCGATGATATATTATGAGCTCAAAATGAAGTCCGGAGGTGAGAGTTATGCGCGTTTTAAGATCGCGCTGCGTACCAGTTTCTCGGACCGAGAATACCCGTCTCGGGCCGAGAAGAGTCTTCTCGGACCGAGAAAATGGTTTCTCGGACCGAGAAAAGCCGTCAGGGGGCCGATTTTAGGAATACACGCCTCGGTCCGAGGAGATTTTGTCTCGGTCCGAGGAGAGGTTCGTCTCGGCCCGAGGAGTTTGAGTCTCGGTCCGAGGAAGACAAATTCCGGGAAGTTCCATTTGGCTTTTTGACGGTTGCTTTTGTATTGGATTCTTTTGCTTTTGTCTTATAATTTCTTTTGGACTTTTCTTTAATAAAAGGGGCATGTAACCCCTCCCTAGGAATTATCACCATGATCACCTTTTATCACTTTCATTATTCTTGATCTAGTTTTTATCTTGAGAGAGAAACTTAAGAAGAACTTATCTTTTTATTATGAATTTCATCTCAAATATTATTGTAATAATTAGCATGGAAGGCTAATCACCTTCTAGACTCTTGGTGTAATCAAATTCTCTCGTCCTATGTATTAGTAAGATTTTCTTCTCTCTATTTTGCCTTTAATTTCATAGTAATTAATTCCTTGTTCTTCAATTGCTTGATTTATCCTTGTTTTATCTAATTGGTTAATTGGAATGAATTGGGTACTTCATATGCTTGGTTTTTAATTGATGGTTATTGATTATTGACCCTAAAGGAAGCAACTTTCACATGTTTAGTGTATGGTTATGACTAACTTGTGATTGGGGAATTAAATAGGCAACTAATAGATTAGATTTGATTAGTGTCGCGGTTGCGGCTAATTAGATACTAATTTGGGTTGTTGTTAATCTTTTATTAATCCATGCTCTTCATGCCTTTGGTTTTGAATTGTTTGAGTGGTCACTAGGCAATTTAGGACTTAAAGGAGGGGAATTTGGTAGCCGTTGCTCAAATTCCCCACAAAAGACGATTAATTGGTGAAAACCGAGATTATCTATGAATGGCATAATTAAAGAGAGGTAGAAATTACTATATTAGGGTGTTTGAATAGATTATCACCGAGGGTCGCCTTAGTAATCTTGATAAATCGTTTATTTCTCGTTTAATCATCTTTCAAACCAAAAACCCCCCGTTTAATTGCTTTATTTATTTCGTTTTAGTTTTTCCCCATAGAATTTGCATTTTAGACTTTCCCTCTTCCTTGTGGATACGATACCCACTTATCCTAGCTAATTTAGTAGGAATAGTGGTAATTTGACTAATAATAACGACTTATTAGCTGGTCAATAATTTATTTATCACTGCAAACGTTTTAGTTTTGCCCACACTGGACTTCGTTAATGTCCCTTGATTGCACTGCTGCTGTACCTCTTACTTATTGTAGTGGTGATGGCAATTTGTATGGCATACAAATGTTATTGCGTATTCATTAGGAAGGTGAAGTGAAAGATAGTCATTTTACCTTGTTTTCTAGTTAAAATTCATCGGTGGCATTGATCTGCAATAGTTTCTCAGATTAGTAGTGAGGGCTTTTAAGTTTTAAGTAGCCTTTGCGTATGTGGATCTTTTTTGTTACATATGTTGGCCTTTTTTATTCGATAATCGCAATATAAGACTGCTCAATATCCTTAATGTGGCCAACTGCCCATTTCATGTTTCGCTACATCATCATTACTCGATGACCTTGAGTGTATATGTTGATTCGGGGAACTCTCCAAGAATTGAGCTAGCAAGAAAACTTTCACTGTGCTGAAGGCTCATTATTCTCTCTTTTTTTTTTGGTGGGGGGGGGGGGGGGGGATATACGGTGTTCCTTTTGTGATGGTTGCCTGGTTCGTTGTTTCTTTTACCTTCTATATATGTTTCGCATTTGGGTAATGGCCGTGTGATTGCCTGCTTGCCCTTGTCCTTAGCCACCTTAGGTGTTTAGAATTGTGCTCCGCCTTTTTGATTTTGCTTGACGATGCAATTTTGAATTCTATTTTCTATGTAGCCGATCAGAGCAAGGGGCCTGCTCCTGTTGGAACAGGGAATGCTAAGCAGGCTAAAGGTGTTAAGCATTCTTCTCAACACAAAGATAATGCTTCTCTTGCAGCATCTGAGAAAAGGGTAGTGATCGTCAAGTAGACAAGGACCCAAAGAAGGATGTCGCGCATCCTCGTATGCAGTTTGATGATAAGACAAGGGTTGAGAAAGCAAAGAAACGGGCAGTTGTGAAACAGACGGAAGCGAGGAACAAGTTTGAACTTTTTAGTCATTTGCCTCAATACGAGCATGGGACACAGCTTCCTGACCTGGAGTCAAAGTTTATCTAGCTAGGGCCAATGCATCCAGCTGTTTACAAGGTACCCTATATACTAATTTTCGATTTCAGTTTCTTTGGGATTAAAGATTTGAATTCTGTTGGTGAAATATAGTCATCTTCATTCCCTGTGTTTCCATTTCCCTGGATCGTGTTGCTAGGACATTAACCTTGGATCCTTTCAGCTGAGTTAGTTATAACTTGGAAGTGGGTTTTGTGCTTTTTGTGGCCGACAATTGTATCTTTTTGGAATTCTATTATCACTTGGCAGAAAGGAGCTGGTTGGATATTCAGTTGAACCAAGTATGACTTGGTTGTTGAATTTTAGGTTGGACTGCGTTATTTAGCTGGAGATATATCTGGTGGCAATGGTCGTTGTATTGCAATGCTTCAAGCATTTCAAGAGGCAATTAAAGACTACTCGACACCACCTAAGAAAACCCTGATTAGAGACTTGACTGCATAAGCTGCATTGGTAGCTTTGTCTCACTTCTGATAAAGTGCAGACCCCTTTCTATCAGTATGGGGAATGCCATCAGATTTTTAAAGAACATAATTGCCAATTTGCCTCTAAATTTATTAGTCTGAAGCAAAGGCCTCCCTACAGTCTGACCTAAATCGGTTTAATAGTGAGAAGATACTGATTGCTGACAAAGTGATAGTCAAACATGCTGTAACCAAAATCAGAGATGGAGATGTCCTTCTCACATATTAAATCATCGTCTGCAGTTGAGTTGATATTGTTACGCGCACATGAGATTGGGAAGCCGTTCCGTGTAGTAATAGTGGACTCCTGACCAAAGCTTGAGGGTCAGCTCTTACTTCGCAGATTGGTAGCCAGGGGTCTGAACTGTACATACACACATATAAATGTTGTGCCATATATTATGCACGAAGTCACTCGACTTTTCTTGCGAGCTGCTGCAATTTTGTCAAATGGAACTGTTTACTTAAGGGTTGGAATTGCATCTGTGGCAATGTTTGCTCATGTCTTCCACATCCTTGTCTAGGTGTGTTGTGAAACATATAAGTTTCATGAGAGAGTGCAACTTGACTCTATATGTTTTAACGAACTTGGTATATACTCTGTCTATTCGTATTAGTTGGATATAATTTTCTTTCATAGCACATGTTTCGCCAATACATTCCGAGTTCTAAATGTTGGAATTCATGTGTCTATATATCTGCTATTTTCCCTAGGCGACCCAGATGTGATTCTGAATATTCTGGTAGAAAAGAAATTAACTATCTGAAGGATCGGACAAGTAGTGAAAATGTGCAACTTCTGAATTTGATGTAAGTTGCTAAGCTAATGATTCCGTATCTGCTTTAGGTCCTGTTTTCAGTTTGATCTTTTAATTACCCCATGTTGTGGTTCTTCTGATAGGTATGATACAAATCCTTCAGATTACATTTCTATGATTATTACAGATTACAACATGGTAAGTTTGCTACAAATTTGAAAGCTTTCTGATAATCTTTCTTACCTGGTGTCTTGCTCTTCTTGCCTATTCTTTGAACTTTGATTTATTTGAGTATATTTGTTTCTCTATTACCACGGGCCCTATCTGTTTCATTCTGTATTCTGTAGCTAAGTATAATTTTTTTAACAGGGAGTACTAATGTTTGTAAGCTGAAACTAGAATGTGGCGGTATCGCCCATTGGCGATTTGGTATTGTCTTCTTATTTGGGGAGGGGGGTGGGGGTAAAATATGCCTAGTAAATAAGCTTCGAATCTTGTTGCCAAAAAAAGGAAAGCTTGAATTTGAAGAAACTGACTGAGTTTACTGGATTATTTGTTTTCACAGTGAACTATGTCACTATTTTGATAACTGTACGTAAACATAAATTATCTTTTATGTTACATGTCCTCTGTAGGTATAGACTGATTCATTGCTTCTGCCACTGTGGAACAAAAATTTCTTTATCTTCACATATTTCTTCACATGATTTAATACTTCTAACAAAAACTATAGAATGTCAAAGAGTATTAATTGAATCTATTGAGATCTTGCTTTTCTATCCTCAAGCAATGGTCCCAGAGAAGGTAAATAGTACTGATGTGCAATGGAGAGACAAAGGAAGTTTGTAATTTGGACTTCTTTATGTGTTACTGTTTTTGGCTTGTTTCATGTTTAGGAGTGGCTTGGAGAGTATTGTGAACACAATTTTCTCGCCTTTTAGGATGAATTTATCAGCAAAACTACTATCCATTCTAGAAGTTGTCTCGAAAAGGGAACAGATAGCTTTGCAGTTTACTTTGTTTTTTTGTTAAGAGTAGGAAACCTTGAGATCGTTTTGGATTTCTGCAATATCGAGGTTAAGGGCTAAGGCAGGGGATTTAGAGGATGATTTCAGGAGCTGATTTCGGGGTAGGAAATATAATTTTCTTTGGCATGCTGTTGAAGGGGTTTAGTCGTTTCTAAAGTTTACAAGAAATTATGCTGATATATACTCAACTGCTACCGTTTTTTGTTTCTTTCGATTTAGTTGTTTGAAAATGAGGCTTAGATATCTGCTATTATTGTTACCCACCGGGTTTTGAACGCATAACTTATCAAGTTGTTATTGCATCTCAGATTCCGCCAACTAGCGTCCTGTAATTGTGCGTGAATATCGGAGAGAACACTTGTGGACCTAGACGGAAAAAGGACAACTAGCATTAATTCGCATTTTTTGTGCTAGATGGTGAAGTTGTATTGGCAGATGAGAGAAGAAAACGGCCTGAGTCTAATCACTCTCTGATAATTTTTTGAATTATTTTGGTTGTATCCAATTTTCCAGAGTTTTTGATTTTTTCTTTGGTCTTAAACCTGACTTTGAAGAGTGCGTCTTCTCGCCTTTCCGTTATAGTGATGCATTTGTAGCCCATGTTTGTATCGTTCCCTTTGATTCCCCTTCGCTGGGGTCGTCTTCTCGCCTTTCCGTTATAATGACCCCAAATTTGACGCTTAGTCGACCAAGCCGCGCCTTAGAACGAGCCACGGAGCCACTTAGCTACATGCCGCTGGAATGACCAGCAGAAGCTTCATCTTCAACATCCATTTTCTCATTCGTCTCTCAGCTAAAGTAGGCGAAACAAAAGCCTAAACTCAACTAACGCCGGTGCCCCCGGCCCGGGCCAAGCTTAAGCTATTTTCTATCTACAATTTCACAGAAGACGTCAAGCCCAAATTTGTTCAATAGACCGCGTTATTAGCTCTACAAGTTCAGGTGTCTTTGTGAACTCGTTTCTGGACCAGTTTGTGTATATTGGTCATATCTCCTTCGTTTGGTAAGATCATTACTTAAATCTTGTTTCTATTTACTCTTGAGATCTTTGCAAAGAAGCCCCAATTAGTTAATTTCATTTTCATTATGATTTAGTTGCCCAAATCATATTCTAAAAGTAAACCCTTGTTTCGTTGTTCTTCCTGTGAGTATCATGAACATAGGGTATTCGTATTTTGATCATAAAAAAGCATCATTTGTTCATTTATTTAATCGAAACAAAACGCTAAGTTGAACTGCATTTCAAGCTCTTAATGTTAGGCTTTTGTAATGCTTGAAAACCTGTCATTATATTGTCCCTAGAAGTTGGATGCGCGTATGGTACTCTGTTTTGGAGTAGTTGTGGTATTTGGGCTATAAATCCTTGAATAGTTAATGAAACTTGACGTTTTATGTGTTGAAATACTCCTAAGAAGAAGGGTTATGATTTACAGTTGGTGTTGTGCCTAAAGCATGAGGAATTCTTTCCTAAATGAGCATCTAAACAGTAGTCATGTGTTCTCAATCATAAAGATGGTGCAGCCTATTGTTATATTGGATTTGGACAAGTTGTACTTGGTTTCTTTGGGAGAAGTTTGGTGAGTTAAATACTAATGTATAGTAATTTAATGTACCATGATAATATGGTTCGTTGGAGGCCGATTCATCGAGGTTTTGGATGCTTAGCTTGGTTCGCGGTATGGAGTCGTTCGGGATAGCTAAGAGCGTAAGTTCATACTTACCATGTCCTACACTTGTTGTGAGCAATATTAATAAGTTTATTGCTAATATTTGATGTTATGATTATGTGTGAATGATAATTATTGAGTTTTATCATGTTACGCTGTATAGAAACACGGTTAAGTACCCGATGTATCTCTTTGGTGACTAGTGCATGAGTAAGTTCATACTTACCTTGTTCCATGAACGTGTATGATTGATACGAGTGATGGGATGACTCATATGCCTCTTGTTAGTATTTGTGAGTGGTATATGACGAGTGGAGTCATGTTTTATGTGAATAGTACCCTTTGAGGGTGATTAGAACATTGTTATGCATCATCAGTTGATAGTGTACAAGTATATGATGTCTTTGAGATGTGCACATAGTTTATGTTTAAATGTAAACTTATATTACCGTGAAGTTATACATCTCAGTTGGTGCAATAATTGTGGGATTGTTATAATCTATTACAATTGCGTGAGTACACATGCATCGTACATGTACATGAGTATAGACGTATATGTGAAGGTGTTTGTGACTGGTGATTGATGAACTAATCACCTAATGTAAATGAATTATATAGTAAAAGGTGATTGACGAACTAATCACCCAATGTAATTGAATTGTTGTGACTGGTGATTGACGAACTAATCACCTGATGTAAATGTATTGTGGCTGATGATTGACGGACTAATCACCTGTTGTTTGATGTCCTATTAATTGATGATTGACGCACTAATCGTCGTATGTGTAAGTTAGATGACAATTTGGTTAACAAGCTTCATTGGTTTGATGGGGGAGTACCATGAGGTCATGAACATATGACAGAAAGTCGTAACCTCGAATTTGGGTTACGTGATTGAAATGACCCTGATGGGCAATATTGATTGTCGCCTTAGGAGAGATTACCTCGAATTTGGGTAAGGACCTCCAAGGGGTGCGCACACTAATGACTGTTAAGGCATGCGTAAATGAGGGGGAGACGTTTCCCAACAAGCGAGTGAGCCCGCAATGCGATCTTTGCCGCCCTCGCGTCGTTCCCTTACCTATTGCCAACGAAACTATAAATTGTATGTTGCAAGTTATGTATCGTATTGAGCTATCCTCTAAGCATGATTGTGCTATGCGAAACGTATAGTCTACTTCTGAAATAGAACTATGAATAATATGAAATGTGATTCAATGAATTACGTGTTTGAATTTGTTACGACTTTATTTCACCGCAAGCGTACGGGTTATTGTAACTAACAGGTCGATCTCAGGGAGGTATGAATAATGTCTAGGTCGTCTAAAGAATTGCAAAGTCAACTACACCATGGACGAAGTGATTTGGTTGTTTATCAAATAATAGTAAAAACAAAAAAGATGAAATCAATAAGCTAAAGGCCTAGGGTGGAGATATCCGGACTAACATGCATCTACTACGATCATAAAACACATAGCGAGTCAATTAAACATAGATCAAGGGAGATTATGTAAAGAACTACTTATCCCGGCGGGGCTATCATAGTCTAATCTGATTACTATCCTAAATCCTACTCCCGTAGTGAAGTGATCAAGTAATAAGAAGCATTGAACACATAAATAACTCCCAATTTGTCCTAGCAACCCACTCCCGTGGTGAAACAGTCCTAATCATTATTAGAGGGCTAATTACTAAACAAGAATCACAACTTTCGCTTATAAACTCCGTTTAGAGGTCAAACAAGCATTAATCTATATAAATCCTAATCGCAGCAACGCATATAGATTAGACAACATAAACCAAACTCATGTTTGAGAATTAAATCTAGCCATAATAAGCTCTAATAATATGAATAATCTAACTTGCTAATTCATGAATCAAATCGTAGTATCTAACATGTTAGGTTTCAATCAAACCCTAGAAAACGACTACTCACACATATTGAAATTAACAACAACAACAACAATAAGATTAAAGGAAAGCATAATTAAAAGAGTAAAGGGAAGAAATAACAATAGTGTGATTTGGGTCTGAATAATACTCTTGATAGTAAGGAAAATAAATCTTCGATCCGATGAACAATAAGCGTCGTACTCTTGAAACTAGAAGTGCAGAAAAATATTGAAAGCTTAGATAAAAGTTACAAAGGCTCAACTAGGTATAAATACCTATACTACGTCAAAAATGACCTTCCAGAATCTAAGTAAGAGAACGGAATTTCAAATAACCGTCCTCAAAAGACCTTTCAGAACGGGTCAATAAATAACCGTTCTTAAAATGTAAATCCAGAAAAAAAAATTCTATCTTTTAGAACGATTTTGTGGGAAAACCGTTCTGAAAGACTCAGAACCAAATCTTTAAGAACGGTTCCCACAAAAACCGTTCTTAAAGATTGGCTTTTAGAACGGTTTCTGTGAAAACCGTTCTGAAAGGACATGTTTAATAATCCGTCCCCCTCCCCCTTCTTCATCATTTTGTGTTCTTTGTTCTTCGCGGCCGACGACGACACACGACTTCAACCTAGAAGAAAAAAAAACGACTTCAACCCAGAAAAAAAAAATCTCGCCCATTATTTACAAATCAATAATCCCCATAATATATTACCCAATTCATTAGTTTAGCTATTCTTCTCAAGGTTGTAGTAGTGGAAGATTTTTATCCCTAATTGAGTTGATAGAAGATTGTTACTACAAATTGGGGCAACCATATTCCCGCGATCGGAATTCGATTTGGGCATCAATTTTCCGGCGACTAGCCTACTAATAGGTCAATTATCAATCTCCAATTCAATAGCAAGTAAGTCTTTTATCTAGCTTTTGTTTTTTAATTTCTAAATTAAAGTAGCTAGTTAGGTTTTAGGTTAATTTGCTAGTTAAATTTTAGGTTAAGTAGGTAGAAGAACTTTAGAATGTAGGTTGCCCATCATATGTTGAGTTGGTGTTTGTGATTTAGAACGGTTCTTAGAAGAAACGTTCTCATATAAAGGCCTATTATTGTATATATATTTGTTTTTTGGATTTTTGTTCAAATTTGTCGTTTTGTAAGTATGATAGGATAAGAGAACGGTTTTGCAAAAATGTGTTCTCTAAGGTATTAGATTGTTTAGTTATGCTAGGTAAACTAGTACTAATTCAAAAATGGCCTTGCATATGCGTACTTATCGATATAGTAAGTGTAATATTGTTGTATTAATACAAATGTCGCGGTGAATATTATGTTAATTTATGATTATAGATATGGATTTGCACGATCGCAAATGTATAACAACATCAAAGATAGGTGACAAAGAATATGAAGATGGAATTCTAAGATTCTTTGCATTTGTTGAAAAAAATTGTAAATATCTAAAGAATGTGTGTTGCCCTTGTTGGAAGTGCCATAATATGAGGTGGTTTTCTTGGCAAACTGTAAAGATACATCTGAGAAAGTCAGAGTTTGATTCGGCTTATGTGAGATGGGTTTTTCACGGGGAATCAAATGGTGGTGGTGAACCTAGTATTCATTCTAATGTTCACAAAGATATTAATGTGAATGTTAATGAAACTTTTGTTCAACAAGTACATGTGAATGATATAGAGCAAGATATGGATGTGCGATTTGAATACAATGATGATAATAAGGAGTTTGATGATGAGACCAATGAGGTTGATAATGATGTTGTTAATGAGGTTGATGATGATGTTGTTAACGAGGTCGATGATGCCGACATTAGTGGAGATGACCCAGAAATGATAAACAATTTATTGAATCAGAATGAAAAAAGTTTGTACAAGGGTTGTAAAAAATACACCAAATTGTCGGCTGTTCTAAAATTCTTTAATTTAAAAGCGACAAATGGGTGGAGTGATAAAAGTTTTACTGATTTGTTAGAGTTGTTGAATGATATGATGCCCGAAGGAAATACCCTCCCTACTCGTACATATAATGCAAAGAAGATGCTGGTTTCAATGGGTTTAGGTTATAAAAAGATACATGCTTGTCCAAATGATTGCATCTTGTATCGCAATTATTACGAGAATGAGATAAATTGTCCTATTTGCGGTGCTTATCGCTATAAGGAGAATCGACATGGGGTCCGGCCAAAGTATTGTGGTATTTTCCAATAATACCAAGATTAAGAAGACTTTTTGCAAATCGAGAGGATGCAAAGTGGTTGACATGGCATAAATCAGGAAAGGATAGAGAAAATGATGGTAAGTTGAGGCATCCGGCTGATGGAGCTCAATGGAAGTTTATTGACTCCGAATATTCTGATTTTAGTACAGAGCCAAGAAACTTACGCCTAGCTTTGTCCACCGATGGGATGAATCCGTTTGGCAATTTGAGTAGTACTCATAGTACTTGGCCCGTGATATTGGTGACTTACAATTTGCCTCCACACCTATGCATGAAACGGAAGTATATGATGTTGCCTTTGTTGATATCCGGGCCTAAACAACCTGGAAATGACATTGATGTATACTTGGCCCCTCTTCTTGAAGACTTGAAATTGTTGTGGAATGAAGGTGTGCAGGTTTTCGATGCGCATGCAGGAAATTCATTCAAGTTAAGAGCATTATTTTTCAACACTTTACAAGATTTTCCTGTTTATGGAAATCTCTCGGGATATTGTGTGAGAGGGGGTAAGGCTTGCCCTATATGTGAGGACGATGCTGATATCTTTCGTCTCAAAGAAGCAAACAAAAATGTTTATCTCGATCATCGTAGGTTTTTATTTAAAATCATAGATATCGTAGATTTAGAAAGCTTTCAATGGGCGGACCGAGCACCGGCCTAGTCCTAGGAGGTTGTCTGGATCAGAAGTCTACGATAAAGTGAAAGACCTACCAATCATGCACATATGGCAAGAAAGGTAAAAAGTCTAAAAACGAAAGAATCACAATTGGGTATAAGAAGCGATCCGTGTTTTTTGAACTCCCTTATTGGAAAGATTTGTGTGTTAGACATTCTCTTGATCTCATGCACACAGAGAAGAACATGTGTGAAGCTTTTTTGAGTAATTTGTTGAATATTCCTTCGAAAACCAAAGACACTGTTCAAGGAAGGAATGACATGATTGCGTTATATGAGGTAAGAACTGAATTGAAGCCACAATTGATAGGGTCGAAATACTTTCTACCTCCGGCTGCCCATACTCTCTCAAAAAAAGAGAAAAGAGCATTTTGTGAGTGCTTGAAGGGAGTTAAAGTTCCGGAAGGGTGTTCATCTAATATCAGTAGTCGAGTTTCTTTGCAAGATTTGAAACTTGTAGGTATGAAATCTCATGATTGTCATACGCTAATGCAACAATTGTTGCCGGTGGCTATCCGTTCTATTATGCACAAGAAGGTTCGTTGTGCTCTAACAAATATTTGTTTGTTCTTTAATGCCATTTGTAGTAAAGAGATTCCCGTCAATGAATTGGACACCTTGGAAGAGGGTGTTATATTCACTTTGTGTCAGCTTGAAATGTATTTTCCTCCTTCCTTTTTCGATATTATGGTTCATTTGCCTGTTCACTTGGTAAAATGGGTGAAAGAATCTGGTCCGATATATTTGACATATCAATATCCTTTTGAGAGACTGATGAAGATTTACAAAGATTATGCAACCAATAAAGCTTCTCCGGAAGGATGTATTGCGGAGCGTTACATCATTGAGGAGGCGCTTTCTTTTTGCTATGAGTTTTTGTCAAATGCTGAACGTATCGGTTTAGCTAAGCCTCGTCACATTGATAGAATGGAAGGTAAAGGGATCAGTGGTCACAAGAACATCCAGCTTACTTCCGAAGAAAAACATATGGTCCATACTTCTGTTCTAAACAATGATCCTGACGAGGACCTTCTTGCTTACTTCGAGAACCATAAATTGTATTTGAGGGAAAACAATCCGAGCAAAAGTGAAATGTGGATAGAGCAAGAGCACCATCGAAAGTTTTCTACTTGGTTCAAGAATGAAATTTTGAATGAAGACCCTAAATATGTTTCTGATCATCTCTTTACTCTGTGTTTTGGCCCAAGTGCACAAGTGTCATCATATTCTGGCTATGCAATTAATGGCTACACATTTTATACAGTAGCTCAAGACGCTAAAAGTATAATGCAAAATAGTGGTGTATCTCTTGAATCAGTGGCAATGCACTTTGCTAGTGTAAAAGACAAGAATCCAAAATAAGCTTCTATGCTCTATTATGGGAAAATCGAAGAGATATGGGAAATATTTTACCAATGTATTCGGATTCCAATATTTAGATGCAAGTGGGTTGACAATAATAATGGTGTAAAAAAAGATGCTCCATTTACGTTGGTGAACTTTGAAAAACTCGGTTATAGAGATGAAGAGTTCATAATGGCTTCCCAAGCTGTACAAGTCACTACTACATTAATGAACTAATGCAACGAGTCTAACGCAACGGTTTATGAATAGGCGTTGCATTTGCTTGTTTATGGAAACTTTATTCTATCTATTACTAGCTATTGCAACACTAAATGGGTTGGGCGTTGCATTTGAGGACTGACGTTGCCTTTGGCTCAAGGGAAACAAATTAAAATAAAAAAAAGACCCGCTAAATTTTTTGGCCACTTACCCTCCAAAAAAAAAAAGAACAAAAAAAGAACAAAAAGAAACCTCTCGAACATCCTCACTTCTCCCTGAAATCCTCTCTCTCACTTCTCACTTCTCCCGTCTCCCTGGAATCAAACCAACGCCACTCTCATCACCTCCTTCACCTGAAATCACTTCTCGCCACTCTCTAATCCACTCTCAACCCAGAAATTGATTTGAGCGAAACTTTCTTTACCCAGAAATGACCTAAATTGATTTGGGCGAAAATTATTCTACTCAGAAACGACCTAAATTTTCGACGAATTCGTTCTGAAACTTTTGGGTAAGTATTTGTTTTCCTTATTATTCGTTTGTCATTCTTTTCAGGAATTAATTAGGTTTTATTTGTCATTCTTTTCTGGAATTAAGTAGGGAAAAACTAGGTCGTTTTTCTGGGTTTATTAGGGAAAAATTGGGTTGTTTTATGGGTTTGGTATGATGGTAATGAGGGTGATTGGCTCGTTTTCGTAGAAATCTAGATATGTCGTAATTTGGGGTTGTTTAGAGATGATATGGCCCCTAGTTTATCGCATGTTACAACGTGAGTTGAGTGAATAAACCGTAAGTGATAAGATGACACATGCCCAAATTGTCGAGAAAATGTCAATGTATATTGGATTGAGATAAAATAATTAAAGTAGAGATTAATGTTAGTGGGAGAATCTGCTATAAAATTAGATTTGGATGTATTGAATAATCACAAGTTGAGTTTGTCGATACTTTGTACTTTGGAAAATTGATTGGATGTATTGAATCTACTTTGTACTTTGCAAAATTAATTGGAATGTTATCTTGAGCTTGGATGCACTATACAAAAATTGAACTACACTTGAATTGAGATAGATTTGACGATTGGTTCATCACCTGTATGGTAATCGCACAACGAATCTCACAACGTTATGACAATTTCTTGATCATGAAGCAATTTTTTTTACGATGCCCTTACTAAGGGCTGTATGAGATGGTGATGAAGTTGGGTTGTTCTTGAGAGAAAGGGGGGGTTACGACAACGATTTTGGCGTATTAGTCCTTGTACCAGGAGCTTAATTGTACTCCTATACATATGTAATATATCCCTCCTGGCGTGACCTCTTTCCTTTTGTTCCATGCTGCTTATTTTTGCTGCCTCTTTAAACAATAATGCTTCCCATATGCCCTTAACTCACTCTTGATCAATGCTATAGTATGAACCATGAGAGAGATGCTAAGCTAATAGTGTTGGTTTGATGGAATGCCTTGGAGGTATAAGTGCATAATGGTTTGCTAATGCTTTAGATTATCCTAAGAGCATGGAGAAAACTTTATTGATATGTTGAATGGAGTGTTAATGTTCGTGTTGTCGGACACTTGGTACATCAGCTTCATTGGTTCATTGCTGCTCTCGATGCCATCGGCATTAACTACCTTTACATTGGCTGGGGCCTTGATGGTAATAGCGTCTACTCTAATGTTATTACATTTTCATTTTCTTTCTGCAGTAGAAAATAAAGCTGATGTATATTGAAATGCCCAGTATGTCGAGTTCTTTTTGTGCTTGCTCTCTCTTCAATAATGTAAAAGAACATTAGTATGATGTATATTGAAAGGGCCAATATGTCCAGTCTTTTTAAGATACTAAAACTTGAATACATACGCGTTGCTTGTGACTATCAGCTTTTATACTCTATTTAGTGGTCAATTTGTTTTGAAACTTGATAAGAGATCGTTCTATAAGTATGGTTTGAGAGAGAAAAAGTTAGGGACAAGATATCAGTTCATTACTATAACTTAGATTCATTTCTTTGGTTATTTTGTGTGTGATTTTCATTATTAAATGGTGAAACCTACCTGATATGGTCGACTTATGGAGCTGAAAAGGGCTATTACTGAGGTATTTGTGGATTTGAGTGTCTTGATAAATGGTAATTTTCTTGGTCGTAGCTGAATCATGCTCTAACATCGATTCGACATGTTAACAAGAATTATGTAGTTACTCTTGGCTCTACATTGGGGGTATGAAACATTATTATTAGAGATCTAGAGTTTCTCCCAAGTTTCCGTGAAGTGCAAATTTCTAAGGCGATACTTTATTTTGCAGTCACTTTCTCATATCACATGGATGCTTCCATGGAAGACTTACTTGATGCCCGAGATCGGAGAATGCTAGGTATTTGAATATGTTTAATTATTTTGACCCTGTGACAACTTTACACTCCAAGGCATGTTGCTAATCTTGCTATACCTACGCTTTTTGATGACTACTGAACCCTAGGTGAGGCAGCATAGGCTCCCTTCGAAATGAGCAAACGATTGCTCTTGGGTGTGTTTATTTTTTATATTGTCTTGTTTTATTATTTATCCCTGAGAATCATCTTTTCTCCCCGCATTAACAAATGAGTAATTTAAGGTTTGAAGCCTCATGACGTGCACTGCTGAGGTTAAACACTTGTACGATGCCTTTCATGAGGCATTCAAACGTGTCATGCCTATTCACCCTGCATTTCCTGAAGCTCTAGATCTTGATCAGACTATGCTACAATTTGTTATGCCTAGCCGAGAGAAGAAGCATAAAGGAAGGGGAGACTGATCCCTGATCCTTGATGGCGCCACCATAGTCGTCTGTGCGACCACCTAGCCAGCTTCATCTTCCTTACTGTAACTCTCTCTCTACCCTTACTTCTTTCGGTATTAATAAGTATTGTTATTGTTCTATTTTTTGGTTGCAATCCTGAGCAATTAGTTAATTAAGCCAAGGATTTAACTAGTTAAGTTTATTTGGGATGATTGTTGTTGGTGGTACATAAACCATTGGATGAGGGCAGTGAATCTTGTGAAATAGGGAGTGTTTCTTAAGTATCGTCTAGCATGTCTTTGTTTAATTGGTGATTTCATTTTGATGAAATGGTGGTTTCCAGCATCCATAGTTATGGTAGAATTGTTCAGGAAAGTCGTAGTGGTCCAAGTCTAATTAGTGATAATTGTTATTGTAGAGGAAATTTGTGACGTGGTGTGTTGTACTGTGCTCACAGTCTTTCAAGGTACGGAGTTTTGTAAGATTCTCTCAAATGCCCGAGTAAACAATAATGTCTACTGATGTTCATGTTAACAAGTCGAACTCTTTCTGAATCATTATAGAAGTATAGAAGGCTATTAGCTCAACAGGTAGAGCTCTGTGCAAAACTGCACAAGTGTGTGGGTTCAAATCCCACATAGCCTACATAAGGGAGTATTAATTATGTTTATAAATTTATATGAAAAAATTAAATTTATGGTACCGTTGCAATAGGCTATAGTAGTGTGTTGTGTTCTCTAGTGGGCGTTGCAGTAGCCTTGTTGCATTTGATAGGCAAATGCAACGCTTCCTAGAGGCTAATGCAACACTTGATTATGGGCGTTGCCTTAGACCCCAAATGGCGTTGCATTAGGTCTAATGCAGCGCGAGAGAAAGCAACGGGAAACATGTGTTGCATTAGATCAAATGCAACGCATATAGCCCCTAATGCGACAAATTTTGGGTTGTTGCATTAGGTCACTTATGTAGTAGTGAGTGTTTTATGTCACTGATCCATGTGATAAAAAATGGTCGGTTGTTTTATCTACGAAACCTAGACATAATAAGGTTCACGAGTACGAAGATGAATCAATATTTAAGGGTTTAGATTCTCCAACACTCGTTGATGAATCTAATAATAATGATTCATTGGAATACGTACATGACGATCATGTTGAAGGAGCTTGGGTAGATGCCGCTTCCGTTCACGGAAAAAGAGATTCAACTTCACAATCGAATAAACGCGTGCGTAGAGTTGTACGTAGTTTAATTTAATTTAATTTAATTTATTATCATTTTTAGTTATAAACTTATATTTTCGTTAACACATGATTTTTGAAGCTATTTTAAATTTTTTTTTTTATCTATCTAATAAATTTGTCAATGTTAATGTGTTTGTAGGTTGATGACTTGAGGGATGACGACTAGAAGGAGAAAATCAAGCGGTAGAACTACCGATGATGGAGGTGAGTCGGAAGGTGAGAGAGGTCCGAGTGTGCTTTTGCAATGTGCAAGGGCCTTACAAGAGAAGAGACCTATTCTTTTGGAGTGGAGTAAGGATCGGATACTTCCTATGGGGACACACAGTTCCAATTTCAGTTCTTGAATAGGAATAATTACTCGTACACACGTGCCTTCCAATTTGAGGAAATGGAAAGACCTAAACAAAGCAACCGCGAGGCGAATATGTGAAGACATTGAAGTAAGTTAGAAACATCTTTTTACCTATTATATAATTCCTATTAGATAGGCACTTATCATTAACTTTTAATGATATGTAATTGTATTTGCATTATGTAGGGTGCTTTCTTTGTTCCTGAAGAACGTAAAGGTCATTGGATTCTATGTGAGGCCGCTGTACATTTCAAGAGATGGAGATGTACCCTTCACATCCATCATATTTATATATATGACAAGGAGGACAAGAAACACACAAAGAGGTTAGGAATAAATAAGGTGAAATCCGATTGTTATGAGCAAATCACTCAAGAACAATGGGATGACTTTGTTGAATATCATACCTTCGAAGCATTTCTAGTAAGTGATATATGACTCATATGTCCTCATTTTCAAGTGATTCTTGCCCTGCCGTCTCCTACTTTTGATGATTTTATAGTTTTTTTCCCGCTCTTTTCATATATATTTTTATCTTGGCTCATTTCAATGCCAGTTTGCAAATTCTAATGCATTTTCTATTTTGTACGAGAATCGGGTTCTGCGGTGTGTTTTTGGCTTTTGTAGGGGCACTTACGGAGCATGTTGGAGCGGAACCCGAGGCATTGGAGAGTCAAATAGCGGAGATAGTTATTAGAGCGGGACCCTAAGCACGGGAATCGAGAGTAAGGGATGATGATAAAACTTTGGAAGCAAAGAGAGGGCAAACACATGAGTTGAAGACTCTTCGCGCAAGGGGGTAACTTCAAACGGTCATATCTCAAGCTTTAGAGAAGATATTGAGATAAATCGCGTTGGATATGAAAGTTTATCTCGTTTCCTTTCCAATGACGTATTATAAGCCCAATTTGACCAAGAAATGAGTGAGATATGGCCTTCCAAAGTCAAGTGTGCGCGTCAGTTTTTGGCCGCTCGGTCGTACGCTCGCCGAGCGGATGGCCGAGCGTATAACCATCCGAGGGCATCCCGCCGAGTGGAGCCATCCGCTCACATCCACTCGGCCGAGTGGATGGCTCCACTCGACGAGTGGATATATATACTCGGCGAGCGACTGGCCGAGTGGAAGCCCAGATTTCGCCATTTGCCACGTTTTTCCATTTTGTCTTTTGAACAACTATATATACTCACATACCCCTAATAGTGGGGGGACTTTTCATTTAATACTTACATCTCGCTCCTCTAGTTTTGAGCTTTGTTTTCTCCACCATTGTAATTCTTACATCTTTTCATCTTTCATTTCAATTTGTTCAACATTTCCACAACAAATCTCAAATTTCATTATTAATATAGTTCAAGTCTTATTTCATTCATCTTCTCTCTTTATTACTTTTATTTGGGTAACAATCATTTCTCCCTTTTACTTATTGTCATTTATTTTGTTTTAATTATTGTTAATTCATGTTTATTAGTCAATTAATTAGATTTGTTTTCCAAGTTTGAATCTTTACTCAATTCTCATGTTTAGTATCATGTTTAGGGTTCTATTAATTGTGATTAGTGCTAGTTTAGCCATGTGTGAGTAGTTTCTATAGCTAGGGGTGAGGTTAATGGGTTAAAGTTGTGAACTTTATGTTTAGGGGGGTTGTCTAATGGTTATTACTTGAAACGCATGCTACTTTATCACCTTGTCTAATGTTTTAACGATTGTTAAACATAGATGACGATTTGTTTTACTTATTATTCCTTTTTAATCAACATGGGAGACTTGAAATTGAAATTGGCTGATTAGACTTGGAATTATTGATTAATTGAATGAGAATGAATTAATTAGTAATTAGGCATTGGTTAACTGATTGATAGAGAATTAACCCTTCTTTTTGGCCTTGATAACTTGTTAGTGTGCATGATTAGGCTCAATTCAACCTCCTAAAGTAAAGACCCCAACTTTAGACCCGTGAACCTCTCTAAACCCTAGCGCCGTCATTATTTATCCAAACTTGCGTTTTCATTAAATTCGCTACTAGTTTGTTTGTTTGAATCGTTAGTTAGTAGAAGATAGTAAATAGTTTAGACTAAATCATTAATTCTTGATTTTATTAGACTAAAATTAGGACATTATTGATAGACAATCACCCTCTGTCCTCGTGGATTCGACCCTACCTATACTAGGATGATTAGACTCGTTTGGAACATGTTTTCGGTGTGTCAAATTTGGCGCCGTTGCCGGGGGCGGTGTTGTTTAGTGATTGATATCGATTTTTGTTTAAGTTTAGGACTAATCATTGTTACTTGTTATAATGTGTGTGTATGGTGCCATTTGGCACATGATACTAACTTGTTTATCGAGTTTTTTCACAGGATAATAGAATATTCTTGAAAAATGAACATTTTCTATTTCCCTCAATTTGAACATAAATGTTTTCATAACTATTTTGCTAGACTTGATGCATGTATTGTTCAATGTGGTGTTAATGTTAAATATGGGAAATGTGTCATATTGTCTATGAGGGCATCAATGATGAGACGAGAGCAAGCGTTGAATATATGAGTGAGGGGAGATTCAATGTTGTGGATTATGATATGAGTTGGGAATTCTTTGGGTACCTTGCTCATGTAACTTCGGAATGTGAGATGTCCACTCAATATCATATATCCAACCAACAAAACTTTCATCAAGGCTTCCAAAATCCCCTTACTCCACAAGACGCTCTACTACAAACCACCTCCTACTCCAACATAGAAAATATGTGCAAACATTTAATGGAGTTGAATGAGAACTTAGTCAATTCTTTTAAAGTTTGTGAGAGTCACCTTGACACTATGGCTCAAACAACTTCCAATGGCCAAGTTAATTCTATAAGTTTGAGAAGCGATCTTAAGTCGATTTATGAAGACGAGACGAGAGAGGTGGAGATATTTTCTCAAACCCCTCAAGAGGAAGAGATTGAGGATGATGATGATGTGATCGTTGAGGAGCTCAAAGAAAAATCAAAAGGAAATTTCCAAGAGAAATCCCTGCATAAGAGTATATTCAATGTGTATGAACCTCAATGCATTTCTCATGAAACTCCCCTAGATGAATTTGATTGGGCACTCTATGGTAACCCATGTTTAGATGCATATGATGATGATTATTATGAGAAAGTGGATGAGGAGAGTGGTAGTGCAAGGATGATTTTGGTAGATGATGATATCTTTGATGAGGAGTTTGATAATGTGAGCAATGTCGACGTGGGTGAACCTCAAGACACATTATTTGGCAACCCCCTATATGAACTTGATTGTGCGGTTTATGACATTCCCCTCTTTGATAATTTGGTTTATGAAGATTTGATGTTTGATGACACATGGGAGGAGTCATTGAGTAATGCTGATGAGGGTGAAGTCTCAATAGGGGAGCATGAGAGGTTGAAGGAGGAACATCAAGAAGTTATCCTTTATTCAAAGGAGGAAGTTGATCTCTTGGATAATTGTGGAGAAAATGAATTGAGAGGAAGTTATAATGGTCCGAACTCTCCAAACTTCTTCAAGTTTTATTATGAATCCAAATAAGCTCATGAAGGTGATGACATACCAATGGGGTATATAGCTTCCTACAAGGCTCTCAAGTTGTGTCACACCTAATTTTCACAAGCATTGAAGATATTGTCATATGAATCGATATTAAGCATTTCAAATGACTTCTTCTCGTGTTTTGACAAGTTATTGCGTGCTTTGATGGGCACTTTAAATATCATGCTTTTGAAGTAATTGAGAAGTGAGTGTGGGAGAGAATTGAGGAGTTTTGAAGCCTACCAATTTGAAACTTCTCTCTTCAAATTGACCCATCCAAAACACATCAAAAATTCGACCAAATATCAAAATCTTTCCCTCTTCAAAATGTTCATCTTTCAAAAATCACAAAACCCGAACTTTTGACATTCATCAAATTTTCTCTTCTCAAATACCAAACTTCCACCACTCAAATCAAGCTACATTTCAAAGGGTTGTTTGGGAAGCCAAGGAGAAGTAGGATCCCATTATGGGAGTGAAATTTTGTTTACAAGAAGACGGGTGTTTGGTCCAAGAATTTCAAGACCAAGTTTCAGTACCAATGATATGAGGGTGATTTGAGCATATTTGAAGAAGAGGCAAGAAGGAAAACCAATTTTGCAACAAGAGATACCAAATTCATGGCAACAAAGAAAGCAAATCTCATCAAAAGGTAAAAAAAAAATTCTACTTTTGCTAATTTTTATTATGTTTTGAATTGTGGTGAAAAATTTGTTCATGATGATAAGAATATTACATTTGAGTTTGATGATGAGTTTCTTTCTCCCACCCTCCAATTTCACACCCTAAGTTTAGGCCAACGAGGACGTGACCTATGATTAGTGTGGGGGGAAAGTAGTATGGTGCATATGTTAATTGTCAATTGATGGTATGACTTGTTGTTGGCACTATTGATAATCATCATGTTTGTTGTTTTTGGTTATGGTGTGTAAGATAGTGTGCTAGTATAAGCTTTTTCTATGTCATATTTGCATATTTAGATGCATGATTTATGCTCCCATCCTCTTTGAGTAGAATGTTTCCTTATTGGGTATTCAATCCAAAATTTCCCTAAATCCAAATTTGCTCCCTCAATAAATCCAAATTCCAAATCACTTGTATATATTTATTTCATTTGTTTTGTCTTCCTTTGTTTTACTTCTTGTTTATTAAAAAAAAAGAAATCCAAAAATTGAGAAAATCCAAAAATTGTAAGAAAAATGTTAATAGCTTTGCTTTCCCCCTAACAATTTAGAGATTTTTCTAGTTTTCAACTTCTTAGGAAACTATGCCACTTAGACAATCCTTTTTGCGCCATTGCATTGTGAATAAGTGTTTTTCCCGCCTAATGTTTTGACTTTGAGGCTACTATTCCGATTAATTTGTTTTTGCCAATGTTGTGCGTTGAATGCTTGTCTGACTACTTCCCCAAGGTGACATTGTTGTGCTTGATAGTGTTTTTCTTCCACAAACACTTAGAAGGAGGTGTGACTGCCCCTACTTTGGCGCACCTCCGCCATTAATGAGGCTTTAACAAGCCAATTAGGAAATAAATTCCCTTTCAATACGAAATTTCAAAGAAAATCGGCAAGACTTGTATAAGTGGAGCCACCAAAAATTTACCCCCATCCCTCAATAAAGTGGTATACCTACACCCCTGGCAATGTCACACGAATAAGGTGTGAAATTCCCACCACCAATAAAACTTGGCAAGACCCGATAAAGGTGGAACCAATATTTCCAATTTTCAAAATGCACAAAAAAAAAAAAAATTTGCAAGTGAAAATCCTAAAAATTGATTTTCTTTGTTATCTAGTTTTGAAATGGGGACACCTTAGCCTCAGAAATTAATATTTGTTGCATAAACCACAAATTCTATACATATTCTAACATCTTTCTCCACAAAATTTTCAGTTGTCAAGCATGATTTTGGACGATCCTTAGCACCTATACTTGTAGGAGTCGGGATTTGGGGTCCACAAGACTAAACGCACACTTGAGGACCATCTCACCTCCCTCCATGCCTCTTTGTCAACATGTTAGGGGGGGTTAACCCTTGTGAGCAATATTTTAGTGGATTTGGTTGATTGTCTAGTGTATATAGTTACCTTTTTAGTTGAATTTAAGAATCAATTCTTTTGAGTTAGGGAAAGCCGAAAACCTCCTAGACTCCCATTTGGGCTAGGATGGCAGTCACTTTTGAGGGAATTGGCTTATTTTGTTTGGAATCAATCTACTTATTGTTTATGTGCTTAAATGACGTGATTGCATTCCAGATTTTCTCGCAAGACCCTCCTTGCCTCCCAAGGGGTGTCCATCCTCAAGGATACCCCGGAGTGGGATTTGGAGGGGCGCGGAGCACGCTAAAGCTCATTCGGCTATCATATAATAAAACGGTTATTTTGTTAGTTTATAGATTTGTGTTTTTTTATTGTAATAAAAGTGAGGCGTATCTAGTTGTGTCTTGATATTGATCCCATCTCCCCCTCTTTGCGTTGTGATTTGATTTGACTCACTCAAGGACGAGTAAGAGTTTAGTGTGGGGGAGTTTGATATATGACTCATATGTCCTCATTTTCATGCGATTCTTGCCCTGCCGTCTCCTACTTTTGATGATTTTATAGTTGTTTTCCCGCTCTTTTCATATATATGTTAACTTGGCTCAATTCAATGCCATTTTGCAAATTCTAGTGCATTTTCTATTTTGTACGAGAATCAGGTTCTGCGGTGTGGTTTTGGCTTTTGTAGGGGCACCTACGGAGCATGTTGGAGCGGAACCCGAGGCACTGGAGAGTCAAAGAGCGGAGATAGTTCTTAGAGCGGGACCCTAGGCACGGGAATCGAGAGTAAGGGGTGATGATATAAGTTTGGAAGCAAAGAGAGGGCAAACACATGAGTTGAAGACTTTTCGCGCAAGGGGGAACTTCAAATGGTCATATCTCAAGTTTTAGAGCATATATTGAGATAAATAGAGTTGGAGATGAAAGTTTATCTCGTTAGATTTGCAATGATATATTATAAGCCCAATTTGACCAAGAAATGAGTGAGATATGGCCTTCCAAAGTCAAGTGCGCGCGTCAGTTTTTGGCCGCTCGGCCATACTCTCGCCGAGCGGATGGCCGAGCGTATAACCATCCGAGAGGATCCCGCCGAGTGCACATCCACTCGGCCAAGTGGATGGCTCCACTCGACGAGTGGATATATCCACTCGGCGAGCGACTGGCCGAGTGGAAGCCCAAGTTTCGCCATTTGACACGTTTTTCCGTTTTGTCTTTTGAACTATATATACTCACTCACCCTAATAGTGAGGGGACTTTTAATTTTATACTAGATATTTTTAGGTTAATTTCAAAACGGGATCTAGTACCCTCTCTCTCCTCTAGTTTTGAGCGTTGTTTTCTCCACCATTGTAATTCTTATATGTTTTCATCTTTCATTTCAATTTGTTCAACATTTCCACAACAATACTCCAGTTTCATTATTAATATAATTCAAGTTTTATTTCATTCATCTTCTCTCTTTATTACTTTTATTTGGGTAACAATCATTTCTTCCTTTTACTTATTGTCATTTATTTTGTTTTAATTATTGTTAATTCATGTTTATTAGTATCATGTTTAGGGTTCTATTAATTGTGATTAGTGCTAGTTTAGCCATGTGTGAGTAGTTTCTATAGCTAGGGGTGAGGTTAATGGGTTAAAGTTGTGAACTTTATGTTTAGGGGGGTTGTCTAATGGTTATTACTTGAAAAACATGCTACTTTATCACCTTGTCTAATGTTTTAACGATTGGTAAACATAGATGACGATCGATTTTTCTTATTATTGCTTTTTAATCAACATGGGAGACTTGAGATTGAAATTGGCTAATTAGACTTGGAATTATCGATTAATTGCATGAGAATGAATTAATTAGTAATTAGGCATTGGTTAATTGTTTGAGAGAGAATTAACCCTTCTTTTTTGGCCTTGATAACTTGTTAGTGTGCATGATTAGGCTCAATTCAACCTCCTAAAGTAAAGACCCCAACTTTAGACCCGTGAACCTCTCTAAACCCTAGCGCCGTCATTATTTGTCTAAACTTACGTTTTCATTTAATTAGCTACTAGTTTGTTTGTTTGAATCGTTAGTTAGTAGAAGATAGTTAATAGTTTAGACTAAATCATTTATTCTTGATTTGATTAGACTAAAATTAGGACATTATTGATAGACAATCACCCTCCGTCCTCGTGGACTCGACCCTAGCTATACTAGGATGATTAGACTCGTTTGGAACATGTTTTAGGCGTGTCAGTAAGTTTGAAAAATTAAATCATCCTATATTTGATAATTTAGATTATTTTTATATTATATTTATTGCTCATACTTATTACGTTTTGTTTTTTTTTTTTTACAAGAAAAAAAGCAAGAGCGGAATTGACAATATTAAAGAGAAGAAATCACTGTATTATGGGTCTCAAAAAGGGTATATCAGAATCAATGAGGAGATTGTAAGTAACTATATAGTTTGATTAATTAAAAGGCTTATCTTTGATTATATATATATATATATATATATATATATATATATATATATATATATTGTTAATTATAACTATCATTTATTTTCAATTTTGATTAAGGTCGAAGGTTGTGCAAAACAAGGGATCGAGATACAAGATGTAACTAGATATCTCACATGGCTAAAAGGACATTCGAGAAAAAAAAGACGAAATGACCGATTATGACAAAGAAATTGCCAAAGAAATAGTAAGAATAAACATTTATTTTTCGATCAAAAATTAAACTTATTTTTTGTGCTTAAAACTTTTCCACATTAATAATAATAATAATAATAATTTTTTTTTCCTGTAATTACGCAAGGTTGGAAAAAGAGGCTAAGGAAGGAAAGTTTATTCCTCAAGGCCGAAATGATATTTTGGCAAGTGCGGTTAAGAAGCGTGACCATCCGGGACGTATTCTAGGCATGCCTACGAGTCTCACCCTTTCCAATGTCTTTGGTAGACAAAAAAAAACGGACTTCGGAACTTAAGTTGGACGAACAACTTCATGTTACCCAAGATAAACTCAATTCAACTTTAAATAAGGTTGATGTATTAGGGCATATTGTTATGTATATGGGTGATGGTGTGCTTAGTCAAGTGCAAATGGAGTTGTTGTCTAAAGTTTTTCCGGTTAGTTCTCAATTTTCTGGAAATCGTGATGATATGGAGGAAGAAGTAGCCGGTATTAACTCAAAAACTCCTCAAAATCAAGTGGATGATGCTTATCATCATACTTCATCACCTCATATGCAATTTCAACAAAGTAGTCCGATTGTTACTCCAAAGACATCTCATTTTGTAGATCCCGGGCATGACATAACATTTGATTTATTTATTCATATATAATCGTATGAAAAGTAATTTTTTTTTATAATATTGAATTGAGATGCACATGTTAATTGTGTTTTGGGAATGGACGGAGTGTCTATTTTTATCGCCGAAGACAGGGGACATAGTGGCGGAGGGGAAGGCTAGGAATAAAGATCCAAGAAGCACGGTTCCCATCTGTGCACATTGCATGCCTCTACCTGATAAGTGTAAAGAAGTGATTATACTCAGAGATATCGTGCCACATGAACCATTGCCATATCCCAACTCAGAGTTAACTTTTGTTAGTCAAGCCGTAAACATCCGAACTATATGGCCTATTGCATATATTTATCCCAAAGATTATTATAAGGTAATTTTATATTCTTTTTTCTATATGTTTATCTTGATTATAAGTTTTTTTTTTAAAATTAGTTGATAGGTTGAAGTCATTTATTATTATGGGTTTTTTTGTTTTATTATTCGTTATTAGGCGGCGGAAGAACCATCCAAGAAAACTTGTCCGTCCTCCGGAACTAAACCTACTCGTGATCCATTCCAAAAGTTGACTGTTGAGGAGAAAAAGAAGATCGTGAGGACGATTTTGGTAAAAAAAACCCTTTGGAGAGATTCTTTGAAAATAGTTAAGGCGGGGAATAATGAAATGAAGGAGATTCCTATTCCTGAGCATGTGGCACACAATGAGCAAATAGCATATATTGGTTGGGAAGAGATGCAAGAATGGTGTCTTCAAAACGAAATTCAATCTACTCATATGATCATATTCATGAGGTAAGAATTGGCATATAATAGTTCTTATCTTTTCATTTTATACTTTTCTAAATTCATCACATGCATAAATTCCCAATTTGTATATATACTTATATGATATATGTATGATAGGTAATTGCACAATATGGCCACCCAAAATGGGACAATTCATTGCTATGGGTTTTTGGATCCAAGTATGTTGTCCCCAATTAATGTTGCAAGCAACGAAACACGTGTGGCTTATATTTTAAAAGCATTTCAATGTACATCATGTCTAAGTGGTGGTAAATTGTTCTTTGCTCCTTATAATGAAAGGTATCTTTTGCATTTTTGTAACACATTTTAATTAGTTATTCTATTTCCGGCCATGAATGTGTATTGTTTCATAACTATAGTGCACATTGGATGCTTGCGGTGGTGAATCCCGGAGCGCGGATTGTTTATTGGTTAGATTCCGTCAATACAAGAGATGAACCCCCACAATTCTTATTTAATCTACTAGCCAAGTAAGTTTTATTTTTATCTATTATTTTAATTTCGAATTTATCACTACAATGTTATATGATAAGAACTTGAATATAAACTTATAATGTGTATGTAGGAGCAACAACATATTCCAAAGTGCTAATCCTCTTCCGAGTCTTGAAAATTCCTCAAAGTTAAGATGGACGACGGTGACTGGTAAATCAATTAACTTGTTGTCTTTTATTTTTCACTTAATTTTTTATCTATAACATTTTTATATGGAGTAATTAACTTTATTTTGTGATTTAATGTAGGTCCCTCGACAACCTTTAGGATCAGTGGATTGTGGCTACTATGTGTGTCGCTATATGAAAGAAGTAGTTGAAACGGGCAAAAATTTCATTCCCAAATCGGCAATTATGAAAAACTACTAACTTTCATAAATTTAGATTTTTCTCAACAATTAATTTGGAATCCTCTCACAATAGTTTGTGATTGTTGACTATAGTTTTGTGTTCTTTTGTAATATGTTATCAAAGACCGTCCGCTATCCTACTTCGATAAGGAAATTGATGAAGTGCGAGACATATTGGCCGACATTGTTCTTCGGGTTGGTCAAAACGATGATGACATCATTTAGCATGCGTATATAAGGTAATTTAGTCATATGTAGTATCGGATAGTTAACTACCTTAGCTTGCATGCTTATGGTAGTTGATAGAGAACTTAGATTTTATAGGATGGTAGGGAAACTTGGATTTGTAGGTTGGAAAACTTTTGGATTTTGTAGATTGGACAACTTGGATTTTGTAAGATAGCAATGGTGATGGTTTGTTGTATATGTAGTAGTTGTTAGATGAATTGGTGTTGCACATTGCTATTGTATTTTGGAGTATGAGAATGGAGTAGAAGATTGTATTGGGTGATTTGTGGAGCATTGCTATTTTTTCATGCAGGTTGTAGTCGGCGGTCCGCGTTGTTTTTTTGGCGGACCGCCAAAAATATTTCTGGATGGAGCACTGTAAATTGTTCCTAAAAAAAAAAATAGACCTAAGAGAACGGTTCTCATAGGTTCCCTTCAAAAATCGCGCCAGCAAGGGGATCTTAAAAAGATTTCTAATTAGGGATCGATACACCGAGATATTAACAATAACACCTTTCTCTGCACTACTACAGAATGCCTCATACACATCGGACTTTTTTCGTAATAGACATCAGATTGTCGTTGGACGTTAAGTCGGTTGACGTCTATTGAAAATAAATAGACATCGGATTTTTGTCCGATGTGCATCTGCTTTTTACACACCGGTTTTTAAAAAAAATCTGACCTCTATTTGTTGAATAGACATCAGAGTTTTTGATAAAACCGAACAAATAGACATCAGAGTTTTCAAGAAACTGATGTCTGTACAAAACTTTATACATCAGTTTTTTCGAAAGCCCGATGTCTATTCATCCAAACAAAATTAAAAAAAAAACCCATTACTATTATTCGAAAGAATATAATCTTAGTAGACCAAAACTGAAGGATTTGTGCATGACCAAAATCACAGTATTTCTTAAGATTGAATATGAAATTACAAATCTTCGAACAAACAAAACAAGATAGTCAAGGGAACAAAATTATTGATCTACAATGAGATAAGAACAAACAAATATAATTACAAAAAATATCAAAATTATTTTAGAATAAGATGAATATCTGGCACCCTTGAGACCAAAGCAAAGAACTTGAATTCCTGACAACAAAAAAAAACATTGTATAAAATTACCATTAAAACAAAATGTAACAACAATAAGAAGATCTGCATGCAAGAAAGAAATGCATGCACCATTTTCGTTGGATCCAAACACAAAAGTGATATCATGATGAAGAAGCAATATCATGAAACAAGAAAGGTAAACAAATTTTTTCTTAAAATCTCTTCACTTATTATTTGCATGTGCCTAATTTCTCAAGATCTTAAAAAAAATACACCTAAAAACTTCTTCAAGAGCAGATAAACGAGATTCAAACAAAAGTAAACAAGTGATACCTTCAAAATAATCAGATTTGAATAGAAGTAAACCGCAACATTAAAAATCTTGATATGGTAGGGGTTATAAAAGTAATACCTAGATTGAATTAAACCACAACAAATGAAACTTTATATGAATGAAGTAAACTGCAACATTAGATTTGGATGGAATTAAACCACAACATCAAAATCTCGTGTTTTTTAAAGTAGGAATTGAATGAAGTTTATATATGTTCCAAGAGATGAGGGGGGAATAATAGAGCTTGTGATTCAGAGAGTTAGAAAAACAAGAGAGAGAAAATAATAAACCAAGGGATGAAGGAGGCTGAGAGTCGGGAACTAACAGGAGAGAGAAAAAAAGCTAAGGCTATTAGTATTTTATTAGGCCACGACTCATGAGTACAAAACATCGAATTTCTAAAAAAAAAAATAGTTGGAATACATATATACATCAGTTTTGCAAAAATATATGATGTCTAATCGGCGATAAACAAATCAATTTTCTTAAGAAGACTGGCGTCTATTATTAGACATCTGTTTTGTCAATAAAACTGATGTCTATTATTTGACCTTAGTTTCAAAATTGTCACCGGTCCCCTATACACATCAGTTTTTTAGTAGTGTGATGTCTATGCTTGTTTTTGTAGTAGTGCTGCAATCTCATGGGGATGTTTTGTTTCTGCCTCTTCGTTATTTTGGCTACAATAACCATCTACGATCCATGAATTGGTGAACGAACTTGGAGCGAATCCTGCATAAGCATGTCTAGAAGCACCTCTTGGCACTATCTATCTCTAATGTCTTGCAAAAGCCGTGTATTAGAGCTTTAATCCACTTTCCAACATCTTGTTTTTCATTCTTAAGGCAGACTGCGGGTCTCCTACCTTACAGTAAGTGTTAATCAATGTATTGCAAGTGATATTTTCAGGTTCAAGCTTCTTCTCACTCATCTCATTTAAGATCTTGTTAGCATCCCTTATCCTACCTAGCTAGCTCACACGGCTTGCGAATGGTTGAGTTATAAGTAACAACCCCTGGGCAAGCCTCCATCACATGGCGCAATCTCAATGCTTCCTCAATATCATTTGCTCGACAATATCCATCAATCAAAGTGATGCGTGTATGTCACAATATTAGGACTGACACCTTTAATTTCCTTTAAAAGCCTCGAAGCATCCCTAATCTTATTACATCCCCCACAATAACTAAATATTAAGCTATTATACGTCACAATATATGGCGCCACACCTGCCTTCTCCATCCTATCTTGAACCACCAATGCTTCATATTGCTTACTGTAATAGCCCGATCCACTGCCCGTCGCAACACAACCCAATAAGATGGGAAGTCACCTCTTAGGCCCAAATATCCTCTCGTGGGCTCTAAAAGGTGAAGGCCTTGTTGGTAGTATGATGGTAGGAATCTATAAACTGATCATATGAGCTTTATTCTCCCAATGTGGGACAAACCAACTCCATAATCCACTTTCCAAATTCCGTAGTGTTACACTTATACTTCCTCACATACAAAGAAATCATCGAATTATAAGTGAATACATCCGGCACTACACACTTCCTCTTCATTTCACTCAACAACGCTTCCGCCTTCTCCACCTCACCAGACTTGCAACAACCATGAATTAACACATTATACAAATAAAATTTGGAAACACCCCAAGTTTCAACATACTCCTATACATCTTCCACATGGTGGCAGTCAACCCCACCTTCACAAGCGATTTCAGAAGCGCAGTGCAAGCAGGCAAATGGGGCCTAATCCTATTAATGTTCATACGCTCAAACACTTGAATTGCATCCCATTTTCCAATCATATTCAAGAGAATGTTTATAACCAACCCAACAATCATTAAATTTATTGAAACATTTGACAACACTTTCTCAATTGTTGTTGAGCTTAATCCATAAGCTACTTGGGGTCTCAAAAGTTGGGTCCAAGCTCCCTCTAATTCAATTGCATATAAACATTTGATAAACCTAGTTTCTGTAGATATAGAAATTAATTTAGGCATGATATAATAATTTTATGGGAAATGTTTAATCATACGAAAGATGTAAACTTTTGAACTGGGTTTATTGTAAGATTGAAGCTTTTACCTGTTTTCATGTTATCTTCTCTTGATTTTGTTTCCTTGGCGCTCTGTTTCATATTTAGGGAAATGCTTGTGTGTTTTTTTGCAGTAACATCATTTAAACTGTCGAAGAAAATGCCATGTGTTTTTATAGTGCAGTTAAAGGTAAAGAGTTGGTCGTTTTCTCTTGTATCGTTAACGGAATACGAGTATATGATTTCATATGTGTGAGGTGTGACTATGTGAGTGACTGAGACCAAACGTAAGTTATTCGATGAGATATAAGGAATACGGTGTATGTTTATGTCTTGAGTTTAAGTAGCACGAGACTATGTTTGCGAGTTACGATCATAAATTGTTGAAGAAACATCTTGTTGTTTCTTGTGCCCGAATGATCTTTTGCGGATAAAGTCCAATGGAAAGTGATGAACGATTTTTTTTTTTGCAATACTTTTAACGATCATGTTAGTTTACAATTTAAAGATCATATTAGTTTACGATTTAATAACATTAGTTGTGATTGAAAAGGGTCACAAAATATAAAATTAGACATAATTTATAGCGTAACACATTTACTCGGTTTATATAGGCCATTATATAATCTTAAGTTTGCCTTAAATTAATCACTAAGAGAAGTATTATGGTCACAAGAAATGTAAAAGAGGTCATTATTTCTACTTCCTCCATTTCTTTCATTTTTCTTACGTATGCTTTTCGGTAATTTCAGTTAATTCTTTACGTCTCTATTTTGGAACAATTTATGCAATTTGAAATTCCAATTGTACCCTTACTAAACCCCTTGACCTTGCTTAACTGGGCTACTTTAGTCTAATAAACCCATTAATACAAGTTATTAACAGTTAACACTTCCCTCACCTTTTTAATTTTTGCCCATCATCTCTTTTCATTAAACATTGTGATCTAACGGTATTATTGATACTATAATGATCAACTCACCAAAACAAAATTGATTTTGGAGAGGCCAGGGAAAGAGGGAGTAAAAAAAACTCATCAATCAAACCTTCAACATTATCCTGCGGTTTTCGTTTTTGTGGGTTGTGCTAAGTTGCTGCTAATCCTAACGGTACATAATTTTGAATTTCTTGGGTTCGAAGGGTGATTGATTTCGTGGGTCAATTGGATCCTTAGCTGGGATTGACTCACTTACGCATTCGTCTGCGTTTGGTTGATATCATTTACAATCGTTGTTTCGTAAATCACAATCAATCAATCTAGTCAGATGACTCTCTCTTTGACAATTTCAATGTCTTTTAGTTGGATGATTTTCTGGGTTTTGTGGGTTTACTGTAATTGATTAATTCAATTGGTATATAGTAATTGTTTGTTGGGTACATAGAAATGGTACAAGGGCATGCAAGATCTTTGGGGAGGGAAGAATCCCTCCGGTTTTAGATCAAATGATCCGATTTTGGAAGAGAGGGGGGATTTTACCCACTAGAAGGAGGGAGAGTGCTAAATTTCTGGACCGAAGATATGTTTATGACGGCCACACCACCAGGAGGGTGGGTGTAGCCAATAGCATTGTCGTTTCAATTCTGTTGCAACAGCTACGAGAATGTGTCCGTATTGGCAAAGCTACACCACCAAATGGACACTACAACAAATGACACCATTTACAACGGAGTAAACTCGTCACAAAATCAAGCAAAACTCGGCGCAAAAGGTCTTTTGCGACGAGAATTCCATACGGTCGCCAGTCATTGCAAATAACTTAACGACCAGATTGACTTGCTCGTCGTAAGTAATTTATTGCGACGATGTCCTTTTCTCGTCGGGAAATACTACTTGTGACGACATTCCACTCCTCGTAAATCTTTGTTTAGGCCAGCTTTCCTAGTTCTTTTCTGCGACGACTTTTCTACAATATAAGCTTGTTGTAATGCTATTCTTTACACAAACCCACAACGAAACCAAGCCTTGTTTTAGGCAATGTTACTCAATAGGCATGGCACATTATATATATATATATATATATATATATATATATATATATATATATATATATATATATATATATATATATATATATATATATATATGTGACAAATGTCGTCTTTCCATTACTAGATAATAAATTACAATACGCAATGACGTGGTTTAGATAGATTCATATACACTATGTGAAAATGAAACCAAGGCCTTTACTAGTAAAGCCTATGGAAGCCGAAAATGGCTCCTCCTAGTTACACTATTTATCCCCAACCTATGTTAGGTATATTACGTGTATTGATGTCATACGTCTTCCCAGAAAAGTGTTTGATCTAATCCATATGAGTGACCATCCAAATGAAAAACCTGAAATGCAAGTCGATAATTTAGTTGTATAACATACCGATTACATTAATTTTATATACCTACAAATTAAGGCACAAGAAAATAACGATGCAATCGGGTATAGGCTTCTAGGATGACCTTTAGACAACCACAAAGTTAACCATTTCATGTCTAAACACTTGAGAGGCACCTAACAAATATAAGATGAGATGCACTCACAGTCATTGACCTACAAAATTAGTTAAGTTAGAGTTTGTCGTCATCCATCCTACACTAGCTGTTCTAGCCTAACAAAATTTGGGTAGCATTTCGTTTAAAATCAACATTATCCAAAAGTATAAACTTATAGAAACAATATTGCACATGCATTATAACTTCGAAATTCAACCACGAAGGTGTGTTCATAACACCATACAAGATATCTGATGTGGCGTTAGAATAGTGTGCTAATCCGCGTGATTTATACGCCTTAGGGTCTATTTTAGCATGATGTTATCGTGATTCGTGAACCACACGACTGGGAGTTGTTTGGAGCTTATTTGGTGGTTTTACGGGTTTTTATTCGCTCAAGACCCTTTGGAGTGAATTAGGAGGGAACGTGGATCGAGTTGGAGTCGGATCGGGGTTCGAGAGAGGCTAGCTCGGGTACACTACGATAATCACAAGTGTTCGAGCCACGAAGGAATGAGAATCACAAGAGCTCAAGCCACAGAGAAGAGAAGCAAAATGAGGAGGAATTCAAGTTCCTCGACTCGAGAGGAAGGCGCCTCGAGTCGAGGATTTCCTCGCTCGACTCGAGGATTTCCTCGCTCGACTCGAGGAGAGTGTTCCTCGAGTCGAGGATTTCCTCGCTCGACTCGAGGAGAGTGTTCCTCGAGTCGAGGATTCCGTCGCTCGACTCGGGGATCTCTTCCCTCGAGTCGAGGAAGCTAGCTTCCGGGAAATTTCTTGAGGCTTTTGGACGGTTTCTTTTTGGTTAAGAAATGTTTATTTTCGTCTTTTAGTGTTTTTCTTTGGTACTTATCCTTAATAAAAGGGGCATGTAACCCCTCCTTTGGAATCATCACCTTATCACCTTTCAATTATTTTTCATCTAGTTTTGATCCTAGAGAGAGTAACTTAATAAGAACTTATCTTTTTATTATGAATTCCATCTCAAATATTATTGTAATAATTAGTATGGAAGGCTAATCACCTTCTAGACTCTTGGTGTAATCAAATTCTCTCATCCTATGTATTAGTAAGATTTTCTTCTCTCTATTTTGCCTTTAATTTCATAGTAATTAATTCCTTGTTCTTCAATTGCTTGATTTATCCTTGTTTTATCTAATTGGTTGATTGGATTGAATTGGGTACTTCATATGCTTGGTTTTTAATTGATGGTTATTGATTATTGACCCTAAAGGAAGCAACTTTCACATGTTTAGTGTATGGTTATGACTAACTTGTGATTGAGGAATTAATTAGGCAACTAATAGATTAGATTTGATTATTGTCGCGGTTGCGGCTAATTAGATACTAATTTGGGTTGTTGTTAATCTTTTATTAATCCATGCTCTTCATGCCTTTGGTTTTGAATTGTTTGAGTGGTCAGTAGACAATTTAGGACTTAAAGGAGGAGAATTTGGTAGCGGTTGCTCAAATTCCCCACAAAAGAGGATTAATTGGTGAAAACTGAGATTATCTATGAATGGCATAATTAGAGAGGTAAAAATTACTATATTAGGGTGTTTGAATAGATTATCACCGAGGGTCGCTTTAGTTACTTTGATAAATCGTTAATTTCTCGTTTAATCAACTTTCAAATCAAAAACCCCCTTTTTATTGTTTATTTCTTTTGTTTATTTATTTTGCGCATAGAATTCGCATATTAGATTTCCCCCTCTTCTTCGTGTTCGATAACCCACTTACTCTATCTACCTTAGTTAGTTTTGTGGTAATTTGACTAGATTTAACGACAATCTAGCTGTCAAATTTGGCGTCGTTGCCAGAGAGGAGGCGTTTTTTAGTCTTTTTGCTTATTTTGTGTCGTTTTTGTTTTTAGTTATTTATCTTTTCTTTTTATTTTGATTTTCTTTTAAGTGTGTTTGAGGCTTGTTCTTATTTCTCCTTTGCGGTGCTTGGGCCACTAGCCTATGGTCCAAACCCGTACTACTAATCCCGACTTGAATTGTTGTGAGATAGATTGGGAGCTTGAAAGAACTTTGAGACAAAGAAAGAAGTTCTCACTGGAGCAACTTAATCAAGCGGTTGTTGAGGAGGAATGAAACATTTTTGCCGATTTTGGGTTGTTTAGAGAGGAAGGATCTTGGAGTTCGGCCTCTTCCGAGTTTTTCGAATCACCACCTAGAGTCATGAGTATAAGAGAGATTACCGCCCCGGATCTCACACAACAACCCTCATGCATTGTCTTTCCCGGTGATGAGGCTACTTCAAGAATCGAGATCAAGGGAGCTCGTCTACACCATTTACCCACCTTCTACGGTCTTAGCACGGAGGATGCTAACAAGCATATCATGGGGGTTCATTTGTTGTGTAGCAACATGAAACCCCCGGGAGTGGACTTAGATACATTTTTCCTCAAGGTATTCCCATTTTCCTTGAAGGATCGGGCATTAAATTGGCTATACACCCTTCCCCACAATAGCATCACCTCTTGGGAGGCTTTAAAGAAGGCATTTATCCACAAGTACTTCCCCAATACTAAAGATTCGGCTTTGAAAAAGGAAATTTCAACAATAGAGCAACGGGGAAAGTCACTCGCCTCTTATTGGGACCGGTTCCGAGAGTTAATTGCTAGTTTTCCATACCATGAGTATAAGGAGCGAGACCTAATCTTATTCTTCTACCACGGACTCGACGACCAAGATTATAGGCATGTGGTAGCCGCGAGTAATGGTGGGTTGGACAAGATGACTCCCATTGATGCTTGGGATTTGCTAGAAGGGTTGGCGACGAATTCACGTGACCGGGAGTCCAAGAGGTGTGTGAAAAGAGTTAATATGGTTGAGGGGCATTCAAATGAATCTCAAGTGGGAGAATTGACGACTATGGTGAAGGAGATTCTCCGAAATCAATCAAGAAACTCATCACCCGGGGATTATGAAGAGGTCAATGCCGTGGGTGGTTTTCAAGGGAATTCTACAAGAAGATATGACCCATATTCAAACTCATACAATCCGGGTTGGAAAGATCATCCTAACTTGAGGTATGGCAACAATCAAGAAGTTAACCGTGGCTACAATCAAGAGAGTAACCGGTTCCAACGCCAAGGAAGTGGAAACTACAACTCTCAAGGGTCTAGGGACGGGAACTACAATCAAGGAGGTCATGGAAATTTCAATCAAGGTCAAGGGGGTGGAAATAACTTTCGAAATGCTCGTTTCCAAGCTAAACCACCTCTCTCCGGCCAACAATCTCAAAGTGGTCCCTCATCTTCAATGTCCGCGGAAGAAATGATCAAGGCATTGACCCTCAATGTCACGAATATGCAAGCCTCTATGGTCCAAAATCAACAAGAAACGAAGGCAAGCATTCAAAACCTTGAAGGTCAAATGAGCCAACTATCGAGTGCGGTGAACCGACTAGAATCAAGAGGTTCCACCAAATTCCCATCTCAAACCGAAGTCAATCCCAAGAAGAATGTGAGTTTCGTGAGTCTAAGGAGTGGTAGGAAGCCACTTGAGCCGGATGATCGGGGAAAGGATGAATCTTGGGTTGAGGATGTGGAATATGAGAGCAACAATGTGTCGGGAAATGAGCAACCTCGTCTCGAGGAGTGTCCAGCTCGAGCCGAGGGAAGTAGGAGTGGAGAACACTCTACTGGAGTATCTCGAGTCGAGGGAGTCTTTGCCACGAGTCGAGAAACCAAGCCGCAAAAACAATAGCACTGTTCTTCACCCTCGACTCGAGAAGGAAGATCATCGAGTCGAGGAAGATGATCCTCGAGTCGAGGGTGTAGTGCCTCGAGTCGAGGAAATGCCCCCTGAAAATAACCTCACTTATCTCACGCCTCGAGTCGAGGACATAATGCCCCGAGTCGAGAAACATCCGCCCTCTCCTCGACTCGAGACGACTTCTCCTCGAGTCGAGATATTTTCATCTCGAGTCGAGGATTCTGTTCTCGGTGAATGTTCAATTGGCCCTTCTCCCGTTTCACAAGATGAGGTTATAGAAGTTGATGTTCCGTTTCCCAAAGCACTTAGGGATAGTCGGAAATACAAGCACAACTCCGACATGTATGCCCTCTTCCAAGATTGTAAGGTAAACATTCTATTCCTCAACTTTGTTAAGAGTGTTCCTAAGGTGGCGAAATTTGTTAAAGACATAGTCACACCTAGACGATCACCTAAGCAAAAAGGGAAACAAAAAGTGAACATGAGTGAGCATGTGTCGGCGGTTTTCCAACATAGATTGCCTAAGAAGTGTAGGGATCCGGGAATGTTTTCTATCCCTTGTACATTAAGGGGTGCTAAGTTTGATAGGCCCATGTTAGATCTCGGTGCTAGCATAAATGTTTTGCCTTATTCAGTGTTCGAATCTTTGAAACTTGGTGAATTGCATTACACGGATATCATAGTTCAACTAGCCGATAGATCAAATATGTACCCTAAGGGGATAATTGAGGATGTATTTGTTGAAGTGGATAAACTTGTTTTCCCGGCTGATTTCTATGTGATTGAAATGGAACACGACTTGCATGCGGCCCCTATTCTTTTAGGGCGGCCCTTTCTAAAAACGGCTCAAACAAAAATTGATGTTGCAAGTGGATCATTAACAATGGAATTCGAGGGTAAAGTTGTCAAGTTTAATATTTTTAACTCTATGAAATACCTTTCGGATGTGCATTCAATATCTTCTATTGATGTTTTTGATCCTATTGTGCAAGACGTGTTTGACTCACATGCCAATGTTTTTGATGACGTGCTTGGTCGAGTTGAATGTAGTAGGATAGAGAATTCTTTGCTTGGTTCTTTGTCCACTAACCCGCAGGAAATGGCTCATGAGATCGGTAAATCGTTTCGGATGAACAACAACTCCAAACCGATCACTCTTGAGAAGCCGCTTGCTCGACCCAAGCCGTCTACCGTTGAGGCCCCACAAGTGGAACTTAAAATTCTCCTGGACAAGCTCAAGTATGTGTTCTTGGGAGACAAGCAAACTCTCCCCGTTATAATTTCGAATCAATTGAGCAAAAGTCAAGAGGAACGGTTGATTGTGGTTTTGGCGAAGCATAAGGAAGCTATCGGGTGGACTATTGCCGACATTCGGGGTATTTCCCCCTCCACGTGTATGCATCATATCATGTTGGAGGAGGGGGGAAACCCGTAAGGCAACCCCAAAGACGGCTCAACCCACCGATGATGGAGGTGGTCAAGAAGGAGATTTTGAATCTTTGACAAATGGGGATGATTTTCCTCATTTCGGATAGCCAATGGGTGAGCCCCACACAAGTCGTGCCAAAGAAGGGTGGGTTCACTGTGGTTGCAAATAAGGAGGGAGAAATGGTTCCTACAAGGCTTCAAACGGGTTGGAGAGTTTGTATTGACTACCATCGTCTCATTGCCGTAACCTGAAAAGATCACTTTCCCTTGCCGTTTATTGATCAAATGTTGGAACGACTAGCGGGGCATAAGTCTTACAACTTCTTGGATGGCTACTCCGGGTATTTCCAAATAGCAATAGCCCCAGAGGACCAAGAAAAAACCACATTCACTTGTCCCTTCGGCACATTTGCATACCGAAGGATGCCTTTTGGGTTATGCAACGCCCCGGTTACGTTCCAACGTGCCATGATGAGCATATTCTCCGATTACATAGAGGAGTTTGTAGAAGTCTTTATGGACGACTTCACCGTGCATGGAGACACCTTTGAGTAAGCGTTGGATCATCTAGAATGGGTCTTAGATCGGTGCTTGGAGTCTAATTTGGTCCTCAATTCGGAGAAATGCCATTTTATGGTAGAAGAGGAAGTGGTGCTAGGCCACGTGATCTTGGAACGGGAAATTGAGGTTAATAAGGCTAAGGTGGACGTGATTTCTATCCTCCCCTATCCGACTAATGTGAGAGAGGTGCGGTCTTTCTTGGGCCACGCGGGCTTCTACCGCCGGTTTATCAAAGATTTTTCGAAGATTGTCGCTCCCATGTGCAAGCTCCTTCAAAAGGAATCGGATTTTAACTTTTCCATGGAATGTCAAGCTTCATTTGATGAGCTAAAGGCTCGAGTTATCTCCGCTCCTATCATTAGAGCACCGTGTTGGTCACTACCTTTTGAGATTATGTGTGATGCAAGCGACTACGCAGTCGGAGCCGTGTTGGGCCAAAAGCAGGGGAGGGCGAGTCATGTCATACATTATGCCTCTTTGATGTTGAACGAGGCGCAACGTCACTATAAAACCACGGAGAAAGAGATGTTGGTGGTTGTGTTTGCTTTAGAGAAATTCTGACCATATCTCTTGGGAACGAAAGTAATTATTTATAGTGATCATGCCGCCATCCATTACTTAATGTGAAAGAAAGAGGCTAAGCCACGGCTCATCCGATGGGTGTTGCTTTTGAGTGAATTTGAGGTGGAAATACGGGATAAGAAAGGTGCGGAAAATCTCGTTGTGGACCATCTAAGTCGTATTGTGCATGATAAAAAAACCTCTTATGCCAATGATACAATTCAAGAGAGGTTTCCGGATGAGGCATTATATTCCTTGAGTACTAAGAGGATCCCGCAACCGTAGTTTGCAAATATTGTCAACTTTCTCGCATCTAGCCAATTTCCTCCCGGTTTAACTAAAAATCAAAGAGAGAAACTTCGGAGTGTTGCACGGTTCTACATGTGGGATGATCCGTACATTTGGAAACAAGGAGCCGATGGGGCTATACGTCGATGCATTCCCGACGATGAGGTACGTTCTATCCTAACTTTTTGTCATTCTTATGCGTGTGGTTGCCACTTTGGTTCCAAGAGAACCGCGCTTAAGGTGCTCGAATGTGGATTTTATTGGGCTTCACTCTTCAAAGACGCTCACGAATTTTGTCAAACATGTGATAAGTGTCAAAGAGTAGGCAATAATTCACAAAGAAATGAAATGCCTCAAACTCCGATTATCTTTTGTGAAATTTTTGACGTTTGGGGCATTGATTTCATGGGCCCTTTTCCAAATTCCCACGGCCATTACTATATTTTACTTGCGGTGGATTACGTCTCCAAGTGGGTGGAGGCGAAAGCCACTAAAACTGATGACTCCAAAGTTGTTTCAGATTTTCTCCGATCTCGTATTTTCTCCCGTTTCGGTATTCCAAAGGCGTTAATTAGTGATAAAGGGACGCATTTTTGTAACCGAACGGTGAGTGCTCTTTGAAGGAAGTTCTATGTTGTTCACAAGGTCTCCACTTCATATCATCTCCAAACTAATGGGCAAGCCGAGGTGTCAAACTGGGAAATCAAGTCTATTCTCGAAAAGATGGTCAACCCGAGCCGCAAAGATTGGAGCTTGAGATTAGATGATGCGGTTTGGGCTTACCGGACGGCCTACAAAACTCCAATTGGGATGTCTCCCTACCAATTGGTGTTCGGTAAAGCATGCCATCTTCCCGTTGAAATTGAGCACCGGGCATATTGGGCTATCAAGAATCTTCACATGGGAATGAGTGAGGTTGGGGAGCACCGGAAGCTTCAATTACATGAAATGGAGGAGATACGGTTGGAATCCTACGATAATGCGGCAATTTACAAGGAGAAGACCAAAGCATGGCACGATAAATTGATTGCAAGGAAGAGTTTTGAAGTGGGGGACAAAGTGTTGCTCTATCAATCAAGGTTGAAACTCTTCCCGGGCAAGCTAAGGTCTCGATGGATTGGCCCATTCACCGTTTCTAAGATATACCCTCACGGAGCGATCGAAATCTTTGAGAAAGAGGAGCATAAATCTTTTAAGGTGAATGGTCATAGGCTGAATCCGTATTATGAAGGATTCAAGGTGAAAACCGTAGAGGAAATGGCTATCTTTGAGCCAATTGTTGAAGAATGAAGCATTGAAGTTCTCATGTCGAGCCAACAACTTTAAACAAAGGCGCTACTCGGGAGGCAACCCGAGCCATTTGTGTATATATGGGTTATTTGATGTATTTTGTTTCGAGGAAATTTGGTTTCGGTTTTTGAATCAAGCAAGAGATCGAGGAAGAAGAGAAAAAAATGATCCTCGACACGAGGATAAGTATCCCCGACTCGAGGAAGATTTACAGAAGGAACAGTTTTGGGAGAAAACCCTCGAGTCGGATGAAGCAAGGCTCGAGTCGAGGATAAACTCCCTCGAGTCGAGGCAAACGAGCAGTAGGAAGGATTTTTGGGGTAATTCATCGACTCGAGGATTACCCAATATCCCACCGCATTCATATAAGACAAGAAGGAAAGAAAAGAAGACAGAAGAAACTCGACAAACATGAAAATTGAAAAGAAAATCTGAGATTTTGGAGCGGTGCTACAACTGAGTTGTTTCTGCTTAAATAAGAGACAAATTTTTCATCAAGGATTCAAAATTCAATCTGATATTTCATGAATCATATCACAGGTTCTGATATCAATCAAGTCAGTATCGAGTAACTTTCCAAGTTTCTTGTAAAAAAAAAAAAAAAAAAGAAAAGAAAAGAAAAACAAAGCAGGATTCTTGCAAATTGCAATTATTATTCGGAATCAATGACGTAACCCAAAACGGTGGCACTCTGGTGGAGCTAAGTCGTATCACTCTCCAAATTCAATTACTATACTAACCTATAACTAATGCAGTAGGGAAGTAAGGTTCGAATCCACGGGGAATTATTGGGTTATTCGTAGTCTAAGTGTGCAAATAAAGTAACAAGTAACAAGTAACAATTGGGGGTTTTGATTGATTGAATTGTTGATTAAACTAATAAGTAAAACAATGAATTAAGTGATTGATTTATCAAGATTAATGAGGTCTCCATCGGGGTTATCGCCGCTAGCAATTCTAACATCGGTCCTAGTTCCAATTAAATTATCATCCTCTGAATTACTCTATTGTGGGTTAAATTTCTATTATTCCTTAGTGATTAGTTGTTAGGCGTGAGCAAGACTTTAACAACCCTAATTATTAAATGTTCTAAAGCGATTATACTATTCAATAACAGCAATAAGACTTAGAATAATATCAATAGAGAATTGGGCGCATACACTGAGGGTAATATACTATGCCAATTATGTTATTCTTCCCTTCAATTTAATACCGATGAGCACCTATTACTAGATCAAAGTTCTTTACTTTACCAGATTAATTAAACGAGCGATAATTAATAAGGCTAAGGATAGATTATGCAAACCCTAGGTGATCAATCTAGAATAAGCAAATCATAAACAATTAAAACGGAAGAATAACAATAATTAAGAGTTAGGGAAGAAAATTAGAACTCACGACTTATGGAAGTAAATAATCGTATTACCATGTACTTAGTAAACCGTATTTAGGGTTACCTAAGTTAGCTAATTACTAAGTCGTATTACCATATATTTTGTATACCGTATCTAGGGCTACCTAAGCTAGCTAATTAGTAGATCAGAGCATGTATTATATAATGAAGTTGATGTACACAAACTCATTAACGCAATACAAGTGTTCGAGCGTTCATATGGCATCAAGAGCAAAATGAGATCCTAGAAAAGAGAGAAAACAGAGTTCAGAAAATTAAGAGAGCACAACAATGGCTGGCGGACAAAAGCCACCAGCACCACCACTCGGAATACCGCTAACTTCCCCACTGTACCTTCACCCATCTGATGGGCCGGGGTTGATAATCACACAAACGAATTTTGATGGCGAAAACTATGACATATGGGCAGATGCCGTAAGGAATTCTTTGGATTCCAAAAACAAATTGGGATTTGTTGATGGAACGGTGAAAGCACCCAAACAAAAGGAGGGAGAAGAAGACACCTTGGAGTATTCAGAATGGCGACGGTGTAACGCATTGATCAAGTCGTGGCTGCGCAACATCATTGATAGGCGATTACGCAAGAGTATCACGTGGTCATCGGCTAATGTGAAGGAGATTTGGGATGAGCTACGAGAGCGATACTCTGCTGGAAACGCACCAAGAATTTAGCAATTGAGAGGTAAATTAGCAAATTTGAAGCAAGGAAATCCATCCGTGGTAGACTATTACTCAATGCTCAAGGCCATATGGGATGAATTGGCCAATTACAGTAATGCACCAGCCTGCACATGTGGTGCTGCAACAGAGTTCACCAAGGAGAAGGAGGAGAAAGTCCACCAATTCTTACTCGGTTTGAACACGGAATTATACGGGACCATGAGGTCTAATATGTTGATGGAAGAACCAGTGCCAACCCTATACAAGGCATATGGAATATGCTACGAGAGGAGAGGCACAAAGCCATGATGCAAACTAGAGATGACAAGGGAGACTTGACAGCCTTCGCGACAAAATTGGATACCCCAACATCAAGGCACGGGCATGGGTGGACATATCGAGATGATTTTTTACGAGACGAATTCCGTGAGCGCAAACAATGTCGTGAATGTGGAAAAATTGGGCATGATGTCGACAGATGTTGGCAAAAGTATCCTGAATTACGTCCAAGTGGAATCAGTGTAGGCCGAGGACGAGGTAGAATGGAGATGGGAGGGCGCGGCCGTGGTGGCAGAGCAGGGGCACATCACGTGGTAGCAAATGGCGGAGTGCAAGCAGAATTGTCGAGCACAAGCAAAGAAAACAACAAGAATGTTTTTGAAGCTTTTCAAGCGGCTGGCTTCACACCCGAAGACTTGGAGAAGCTACAGACACTAATCACTCCTAGCCAAGATAACAGTGACAAATTAATAGGTAAAGAACAATTAAACATGGCCTGGATTATGGATTCAGGATGCTCTCACCATATGACAGGAAATCGAGGAGTGATGTACGAGATGTGTTAAGGTGAGACAGCTAGAATTGGCTTACCAGATGGAGTACAAGCAGTAGCATCATGGCGTGGAAAAGTTCGGCTGAATATACAATTTGTCCAAGAAAACGTTTTATACGTGTAACACCCCGTACTTTTTGGGAATTTATCTAATTTGGTATTACTAATTTAGGGTATCACGATTCATTTTTGGGAACCATTATATAATCCTCAAAATTATAAAAGGTGTTTGATTTGTTTTTACAAACCAACTATTAAACAAAATAAATTTTGATATCTAAATATCTAATACTGAAATTACCATTATACCCTTATCTTGTATACTAAGCTAAATCCTAAGCAAAATATTCCACCGCCTAAACATTATACATATATATGATCATCATCATTTCATTTCTTCCTTCGTCATTTTCGCTCCTCTTCCCGTGCCAGCTTAATTAGACGAAAATTATACCATTGAAACCCTCTCTTTCTCCTCTACACAACGGTATGAATTTCCCCATGTTTCGTCGCACCGTTATCGATTTTTCATTTGTACTCGTTTTAGGCTCGAATTACTTGATTTGAATTGGTTTTAATACTTATATAACTGATTATTATGATTAATAGAAGATTATAGGTTGTTTTTTATGATTGATTTGAGTTTGATTTGGGTTGTGTTTGATGGTTTTACGAGGGTTGTGTTAGCCTGTTTTTGGGTCGATTTATTGGAGATATTGGTGTCGTTGAGTTTCTGTTGCTCCTTGTATTGTTGTGGCTACCTATTGTGTTGTCTTCATGGGTTGCTGAGTCGTTGTTGTTGGGTGTACTAGTGGTTCACTACAAGAAAACAGGTAAATTGCGATCGTCCAAATCGGTCGCAAAGTATGGAAAATCGGTCGCAAACATGCAGTTGCGACCGATATGGGTGGTCGCATAAACCTTGGTCGCAAATCGAAAAAATGCGACTGATTTACGACCGATCTTCGGTCGTATAAAAAGCGACTGATTTGCGACCGACGATCGGTTGCTTAAAATGCGACTGGTTTTGCGACTGATAGTGGTCGTATATAGGCGACTAATTTGCGACCAACTGACGGTCACAAACATGGTACTAACTTTGCGACTATTGTTTGGTCGTAAATTTGCGATTGTCCAATCGCATTTTAATATATCAATCTAGTAATTAATAAACTCACAGGCTACATGGGACTTGAACCCACATCTATGTGCAATAGCACATTGCTCTACCATGTTTGAGCTAATAGCCTCGAAAGAAATAACAATCTTCAATACCACATGATACATGTAGAGATCGTCCAGAGTTTAACAAGTAACAACCTCGCGTCATATATACATTTTAGCAGTAAACAAGGGCCACCATACAGACATACCTACCTAAGCTTACGAAACTAAAAGTAAACATTGCTGAGTTTCATTTAGCAGACAACCTGGGAGATTTTGAGATGAAAATTACTTGAATCCAAAAATTTTCAATTTGTCATGCTCGACAACTGTACCTAACACAAAATGCCCAAAACCAGATTCAAATGTTAATCATTGATTATAGGAATTAAAGCAAAATTGCAAAAACAATTAACAACTTGATCGAATTGGCTGTTTACTCTTTCGGCCAAGCTGAACTAAAACCACAGCTTCCTTCCCGTTCGATTGCTCTACTAAATCATCAATCACCTTCTGCACCCTGATACCAGAAACCACGGTGGAACTGCGCGAAGATATATCAAAACTCAAAACTACATTACACCCACCAAAAATAATCAACAAGAAAGCTAAGATTGGGTTTCTGGAAATTGGGTTTGGTACAAGTGATCAAAGATTGTACCTTTAGCAATACTGGGAGGATCAGAAGCCATGGAAACTTCAAAGACAAGCCAAAGGAAAGGGAGTCTTCTGGAAACTTCAAAGACAAGTCAATCAAATTAAATCAAAAAGGGGAAAATTTGACCAATTCAAAATGTCCAGAAAAAAAAATCCATTAGCTGCAAATTTCCAAATCTAATTTACAATTCACCTTCAAACCTTCAATTTCTAATTATGCACTAAATTTAGATTAAATTTCCCCAATTGAAAACCATAATTGAATTGACGGAGTAACAAATTGGAGTAGCAGTAACACCGACCTGTGGTCGTCGAACTGTCGAAGTGGATGTGGGTCCGGTGGCGTCGCCGCAGCGATTGACCGATTTGTCGTCGGTGGTAAAGAGTTGCGGTGACAGTGACGGGGGCTTTGATCAATCACCTTCTTTCTCCATCTCACTGAGGATCAAAGCAGCCGAATCAAACGAACCCATCTCACAAAACCCTTTGATCACAAAATTCCCAATCTAGATTGAACTTAAAGAGGAATAATTATTCTCAAAATGAAAACAAGGATAATTCTGAAAATGATTTCCTAATAAAAAGAGGGATAAAAAGAGGGATAATTATAACAATAATCATAACAAAATTCGATCTGAAAATTACCCTTATGAACCAGCGAATCCGATCACTAGGTGCGCGCGCCAAGAAACGACCATCATCGACGCAATTCGCCCTTGGTGTTTGGGTGGTGGCTGCGTAGAGAGAGCGGAACGATGATGGCGGTAGCTAAGTTGATGAATATCGGGTTGATTTCGCAGTAGATAGTGTTGATGATGATATATCAGCCTGCTTTTGCAATAGATAGCAATAGAAATGATGAGTGAATCATCTGGTGAATCATTGAAAAAAGGAATGATTTTATTTTTTTAATTTTTTCTAGGTTGATTATGAAAGTTGAAAGATTCTTTCCTTTTTTTTTATTGTTACATTTTGCAACCCACAATCGGTCGCAGTTGAAATTATCTGTCGCAATTATGCGACTGTTTTGCGACTAATTGGAGTTGGTTGCAAACATTGCGACCAATTCATTTTCAGTCATTTTCAGTCGCAAAATCGATCGTAAAATTAATTTTGCGACCGAAATTTAACCGGTCGCAAATTTCGGTCGCATTTTCACTGTTTTCTTGTAGTGGTTGTTATGGTTAGACTTAGAGTAGTGACTCTTTTTTGGCATTAAGGTTGTACCCGTTTATGCATCGCCATGGCCCTGTTTTAGGTTGTCTTTATCGTTGTTGTCTGAGGTGACTTGCGTGGTGGCTAGGTGGTGTTGCGGCTGCTGTAGTTTTGGTGTTTTCGGAGCTGTTTTGGGTGGGTGTAGGGGCAGGCGATTGGCTGTCCTTGCGTCGTCGTTGTTGCGGCTTTGCTTGTTGGATTTTGACTACTGTCACGGTAGTAGTGTAGTGTTATTGTTGGGCTGTTGTCGTCCTTGTGTTGTTATTCTGATCCCATTATGACGTTATGTTGAGGCTATTTCGTGAAGGACAGGGGTGTAAGGATTCATGTTTATGTCTTGGTGGCATTGCTATGGCATTTGAGCGGCATTTTTGTAACATTCTAATAGAATTGTTGGTTTCGAGAGAATATGTTTCAAGTCGGGCCATTAGCTACTAATACTAGCACTTGGGGGCCGGTATATGTGACATGAATTTTGGGGATTATATGGTTTGAGTTTTATTACCTTGTTTAGGTAAACTATATGATATTAGCTATTGAGTTTTATATCATTAAATACGTGGGGATGTGTCCATTAATTGGGAGTTCAGTTATCACTAGTTAGGAATTGTTTTGGTTAGTCTTATTAATTTGGATTATGATCAAATGGTCTACAGTTTGCGAGTTTTAGGGAATGTCGATTGGATGATTTTGAGAAGGACATCTAAGGAGAACTTTAGCGATTCCGGTAAGAACGTTAACCCATCTTGAGCTCGAGCATGTTTCATATATCTTTTGGTGATCCGACTTTTCAGCTTATATAAATTATATTGCAATTCATATATACTCTCATCGTTTCAAATATTTATAAAGTCGGATTATTGAAGTTCAATCAAATGAGGGCTCGACCCCTCCGTTATATAGTCATGGTTTTGTACTTGTCTTTCTTTGATATTCGGCTACGGCCTACGTTGTCATATGAAATGGATTCTATGAATGAAATAATGTATCAATGACGGATAAAATGGCCATGTTGATTAATGTAACATCATAATATGCTAGAGCAGGCGTGACCACTGGTCCGTCGGGGAATTATAAAAACACCTCTGATCAAGGTGAAAAATCTAGCCTGGGGTAGCTGTCAGGCGCCTATTAGACTTCCTCCTAGAACGGTTACATCCTACTGGCTGTCTAGTGAGGGGTGTGCACACTCGAGGCTATAGGACGGGGTATTGGGGCTCTAGTAGCGTGTTGGGGTAGGACTCAATCACGAAACCGGGACTTATAATTGTTGAGATATTGAATTGATTGAGTCTTGGCCTTTAGCTTATGTTATGATCCTATACTTGGCTTTCTTTGTCTAAGCGTTGCTTGATGATACAGTTGGCAGGTCTCGTGGGATCCGGGCGGTCCGGGGGGGACCACTACGGCTCCTCTCTTCTCGAGTACTTGAAGTGGAATGCTGCATGGACGTCAATTCATATCATGGGGCTAGCTTTTGAGTATTTGTTGCGTCGTTTGAGACAAATGAATCAATTATGTCTTTTATTATCAAATTGGGTTGGTTTTTGTAAACTTGACTTCAGTCTTCCGCTGTCAACTCATTATTATTTATATAAGTAAGTTGGTTTAAATTTTAACAGTGTTTTAGCCTTGCAGTTGACTCAATAGTCAATTGCGGCATAATAATTCTAGATTTTTGTATTATTAAATTTGGTCAAGATTTAGGGTTGTTACTATACGTACCAACCTCAAATTGCAATGTAGTTTTTGTAGGACAATTGGTACGAGAATGTAATAACGTAGTGACATTTTGGCCAGATTTTTGTGTGATACAGGACCTTACTACGAGGACGCTCATGGAAGCGGGTGATTTTAGAGATGGGGTTTACTACTACCGAGTTAAGTTATGATTAGGCAGCACCATGCTCTTCGAGTCGACGTGAACGACGAAGCAGAGGTGTGGCATAGGCGAGTTGGACATCCTTCAAGTTATGATTAGGCAGCACCTGTCGTTTAAATAATGAGTTTGTTTGTGATCCGTGTTGTCGGGCGAAACAAACACGATTACCTTTTGATAGAAATAATAAAATTGCTACGAATGTGTTTGACGTGGTACATTGCGATATTTGGGGTGGTTATCGGGTAGGAGTTTTGTCAGGAGCCCATTATTTTTTTTAACGGTCGTGGACGATTGTAGCCGAGGCGTATGGTAGTTTTTAATGAAAGACTGGGGTGAGACGAGTCAATTAGCTTTAAATTACCCAACCAAGAATAGAGGAATTTGTTCTCCATACAATGAACCAACGGTTACAAAGAATACTGAAAGATTGAATCCTTAATACAAGGGTTCGAGTTCGCTATATATACAAATAAGAATTGAGAACAAAATTAGGAAAATAATCTAATTAGGAAAGCCCGGCAAGAGGTGGCCGGGATCGCGGGGATCAGTTATGTTGTCCATTCGCGATCGCGGTAGAAACTGGGTCATCAAGCGATTTTCAAACGAACGTATCTCCGTCGTTACTTGGCCAGAAAAGGCTTATGAACACTTGGCGGAAAGTTGACCCTTGCGCAAATCAGCTCAAATATGCTTCCAATGGCAACATTTTTTATCAAAGCATTACAAAACCGAAAATATGAAATGTGGACCAATAATCAACTAATCATCGTGTAAATCGTATAAACTAGCACTCAAAATCCTAACGTATTACACTCGGCACTACTTGGGAATGGAAGTCAGATACTAAGCACAAGGTATCAAACAGAAGAATTTTACTAACAACTTCCGACTGATAGTGGGTGATGTATGCGCAAACAACATCGAAATGCGTTCCATATCACTTTAGGTTTGCGCAATTGGGTTTGAGAGCCTCTTAAAAGGTTCAAAAGAAGTCTTTTGAAGGCGTTCCATATCATTTTAGAAAGCTAAGAAACTTAGTTGAATCATGGTTTTGGATTTACTTAAAAATAATATATGGTTTGGTTGCAGTTTAAGTTTTCGTACAGATCTGCTGCAGGAGATTGACCTAAAACTTCAGCAACTGCCCTTTAACTTTGAAGGCTGATATCTCATAGCTCATACATCTGTTTTGGGTAAATTTGATATGCAGATTGAACTCTAGAAAAATATCAATCCAATAATACCTATTAGAGCTCCATCAGATCAGTTTTGATATGTCTGAAATCCTGTGCGGCACTATGTAGGAAATTGATGCACTGTTGGAGTGAAATATTGTTTTACTATTCTTTGTTAAGCTTGTTTTTCGACCTAAGTCATGGTTTAGGAGAATGATTATTCTTTGAGATTATGGTAGAGTATTTTCATTAGCTACTAAGGTTTATTAGGTTATTGTCATTTTTTGTTAGTACTTAATCGCCCTATTTAGTCATAAACTTTCTTTAAACTCACTGCTTTTTTTTTTTTGTAAGAAGGTGATTTTTATTCATCCAAAAATGGGAATAAAAAGAAGGATTTCTTACAAAATAATACCCACTAAAGGAAATTACGACACACTAATCAAACTATCGATTACATCTTGATGGATTTTATTTCCAAGCCAGGCATAAATCCTAACACAAACTATGTACATAATCTGATGGATGATCCACTCTTTGCTTTGCTCTTTCTCCATGAAGATTCTCGCATTTCTTTCTAACCAAAGCTGATACACAGTGGCATTGAGACTCGCTTGTGTCCATTTAGTCTTCCAATGCTTCCTTCTAGAACTTTTGCTAACCCATGCAAGTTCTCTTCTCAAATCTTAGTTTCTCTTTGAATACCCAACCACTCCTGAATTTTGTGCCAAATTGCTCTAGAAAACTCGCACTTAAAGAACAAGTGCTTATGACTTTCTTCAGCTTTTTTACACAAAATGCATCTGTTTACTATAGATATGCCTCTGCTCTTCATGTTGTCCACAGTTGCTAGGTGTTGCTGTACTGCCAAAGACAAAATGAAACTGTGCTTAGGCATGGTTACAGTGTCCTAAACAGCTTTGTGCCAGTCAACCTTATCAAATTTCCTTCTAAAGCTATTGTAAGCTTTTGAAGCTTGGAACCTGTCTGCAGAGCACCAGGTGTGCAACATTTCTGCAGCTGCCCTCTTGTCTCCTGCCATCATCAAAATTTCGTCTCTAATACTCAGAATACCTTTCCAGCTCTCAGTGTTTACTGCTCTAGCTTGAACTCCCCAAATATCCTGCGCTTTCAAGACATAAGCTGCAGTCCATTTAAACCATATTCCATGCTTTTTGTTCTCCAATTTCCACACCCACTGTGCCAACATCGTTTTATTCCATGCTAATATTTCCTTAATATTAATACCAGATTCTTCTCTAGGAGCGCATAAGCTAACCCAGCTTTTGTAAATCAGCTTTCTCATGCCTTCAGTGACACCCCTGATAAGATTCCTGCAGATGTTTGTAATTTTCTTCATAATTGCTTTAGGGATCAACATACTTGAGCTCCAGAAATTCTCCAGCACAAATACCACAGAATTAATCAATTGAACTTTACCAGCAAATGATAGGAACTGAGTGGACCAGTGATGAATAGAATTCTCCAACTTGTTGATCAGAATTTGATATATATCAGCTCTTAACTTCTTAGCATGTAGTGGAATCCCCAGATATCTAAAGGGAAAAGACCCTTCTGTGAAACCAGTTTCCTTCAAAATTTCCTGCTTAATATTGCTGGTCACACCCCGAAAATATATGTTTGTCTCGGAAGGATTAGCCACCAATCCAGACATATCTACAAAGTTATCCAAACAGGTCATGACAGCTTTAACAGATGGCACATCTCCTCTTGTATATATCATTAAATCATCTGCAAAGATGAGGTGGGTTAGTCTTAGCTTAGAGCACTTAGGATGCATGGAGAAATTCTTTTTCAGGGGCATTTTTCTGAGCATTTTGGACAGGAGTTCCATACTGAGCACAAAAATGTAGGGAGACAAAGGATCACCCTGTCTTAGGCCACATTTGCCAGGGAAGAAACCCTCATAACTCCCATTAACCTTAATTGAGAACCAAGTTGTAGTTATACAGTTCATTATCCAGTCCATGTATAACTTTGGGAACCCCATTAAGGTCAGCATACTTCTAACAAACCCCCAATTGAGAGAATCAAAAGCCTTCTTGATATCAACCTTTAACAAACTTCTGGGAGAAATGTGTTTCTGGCCATACCCTTTGACTAAAGATTGTGAAACCATGATATTGTCAAAAATGCACCTTCCCTTGACAAATGCTGCTTGCTCATCTCCTATTAACTTTGGCAGGATTTCTTGCATTCTATTAGCCAGAATCTTGCTAATTGTCTTGTAAATAGTTGAGCAACATGAAATTGGTCTGAATTCTGCCACAGTTGATGGGTTCTCTTTTTTGGGAATTAAAGTTATCATAGTACTATTAGCTTGTTTAGAGAGCTTTTTTGTGATAAAAAAAAAAACTCTTTAACAACATTAGTAAAGTCCTCCCTGACTATATCCCAGTTTTCCTTGAAAAACCCTGCAGAGAATCCATCCTGGCCAGGGCTTTTATTGGAGTCAATATTGAAGATAGCTGCTTTAATGTCTCTGACTGAAATTGGCATAATCAATTTATCTGCCTCCTCTTTTTGCAGTTTCATCGATGCCTCAAAAATGTCTGCATCTATCTCTTTGACTTCATGTTCTGTTCCCCGCAGACTGATGTAATAGTCTATAAATGCTTGAGCAATGCCCTTCTGATCATCATGAGCATTCCCCTGCATATCCTTAATTCTCCCAATTATACTCTGATGTTTTCTTTCAGCAATTCTTGTATAGAAATATCTAGTGCTACAATCAGCTTCCTTTATATGCTGCACTTTTGTCCTTTGACTCAACATGCTCATCTCAGCTTGCTTCAAGTTTTGGTATTTCTGTTTTAAATCTCTAACTTCCTGAAAAACTTCAGCTGAAGCCTTCTTTTGCAAATTTTCTTGAGATTTGAGAAGTTGATTCTTGATTGACTCCACTCTTTCTGAAAGTTTAGAGAAATGCCTTTGATTAAGCTCTACAAGAGCATGCTTGGCATATTTCAGCTTCTGAAAGAATTTCTGCATTGCTGTGCCCTGAGCTCCTTGCTCCCAAACATTTTTTACTGTGCTTTTATAATCAGCATGGGCAGACCAACAATTGAGGTATCTAAACACCTTTATTGCTTTAACCTCCTGCAAAACTCTCACCAGAATTTGAGAGTGATCAGACAGGCCTGAAGGCAGAAGAAGGCTACTTCCTTATTTGTTATGGTTGTGTTGGCTCGACTATATGGAGAGAAAAGCAGCTCTCAATGAGGAAACCCTCAGGTTTAAGAAACAAGCAAGTGACTGATGAAGACCTGCATATATCTCTTGTCTGAACCTAGCACGAGAATCTTCTGGGTAAACTTAATTACCTCAAACATATTCGACCTCTATCCTTTCCAGTTCAGAACTCAAGTAACTTATATAAACTTCATTACTTCAAGGACCTCCCACTTATTTGTAATACTAAATTTGAGTTGCTATAAGTCATGGATTTTTATGAGGCATACACTGTACTGTACTTTCTTTACCCTGCAATACCTAGATATATAGTCTAATGATGGCACACCATTCCCTTGAAAACCTAGCTATATTGGTTGAGAAATTGTTATTCCAAATAACATTGTCCAAAACAGTTAGGGTACTTCTAAATAATTTATTAATGTCATTTTTTAGCTTCGAGAAAAGAAAAGAGGCAGAAGGAATTAATAACTTACCATAACATCATTGTTCTAGTGACATCTTTGCCCAAAGGTTGCCTATACCACTCTCCACCATGTGTTTGTTGATCCATTACTTGTTCTACACTCATAATTTTCCGGTGCCTTGAACCATGAGAGTTAAAAGACAAATTGGTCAAGACCCAAGATAGTTGCACACAAAATGGATTAAACCTTCTCCTACTCTCAATCAGATTTGTGAAAGTAAATAGAAATCCCAAGCGCACACACACATAAAATAAACAAAACACAAAGAAAAATCTCGACAAACCTGAAAATTGGTGACAAAGTCTAGAATTTCGGAACCGTCCAGCAACTCATTTTTTGCTGGTCAAATAAAAAGAAAAGTCCCCAAATTGACAAAACCCTAAATCAAAACACAAACTTAGCAACTCCACATGGAAGACTCGGTTGATAAATAAACGAAAAATCTTAAATTGATAAACCCTACATCTCAAATAGTCACCCTAAATCATCTACAACACCAACCAAATCAATTTAAACAATCAATTGTAACAAGATTTGAAGAAAATTGAAATACCTTGAGAGGTAGAAGATGAGAAGATGTTGTGGCTGGAGAGTTAGTCTGTAGTAGCTTTTTTGTGAGGGCGAGGCAGTAACATTGAGTGGATTCCGACGAACGGTGGCCGGAAAGTTAAATCGAGTGGATTTGGTTGTGCGGGTGTGTGTTGTCGGGGGGAGAGAGAGGGAAAGAAAACATAAATAAAAGAACCGGATGGAGAGTCAGGAAGTGAAACATTTGGGGATTTTGGGAAGAGGGAAATAAACCCGTCTTTGGGGTCAATGATAATTTGAAGTTTTGTGACGAGATTTTTGGCACTCGTGACGAGATTAGCGTCCGGTCGTAATTAACTAATAGCAATAACGACTACTCTCAAATTCTCGTCGCTATTCGTTTTTTAGCAACGAGAAATTCGTATCGTTGTAAGTTTGGTCGCAATTTAAGACATTTTCTTGTAGTGGGACACACATATTCAATGAGGGATACTTTAGGGTGTATAGCCAATGGGCACTGGAGGAGAAAGAAAATTCATGTGGACTTGATTCGGGATCTAATTCATGACATATGTTGTGCTTGTCTACCTACATGTTTGGGTGTGACTTTATTTAGTGAGGCTCAAGGTTGCTATGCAGGAAGTATTACTATTGGCACTAAAAATAATTTAGGCGTAATGAAGTACTGCGATAATGGTGACTACACTAGTATTCCGCAAGTTGCCAATATGCCTACTAGTTGCCTAAATTTAGGTTCAAGCGAGTCTAATCATCCTAGCATATCTTAGGGTCGAATTCACGAGGACGGGGCTGATTGTCTATCGAAACTAGTTCTAATTTTAGTCTAGTCTAATTAAGGTGAGAATTTATCTAATTACTACCACTAATTGGCTATGAAGCAAATAAAGTCGAAAGCTTTAAATTTAAAACCGTTAATTAGGGAGTTAGGGGGTATAAGTGGGATTCATGCAACAAAGATGAATTCTTTAATTTGGGAGCCGGGTTAACAACTACACTCAATGAGATTGATTCACGCCACATAAGGGACAACAAATGATTAAAACCCTCTTAAGGATTTAATCTAATTCCCAATTAATCGATGAAACCATCTCATGCAATTAACCAATCAATCCTACCTTCTTATGCTTAATTGGGTCTCAAATCTCTTATTTTGGCCTAATAAGTGAAAGATACAACTACCCAAGTTTACATCCTAGGCAATCATGCAATTAAAATCATAAGGGTAGCAATTGGGTACAAATCATATGATATACATAACAATAAGTTAATTGCCTACATAAAGATATCACCTTTGTCACATTTCCCACACCCCCTAACAATACAAGTACTCACACATCATTAAATTAACACTAATCTCAATTATTGGACTCCTAAACATGATATTAAACATGATAACTATATAAAGATTCAAACGTGTAATTATAAACTAGGTAAACAACAAATAAACATGAATTTATTATAACCAACAATAAATAAAACAAAATAAATAGCAATAAAGAAAAGAGAGAGGACTGTTACCAAGGTGTGGTAATAAAGAAATGAGATGAAATGAATAACACTTGAATTAAATTAATAATAAACCTTGACAATTGTTGCAATAATCTTTTAACAAAATGAAACTTGAAAGAAAAATAAGGGTGGAGATACCAAAGCTCAAACTAGGAGAGAGTTTTGGATCCCCTTTTGAATTAGTCTAAAAATATCTAAGAAAATGAAAGGGTGGCTATCAAATTAGGGTAGATGGGTATTTATAGTGGAGAAAAGAAACGACGAAAAAACGGGTAGAAAAGGCGAAATTGGGTTTCGCTCGGCCAAGTGCTCGGCGAGCGGATATATGCACTCGGCGAGCGGAGCCATCCGCTCGGCGGCATGCTTCATGTCGCTCCTACGCTCGGCCATCCGCTCGACGAGCGTATGGCCGAGCGGCCAAAAACTGACGCGCGCACTTGACTTTGGAAGGCCCTATCTCACTCGTTTCGTGGTCAAAGTGAGCATATAATATATCATTAGAAAGCTAACGGGATTAAATTTCATCTCCAACTTGAATCTTCCCAGTATATGCTCTAAACCTTGAGATATGACCGTTTGAAGTTACCCCTTTGCGTGAAGAGTCTTCAAATCATGTGTTTGCCCTCTCTTTGCTTCCAAGCTTATATTATCGTCCCTTACTCTCGATTCCCGTGCCTAGGGTCCCGCTCTAAGCTCCATCTTCACTCTTTGACTCTCCAATGCCGCGGGTTCCGCTCCAACATGCTCTGTAGGTGTCCCTACCAAAGCCAAAAACACACCGTAGAACCTGATTCTCGTACAAAATAGGAAATGCACTAGAATTTGCAAAATGGCATGGAATTTAGCCAAGACAAACACATATATAAAAAAAGCGGGAAAACAACTATACAATCATCAAAAGTAGAAGACGGGAGGACAAAAATCACATGAAAAAGGGGACAAAATAATCATATATCACTACTCCCTCCGTCCCAGCTCAAACGCCCCGGGCGTTATTTGTAGTGAAATAAGAAAAATTGATATAATAAGTTGGATGGGGTAATATTAGGAAAAATGAGGAGAGAGAAGGTGGGGATAGATAAAAGTATGAGAGATAATGTGAGAGAGAATGTGATAATTTAATAAAAGTAGGAGAGGGAAATATGTCCCAAAATAGATGGGGTGTTTGAGGTGGGACGTCCTAAAATGGAATATGGGGCGTTTGAGCTGGGACAGAGGGAGTATAGATGAGATACGTGACTCAACAATTCGACCCGCAGTCTTCATATTGTTTGTTGAAAAAGGTACAATCTTGAAGTCGTTAATAAGTGAAGGGTTTCTGATCAAACTTACATGCATTCTAGTCTCAAGCTCTGGACAACCGAATATAGAGTTTCGGTTATTTTTTAAAATGCTTGTGGATGCTCTTCCCCATCTTCATGTATATTCATTGGTTGATTGTAATCCTTGGGGAGCAGCTATACACCAGATTTTAAAATATGGCTCCTATGAACTGTCATATATGAGTGACAATATGATCGTCACAAGGTTAAGGCTCATTGGCTTGTTTAGCAACCAACTCATTAATTTGGGTCTTAAAGACCAACCGCATATGGATTCCATAGAACTAGGGAAGGCGAAATCCCTCCTCTCACAACCTTGGATTCATTTAGAAGAAAAGGAAGAGGTTTTGTCCTCGCTTAATTCTCAAATGGAACACTGTAAGACACGTCACACAGAGATCCTTGAAAGATTTAAAGGGTTGAACTTCCTCTCAAGCATCTTCTTATCGAGTCTACTTCAATTGTAAGTGTTCTTGAACTTCACTTTGGCTTTGCTTAATTTAGGTTATGAGCAAACACATTTTATTTTACCACTAAAAATCAATAGTAATTTACAAGAAATTGGTGGGGAGCCGAGAGACGATCTGAGCCCCCACACCCGTAGCTATGGAAAAACCAATCCTAGTAAATATATGAGCTGCAGCCTGCGCACCGATAACCTGCGTCCGGGAGAACTGCTAGATCCGCTTAAGCAGAGCAACAACTGTGGGTTCCAACTCCCCCAAAGAGGAGAAAGAGAAGGGAAGGAAGCCATAACCCAAAGCAGCGCACCAAGCCTCATACTTAGCACGCTTACGATGGGCCGCCTCCCGCACCACCTTACCTGGTTCGAAATCGGTCAATCCGGTCTGAGTCAAAGGCGACGAACCGTTCAAATCGACGCAAACGTCGTGCCCTCTGTCCCAAGAATAAAGTAGCATGTCCGCCGGCCTAAGAGGTCGGTCATCAACATCAACCATACCAATGTGGACCTCCTTTCCAGCTGAGATCCCCGACCGATAACAGATGTCAACCAGCGTGTCACGAACAACATTATGACGATACTTGACGCCAACTAAACCTGTACACGAAACAGCATGATCCCCAAATATATCACCCACAAAGACCCGCGAGCAAGCAGAGCACGGGTAATCTATGGTGAATAAAGGCACCCCCAAACGGTAACAAAGCACGCAACGATAAGTACGACCATTCATAGTCTGACCCAATCCTGAAATAGGGACAACCCTAATCCAGTCCGAACTGTTCGCACCCTGCTGAGAACTCCACAAAGCCAACTGACGCGGTGTGAACGAATAAACAGAAGCGGCATCCCTAGCGACCCGAGCGAAATACATATCTGCCAATCTTTTCATAAGTCTGGGGGCAGTGATCTCACCAGGATTACCTAAGATATCTGTAACACCCCGTATATTTTGGGAACTTATTTAAGTCGGGTGTTACTAATTATTTGTATTGGGTTAAATTTTATAAAATGTCAAAATGATTTTCAGGTTTCTTAAAGGTAATTTATGTGGTTTTACAAAAATAAAACCAAACTAATTAATTAAACCAATTTAGCAAAAATTCTAGTAAAATCCCTTGATGTAAAATTACGTTTTTACCCCTAACTATTTACTAAACCTAAATCATTGATAAACCCTTAAACCTTCTTTACGTATCATCATCACCATTCTGACGTACATCATCATCATTCATCGTCTCCTTCCCTCATGATTGCCTTCACCTTTCAATTGCTTGCCGATTCTAATTTACAGCTCGGTTTTGGAAGAAACTAGTATCGTTGTTCCTCTTTTTCTCTCCTCTACACAACGGTATGAATTTCTCAAGTCTTTATTAAAGTTGTCCCGACATCGTTGTTTCGTATTTTCTCGATTTACTTGGGTTTATTACGATTTTATTGGTTTTACTCCTAGTTCTATTTGTCTATCATGGTTTTTAGAAGATTTTAATCTGTCTTTAATGAATAAATTGAGTTGGGTATGTTATCGAGGGCTGTTTTGTGATATTTTCGTCCCTGCTATTTGTGTTGTCGTGGATGTTGGATGTGTTGTCGCTAATAGTTGTGGTTGTTTGTCGTGGCTGGTCAATATGGGTGGTTGTTGATGTTGTTGTTGGGTTGCCATGGTGGATGGTGGAGCCGAAGGCTCTGTTTTGGGTCGTTGTAGGTGTGCCGTTGTCGTTAACTATGTTTGCCGTGTAGTTGCCATGGATGTTGAGGGTTGCCAGAGTTATGATTTTTATTGGTCGTGCTCTCTGTTGGGGTTGCAAGTAAGTGTAGTGTGGTTATGCCGTGCAATAACTAGTGTTGGTTTGTCGAATTGGTTTGGTCGTTTATTTCAAGAGTTGTAATTGGATTAGGTGGTATATTATTTGGTGTTAATATATGGTATTAGTCCTTTTGGGTTTAGTTTGTCAATTGTTGGGGCCACCTCGTTAAATGTTGTTACAAACTAGTTAGTGATTATAGATATAATTTGGGTCTTATGATATTAAGAGGTCATGGTAATAATGCTAGTTATTTGAGAAGTGACTTGTCGTTATGGGTCTTGATTAGTAAGTTGTCTTATTAATTTTGGGTATCGCTTGGTACTATGTAGCTGGTGAGTTCGATCGGTTGGCTTCACTGACTTCTAAGAGATTTGAGAGGGGAGTTTAGCGGTCTTAGGTAAGAACGCCAACTCTTGAGCTTGAGCATGTTTTATTGTCTTCTAATGTGATCAATTCTTGTTTCATATATATTGGCTTCTAGACTCCTATCGTTTGATCACAATATCTCTTGTTTGGTTGGGAATTGGTTATACATCAAATAAAACATCTAATCATGGTTTGAATATGGGTTATGGTTAATGGGATTTTCTTCTATAAACACTCTAGAGTTCGGGTTAAGTCCTCCGGGGGTGCTCGATTACGAATGATTTACTATGCCTCTGATCAAGGTAACTCTTAACTGGATTAGCTACCAGTTGCCTCCTCCTTGACCGGTTACATCCTACTGGCCCTCATGTGAGAGGTGTGCACACTCGGGTTCTCTTAGGGTGGTTTGGTTGGCCTCTAGAGTTGTTCCTAGTTTGGGGTAGGACCCTTACCAAAGATGGGTTACTGATGCGGAGTACCCATTCCTGTATATTTGGCTTTTCTCTCTGAAATTCGTATAATTATTCTTGGTTCATATATCTCTCTTATCACCTTGGCTAATCCTTAGGTTGTAAGCGTTGCTTGTTCAGCAACGCGCCTCAAAGGCGCGTATCTTTCTTTCCATGTTTTCCTTTGAGTTCTTACTCATCCAGTTTTCCTGACGTTCTTTTGTTTGGGTTTGTCCCTACCCTATTATGGGGCCTGTGTCATTTTCCGATGGCGCAGTTGACAGGTGTGTTTGATGGTGATATGTTGAGCTTGCGGACGTCTGCATTCTTAGGGTCTTTTCATTTAGACAATCATTAAACCTTTATTAGTTTCATTTGGATTTCGGATTTGGAATTTGTAAACTTTGACTAAGTCTTCCGCTGTCGTACTATTTATTATTTACATTTTGAATTTATTAATTTGGTTTTAGCCTTGCAATTAACTTGGTTAGTTAATTGTGGCATAATAATCCTAGGTTTTCATTTATTTAATTTGGTCGAAAATTTAGGGTTGTTACAATATCAACCTCTAAAGTCCGATTAAAAACACCAACAGCAGCGGCAAACGCAGGCCCCAAAGAGACGACACCAGCATGACAAAGAAGTTTAGACCGCATGTCAGCAGACTGAAGTCGCGACGCTAGAAAAACATAATGGGCAGCATCCCCGGCCGTATAAACACCAAGCCCTTCGAGTGAAAAAGGCAAGGTAGCGAGCCCACACAGCCAGTCACCAAAACCCGGACCAGAAGCAACGACAATACGCTCTAAGGAAGAGCGAAGGGCCGCATCAAAAGCTAGCCGGCCTAACTCAAAAATATGCGGCGCACAAGTACGCAGGGCGAAATATAGCTTAGAAACCCCAGTGCAAGCTCGAAAAAGTAACAACTCGCTCTGAGGATCGTTAAGTGTAGCAACCGCATCCATGAGCTCAATGGTCTTAGCCACCCTCTGCATAACCAAAGAACTGCAAAACTCAAAATCAACACTGACAGGCCCACCTAATAACTTGACCCCGAGTAGAGGCCTAGCAATATTAGAGGGGAACACACAAACTAGTCGGGTCCGCGGATCCTCCGTAGGCCAAAAACCTCAGTTTTAGCAACATTAAGGTGAAGACCTAAACGAGGACCCTCTGCTTGAATCAGCTCCAAAACCTGACCTACAACCAAGGTATCACTGACGACAGTGCCATCATCCAAATACCAAGCCTGCAAACACAAGTCAAAGGAGTCTCTAATCTTACACGCCAAAGGGTGCAACACTAGAGCAAAAAGCAGCGGGCCTAGGGGGTCACCCTGCTGCACCCCCTGCACGACAAAAGAGTGTGATCTCCATAATATAATTGAGCAGGGTTAGTGTAACAGAACTCCACCCAACGAGTAAGAGTGGGGCAGCTAAGACGAATCTCCTGAAGCATAGCGGTGTGATCCACCATATTAAAGGCATTCTAAAAGTCTACCAATAACATCGAAAGACCCACCTCGTCTCCACGACCCTCAACCAAGCGGTTAACAACATGTAAGATCGCCTCACTGCCCCCAGACACACCCACACCAAACTGAAGGTCTGCGAAATAATCCTTGGAGTGCCCAGCAAGATACAAGGATTGGTGCCTATTACCTTAGGGAGGATGCTGACAGGTGGTGGCAAGAGATTAAGGAAAGTTTATTTGAACCATACACTGAGACCACTGAAGATGGGGGAGCGGTTGAGTATGAGCGTGGTTGGGGACATTTCAGAGAATTTATGGAGGAGGAATTTTTCCCCGAACACCTTAAGGATGAGAAGAGATTCGAATTTGAGGGGTTTAGACAGACAGAAGGGATGTCTGTTAGAGAGTTTTATACCAAATTTATGGAGCTTAGTCGCTTTGCCAAGGATCTTGTTCCCACTGAAAAATGGAAAGCCATACAGTTCCAAAAGAAGCTACTCTAGAAAATCAAAGGCAAATTCTCAGGTGAACCATCTAAGACTATAAGGGATGTCTATGGTCGTGCAAACAACATTGAGCGCAACATTATTGAGAAAGAAACGGAATTGGGAGTGAAAAGGAAAGAGGGACCCTCAAACCTGACAGAGAATACGAGTAAGTAGGGTAATTTTCTCAACTCTAAGAAACCAGCCAACTCTTTCAATACTGGAAGGAGCAATTTCAACCAAGGGCAATATTCTGGCCGACCTCAAAACCAAGGAGGTGAACGTCATTATATCTGTAAGCGTTGTGGCGCTAATCATCCAGGAGTTGACTGCAATAGAGTGAAGGTTACGTGTCGACACTGCCAGATTCCTGGTCACCGTGAGTTTGAATGTGTCTCCAAGCTAGCTGGGAAACCAGCAGTACCTGCGGGTAGCACACCCACTTATGCTAGTAGGTTTCCCAATCAGAGGGCTCAAAGTGGTTATGCTGCATCCAACACCACTTTTAAGAACCCGGCTCCAACTAACGGTAATTCTACTGCAACGGCGAACAAGCCGACTAGCTCGGTTAATGCTGCCACTACGAGCAATAAGAAATCTGGACAGCTTTATGTCATGAACCAGGAGGAGGCTGAGAATACTGATGTTGTGTCTGGTAAGTTTCCTGTTAACTCTGTTTTCGCTCATGTTTTGTTTGATAGTGGTGCGTCTCACTCGTTTGTTGCATCCAAGTTTATTGCTTTGTCGGGTTTGAAATCTGGTAAATGTGTAGACTACGATTTTGCTATGGCCACTGGGGATAATGTAAACTGTAGGACCTTATTTAAGGATGTATCTGTGATTATTGGTGGGCATGATTTTAGAGCAGAAATAATCGAGTTTCCATTACCATATTTTGATGTAATTTTGGGTATGGATTGGATGGGAAAACACAAGGCTAGATTAGATTGTTGGTTGGGGAAAATTTCACTTAAAGGACCTAAAAATGTTAGAGTGTCATACAAAGGGAATATTAAAGGACCTAGAGTGAAACTGATCTCCGTGATGAAGCTAAAGAAACATATATCTAGGGGAGCAGAATTACTCTTATGCCATGTTAGAGACACTAGAGTTCAATATCCATATTTGAGTGAGGTCCGTGTTGTGAGTGAGTTCGAGGATGTGTTTCCAGAAGATATTCCAGGAATGCCGCCTACACGAGAAGTGGAGTTTAAGATCGACTTAGTTCCAGGGACTGGGCCGATAGCTAAAACACCTTAAAGGATGGCACCACTTCAGATGCAGGAACTTAAGAAACAACTTCATGAGTTGGTGGAAAAGGGATATGTCCGGTCAAGTGTCTCACCTTGGGGACCTCCTGTGTTATTTGTCAAAAAGAAGGATGGTAGCCTGAGATTATGCATAGATTACCATGAGTTGAACAATGTGACAATAAAAAATAGGTACCCTTTACCTAGGATTGACGATTTGTTTGATCAACTGAAGGGAGCTAGTGTTTTCTCTAAGATTGACTTGAGGTCTGGATCCTATCAGCTTAAGGTAGCCCCTGAAGATGATCCAAAGACATCTTTTTCGACGCGCTATGGGCACTACGAGTTCACAGTATGCCATTTGGGTTAACCAATGCCCCTGCTGTCTTCATGGATTTGATGAATCGTACCTTTAGGCCATATCTGGACAAGTTTGTTGTTGTGTTTATCGATGACATTTTGATATACTCACAGAGCGAGGCGGAGCACGAAGAGCATCTTAGGATTGTTCTACAGACTTTGAGGGAGAAGCAACTTTATGGGAAGGCTTGACAGAGTTGCATTCCTAGGGCACATTATATCTAAGGATGCTGTTTTTGTGGATCCTGCGAAAGTTAAAGCTGTTTCAGAGTAGCCGACTCCTAAGAGTGTGTCAGAGATTAGAAGCTTTTTGGGACTTGCTGGCTATTACAAGAGGTTTGTTAAGGATTTCTCTAAAATAGCTAGACCTATGACCACATTGATGAAGAAGACAACCAAGTTCAAATGGGATGATAATTGTGAGAAGGCATTTGAAACCTTGAAAACTAGACTGACGACAGCACCACTCCTAGCTTTACTCGATGAGAAAGCAGAGTATGAGGTGTACACGGACGCTTCGAAAAATGGTTTGTGTTGTGTCCTTATGCAGAACCGGAGAGTGATTGCTTATGCGTCTAGGCAGCTCAAGAGTTACAAGGAGAACTACCCGACTCATGACTTGGAGTTAGCGGCCGTGGTGCACGCTTTGAAAATTTGGAGGCACTATCTCTACGGAGTAAGCTTTAAGATTTTCTCCGATCATAAAAGTCTTAAGTATATTTTCACCCAAAAGGAGTTAAACATGCGTCAAAAGAGGTGGTTAGAATTGATCAAGGATTATGAAATGCAGATCCAATATCATGAGGGTAAGGCAAATGTCGTCGCAGATGCTTTGAGTAGGTAGTCTCTTCACACTGTACAATTGGTGGTGCGGAGAGAAAGGTTGCGGGATGAATTTCTTAATTTTGGGGTTCAACTTACTGAGCTTGGTGCACCTTCAGGAGTTACTACGATCCAAAATGATCTTTTGAGAGAAATTAAGGAGGTTCAGGCGACTGATAAGTTTCTACAAGACAAATTGACCAATGAGGCTGAGTTCTTCAAAAAGGGAGGAGATGGGATCATTCGCTTCCAGAACCGAGTTTGTGTGCCCGACAACAAGGAATTAAGGAATAAGATCCTCGTTGAAGCTCATGTTACGCTGTACTCAGTGCATTCAGGAGGAGATAAATTGTACCAAGATTTGAGACAAGTCTTTAGGTGGTCTGGACTGAAAAAGGATGTTGCAGAATTTGTTGCTCGATGCTTGGTATGTCAGAAGGTGAAAAGTGAGCATAAGAGACCGCAAGGAAAGTTGCAACCATTGAAGGTTCCTGAGTGGAAATGGAGTTCCATATCCATGGATTTTATAGCTGGTTTACCCCGTACTCCTAAGGGAAACAATATGATTTGGGTGATTGTTGATCGATTGACTAAATGTGCTCATTTCATCCCTATGAAAGACATTTGGAAGAAGAAATAGTTGGCTGCTGCTTACATGCATCACGTTTTGAGGTTACATGGGGTTCCAAACGAGATTGTGTCGGACCGTGATGCGCGATTTGTATCAAGGTTTTGGACCAAGTTACAGGAAGCTTTAGGAACAAACTTGATGATGAGCACCGCCTTTCACCCCGCCACTGATGGTCAGACAGAGAGGACCAATCAGACGATAGAGGATATGTTACGGGATTGTGCCCTACAGTTTCAAGGAGGTTGGGAGAATAATTTGGACTTGATCGAGTTCTCGTACAACAACAGTTATCAAGCTTCGATTAAGATGGCTCCCTATGAGGCCTTGTATGGGAGGAAGTGTCGTAGTCCGATTTGCTGGAACGATATCAGTGAGACTGTAGTGCTGGGACTTGATTACATTCAAGAGATGACGGATCAAGTTAAAATTATCCAGGAACGCATGAAAGCTGCACAAGATCTGGAGATATGGTATTGTTGAGAGTTTCACCTACTAAGTGTGTAATGAGATTTGGTAAGAAAGGAAAATTGAGCCCGAAGTTCATAGGACCTTATAAGATACTAAATCGTGTTGGTGAGGTTGCCTATGAGCTTGACCTTCCAGCAAACTTGGAAAAGGTTCACAATGTCTTCCATGTTTCTCAATTGAGACGTTATGTAAGTGATCCATCACATATTCTTGACCCTAAGACGATCGAGATAGATGAAACTATGACCTATGAGGAGGCATCATTGAAAATTTTGGATAGGAAAACACGAAAGACCCGTCGTACAGAAACTCCTATGGTGAAAGTGTTGTGGTGCAACTTGGGAAGTTGAGTCGGCAATGCGTGAGAAATACCCTCATTTGTTTGATTAAGGTACTATAGGTTCGAGGACGAACCTTTCTTTTAAGGGGGATGAGAGCCATTCACGGTCTCTTACTCTCTCGTGTTTTTATGTTGTGTCATGCTTTTATGTGTTATTCGTATAACTTTGGTTATTATGGTTTATCTTCTGCCTTAGTGCCCTTTGTGGAACCTTGGTTCCAAATTACTATTGCTTGGTTTTGGGTGCCATGTGCACAACTTGTTTCTAAAACTTGCTCAAAAGCTCACTTGGCGGTAGCATAGGTGCGAGTGTCCTATAATATGGTTATTGGAGAATTATTCCAAACTGGTATTATGGAGAATTGACGTGTTTGGAAAATTTTCCTAAGGTTCATTTTGGAGAATAAGTTTACGCTTCGAGGACGAAGCGTTGTTTTAAGGGGGGAAGTCTGTAACACCCAGTATATTTTGGGAACTTATTTAAGTCGGGTGTTACTAATTATTTGTGTTGGGTTAAATTTTATAAAATGTCAAAATGATTTTCAGGTTTCTTAAAGGTACTTTATGTGGTTTTACAAAAATAAAACCAAACTAATTAATTAATCCAATTTAGCAAAAATTCTTGTAAAATCCCTTGATGTAAAATTACGTTTTTACCCCTAATTATTTACTAAACCTAAAGCATTGATAAACCCTTAAACCTTCTTTACGTACATCATCATCACCATTCTGACGTACATCATCATCACCATTCTGACGTACATCATCATCATTCATCGTCTCCTTCCCTCACGATCGCCGTCACCTTTCAAATACTTGCCGATTCCAATGTACAGCTCGGTTTTGAATGAAACTTGTATCGTTGTTCCTCTTTTTCTCTCCTCTACACAACGGTATCAATTTCTTGAGTCTTTATTAAAGTTGTCCCGACATCATTGTTTCGTATTTTCTCGATTTACTTGGGTTTATTACGATTTTATTGGTTTTACTCCTAGTTCTATTTGTCTATCATGGTTTTTAGAAGATTTTAATCTGTCTTTAATGAATAAATTGAGTTGGGTATGTTATCGAGGGCTGTTTTGTAGTATTTTCGTCCCTGCTATTTGTGTTGTCGTCGATGTTGGATGTGTTGTCGCTAATTGTTGTGGTTGTTTGTTCAGCCTGGTCAATATGGGTGGTTGTTGATGTTCTTGTTGGGTTGCCATGGTGGATGGTGGAGCCGAAGGCTCTGTTTTGGGTCGTTGTAGGTGTGCCGTTGTCGTTAACTATGTTTGCCGTGTAGTTGCCATGGATGTTGAGGGTTGCCGGAGTTATGATTTTTATTGGTCGTGCTCTTTGTTGGGGTTGCAAGTAAGTGTAGTTGGGTTATGCCGTGCAATAACTAGTGTTGGTTTGTCGAATTGGTTTGGTCGTTTATTTCAAGAGTTGTAATTGGATTAGGTGGTATATTATTTGGTGTTAATATATGGTATTAGTCCTTTTGGGTTTAGTTTGTCAATTGTTGGGGACACCTCGTTAAATGTTGTTACAAACTACTTAGTGATTATAGATATAATTTGGGTCTTATGATATTAAGAGGTCATGGTAATAATGGTAGTTATTTGAGAAGTGAATTGTCGTTATGGGTCTTGATTAGTAAGTTGTCTTATTAATTTTGGGTATCGTTTGGTACTATGTAGCTGGTGAGTTCGATCGGTTGGCTTCACTGACTTCTAAGAGATTTGAGAGGGGAGTTTAGCGGTCTTAGGTAAGAACGCCAACTCTTGAGCTTGAGCATGTTTTATTGTCTTCTAATGTGATCAATGCTTGTTTCATATATATTGGCTTCTATACTCCTATCGTTTGATCACAATATCTCTTGATTGGTTGGGAATTGGTTATACATCAAATAAAACATCTAATCATGGTTTGAATATGGGTTATGGTTAATGGGATTTTCTTCTATAAACACTCTAGAGTTCGGGATAACTCCTCCGGGGGTGCTCGATTACGAATGATTTACTATACCTCTGATCAAGGTAACTCTTAACTGGATGAGCTACCAGTTGCCTCCTCCTTGACCGGTTACATCTTACTGGCCCTCATGTGAGGGGTGTGCACACTCGGATTCTCTTAGGGTGGTTTGGTTGGCCTCTAGAGTTGTTCCTAGTTTGGGGTAGGACCCTTACCAAAGATGGGTTACTGATGCGGAGTGCCCATTCCTGTATATTTGGCTTTTCTCTCTGAAATTCGTATAATTATTCTTGGTTCATATATCTCTCTTATCACCTTGGCTAATCCTTTGGTTGTAAGCGTTGCTTTTCCAGCTACGCGCCTCAAAGACGCGTATCTTACTTTCCATGTTTTGGTTTGAGTTCTTACTCAGCCAGTTTTGCTGACGTTCTTTTGTTTGGGTTTGTCCCTACCGTATTCTGGGGCCTGTGTCATTTTCCGATGGCGCAGTTGACAGGTGTGTTTGATGGTGATATGTTGAGCTTGCGGACGTCTGCATTCACAGGGTCTTTTCATTTAGACAATCATTAAACCTTTATTAGTTTCATTTGGATTTCGGATTTGGAATTTGTAAACTTTGACTAAGTCTTCCGCTGTCGTACTATTTATTATTTACATTTTGAATTTATTAATTTGGTTTTAGCCTTGCAATTAACTTGGTTAGTTAATTGTGGCATAATAATCCTAGGTTTTCATTTATTTAATTTGGTCGAAAATTTAGGGTTGTTACAATATCAACCTCTAAAGTCCGATTAAAAACACCAACAGCAGCGGCAAACGCAGGCCCCAAAGAGACTACACCAGCATGACGAAGAAGTTTAGACCGCATGTCAGCAGACTGAAGTCGCGACGCTAGAAAAAACATAATGGGCAGCATCCCCGGCCGTATAAACACCAAGCCCTCCGAGTGAAAAAGGTAAGGTAGTGAGCCTCCACAGCCAGTCACTAAAACCCGGACCAGAAGCAACGACAATACGCTCTAAGGAAGAGCGAAGGGCCGCATCAAAAGCTAGCCGGCCTAACTCAAAAATATGCGGCGCACAAGTACGCAGGCGAAATATAGCTTAGAAACCCCAGTGCAAGCTCGAAGAAGTAACAACTCGCTCTGAGGATCGTTAAGCGTAGCAACCGCATCCATGAGCTCAATGGTCTTAGCCACCCTCTGCATAACCAAAGAACTGCAAAACTCAAAATCAACACTGACAGGCCCACCTAATAACTTGACCCCGAGTAGAGGCCTAGCAATATTAGAGGGGAACACACAAACTAGTCGGGTCCGCGGATCCTCCGTAGGCCAAAAAGCCTCAGTTTTAGCAACATTAAGGTGAAGACCTAAACGAGGACCCTCTGCCTGAATCTGCTCCAAAACCTGACCTACATCCAAGGTATCACTGACGACAGTGCCATCATCCAAATACCAAGGCTGCAAACACAAGTCAAAGGAGTCCCTAATCTTGCACGCCAAAGGCTGCAACACTAGAGCAAAAAGCAGCGGGCCTAGGGGGTCACCCTGCTGCACTCCCTGACACGACAAAAGAGTGTGATCTCCATAATATAATTGAGTAGGGTTAGTGTAACAGAACTCCACCCAACGAGCAAGAGCGAGGCAGCAAAGACGAATGTCCTGAAGCATAGCGGTGTGATCCACCATATTAAAGGCATTCTAAAAGTCTACCAATAACATCGAAAGACCCACCTCGTCTCCACGACCCTCAACCAAGCGGTTAACAGCATGTAAGATTGCCTCACTGCCCCCAGACACACCCACACCAAACTAAAGGTCCGCGAAATAATCGCTCAAAGATGGACCCAATAAAGACGCGCCCACCATTGAGACCAAATGCCGCCACACCGTACCTACCGCAATAGGGCGAATCCCACCGCCTGGCTTAACTAGTGGAGTGAGTGGCGCGCTAGCCACAAAGGGACCCAAAACAGCAGGACACTGCCAATCCAGAAAGAGGTTAACCGCGCGAGTGATCGAGGCAAGCAACTCATCAGAAACTGTCACATCGGCCCCACTTAGGCAGTTCATAAGATGCTGAGCACGCAAACCGTCACGCCCACAAGAAGTACCACGTGGAAAAATCCTAATCCAATCTAGAACAATAGCAACCGGAGCATCTAAATGAGGCTGGTCGATAGGTAAGGCAGGCAATGATGGCCCAGGAGCAACGGGGTGTTTAGCCTGCAAATCTTCCAACGTAGCAGCAGAGCAAGGAGCAATGCCCTATTGTTTCCAAAATTAAATTGAATATGAGGCTGACTACCTTACATTCTGTGTGAAGAGATGGGCAATCCCATAACACAATGGGGCTTGGTGGTAGCATGGGACAAGAACTGACGAGAAGCGATGCCCTATGGTATCTTAGAGAAGTGAAGAAAAAGTTTGAGGATGACAATGGAAAATATGAACATTTTTGTGAGGTCATAAAGGAATTTAAGGCACAAATGTAAGGTTATGCTGGATGGTTGATGATAATTTTGAAAGCCCTTGTATATGATAATTTTGCACGGCCTTTTATATGTGTTAATTCCTTGTGTGTAGAATTGACATTGAGGATTTCATCGCTTGGGTGAGGGAGTTATATAAAGGCCATAATGAACTAGGTAATGGATTTAACACATTTCTACCCAAGGGTTATGAGATCAGATTGGACAAGAAGGAGCCATATTGTTTTTCGGGATTGCCCGATGAGATCAAATTGGACAAGGAGGAGCCTACGCCAAAGAAGGTTGTGGAGTTTGAAGAAGTTATAAGTTTTATTAATATGACAAAGGTGAGTGCTTGCAATCTTTACTGATTTGAAATCTCTTGCATGAGTTCCATTGTGATCATTTTGGCCCTGCCCTACAAGAACGATTTCCATACGATGATCAAGTGTTTAGATGTTTCCTTGACATACTAAATAAGTACCATAAGGAGTACAAAGACATCAGTGAAGTTTATGACGAGGTTAGTTTATGCTTCTTTCTGGTAGTTTGTGGTAGTAGACTAGTAGATGACGTAACTACGTGTCACTTTGCTGCTCTCAAAAAAATCTTTTACGGCTTTGCTTGATTCATTTGTTTCCACTTAACATTTTGCAGGTTTCTCGGTTTTTTGAAGATCAGTCAGATTTGCTTGAAGAGTTCGCTAGATTGTTAGATATTTCGTCCCCGCACAAATATCATACCTCTTTGCATGCTCAACCTAATTTGCAGCGCCATGAAGAAAGAAGCATGCATTTAAACAAGGTGATTTGAGGTTAGGTACTTTTGGTAATAAAGGATTGAAAAGCCCATATTAATTTTTGAACCACATAGGAACAGCAGCGGCACAGTAGGGATAGAGCAAGCACTTCCCATGGCGGACATGATGTTATTGTGGAGCGCCCTGAAATGGATGGAGAGAGAGTAGTGAGGAAATTACACAAGGAGCAGAGGAAGTTGATAAGGACAATCATGATAGGAGGAAGCACAAGGACAATCGTGACAGGAGGAACCACAATGGGGAGGATAGGGAAATGGAGCATGATAACCTTGGGGAGTTTAGTGTCGCGGTAGAAGAGTTTGGAACAAGTCCTGCTCTTTCATCATCTGATTATACAATGAAAAGTCGTGTTGTTGAACTTATCTAAATATGTGTGCGGTCACATTAACAGTTTGTTTTTGGAAATTAGTTTGTAGACAACTTTTGAGTCTCTAGGGTCTATCTGGTACAATGAATTCAAATGTCTGAAGTATCTAAGCTATATTGTGCAGTTACTTATGGTTTAGCTAAATGAGTAAAGCGAAATATTTTGTGTCATTAACTTGTGTCACTTCATGCCAAAGTTATTAGGATTTTTTGTAGGGAACCACCTCCTATTTTCACTAATTTTTGGGGAACCACCTTATATAAATATTTTTATGGCAAACCACCGAATAAAAGCAAAAGTAAAGCTTAGAACCACCTAAACCCCATTGACTCACTTTCCTGCCAAAAGTATCATATATGGCACCCGATAATCCACGCTGACATTGAAACTAACCGACACCATGTAAAAACTAAAAAAAATAAAAATAAAAAATACAAAAAGAGGGACAAACCATCAGATTTTCACAATAATGGCATCCTTCATACTCATTTTCACATTCTTTCCAAGGGTTGGGACGGAATGTGTTGCTGGTGGTGGTGGAGGAGGAGGGGGGATATTGTGGATGAGGTAGACGATCGTAGGAGATAGAGTGATATGGTTGTTGGGGACGCCATTGTTGTGGTGGTTTATTCGACCTCATCTTTAATTTTTTTTTTTTGAAGGAGTAAAGCTAATTTCATTGCCTACGTGGATTTCCGGCTGCCATGTAGGACAATTCAGACGGAAATGTAAGTAAATGGGGGTTTAGGTGGTTTTAACCTTTACTTTTGCTTTTATTTGGTGGTTTGCCACAAAAATATTTATATAAGGTGGTTCCCCAAAAATTAGTGAAAATAGGAGGTGGTTTCCCACAAAAAGTCCAAGTTATTAATATGAAAAAAAAAAAAACAGTTCAACTTTATGGTATATTGCAAATTTAGGTGATTATAGTTTGAAGGTCCGCCATGATATCTTGCGCTTGGGATATGTGCGTTGCATGGTAAATATTATAATTAGCTTAGCGGCAAACCTTCTTTTCAGCTTCAAAATGTGCTTTTAACTTGCATTGGTTTTGGAATTGCATGCCTGATGGGAATGCACAAGATGAAGTTGCTTATCAATGTTAGCAATGTCACATGTCTTTTTACCAAGAGTTAAAACTTTCTATAGCAAAATACTCAGCTGCGTCAACATAAGTTTACCTGAGTCTCTACCAAGATGGAGTTTGTGTGCTGAGTACACTAAGATTTTTCTGGCTTCTTACAGTCTTACTCCTTGTATATTACTGACTTGTGTATCTATGGTGTACTAGGCATGTACCACTAAAAATTCCTTTTCTTTGATAAAATCAAGGACAAATTGGATCCAGCTGATTACCAAAGATTCGTAAATTGTCTACACATTTACAGCATAAGGATAATAACTAGAGATGTACTGCAAGAGCTGGTACGAACCTTTGACTCCTCGGTTATCTTATGAATTATTGCCTCCATCAATGTTTTATGTTCATGCAGAAGTTTGATGGGTTGTTTCTCTGTTTAGATGTTTGCTTCATATAGGTATATACTATGCTCCTGGATGGCCAGTAGTGTTAGTGTTGGTAGTGGAAATTGCACTACAACATGATTGATAAGCAATATAAACTTATCAAGACATATTTGCTTGATGTATTTCATCACTTGAGTGCTTGTTGGAAGCTTTTACGTAGGGTGTGTACAACATGAAATTTAGGCTTCTTGGTTAGGGGCCTGGCCCCGCTCCCCAAACAAGCCCAAACTATCAACTGTATCAACTACTCTTATCGAAAGAAGTTGGCCTCTTCCCTTTTCTACTCTTGTTTTGACCATATTAAAGAGAGGCAATCATTAGACTAGAAATGTAGGAACCTTATATGAAGTCCACTTTGACAACCTCCCTAGGTGCTTACTTGTTCTTGTTGAAACTGTGTACACATTGCCTTAGTCGCACTCTATGATCCTTTATGACTTATTTTCATGATCTTTCGTATTATTTCTCAAGAGTCAAGTGAATACTATTCTTGTTCGTTCTTGTTAATGTTTGCTTTGTATAAGAGAACGTAACAGACCTTATGAAAGGTAGGATATTTTGATCAACAACCATTCAGCCTATAACTTCCTTAATTCCCCTTAAATAGTTTTAAACTCTTCGGAACGCATCGCATTTAAGATATCGCATATAAAGTATCTAACAATGACTTGATTTTATATATATCTTCAAAAACCATTATCATCTTTTTTTAGACAGACTTTTATCTCATAATGATGGCTTCTAAAAAAAATTTTAGACACAAAAGACTTCAGTGACAACCTTGATCTGTTTCTGCTTTTTTTTTTGTAAGTTACCGCAATCAGAGAATGTGGTAAGATAAAATCTCAAATAGTGTAGCATTTGAATGCGACCGAAACATTTAAACAACAGTGACCAGTGGCTTAATATTTTCTTGGAGATTGGATTTTCTTCATTTTCAAGATCCGCCAGGAGTAGAAGCTATGAGATTGACGTGAACAATGCAAGCTATAGTTATCCCTTAGTTTTTGGATACTAGGATACATTTTCTTTCACACTTTTACTTTAGCTGCCACCATTCTGCCCATGATGAGTGAGTTCTTTCTTAAAGGATTTGCATATTGCCTGGTTTCCATCTAAGGGTCACTTGAAGCTGGAGACTCTTTAGGGGCATAGGGATAATGAAGTGTACCATAAAGTACACTATAAGTTCTTTTTAAGAGTAAACTATATTCCTACTATTAGTTGTGGGATATATTGAACTATAAAGTACACTATCTTTTTTCTTCTGGTAGGGTAGCTTAACGGGTTTTTTGCTGCTCGTTTGTCTTGTGCTCATTTTAATACCCTGAATTTGTTTTGGTCTTAGCTTGCAACATTTGTAGATTGTTGATTTATTGGGCATGTACCCAGATCTCATGGAGGGGCTCAACGAATTTCTCGAGTGTTGCGAGAATATAGGTAGGCGTTGGATTTTGTAATTTTATTTATTCTATATTATCCAAATTGATATCTTGATTCGTTATGGTAAGCTACTAAATTTCTGTTTACGGTTGTTGTTATGGCTTTCTTACAATGTTATGAACAAAAGTATGCAAACTGTTGAGTTTTTTGCTCAATTGTGTTCATTTTTCTTGAAATTTTCTGTCTTGTACAGAATGTGTTTCTATGTTCATAATCCATGTGAATAACTTGATGGGTTCTGCATGTTGTACGTCATTGTTGTACTTTGAACAGTCACTCTTGAGTATCTCAAAGATGCAAGGGAGAAGTTGCGGGATCAAAGGGAGAAAAGTCAAGATTTTCTCGAGTTTATTAAAACATCGAAGGCAAAAATGTAAGGTTTTGGTTCGCATTTGAAAGCCCTTTTTGTTTCCCTTTGTGGCATTGCGGTTTTTATGTATATTGATCCCCTGCAGCTATGAGGCTATCATATCATGGATGAAAACATTTTTCAAAGGGCACAATAGACGTTTACCAACATCTCAACTGATTCCGTGTAATGATCTTGAGGAGTGCCCTCAAAAGGATAGGAATCTACACAAAGATCATAGGAAATGTAACGAGGATGCCAAAGCCTCGAAACGAAAGCGTGCTCTTGCGTCATCTGATGACAAGGATGCTTCGAAAAGTAAGTTCGCTATCGTCGTCTAAATTGTCGCCTTACATATGCACCATGGATCATGAAAACTTGCTAATGCTTTAACTCGTGATTTTATGCACCATACTTGCCCTTTGAGTTTGATGCCAGCCTACTAAAGGCTACTAGGTAAGTCCAGGTAAGGCTACGAAAATATCTTTTTTTAGGGTATTATCACTTTTGTACCAAGCAGCCCTACTAATAGAAAGAGGAATTCCTTAATCCTTTTTACATTTTCACATATGGCCAAGTTTTACTTGAATGGATTCTGACGATTGAACTTGATTCTGTTTCAGGGATTTTGCCAAGATGCTGGTCACCCTTCACTTAGTAGCTCCAAGAGGATGGACACATAATGCAGAATGTACTCGAAGGCCGAGAAATTTGCTATTGGTTTGTGTACACCCGCTAACACTCTTTTAAAGACATCTTAGGTAGATGATGGCATCTTAGAGCTTCTGTCATTACTGATGACAGTACATGTCCATCTTTACTGCAGTAACTCATACCAATCAATATATAGTTCAATTTAGTTGATTGTTTGGTATGTACTCCATATGTTCATGGAACAACCAGTTTATGTTCATATCATCTCATACCTACTATTTACTACGGAGTACTATTTGTACTCTCATGTTAACTTCCATAACATTGCATCAGACTTTAACCAATACATACAGGAATGACTTTTACACATGTCACTTTGTGAATGAGAACATAATTCAGCTTTGTTATTACTTTTCGGACAATATGAAGATAATACTAATATGAGATCATAATTTAGTTTGCAATATGAGATCTAAGAGATAATACTATGTTGGTTAGTGAATTTATGATAATAACTTTATATATAATGTGACAAAAGTTAAAGAAAAAAAAAACATAGTACCGCTCATAATTTTTTTTTTTTTTGGTATAGTTCATAATAATATTAGGACAAAGACAAACCTACATTTTTAAGAACGAGTATAAACAATATAAATAAACAGTTCGGGCGTGGCACGAGCATGCAAAGTAGTTCTCTACAAAATCATAGCCAAACGCAGTCAATTACGTGCCGCCTACAAATCAAATCGAACGCGAATTCATACAAAAACTTCAAGAGAGATACAAAGTCCCTTGCGAGTTGAGACCCTCTCAGAAGATCAAACATTCAAGAGAGATACAAGTCTCTTGTGACCCTCTCAGGATTACAAATAATAATATACACGCGGTCACATCATGTGGTCCTAGCCTACACCCCTATAGCCGTACGTGAAGCACAACGAGTGGTTTAAGCCTACGCCAGCAATGCACGCGGATGAAGGGCGCACCTCCCTGCAGCAGGTACACCACCGGTGTGTTTTAGAGTGTTTTTGGGTTCTAGAAACTGAAAAACTGGCCAAAACTGAGAAATTGGTTCCAATTTATAAGAATTGTTGCAAGTGTGAATTTGTTCATCAAAAGGGAGCACAAGGAGCATGGTGCTTCTACTCACAATAAAGCAGTATCGCCCATGAAAAAAATGAAAAAAAAAAAAATGAAGTGTGGTCCCCACTACTCTATTGTTAGAACATGTCGTCTACAACAATCACCGTGATTAGAATGGCAATTCTAATCACAGCTGATGCGACGTCGTTTTGCTCAATGGGAGGGGGGGCTTGTGTATTTTGCTTCCTTGCAATACGTTGGCATTTTTATTCAATACACCTTCAATACTTAACTTATATTATGGAATACATGAATACTTTTCCTACTAAATACATTTATACAATACATTTTATTTTCCTTCCCTAAATTTCTCTCTCCACGGCTCTTATACTCACACACACCCAAATCATCTTCTCTCTCCACCTCTTCACCGAAATCACCTTCCTCAATTACTCCAGATCGGTTGTAGTACGTCGTTGGTTTCCAGATTGCTACTGAATCATGGTTCGAAAGGTAAGTTTTAGTTGGGTTTATAAGCTATTTTTTGTTCTTAATTAACTTTTTCATGTTGATAATACAATTGTGATTATCGAATTTAGTTGTGACGCGAAGAACATGTAGTTAGTTTGGTGTATGTATGGGTGTAAATTAGCTTAACTCGAAATAAGGGATTGGGGTTGAAAAATAAGGGCGAAAAATAGATTATTAATTGAGCTGTAAATTAGCTCTAATGATGTGAAGTATTTTAGAGTGGAGGTGGAGCTCAAAAAAAATCATATTGAATTGGAGTTGTTAATTAGCTCCAAAATAAGGGCTTTGGAATTTGAGTTGTAAATTGGTTTGAATTGTTTGTAATAAGTGACCTAAAATTGAAATTATTTTGCCATTAATGAGCTTTGAAAGAGCTTTAATTATGAAAGTTGTGTTCGTTCGTTTTTTGGTAGTGCCTGATTGAGTGATTGTGTGATCATTGATAAGTTCAAAGTTGAATCGAATTTGTTTGTTTAAATTAGGAAAATTGTGAAGGTCGAAGTAGATGTACACCTCCTGCACAGGCTTGTACGAAGTCAGTTGGGGATGTTGTTAAGGAGATGCGTAAAGTGATGTTAACTCGAGATGAAAAATACGGAGGTAAGGTAAGAATGTGAAATTATAATACTTTATACCATTTAGAATAACCTATAGACCATTGTGTTATATATATACACCACTGGATTAACTATTGATACCATTGTCTTATTTAGATACCATTGTCGAAATTGGCTTATGTGCATTGTAATTTATTTGCAGCAACCAAATGTGAACTGTAGGCTTGAAACATTTGGTCGCGTGATGTCAGCCTTAAGTACAAAGAAAAGGATTGTAGTAAGGGAGATGGGTTTTGGGTCGTTACTGGATTTTTGCAAGGATTGGATGCTGCCACGCAAGTTTTGCTACTGGTTAATGACCAAGCTTGATGCATATCATAGCAGAATTATTTGTGCAGATGTAGATGGTACGGAGTTCCATTTGTCTTCAACACAAGTTAAATGGGTTTTAGGGCTACCTGATGGTCCTAAGATTGTTCCGATGAAGTCCCCTAAAGGATCTGCATTGGATAAGAAGGTTGGACGTTTTGTATCAAGATTTGGGGAGCATGTGTCAAGTCAGAAGAACCTAGCTATATGTGAAGAGAAGTTAAATGAAGTGTTGTCAAGTGATATAGACATTTCTAGTGTAGAAGAGATAGAGGAGTTCAAAACAGCCTTCTTAACGTACTCTTTACTTATGATACTATGTCCATCAACTGCTGCTAATCTTTCCAAACACTTGTATCCTGCTGCCACTCTTGGTTGTGTGGCTGAAAAGTTTGATTGGTGTTCTCTCGTGTTGGATGAGTTGATTTCCTATGGTAAGAGTTTTAAGGATAAATTTGATGAATATGGTTTTGCTTCCGGTTGCGGCGGTTGTGTCATATGCCTTGCGGTGAGTGTGTGTAATTATTAAAGGAGATGACATATATAAAAAAACAACATTATGATATATTTGATTCTTATATATGATGTCTAAAGTTGTTATTGTTCTAATTTGCAGATCTTATATGTTGACCGTTTGAACATTCCACCCATGAGATGGGGCCATTTCCCTCGTGTGGAAGTTTGGACATTCACTGCGTTTAATTCTGCTATTGCAAAAGACAAACATGAAATTGGTGGAGATTTTGGCAAAATAGGGGTAATATGTTATAATCATTCATTTATAGAAAATAACCTGAGTCAATATGTGGATTCTTTATTGTTAGTTTGTTTCCACAGATGATTGATGTTGCGTATGGAGAACAACATCCTTTAGAAGCTAGGGACACCATTCCAGAAAATGTTACTTCAAGTCCACGAGTAGTAGCTAAAGAGGTAAACTGTTGTAGTTTTGTAGGGTCATTCTTGTGTGATTATGTTGGTCGTCGGAGGGAGATGTCGGTTGTAATAAATTTATTTGCAATATATGGCAGGTGTTTCGTAAGATTTGTAGGCTTGTGAAGTGCACAGTTGTGGGGACTTCAGATAAAGTATCGGACTTGTCTGATGATGACGATGATGGTAAACTGCCGAAACGGAAAAGACGGCGTACGTGCATGCGTTCTGTTCAGAAGTTGCGCAGGTTAAAGAAAGAAAGAGAGGAGAAGGAGAAGGAGAAGGAGAGAGAAAGAGAAGAAAAGGAGAGAGAGGAGGAGAAGGAGAAGGAGAAGGAGAGAGAAAGAGAAGAGAAGGACAGAGAGGAGGAGAAGGGGAAGGAGAGAGAAAGAGAAGAGAAGGACAAAGAGGAGAAGGAGATGGAGATAGAGGATAACGATATAGAGGAGACTTTGAATGCCAAAATCTTGATGAGTATTGTGAATGGGAATGTTGGTACTGGTAATGCTAATGGTAGTGATGTTGCAAGTGAAGATCCCGTAAGTGATGTTCCTAGTATGGCCACAGGTGTGATGGTTAGTGACTAGACAATGGCCAGTGAAGAGAGTGAACAAAGGGTGCACTATGGTTTTCCTCCTCACCTTAGTCCTTTGAATTATAGTATCCCTATTTTCAATAGTAGTCAAGATGTTGCCAATTTAGCTAGGAGCTGCGGTTATGGTCCGTCCCATGATATCGGTGAATTGTGTAATCATAATGTCTCAGATGATAAAGATGGAAATGTTTCTGGTGAATCTTCTGAGACGGAGGAGGATGTACGACTTGAAAAGATCCGTATTCGTAGTCACGGAAGTAAGCCACGGAGACCGCTAGCTCCCAGTTTGAAGTACCAGAGCGATCCCATTCATCGACCACGGGATATGTATTTGCTTCATGAGTTTGTATGTAACAAGAGGTGCGTAATCGATACTGATAGTGGAGTAAATTGGGCATTCAACATCATTAAGTTTGTTATATTTTGTTAGTAACACGATGTGTTATTTGCAGCTTAGAGGATTCGGCCTTTGTATTGGCAAAGTGTGGTGATTTTAAAATGTCAGTGGTAGATTGTACATTTTGTATTTCTGACCCGCTCTTACACATGGCGAAACTGGTAAGGCCTCATATATATCATAAAACTTTATAATTCATTTGTTTTTGTTAAGTTCAGTGAAACTTACTTACATCATATTTGTCATAGTATGTTGAATTTGCATGCCATTTGTACTACTAGAGGTGGACTAAAGATTTCAAGCCTGAATCTACTAGATACATGGTTCCTCCTGATTTTGCGGTACACTTAATCTTATATGCTTACATATTATAAGTTAGTTAATTTGATTATATATTGAATGTCCTCACTTCAATCGTTGTAGATTGCTCTATCCTTGCAAGTAGGAGAGGGAATCCCCGAGAAGATACGATCTGACATTGGCAAACATTTCCTACTAAACTATCCCTTCAAATCATGGACCCATATTTGCACGGTAAGTGTAGTTATAAATGAAATGATGTCATAAGACTGGTAGACTCACAAAGTTGTATTATGTCATAGATCTTTGTTCCCGTGTATCAAGATTGCATATGGTGGTGTTTGGCAATTGTGGTTGAGACAAGTGCGTATGGATCATTGATTCTCATTTATCACCAAACGATTTTGTAGTGAACAAGTTGGTGAGTATGGTGATTTTATGGTGAATGTATGTTTCAGCGATAGTTCAACGCCATCACACTAATTCACTTTTATATAGTTGAACGCAATTGATACTTCACTCAAGCTATTGGATGCTAGCTGGCAAATTGGGAACATCACTACATGGCCTATTAGGGTACTCTCTATTAATCATGGTTATGACTCTTATGAGGAGTGAGTATTCCGAATATATGAGTATGTAAGTGTTAAATTATTATCTTCAATACTTTATGATTAACCGATATTGTTAATTTACTAGGAAAGCGTCGGGGCTTGTTATGCTATGGTGCATCAAACAATGTGCTAATCGTTTCACAAAATCTATCACCATGGTATGCTTGTTAACTTTGTTTATGTTTTTGTGTAATCTCTCACACCATTCACACGAGACTTAATCATGTGTACTTATGTAGTGTACTTGTTGTTGCAGAACTTGGGACTCAAAGATTTGTACAAGATGGCTCTATATGAAAATATAATGGGCGACGCGAATGAATGCTCGGCTCCATTGAAAAAAAGTTATACGTAGCGTTGACTCACAATGATGTATCGCCATGTGATTAATTTACTTAATGTATACTCACTTGTTCGATGAATTTGTTTGACGAAGGTTGTTCGGTTTTAACACTTAAGGCATACGCATGATGTGATGTGCCAAATTGTTACTATTTTAAGTACGTTCATCTAAATTTTGACTCCTTGTGCATGTTTTACTTTCGCTACCATTCGTTTCTCGTCATATACCATTCGTTTCTCGTCATATACCATTCGTTTCTCGTTATATACCATTCATTTCTCGTTATATACCATTCATTTCTCGTTATATACCAATCGTTTCTCGTTATATACCATTCGTTTCTCGTTATATACTATTCCAAACTCGTCATATTCTTGTGACTTATCGAACATACACCATTACTTGTAAACATGCATACTACTTAATTGATCCATATTCTCATGCCTTTGGCAACGGTTGCAAGGCCATCGGTTGCCGCACCTTTGAATTCCAAATCTTTTGGACACCACATGAACAACACACCACTCTTGCATCCCTCTTCTCCAACCAATTCCCTTTCTAGTTTCGTAGAAGAATTATTTATACAAATATAACTTATATACAAATATAACTTATATATATACCATTCACGTGGCAAAGATACCATTGTTAGTGTAATGGAACTTTATTTTTATTCTTGTTTGTATATAGCACGCTTACGTGGTACATATTATTACAATGGTAGTATATAGATAGGATGGTCTAAGTCAATTTATAATATGATTAACGCAATATGATTTTTAACGACATATTTAATGCATTGAGATACAATAATTTAAGCAATACACACAGATGGTATTAGAAGATTATTGAAAATACGACATAGAAGATTAAAATACGACATTGATGATTTCCGTACTTCCTTTTTCCATACCCTATTCCACATCTGATTCATCTGATGTATACACATCAGACATATAAGCATCATAATAATAAGGATTCGTAACCATCTCTCCCTCCCATGTGAATCCTATGTCTTCAACAAATTGTTTACACACATTAACAAGAGCATAACGTGCTCTTCTTAAGAGCATACAATTAATTTCAATTCTCAAATGATCAACTATTTGGCATAATGGTATCTCTTCTTCTCCAACTATAGAGCGTTGTTCTATAAGCTTTTTTGCCCGACTAAATGGGATTGGCGCCGGTAGATTTCGTAAATGCATTGTAATGACCTCCCATTCCCTAATACGATAATCGCACTCATTTGCAGCCGCGGACACTGCATTCTCTCCCCACCACTTGATTATGTCTAACCATTTTTGCTTTGAAGCCTCCAACATCCAACGTTTTCCTCTAACACTCTCTACATTGAAAGACATAGGCGTTGCAGGCAATAAATTTCCGTAGTTTATTGCTATTGCGTGTACCATAGAAGCACGTACATCACTATTATGAATTTTGCATGCCATTATGTGATTTTCAAATTTAATCATATTTAGTGCACGTGGTTTATTACCTACAACGGTTGTTGCCAAATCAAGAGGTGGTATAAGATGAAGTTCTGCACATTTGGTCCGCAACACTAACGACTCTTCAACCCTTAATGCCCGCTCACCGTCGATAATGTGTCCATTTTCTTCATTTGTTAGTTCACTGATTTTACCCCATGGTTTGTACGAGTACCGATGAACTTCCCCCTTAGGATCTTCGTGTTTTTGCAAACCACAATCATAACCAAGTGCCCTAAAGATGTCTTCCACCGCATAAGAATATAATATTTTGTTGTAAGGAGGTAAAGAAAAATTAAATGATGACATTATATTAGTGTTTGATTAATTACTACAATGCTGCGGATTGTTTTAGAGAGTTATCACTTTGTACTATATTGTCAATTCCTATTGTGAATTCCTATTTATAGTACTATCATGTTTGTAAGTGTTGCTCATTTCATTGGCTCTACTACATCTACCTTAAGTTGTAAGCAGGGACTACATCCTACCATTTTCATGTAATCTAACTGTATTTATATATTATTACGATGATATATACGATGATTATGTGTTATATATTTTGCTGTAAGTCCTTTTATAATCTTCATTGCACAATCTAATCCTTGACGTTATTAATGACATATTTAATGGATTCAGATACAACGCACAATAATTAACGCATTACACATCACTCATGTTTATTAGTAAAGTTTGCTAAACAAATTGATTACTCCTTTTTTTTAATTATATCATCATAATAGTCCTATGTTTATTGACAGTATAAAATATCGACAATATGTCCATTTATTATTGTCAAATTTGACTAACTATATGAGTACACATGTTCTCTTCTTTTTGAGTAAAGAATCTTACTGTCAAATACAATGATGATATGCTTGAAACGGTTCACGGTAAGTTCCCTACAATCTTTGATGACGAAAAGGATATTGTTCATATATGTAACTGTAATGGTATATAGGCAAACTAAAATTGTATACGTTACATATAAATAGTATTCATATATTACCCTTTTTGTTGTAGTACCGTCATCACGATGGGTACCTATGTCTTTTAGCGTGCAGTATAGATTTGATATGATATGAAAAGACATTCTTCAATGACAACTCATGTATAGGATAGGTTTTATAATTGCTTGGGTAATCTCACATCAAAGAAAATTTGACATATGCTTTCGGGATAGTGACAATTATGGAACATGAGGAGAGAGCTAACTCACATCAAATTCCCAGTTGCAACAATGTAATGATAACCACCCAATTCTGAACACGTCGTGGAGTTTGAACAATGCGATATCATACAAGCTTTAGGGTTCGATTATGGGCTGGAAGACGATGGTGGGCGATTCAAGTACTCATTTAAGGGTTGGTGCCCAAACCCATGGGGTGGTGATCATCCATGCGATGATGATGTACAAACCATGGAAGACGAGTGGGTCTTCCGTAATGAACAAGCTGACTACCTCCTACAAAGGTGAATGGAAATGGGGTTGTCAACTCCAATTTTGAAGTCAAGGGTCCAACCCCGTGATTCCAAACGCCAATTATGGCGTGCCCTAAACATCATCCGCCTTGAAAATCACGTTATGGGGTGCAAGGTCGGTAAGGCATTAGGGGCTGACCCTAACCATTGTAGAAATATAGGCAGCAGTACTACTAATGGTATGTTTTACATGAACGACAACACCCATGTCGTCCGATACAATAATCATAATTGGGTGCTTGGTGCAACTCGATTTGTTGGGCCTGAAGAACCTATTAGTACTCTTTGGAATGAATACAATGTGAGGAAAAGTGAGAGGGAAAAGTTGGAGTGGGATCTTGTTTCTTTGGGAGCAGCAGTACCAAAGGCGTATTCTACAGCTCTAATTACTTGTACATCATTTCAAACTCCATTATGGCTTGTGGTAGTGAACATTCGCACTGAAATAAATTGCATGTTACTACGTCGAGCAAGGTATGCTTTGAGATTTGTATGCAAGGGTTTTCTGCTTGACAATGGAATAGTTTGGGATGACAATGTGTCTGGCAATACCATGAAGTATGACCCTTACCTATCAGAAAGTGAATTGTATGAGTAGTGAATATAAATATCGTACCAGAATCTACCAAGTCAGATTCCTTTTAAAAAGGATCAATTTTCAAATTAATTGACTTGTGCTGGTTTACCATTTGTGTTAATTATTTTAAATTCCGAATTTATATATATATATATATATATATATATATATATTAATGTTGTTGTCAAATTTTTATATAAATATCAATGTTGTCCAATTTTATATAAATATCCGATGTAACGTGTAATTGCATACAGTCTTCTAATTGTATACATTTACGTATAATTGTATACCATCTGAAGCACTTAGTATCAATATAACTAACTATGGTCACCATCTCAAGCACTTGATACACTCTCCCACTATCTATAGAATATATTAACTTTTTCTTACATATATACTCTTTCTCTCTAATCCCATGAAGTGCAGTACATCATCGTGTAGAGTAGATAGTGTCTTAAATGGTGGTTTTGAGGTTGGAGAAATCAACGAGATATTTGGGGAAGACGGCAGTGGGAAAACGCAAATGTGTCTCCAATTAGCGCTTTCAGCATCATTGTCATGTGAAAATGGTGGGTTAAATGGGGGAACTCTATACATCCACACACATGGACCTTTTCCAATCAAGCGGCTCATGGAGATAGCAAGGCATATGGCAACTATATTGAATGATGACGCTTGTGATAATATATTCGTGAAGAAGATAGATGACCCCTATGAGTTATTGTCCATCATCAACAACTTGCACAATACCATTGAGCTACTTCTTCAACAAGGTAAACCCCCAATCAAACTAATTGTTATTGATTCCATTGCAGGCTTAATTAGCCACACTTTTGAATCAAACACTACCGGGATTCTTAAAAGATCTGCCTTACAATACAAAATTGCAAAAGCTTTACGCAAACTTATCCAAAAATATCGCATTTGTGTAGTAATTACAAACGAAGTTGTTGATGTCTTCAACCCGATTGAAGAACAAAAGTTTGGGAATGCACTAATCACTTCCACATCAGGTAGGGTAGTACGTCCCGCGTTGGGGTTATGTTGGGCTAAGTGCGTACACGCACGGTTCTTTTCTAAACATTTAATAGATGATACATTGGTAAGAACGGTCGAAGTGGTTAAATCTCCTGATATACCATATCGAAAATGTAATTTTCAAATAACATCATGGGGTATCCAATAATTTAACACAAGGAAACAAACATTCATCATTTTCGTTCACCACAAGGAAACATACATTCATCATTTTCGTGCCATTACTTTTTAATGATAACAACCAACAATAATATTAGAACAAATACAAATAAAAAAGTATTGAACCCTCTGAGCCTTTCAAGTTGTTCACGCAACATCAAGATTTCAGCGTAACCGCTTCCAATTACATCTGTTGCTGGAGGACCTGGAGGAGCAGATGGAGTTGGAGCTCGATGTGCAGATGTTGATTGTACCTGATATTGAAGAATATCATCATCGCCCATCCACTTCCAAAACTCACATTTGTAACATTTGTAATAAGGGACATATGGATTATTTGAAGATTCTGATATATAAAGGGAAGTTCTATGTTTGCAATAACAAATTTGATTTCTCAACCTAAGTGAAGTCTTGTGGTGATTTGTGGCTTCCATACTTTGGATTAGACAATTTACATACTCAACCCTAAGTGAAGTGTTATAGCATTGTCATCATCATCACACCTATATACTGCAATATTGGTTTTTTACCGTTGAGGGCCGACCGTTGGTACAGTGAATTTGAATCAAATAAATGAAAATGGTATATGTTATAATAAATGGTATATACGTTATACTGAATTGTATATGATTACTCCTAACCATTACTATGCTATATAAAATTTGTATATGTTTACAAATGAGAATCACTATGCTATGATTATCCGTGTAAGAATCAGTATGCTATGATTATCCGTGTCATTTATCTACAAGTTTTTATTTACCATTACTATGCTATATAGAATCTGTATGTGATTATGTGGTATGTTACCCTTGAAATTTTTGAATTTTTGTTTGTGTAACCGTAGTTGTTTTTTTCAGTCATCACATAAGTCAATTAAGAAAAATAATTCCGCGCAAACATTTAATTATTTAATATATTTTGGTTACAAGACGAAATAAAATACCGAAATTAAGTATTAATATCTATTATAACCTCTAGAGGAGGAACTACCACTTCATTGTCATGATAATAAGTTGCTCACCCTGCAATATCTCGGGCCTCAAGTCTTCATGCGTTTCTGGCTGAAAATCCTGTCGAGCGTGACATAGCCAAATGGTCCCCGGCTATAATCACACGTCTCGTGTGAGACACATGAACATGCAGCATCCTTGGGAGCTGCCTGCATTATATGGCAAATAGATTATTACAACATTTTGGGCAATCGAATTTGAAGTGCAATTTATGGTATACCATTGAAAATCAACTATTATTCTTTATATACCATTTAACATGTGAGGTATACCATTCATATATCACATAGACCATTGAAAATACTAAATACAATCACCTCACACATAACACCAACATTCGGTAGAATAATTTTATACCTGCACCACGCCATGAATCGCATTTAGGTCTCGCTCAATCAACTGAAAACAGAGACGGCAAGGCCGCCATAGGATCGCCACACCCCCAGTGTACCCCTCAGGTTCAGCATACTCAGACGAGCTATAAGGAAGTTTTGAAAGGATTAAGGTTGCAGTCTCACGACCCACTCTGGTTTCCGTAAGAATGAAAAGGTCCGGGTCGTGAATTTCAATAAGATGCTTCATATTTCGAATGAATCCCGGTCTCCCCAGCACTCTAACATTCCAAGCAAGCACTTGCATCGGACTCAAAATTTAACGTGGGTTCTCCACTGCATCTTGCAATGGACGACATAATCGGCCATTTACACTTCTCGCTTGCAGTTGTTTCACCATTTGTTGATTTTTGGACTTAGGTTTGAGAGTGATTCGCCATAAACGACCCACCCCATTCGCATTTGTGTCTCCCTTAGCTTGGAACTCAAGTTGAGTGATTGTCGGGCTCCGAGTTCTTGCGAGTATTAGGCCATTCCCGTAGCTAGCAAAGACAACGACCCGCCTCATGTTTTCCAATATGTGATTGCTCCTTACTTGGGGTAGTATCGAAGTGGGGTCGCAGAGGAATAGTAGCTCCGACGGTAGTACTGGATAACTTGTTCTGATGCGAGTTCTTAGCCACCATCTGACAATGGCGGCTACGACTCCAGAAAAACTCTCAAGGTCGGAAAGTTCTGGTATATGGAGTACATTAACCTGGTGTTGGGAGTTGGTCTTGGACACCATCCCCATTTGTAGCATCGAAGGGGTCAGTGTTGATGGTTGTCTTAGGACATTCATCATGTAATGGTCTGGTACCCGCCTCCACGTCATCCCGGATTGGACATAGAAGTTCTGGTTGTTGAAGTCTAGCTCGGGTTTGGTGGCTATTGGTGGTAGCAGGTTGGTGTATAGCCTCGGCGGCATATGCCCTCCGAGAAGTCTAATACAGGGAAGGGTGGTTCAATTGGAGGTGTTTGAAATTCATCCGCAAATTTGGGATTTAGCCAGCAATAGAACTTGTGGAAGCCCTTGTATTTGCGATCGACCGTGTCCAGATCCAAGGCCACCAACCTGGAGCTGGAGCTGGAATCCGCCATATCCGTGTGTTTGAAGAGAAGGCGATTTGTGGGTGTGGTGGAAGAAGGGTGCGGGAGTGAAGTTTATATACCCTTCACTACATTACTACCTATACTTATCTATGAACTCATATACCATTGATATAGCGGTATATACTATTTAGATAAACACTAGCCCTTTTCTATTAAATTGTTATATACTATTAAATTGTTATCATTTCTCTCTTACTTACATCAAAGTTTAGTTTCAAGTAATAATGACATTTATGGATATTATTAAAATGAACGAGTATATATGTGTATAACTAAGTGATTATAATTAATAATGAAATCATTGTGCATTTAGTACATTAACATATGTGTATAACTAAGTGAGAATTTGTCCTTAAGCAATGACCATAATAAATGGAAGATTATAAATAATTTTGCTAGTACGTAACCAAAACGTATTGAAACTAGCATTAAGTTAAACATTCATAAATATAACATTGAAAACCGATAAGCATGTAGTATAATTGTAAGAGTACATACGCAAAATACATGAGATTTAAACTCTCCGTAATATTAAACGTGAAATTGACTCCGCCAAACTTATGGTAATGGACTTCATATGTTGTGGGGCAATTTATTTTGGCGCCACAAATTGGTCCAATTTTCCCGCCAACTCACTAGCTCCTCTAACTATGATAATGGCCATGCATTGATGTGGTACAATGTTGTGGGGCACTACATTGTGGCGCCACACTCCTCTCACTAGCTCCAACTTTCCAACCAAGTCACTCACACTTACATACTCACTCCCTCCTCTCATACACATAATTCACTTTCATACACTTAATACATCAACTAATAATGGAACATTTGGGATTATTCTACCATGAGTGTATGGGGCCCTATTATGTCAAGTCCTCGAATCTGAAACCTAGAAAGGGGCAAGACGAAGAGCGTATACGTGATAGACTACGACAAATAGGTGGTGGAGTCATTAATGGGAAGTACTACGGTTTGATATATAGGGCCTCATCAAGTACCAAAATTTTGGCATTAAGATTGCTAACATGTAAAGAGGTACGAACACTATTACTCGTTCCACCTTTTTACACACGTTCGGATATTGTCGAATTGAATTATATGAATGAGACATTACATCCTACAAATGTAATAGATCTAAGTGACTTTGGTCACTTTCATCATGCCCTAAGAATAGTACTATGTTGGATGATTTTTGATGTAGAGGAGAATTTAGATGATGAAGCTGATGTTGTAGGTATTGTGGTTCCACCTAGTATTTCTAATATTATTGACCCTATAGCTTACTTATATATGGTTGGTGATGAGAAGTTTGTGGATTCATACTATGAAACAAATTTTAAAAGTTACACAGATAACATTGAAGTGTTGTACTACAACAAGAACAACTCGAATGGGGTAGATGTGTTTTGTAGTTGGAAAGAATATATTAAATATCAGACATCACGCTGTCCATGTCCATTAGATGGGAGAACCATATGTGTAGCAATTGATGTCCACACTACTCATACTATTGTCATACCACAACTTATTGGAAGGCCCGTAAAATTGGAAAGAATTGTTGTGTGGAATTGTAGAGGCATGGGCAGAGATACATTTCTTGGTGGTCTATGGGAACTATGGAAGATGTATAAACCAACTTTAATGGTCCTAACTGAAACAAGGGTTAGTATAATGGTTGCAAAAGTTGTATTGCCGAAATTGCATATCAATTCAATGAACGGGATAGACGCTTGGGGTGGTCGAGGTGGAATTGTTATGTTCACGTACAGAAGTGCAAGTGCTAAAATTGAACGATTTAACGGGGGTCAAACGAATATATCTATACATTTGTCCAAACCTTAATATCTAGCTAAGCATTTTGTTGAAGGGACGCGTACGAAGAACCGTTTTGCTCATTGCAAAAGGCATGATATAAGTAATATTGTATCTAAGTTTTATGCAACAGGTAGAGTTTTGCAAGTGTGATGCAAACTTATGTAACATGTGTAACAAGTGTAATAGTATATGTATTCCCTTCAATGGTATATGTAATAAGCGTACTAGTATATGCATTTAATTGTTTGTGACAAAGACAAATGAACTATAGTTAATGTAATAGTGTATGTGTTTTGTGTCAATGGTATTAACTATTGGTGTAACTGCATCTGACAAACCTACTATAGTATATGTAATAGTATCAAGTTTTCGTGTAAAGCAAACGTGTGTGCATAATCGAAACACGCGTAGTACAAAGCCTAAAGGCAAATTTCATCATAAACGAAATGCTTAACAAAAGGTTTAGGACGAACATGTACATCAAAATCAGACCTTATAGCGGAAGTGCATTGTCATTAAGCATTACCACACCACATAACTGTTTAAAACACTAACACAATTGTCCAATGTTACTATGATGATCTGATGAAAAAACCCATCCGTTGTCCTCTATGAATTCCTTGCATGCCCTCATCATCGAAAATCTTGCTCTACGAAGTAGCATTGAATTAACTTGAATCCGAATTTGATTTGTACGTACAGTGTATGGGACCTCTTCATTATCTGCTAACGTTGAAGGAGGCATAGACGTACCAACTTCACAACAACTACGTCTTAATAATTGTCTCTCCCTGTTACGAAAAATGTACTCACTATACACGTGAGCGTTTATTGTACCACGACATACCTTACGATTATACAAGTCCTCCCATTTACTAACGAACCATCAAGACGCCAATTACCTGTACTTTCAGCCAAGTGTAACACACGAGGAGGAAATAGAGTTATATTATTTGTACACATAGTAAGGCTTATAGAATTTACATTAGACTTAGCAGCACTAATATTGCAACCCATGACATGGTTCTCTAAACGAATCATGTTAACAGCGCGACGCAATTCACGGAGAGTACTCCGTCTTTCATTTTTAGCTCGCATTGTAGGGAGATCAATGCCAATCTCAATGCAGCTAGCCATTAAATCGGCATTTTGTGTTACCCTAAATTCCCACTCCTCCTCCAAAGCGGATTTCAAATAACTCTTATCATAATTTGAATCCCAATATGCTTTGAACTCGTACATAATAACACACGGATCATGTAGCCCATAACTACAACCTAGGGCCTCAAACATATCCGACACCCTGTATTCATACAAATCTCTATGATACGGTGGCCTTGCAAATCTCTCAATACTCATAACTACTTTACAAGATGTAAAATTTAAGTAGGGAATTAAGTGGGGAATTAATAAGGAGATTAAACGTAGAAGCCAAAGCAAAAGATTATGTGACAAGGAAATTGTAACACACACTACATCAATTTATCTAGTATCATGCAAAATGAATTAAATGCTCATAATAAACGTTGCCAACAACACATCATCATTAATAGCAAGCCCAGTCAATGGGCATGCATGCAGTGACCAACGACTCACTGTCCGAAACACACAAAAATATGAACATTCAATGCATAAAAATATGAACATTCAATGCACAAAAATGTGCTACTTATAATACTATTATGGGAACTTATATACCATTTAAGACATATATACCATTTCAGACACCTATATACCATTCATAAGTAACATTCATGACATGACGAATAGATGTTACGATTATTCGTTATATATTGATGTCCAATAGATATAACTGCCAATAGATAGATATAACCACATAGCATTGTATTGCGTGATAGATGTCCCAACAACACATATTCATTACGTAATAAATACGTATATAAGTCAATTTTGAACAACTCTACTTACCCATTCTCGAAACACATAGACAAAGCATTAATGTTTATTTCGATATTTCCACCGTATAGTAATAACATACACTTGAAATGAATAATAATATATAACAAACATATTGAAATCGACTCACACTAAATAATTGGTAGACTGTCTCGTGATGATTATTACAGATATTTTTTTAGGTTAATAGCGTTTTGGGTTAATAGAGTTTAGGGTTAATAGGGTTTTTAGGGTTAATAGGGTTTAGGGTTTACCATTACTAAAATGATATATACTATTTGGAAAAACTATATTCAAAGTGATACTTTTGACGACATATACTAATCCACCAAAGTCATATACCATTAGTAAGATTATATATACTATAAGTCAAAACAATATTCGAAATAATACTTGTGACGACATATACTATTTCACCAATGTTACTCAAAGTTTGAGAATCATATCGATAAAAATAACAACCATCTTAATATCACTATCACAACTGTTCATCAAATAAAATACACACTCAATTAAATGATACCCCGGGTAATATAGTAGTTTGACAAACATAAACACACCAAAAACAATATCATATATCTTGTGAAGAGGATGGTGGTTGTCCACTTAATCGCGAAAACGGAAGCCCCCCGCTTAACACTGAGTTTCCCGCCAACAAATTTGTGAAGTACATGTCAGGCCTTCGTACAGGCTCATCTTGGCCGTTGAAATTCAAACAGCTGTCGGGATGCAACTGTGACAGTGGCAGATTCTGATTTGCCGCAAACATATCTCTTTGAACCTGCAATGAGTAACACAAATAAATGAAAACATAATCCATGCTTACGAAAAATATTTTCAACATTGACGGCATTATTCTAATTTACCTGCGCATGGTTTACGGGTCCATTGTAGGCGCTTTGTGGAGGAACACCAGGAATAGAAAATGATAACCTTCTAGAAGAGCCTTCATATGGTGCCTACCAATTACAAAACTTAAATCATTAGTGAACATATTAAGTAGTTTTTCCAATAATATACACAGGAGGTTAAAAACTAATGAATGCACCTGTCCATTGTTTCTCATTTCACATGATTTATTATTGCTACGCGTACGCTTCTTGACACCACACCCCCGTTCCTCTAGGGACTTGAATCTCTTCCCCCTTGTTCTCCCAGCTTTCTTTTCCCTTGTGGGAGGATCAACAAGGTTCAAAGACAATGTGAGAGGAGTTGCTGACCGAGGAGTAGCTGACCCGGGAGTTGCTGAACGTGGTGTTGCTGAACCATATTCATTTGGGGTTCCAGTTGTGTTACTGCCAACCGCTACACTACCCTGTGTGTCGATTAGGCCCAGACCCATCACATTGTTTTGAATTGACTGATCTTCGCCTAACATATCCACATCATACCCGTTATCACCACCACCATTGTCAAAATTGCCAGCAACACGACTTACAACTGTTTTACCCAATACTTTGGCAAGTGTAAGAGCTATGTCCTGTATGCCAGACATAACGACTGATTCACCTTCTTCACTAACCATTTCTTTTCAACCAATTGCTTCAAAAGACACATGCATTCTATCATACCTTGCAACTTCTTCAGTCTTTGTTGGATCATGATATGCAACTTTCACGAGAGTATGTTTTCTAAGAATGTCCTTACGCCATCTTCTCAATATATATTTCTCAGGAACTACATCTACATGATTCCGGTGATAAACCTTTACAATATGTCTACAAAGGATGCCGCTACACTCAGACAACTTGCAAGCACATGAAACATCATGGGTCAAAGCATTGTACCGAACCCAATAATCACGCTCGGCGTGAGTGGATACTGATTCACGCATGCCTTCACTATGAACCCAAACTTTGTCCGATATCTGAAACTCCACCTCTAAATCAGAAACCTATTTCCTCTCCTTCTCTTCACAATACATTACATGAGGACACTCGTTTTGCACAAGTTGTAACCTCCCCAAAGTGTAAACTTTGAAGAACGCCTTTTCAACGACAAAAATGCTAAGCAAAGACCTTGTCGTCCTATCACAGTCAACCTCATCCTTTTTCTCACGATCAACCCTACTCTCTATTGCCTCACAATACTTCTCAACAAACTCATATAGCGAAGTGTGTTTGGTCAGCCACTGATCAAAGAAATTGTTAATGCTCTCCACCCTCTGGGTCGATCTCATACCGTCCCAAAATATATGCGTTGTGTAGGCAGGAACCCACATCTCCCTCTCAGAAAACAGTCCACTTAACCATTCATCGTCTTGCAAATTGAATTCACCCAAAACTTCGGCCCACCTCTTCTCAAATTCATCGCCAGTAAACGAATCATATATCACACTTTTAATCTTGGGCGAGAAAACACAATACTTAGCTTCATTCAAATACTTAAGCGTCAGCCTAAATTTCTTTGTAATGTGCCAAATACACCAAGTATGTCTAGTTTCAGGCAACGCAGCCGCAACACCATTACGAATTGCAGCCGCTTGATCAGTAAGTATACCCTTTGGGGCCTTGCCGCCCATGGCAGATAACCAAGTAGAGAAAAGCCATTCAAATGTCTCCGAAGTTTCATGGCTTATTAGGCCACAACCTAGTAATATTGTTTGACCATGATGGTTAACACCAACAAAAATCACAAAGGGCAAGTCATACCTGTTTACTAAATATGTTGTATCAAAACAAATAACATCTCCGAACTCTTCAAATGCAGCTCTACAACGCGCATCTACCTAAAAAACATATTGCAAAACACCATTCTTATCATGCCTAATACAATGAAAAAAATTCGGATTGTCCTTGTGCATTTTATTAAACTACTCCATCATTGCATTAGCATCACCGTCTTTCAATCTCAACCTACGCTCATGCTCAAGTACATTATAACAATCCTTCAAAATGGGTTCAAAATTATCCCGTTCATTCCTTTCCACACACTGTTGATTAATCATTTGGGGTACCGACAGGCCTGCTTTATCACCATAAACTAAACCTCTCTTAACATGTGCTGGCATCTCACGGCATGACTTTATATATTTTCTTTTGCTAGATGTGGGATTATGGTTCTTGTGTTTATGCTCAACCTTTCTAACAACCCACAAACCATCCTTATCAACTGCAGCATACACCAATGCCGTGCAACCAATCTTCTTCGAAATTGCCCCCTTTTGTGGTTTAGAATGCAGCACAAGATCAGGTAAACCATCAACCTCAGGGCACAATACTTTACTACCTCTCTTATGAAATGGTGCACCGGCACACTCACATTTCCATGTGATACGAGTCAATTTATCACATGTAGATTTACCGGCTTGAGGTTTGACTACACCAAATCCCTCTTGCTTACCATATGCACGATATAGTTTGTCTATATCTTCCCACTTCTCAAAAACCATGCCTACCTGAAGTGGTTCAATATCATTTTTTTGTGGTAGAAACCAAACGTTTAGGGGTGCACACTACACCCTCCCCATCGTTGCCTAGTGAGATGGCCTCTAATTCTCCTTCAAGTCCATGTTCTACAACCTCTTCTACTTCTTGTACCTCTATCTCTTTTCCTAGTTCACTTTCTACGTCATAGTCTTCACTCATATAACTATCGCAAACAATATCATTCAAATCAACCTGGGAATTAAACATTCGGAACAGATATGTTACTGTCTATACAACTACTATTCCTTATATACCATTTTATATCTAACGTATACCATTGAATGTATCACATACACCATTGATAATACTAAATAAATTCAGCTCGCAAACTCACACATAATATTACCATTCAATTCGAAATTCTCAAACTAACCAATAATACAATTAACTCTCACTAGTAGTACTATTCATTAGAATCACTTAAACCAATTTCTAATCCTCAAACCCACACATAATACTACAATTCAATTCGAAATTATCAAACCAATAATACAATCAACTCTAACACATAGTACTACTGTTAAATTCGAATCCCACAAATGCAATTTCTAATCCACAAACCCACAAATAATACTACCATTCAATTCCAAATTCTCAAACCGAAAATACAATCAACTCTCACACATAGAAGTACTATTCAATTCCAAATCCCTCAAACAAATTTCTAATCCTCCAAACCTATTTGTACAACCCATTACAGCTACATAAAAACCCCATTTCAACATCTACAGCCAAGATATCAATTCTTAATAACATATAACCAGCAAAAAATTCTGAATTACATACCTCATCCATGGTTTACAAGATGAAAATATTGATGCCTCTAATGAACTTCAGCTCGAAACAATCTTTCTCGCAATAATCTAATTGTATAATGATAATCGCCCTTTTTGGGATTAAAGAGGATGAAGGATAAAGGTCCCCAGATTTTCTCTCTCTCTCTCGCTTCAATTAACTCAGGCAGCAAGGGAAAGTGTATTTTCTCTCTCCTGTAACTAATTAAAAAGAAGCAAATACATGGGGAATAAATTGGAAGGAGGCAAATACAAGCAAATAAAATAGCTTACTTACATTATACAACCCCATTGTACAGGTAGAAAGTAAGCTTGGGGAGTATAATACGCCCTCCTCCGTACGCGCGTGTACAGCACCACCGTGATTAGAATACCTCATTCTAATCACGGTGATTGTTTTATCATTCCTGATTGTTAAAAGGAGCAACATGCTCTTTGTGCTCCCGAGAGCATGGTATAAGCAAAGTTAGAGCTTGGCTAAAAAGGCTCTTAACTTCTAATATTAACATAAAATTCATTTGTTTCCTTATTTAGTCGCAATACAAAATTTACCGTTACACACTACAAAAATCTCACGAATTATAACAATTTACATGCTCATTGAGCTAATAAACTTGAGAATATTTACCAAAGCATTCCGTAAAGCAAAACTCTCTAGTGATTGTTTTCCAATTATAAGGTTGACAACGTGCGTGTCAAAAAGAAGGAAAACATGGTTATAATGTGACTCGAATGAGTATATGTGGTGTGCAATTCTATCTTGCTATCAAAATATGCCCCCGTCAATGTGGCCAGGCCATACGCCTACTCTTGTGTTTTGGGAACCTCACTTTTGCCATTCAAGGGCGCGACAAGTGCCTAAATCACAAAACCACCAAGAACTACTATCAGGATACCCATGCTGTTGATTAACAAGGCCTCGATAGAATAGCGAGATATGATATGGCTACTTCGCAGAAATGTAGCTTTCTCTAGGATGCCGTTACTGAGGTTACAATAGCAAGGGAATAGATGTAGGCTCCGAAGAAAACGTGCCATGGTAGCAGGAAAGATCTGTTGTTCCTTGATCCACCACGGAGATTATGAAAATTTTATGCTTTTCTCATCCTCAATCATGACCCCCAAAACTCAACATGGTATCAAAGCCATGAAAGAATAAAAGTAGGCCATTAGCATAATTGTTTATAGTAGCAATCGTGGTTCACATTGAGAAAGCCATGAAGGAATAAGAGGAGGTCATTAGCTTATGGATAGAAACGGAAGCGGCGTTTTCCACAAACCTAACATTAGATTCATAAAGTAGAGCTCTGGAAAGAGAAAAGTGTACCTTTCGAATCATATAATCTTGTGTGAGATTATGAAAATTCTATGGCTTTCTCATCCTCATTTATGGCCTTCAAAACTCAACATGGTATTAGAGCCATGAAGTAATAAAAGGAGTTCATTAGCTTAATAGTGTAAAGGAGCAATCTTGGTTCACATCGACAAAAACGAAAAATGAAAGGAGGTGTTTTCCACAAACTTAGCTTTAGATTCATAAAATAGAGCTTTCGAAAGACAAAGTGTAGCTTTCGGAAGTGAAAGTATACATTTCGCAGCATATAATCTTGTGTCATGAAGTTGAAAGTACCAGAGATTTCTAGAGGCATACCATTAGAAAAGCTTCCTTGCCCAATTAGGTAGATCAAGAAAACAGTAGCCGCTGCAACCGGAGCTGAATATGCAACAACAATCCAAGGACGCATACGGCATACCCAGACGGAAACTAAGTTCCCACTCACGACCCATATAACAAGCTACACCAAGTAAAAAGTGTAGAACAATTAGCTCATAAGGACCTCCATTGTATAACCACTCATCAACGAATGCTGCTTCCCATATTGGATAAAAGTGTAACCCTATAGCTGCAGAAGTAGGAATAATGGCACCAAAAATATCATTGTCTCCGTAAAGTAGAGATCCACAAACAGGTTCATGATTTCCATCAATATCTATTGGAGGGGCAGCAATGAAGGCTATAATAAATACACAAGTTGCAGTCAATAAGGTCGGAATCATCAAAACACCAAACCAACCGATGTAAAGGCGGTTTTCGGTGCTGGTTATCCTGTTACAGAAACGACCCCATAGGCTTTCGCTTTCGCGTCTCTCTAAAATTGCAGTCATGGTAAAATCTTGGTTTATTTAATTTAAATCATCAGGGACTCCCAAGCACACGAATTATCTATAAATGGATAATTGAAACCTTGTTATTCAATAGTATAACATGCCTTATATGCACGTGTCAACCAATAACAATTAAGGTGGACCCTAATTTTGGGAGAATAAAATTAGATTCACATTGAGAAAGCCAAGAAGGAATAAGAGGAGGTCATTAGCTTATGGATATAAACGGATGTGGCGTTTTCCACAAACCTACATTTAAATTCATAAAGTAGAGCTCTCGAAAGAGAATGTGCACCTTTCGAATCATATAATCTTGTATGAGATTATGAAAATTCTAGGGCTTTCTCATCCTCATTTACGGCCCTCAAAAATCAACATGGTATTAGAGCCACGAAGGAATAAGAGGAGTTCATTGCTTAATAGTGTAAAGTAGCAATCTCGGTTCACTTCGACAAAAACGAAAGGAGGTGTTTCACAAACTTAGCTTTAGATTCATAAAGTAGGGCTTTCGAAAGACATAGTGTAGCTTTCAAAAGTGAAAGTATAATTTTCGCAGCATATAATATTTTTTGAGATTATGAAAATTCTATGCCTTTCTCATCCTCAAACATGCCTCAATCATGGCCCTCAAATTTCAACATGGTATCAAAGGCACGAATGAATAAGCCTAGGTCATTAGCTTAATAGTTTAGAGTAGCAATGTTAAGTAGGTGTTTTCCACAAACTAACTTAGCTTTAGATTCATAAAGTAGAGCTTTCGAAAGACATAGTGTAGCTTTCAAAAGTGAAAGTATAATTTTCGCAGCATATAATCTTTTTTGAGATTATGACAATTCTATGCCTTTCTCATCCTCAATCATGGCCCTCAAAACTCAACATGGTATCAAATGCATGAATTAATATGAGTAGGTCATTAGCTTAATAGTTTAGAGTAGCAATGTTAAGTAGGTGTTTTCCACAAACTAACTTAGCTTTAGAGTCATAAAGAAGAGTTTTCGAAAGAGAAAGTGTAGCATTCGGAAGTGAAAGTATTTCTTCGCAACATATAATCTTGTGTGAGATTATGAAAATTATATGTCTTTCTCATCCTCATTCATGGCCCCAAAAGTGAATATGACGCAAGTAGTGTTTACATTCATAAAGTACAGCTTTCGAAAGTGAAAGTATATATACCTTTCGCAACATATAATCTTGTGTGAGATTATTATGAACATTCTATGACATTTCTCATCCTCATTCATTGCCCTCAAAACTCAATATGGTATCAAAGCCATGATAGAATAAGAGTAGGTCATTAGATTAATAATTTAGAGTAGCAATCTTGGTTCACATTGAAAAAAACAAAAGCACGTGTTTTCCACAAACTTTGCTTTAGATTCATAAGGTAGAGCTTTCCAAAGAGAAAGTGTAGCTTTCAAAAGTGAAAGTATACATTTTGCAACATATAATGTTGTGTCACATTAGGAATATTCTATGCTTTTGTTATCCTCATTCATAGCCAAGTCAACATGGTATAGAGCCATGAAAGAATACGAGGAGGTAATCAGCTTAATAGTTTTCGCTTTGCAATTTTGGTACACACGACGCTTTAGATTTATAAAGTGGAGCTTTCAAATCACAAAGTGTATGTAGCTTTCGAAAGTGAAAGTACACCTTTCGCATCTTATAGTCTTGTGTGAGATTATGAAAATTTATGGCATTCTTATCCTCATTCATGACCCTCAAAACTCAAGATGGTGGTAATAAAGTAGAACATTCGAAGAGAACGCGTAGCTTTCGAAAGTGAAAGTATACCATTCGCAGCATATAATCTTGTGTGCGATTATGAAAATTCTATGGCTTTCTCATCCTAATTCATGGCCCTCAAAACTCAACATGGTAGCAACGGCATTAAGGAATAAGGGTAGGTCATTAGCTTAATAGTTTAGATTAGCAATCTTGGTTCACATTGACAAAAACAAAAAGAGGTGTTTTCCACAAACTTAGATTTAGATTCACAAAGTAAATCTTTCTAAAGAGAAAATGTAGCTTTCGGAAGTGAAAGTATACCTTTCGCAGCATATAAGTTTTTGTGAAATTATGAAAATTCTATGTCTTTCTCGTCCTTATGCGTGACCCTGAAAACTTCACATGGTATTAGAGCTATGAACGAATAAGAGGAGGTCATTATTTTAAGAGTTTACACCAGCAATATTGGTTCACATCGACAAAAATGACTAAATCACGTGTTTTCACAAATTTAGCTTTAGATTCAAAGTAGAGCTTTCAAAAGAAAAAATGTAACTTTCGGAAGTGAAAGTATACTTTCGCACCATATAATCTTGTGTGAGATTATGAAAATTTTATGGCATTCTTATCCTCATTCATGGCCCTCAAAACTCAACATGACGCAAGTAGTGTTTTCCACAAACTTAGCTTTAGATTCATAAAATAGAGCTTTCGAAAGAGAAAGTGTAGCTTTCGAAAGTGAAAGTATACAATTCGCAGCATATAATCTTGTGTGAGATTATGAATATTCTATGGCTTTCTCATCCTCATTCATGGGCCTAAAAACTCAACATGACGGAAGTACTTGTTTTCCACAACCTAACTTTTATTACATTGATAAAGTAGAGCTTTCGAAAGAGAAAGTATAGCTTTCTAAAGTGAAAGTATAGCTTTCGCACCATATAATCTTGTGTGAGATTATGAAAATTCTATGCCTTTTTTATCCTCAATCATGGCCCTCAAAACTCAACAAGGTATCAAAGCCATGAATAAATAAGAGTAGGTCATTAGCTTATTAGTTTAGAGTAGCAATGTTAAGTAGGTGTTTTCCACAAACTTAGCTTTAGCTTCACAAAGTAGAGCTTTCAAAAGAGAAAGTGTAGCATTCGGAAGTGAAAGTATTTCTTCGCAACATATAATCTTGTGTGAGATTATGAAAATTTTATGTCTTTCTCATCCTCATTCATGGCCCTCAAAAGTGAACATGACGCAAGTAGTATTTACATTCATAAAGTACAGCTTTCGAAAGTGAAAGTATATATACCTTTCACAACATATAATCTTGTGTGAGATTATTATGAACATTCTATGACATTTCTCATCCTCATTCATGGCCATCAAAACTCAACATGGTACCAAAGCCATGAAACAATAAAAGTAGCTCATTAGATTAATAGTTTAGAGTAGCAATCTTGGTTCACATTGACAAAAACGAAAGCACGTGTTTTCCACAAACTTTGCTTTAGATTCATAAATTAGAGCTTTCCAAAGAGAAAGTGTAGCTTTCGAAAGTAAAAGTATACTCTTTCCAACATATAATGTTGTGTCACATTAGGAATATTCTATGCTTAAATTTTCTCATCCTCATTCATGGCCAACTCAACATGGTATAGAGCCATGAAAGAATAAGAGGAGGTTATTAGCTTTATAAGTTAATAGTTTACGCTATCAATTATGGTACATATCGACGCTTTAGATTATAAACTAGAGCTTCCGAAAGACAAAGTGTAGCTTTCGAAAGTGAAAGTATACCTTTCGCACCATACAATCTTGTGTTACATTATGAAAATTTTATGGCATTCTCATCCTTATTCATGACTCTCAAAACTCAAGATGCTATTAATAAAGTACAGCTTTCGAAGAGAAGGCGTAGCTTTCAAAGAGAAGGCGTAGCTTTCGAAGAGAAGGCGTAGCTTTCGAAAGTAAAAGTATACATTTCGCAGCATATAATCTTGTGAGAGATTATGAAAATTCTATGGCTTTCTCATACTCATTCATGGCCCTCAAAACTCAACATGGTATCACAGACATTAAGGAATAAGAGTAGGTCATTAGCTTAATAGTTTAGAGTAGCAATCTTGGTTCACATTGACAAAAACGAAAGGAGGTGTTTTCCACAAACTTAGATTTAGATTCACAAAGTAGAGCTTCCTAAAGAGAAAATGTAGCTTTCGCAAGTGAAAGTGTACCTTTCATAGCATATAATCTTCTATGAGATTATGAAAATTCTATGCCTTTCTCATCTCTTTAAACTCAACATGGTATTAGAGCCATGAAGGAATAAGTGTAGGTCATTAGCTTAATAATTTATTCTAGCAATCATGATTCACATGGGCGCTTTAGATTCATAAAGTAGAGCTTTCGTAAGAGAAATAAAGTGTATCTTTCGGACGTGAAAGTATACCTTTCGCAGCATATAATCTTTTGTGAGATTATGAAAATTGTATGGCTTTCTCATCCTCATTCATGGCCCTCAAAACTCAACATACTATTCATAAAGTAGAGCTTTCGAATAAGAAAATGTTGCTTTTGGAAAGCAGATAATTTTGTGTGAGATTATGAAAATTCTATGGTTTTCTCATCCTCATTCATGGCACTCAAAACTCAACATGCTATGAGAGTCATTAAGGAATATGAGGAGGTCATTAGTTTAATAGTTTACACGAGAAATCTTGGTTCACATTGACAAAAACGAAAAGAGGTGATTTTCACGAACCTAGATTTAGATTTATAAAATAGAGCTTTCGAAAGTGAAACTGTAGCTTTAGCACCATATAGTCTTGTGTGAGATTATGAAAATTCTATGGCTTTCTCATCTTCATTTATGGCCCTCAAAACTCAACATGCTATGAGAGTCATTAAGGAATATGAGGAGGTCATTAGTTTAATAGTTTACACGAGAAATCTTTGTTCACATTGACAAAAACGAAAAGAGGTGTTTTTCACGAACCTAGCTTTAGATTTATAAAATAGAGCTTTCGAAAATGAAATTGTAGCTTTAGCACCATATAGTCTTGTGTGAGATTATGAAAATTCTATGGCTTTCTCATCCTTATATATGGCCCTCAAAACTCAACATGGTATTAAAGCCATGGTATTTGAGTTGAAGAAAAAACAACAAGAGGTAGATGAGAGGAAACAGAGGAAGTTAGAGGAAGTTAGGAGGCAAGAAAGGGAGGCTGAGAAAAATAATGATATAAGGCCACTATTTGTTGAAGTTCCTACGTTCGATGTAGAAACTATGATGACTACTTATGTGTGTGTAGCACCATCTAATTCTTTCATAAATGAAACTGAGACACAAGCTACTCAAACTGAACCACCATCTAATTCTTCCAGAAATAAATGAACCACCACATGATTTTACCACAAATGAAACCCATATTGAAACTCCCCTCGAACAACCCACTTAAATTCCTCAAATTCATACACTTTCTTCACAAAAATGTCCCACAAATGACAGATTTTTTGGAGGAGTTTCAAGTGGTACAAGTCAGACACATCAAACAATAAAAAAAATAACAAATTCAAATCAAGACAAAAATCCCTGCAACAACTGCTAGGAGAAAAGACATTTATGTCCCAAAGAGTAAGCAAGTGAGGGAAGATGAGGGTGGAAGTAGTCAGGGCAGACCAAAAAAAAAGATTAGAGAAGTCTAATGCTGAAGAGCATTTGGACTTTGAGAGTGATGAGTCACCTAATGAAGATTTCACATTGAGTAGTGAAGATGAAAGTGAATCTGATGAGGATCAAAGTGGGTCTGATTAGGATGATTTTATGATGGTCATGAGTCTAATGGAAGGGAAAGACATCCCTTTGATTTGACATTGGTTGTGCGAAATGAGGACATGAATTATGACAAAGAAGACGAGGGAAATGGGGTCCATTTGATTGAAGCATATAGAAATGGCCGAATGTATGTTGCCCAAAGGTGGGGGGAAATCACATTGAGGCCATGGACTTTGTTTGAAAATAAGGATGACTTATTAGATGTATTATCTGATTATTATATCCAAGAGGGTTTCTGTTTGCTGGTTATTAGATCTGACCCTAGGAGATACACTGTTGAGTGTAGAGGGGAGAGGTGTACATGGAGATTACATGCATCCCAGATGGTGGATAAGCTTACATGGGCAATTAAGTCAATAAGTGGACAACGTATAGAGTGTTAACCCCATGGGCACTTTAGAGTGGATGTGCAAGAAACTAATGGTTGAATTAAAAGCACATCCAAAGATGCCTGTGAAAGCTATGGCATCTATGTTTATGTCCAAAATTGGGATTGATGTATCTATTAGGACAATGTACAAAGTCAGAAACATGGCATTAGACAATCACTTCGGGGGTCATGAGCAGAGTTATAATAGTTTGGCAGCTTATGTGGAGATGATCAAGGATACCAACCCTGGATCTTGGACTCTCATCACTTGGCACAAACCAAATGGCAAGAAAAGTCAACACTTTAAAGCCATGTTTGTAAGCTTTCACTCATGGATTAGTGGATTTATGAAGGGGTGTAGACCTCTAATTGGAGTAGATGGTTGTCATTTAAAAGGGAGGCATAAGGGAATTTAAAAGGGAGGCATAATTGGAGTAGATGGTTGTCTTTGGATGGGAATAACAATCTATATCTGATATCATATGCCATTGTTGGAAAGGAGAACATTGAGTCGTGGAGTTGCTTTTTCAGGAATTTGAAATTTGCTTTTGAGCTACAAGAATGCATGAAGTGGGATTGGACCTTTATTAGTGATAGGATGAAGGGGATCGAGCCTGCTTTGGACAAATAATTTCCACTGGCTACCAAGAGGATTTGTGCACAACACTTGTACAAAAATTCCAAGAAAAAATGGGGTGGACCTTCATATCACAGCTTATTCTGGAAAGCAGCCAATGCCACTTCTAGTTGGCGATTCAACAAAGCCTTGGAACAAATGTCTAGACTTTCCCCTACTTCAGTGAAGTATTTACTTGATGTTCCTCAACAATGGTCCAAATCTCACTTTGATCCTGAAATTGCTTGTCACCATAATACTTCCAACTTTGTGAAATCGTTTAATGCTTTGATAAATGGCATCACATACCAACCAGTGTATTATTCGTGGAAGGTACATTCAAAAACTCTATATATTTCAATTTTACTTCACTTGCGCTTTAGTGTTACTAAATTGGTAACTAACTCTTTGCTTGTAACAGGTATTAGGACATACCACATGGACAAGTATGCTGAAATATTTGACTTGGCTAAGAGCATGAAACCCACAGATTTGACACCTTTTGCAAATGGTATTCTTGAAGTTCATTGCAAAGAGTCATGATATTGTGTTGTGACCAAGGCGGGAGGTGGAGAGTTTGAGGTACGTGATGGTAATACAACCTTTGTTGTGGACATTCTGAAAGCCATATGTGTGTGTGGGGGCTGGCAAATCATTGGTATACCATGTAGGCATGCTTATATGGCAATATACCACAACAAACAACCACCCATATAATATGTGGAAGCGTTCTACAGTGGTCAATATTACAAGTTCACATATGTTGCACATATGCATCCTATACGTGACAAAATCCAATGGCATGTATTTGACTTTCCTAATGTTAAGCCACATGTCCAAGAGAAAGGAGTGGGCAGGCCAGCTAAGAAGAGACAGAAGAACACTGATGAGCTCAACAAAAAGACGACAAAGAGATCTACCACCATGGCATGTTCAACATGTGGTCATGTTGGCCACAATGCAAGAGGTTGTTAGGGAGGGCCAACTCGAAAAGAGAAAACGAAGACAGATGAGGCTGGAGGAAGTGAAAAGAAGATCGATGTCTCCTCTAATGAGCAGTAAGCCTCATACATCTATCTTTTGCCGAGTATTATACAACATTCCGTTATCCATGGTCGACTTGCTATTAACTTTTAGTTTTCAGTTTCTAGTAAGATCAGGGACAATGACAAAAATCGTTTGATTTTTGTTAAGAACACCAATCGGTTTTTCATTGCAATTAAACTTGTACATGGGTTGATGATGCACTCCTAAACACCATTAAACTCAGAAGTTGATGCACAACCAGATCACTTGAATAAGCAAGTTTAATCACAGAAAATTTAGGAAGATTTGCTCTAACTGGGTAACCGAATTATTGATGGATTTTGGAACTATTGTTGTTTTTGAGGATATACACTACAACAAATCACCACTTGTGCCACGCTTAAAGTCGTGGCACATGTGCAAAATTCCCGTGGCTAAGCTATCTTGCCACGGGAATTTTGAGCGGGAGCTCCTATGGCACAAGTGACCGTGGCTAGGAAGCTGCCACGGAAAAAGCTAAATCGTGGCATAAAATAGGCTTTTTGCCACGCATTTTAGCCACCAAAGAAATCGTGGCAAGTATTATTTTCCCATGGCTAACACATTTACTAGCCACAAGCAAAATTGTGGTGAGGTTGTGGCTATCACCTTTACCCAATATAGAGGTACCCGTGGCAATATGTATACATTCTCGTGGCTATCTTCTTTTTTCATCGACAATCATGAATTTTGGCGACATTCTGTTATGTTAAAAGCAATAAACATAATCACAATGTAGAGAATGATAGATAATGAAATTTTATTAGTATAAATGAAATGTTAATACAAAATAAATATTTCTACATTACACCGGAGAACACTATTGTTTTGCCTGATCTAAAATACAAGATAAAACATCCAATCAACGATCAATTCAAAAAAAAAAAAATATTGAACCCTATAATTATCAATGATCTAATTCAAACTTGCCGCACTCCAATAGCTACATTCCTCTATGGTCAACCTCCAGTAGCCTCAATGTTCCTTGCTCAATGAATTTCTATATGAGAAATCTCACAAACCAAGATCAACCAAATCAAAAGGTCGAGAAAAAAAAGACACCGCTAATTGTTAAAACATAAAGCATCAAAATAGACATACCTCATTAGCCTACATATCCCTTTTTAAGAGTATTTTATCCATAGCGTGTCCGCGTGCCGGTCTTAAGGCTTGGATTCCACTAAGGAACCATCAAGTGAAACAGAATCTGCCACCATATTTGATAGATAAATTTGAGGATACATCATGATAGAATTTGAATAATAAGTAAGGTTTTTAACAACTCATGAAAAAATTTAACAACTCTAAATGACAAACAAATACCAATTGGCATTAGTGAGTTCAACTTAGCACATCAGTTTTCAGCAATAGTCACCTTCTTGCATAAGTTTTAACTTTCAGAGGCCATAACTTTCAACTCCATAACTTGTACCAAGCCCTTTACACACCAAAATGTAGCTACAGAAGTTAGCTATCAGCCAGAACAAATTTCACACCCAAAATCACTCAGAATCAAAAGTTATGAATCACTTAGTGCTATCAGGTCAGTTCTGACCTGCAGATCGAGCCAAATGTGCGACTGAATTCAGATGCCTATAACTTGAGTTCTAAATAGAAAATTTAATTGAAACCAAAACCAGATTTTAGTTAACATCCCAAATTTTCTAGGATGATATCATAATCCTCCATCGGACATTGGAGTTAGGTACAGTACCTTGCTAGACCCCTCTGCAGAATTTAACGAAAAACAGAATTCTGACATGAAAATGGCAATCCAACACCCCAACCCCCTATAACAAAGACTTGCATCACATTATGATTCTGATACGTACACACGCAATTATTCAAATGTTCTTAAATGCTTAATGAGTAATTTAAAGCAAAGGGAGAGCCAAGACAAATAGTGTATCAAGAAGCCATGTCGGAAACTACCTCAAAAGTACGGCTTTTGCAGGGATTGTAGAGGTCATTTAAAGGATCAAATAAGGTCAATTGAAGGAGTGTCATACCATTTCAGAAACGTAAGAAACCAAAGCAATGCATGGTCATTGAATCCACATTAAAAGATTTGTGGATTGCCTGCAATTCAACTTTGAAACAGGACTATCCAAGAAAACGCTTGAGAAAGTTCAAATTGAAGGTCTGAACATTGAGAGACCATATCTCCCTCTATCGATAAAGAAATTGGGTAAAATTTCAGTTCAAATTAAATATTTTGAAGATATATATCCAATGGAACCAATTGGAGTACAATTAGATGAGAATTGCTATGTCTACAAGCCATTACCGAAGTGCAGGTCATGAAGCTATGTTCTGGTCCAGTGGAGAGGCCATTTCCACACCATAGGTCATGTTGTGTTCTTAACTGTTTCCTATATTCTATAGTCTATACCAATTCGGAAAGCCAAAAGATAAAACAAACTCATGGTTTTGAATTTAATATACAATCAGCTGTCAAAAAGATTAAATTAAAGTATGAAAACCGGCTGCCTACGAGGAAATCAGCAAGATTTCAGATTACATGGCCAAAATTTGAGGACTCATGGTTGCATAGATATTAGTTTGTTGCATTATTGTATCCACTAAATAAGTACTACTCATCTACTCAATCGAATTACTCGCAGCTTACCTAGTTTTGGGACTGAAACTTATCATCTTAGAAAAGTTGGAAAGGGCTATACAACCCAGCATTAGCAGTTTATAAAGAACTATATCTTATTGGAATAAACTTATTTATACATGATGTTTTGCTGGTCAACTAAGCCTACAATTGTCGGATTAAGCCTTTGTTGTTAAACAAGTGTTCTGCTACCAAAATTTTTAAGAATATTCGAATAGGATTGTGAAATGCTTAAGCAAAACTTATTTCAATATCACACTAAACACAAACACAAACGTCAACAGAAATAAGGTCATAACTTAGGATGATTATTTGTCCATATCACATCAAACATAAACACAATATGATTGGCCGGAATCACAAACACAAACTTGAAACGAAGCACTTCCCATGTCAAGCACAATTATATTGTACCCTATTACATTACAACAATTAAGAATGATTGAGTTTCTATGTATAAACACGATTGAGAGATAGGATCTGCCACATACCTTAAATCGGGTGAAATCAGGAGAGTGATTGAATTGAAGCCGAAGGCACGCCGCTGGGGGAGACGCCGGGAACAACCTACAGGGGAAGGAGGCAAGTACACGGCAAAAAGAACAGTTAGCGAAAAAATGTGTGTTTTTTTTGCTTTTTCCTAAAACAGTTGTTTCATACTTTCATTTGCCAACTAATATTTTTACTGGAGTACGACGCAATCTAAATTTTGTGAGTTTGAAATTTCATTTTCTATTACTCATTCACCACAGTAGTTGAGTTCCTTTTTTTCAATCTTTTCATGTAAAAATATGATTGATATGTTATTAACGCCAAAATTAGTTTTTTACTATAACAAATTACTAGTATATAACCAAAAAATACATAAATTAATATGTGTATGTTAATTCAATATAAATTGACTTCTTTATGTTTTGTATAGTGTTGATTGTATCATATAATTAAGTTAATAAAATAAACGCAAGACTAGGTATCATATGATTTTTTAAATTATTTTTTTCGAATAGAGACGATCATCTCGTTTTGGGTTACTTTAACGTCACAATACCTAATAGTTGAACATAGTTATTTTTTGCCACGTGTGGCTTAATTTGTGGCAACATTAATAGTTTGCCACAACTGTGGCCTAATTCGTGGCACAAGTGATTATTTGCCAGACAAATTCTTTTCCCGTGGCAAAACAAAATTTTAGGATTTTCTGGTCATGAAGAGAATTCTACTTTGCTCGTGGCAACATAAGATTATGCCACGAATTATGAATTCCCGAGGCATAATTCTTGGCACAAGTGATGATTTGTTGTAGTGATATGATTTTGTAGGAATTAATCTATGAAAATTAGCTCGACAACAATCGGGATTTATTGGTTGAGCGAGGAATTAGGGCAGGACTAAAAAAAACAGAGCAGGAACAGATTTGGACTTGGATTCTCTCAATTTTCATACAAAAACTTGAACTTTGTTCTTAGGATAATCTCACCTTCGAACAAACTTCACTCTGGTTTAATCCTCCTTCTCCGAGATGCAACCCACTCACATAATTCAAATTGAAATGCTTCTCGCATCAGTGAATAAGAATCTCTCTCACTCGTTTTTTTTTTCCTCAAAATACTTCTCTGCTTTCTCACTAGCAAATGAATGCTATAAATAGCCTTATTACAGTCAAGTAGCTCGAGTTGTTTGTACAAAAGAACAGAAAATATCTGTTAAAAGAAAGCTATAAAAAAAACTAGGTTATTTCTCCCAAGTTGCTGATGGTAGAAGTATCAAGTTGATGCTTTCCTTTAGGCTAAGTTATCTTTGCTTCCTTTAGCTGGTTTTCTTAGAGTCCAAGAACTCTTCTGCCGCCAAACTTAGTCCACATGCCAAACATAAAAATTAATCTACATACTTTCTAGTGTACTAGCTAATTAGGATAAAGTAAATAATTACTAATACATAACTAATTAAACTACTCCTACCACTAATTGGTCACAGCTCCAGGAAATTATCACATAACCTTCATTTGGTATTGTGATTTAATTTATAAGCTCAGTCTCTTGCCCTGCATCAGTTGGATCTAGAAGTTATAAAGATCCTAGTTGCTCATATATATGCTACTTCATTTTGGGTGAGCAAGTAGGATTTATTTGCTAAACAACCGTGTAAGCTTGTTTATGGATGGGAAGCAACTTTTATTACGAAAATATAGACCATGTTTCCATAATTTTGAATCCCAGAATGTGTGACTTCTTAGTTGCACTTACTTTTTATTGTTCATTACAACATAAAGTAGAAATATATACATGATCAAGCCTACTTTTATTCTAAAATGAATGTGCTTGGATAATTCATCTATTTTTCCTTTTAGATCACATATGTTTTGCCATTGATCCTTAAGTTTCTTCTTCATATCTAATGTTGTCTTATCCCTTGTTGCCAAGTTCTTCCAGTTCGGAATATGATGCAACATGACTGACTCCCTCTATTTTTGGCTTGCACCATTCAAACCATCCACAATCTTCGCATTTGTAGTATAATCTTGCAGTTGCTCCAAATGCCTTGATGTTTTCCCTTTTATTGTTATTGCATCTTGGACATGCATTATTTTCCAAAAGTATGCCTTTTTCCTGATGAACTCTCATGTGATGTAATGGAGTTCATAATTTTTGGTTATGTATTTGGAGTGAAATGTTATAGAGATTGATTGAATGTATCTTCGAGTGATTGGTTAGAGAGATTGGTTGAAAGTGTGTTTGGAAAGGGAGTTCCTTTCACTTATATAGTGTTGTGAAAGCAAAGCAACGGTCAATTCCACAAATAACCGTTGAAATTCTGTGTAGGGTCACCATGTGGAAACCATGATACTTCAGGGTCACCATGTGCAAACACAACTTTCCTATTTTTCGAAATTTATTTAACAAAAAATCAGCTAAGGCTTAATTTCCCGCGCAACTTAATCATGTGCCACGTCAGCAACATCACGACAAAATTTAACGGCAACTTAGGAGGAGGGTCACCATGTGCAAAGCTACATAGTACATGGCCACCACGTACACAAAGTTAAGATTTGGGTCACCATGTGCAACTTTGCATAGTACAGGGTCACCACGTGAATTTTTTGAAAGTTATTTACCCTCTAATTAGACTCCTTTAATTAGTACTTAACTAGTTTACTACCCGGGTTCCGGTCGAAATAAATTTTATGATTTTATTTCTTTGTGAACAAATTATTTTATCAATAATTTTATCATTTATAAAACTTTTATTTTCAATATTTTCAATATAGATTATGTGATTTCAGTTTAAATAAGTAATAAGGAAAATATAAAATAATAAGGTAAATATGAAATCAATTAATAGTAAATATTGATTTTTTATAATAAAAAAAATATTGTGAATTTTTTGATATGGAAAACGTTACTCATATATAGCCATGGATAGAATGTCCATCTATACTCTTTACCATAAGACATTTTCAATGGATATTTTAAGTGAAGATTAAATAGACATGCCACTAGCATGATAGATGACCTAACTGAAGCCGGTGAACGTGGTCGATGCCTCTACCCCAGCTTTTAATATATAGTATAAAATTACTCCAAATTAAATTTAGCTAAGAATCTTTAGTTGCATGTAAGATTAAAGCATAAATAAGGTAAAAAAAACATGTTTTTATACCTTAATCAAGAGAAATTTGTACATTCCTTCAAATGAAGAATCTTGAGCTGCATACTAATGGGGATCGTCCTCCTTAATCTTGAGTTTCCAAGTTAGGAAAACTCCTCCCTTGATCCACCAAAGAAGCTCTCCAAAAATCTCACAAGATGAACTAGTTTTATGAGATTTTAACCCTAAAACCTTATATATAATTAGCCAACAAATTAGCTAATGATATACTAGGCTTAGATAAGTATTTTGATCAAGTTTTTATTGACATGCAATGATATAAACTTAATCTTAAAAGATGAGGAAGTGGCTGAATTTTAAGAGAAAATGAAGGTTTTCTCTTATTCTCTCTCTAAAAATGAAATGTGTTTGTGTAAAATGATGTGTAGTTAAGTTCAGCCATCAAACCCTAGTATATATACTAGTAGTAATACAAATTACCATTTTGCCCTTACTAATTATACCACTAAACATCTTATGCTACAATTTGGTAGAGGTGGCCATGGGTCGTGCTGGGCAACGGCCCGAGCTAGTGTCGGGCTCATCTGGGCCAGTGCCCAAACTTTCCAGCAGTGCCGGGTTTGGAAAATCTCAGGCCTAGCACTAGCCCGTACGGGCTTTGACCGGGTCAGTGCCGGGGCGAAGAAAAAAAAAACTGAATTTCTATTAGATCTGCTTGTTCGATTGCAACAAAAAAAAAACCCTCAAAAAAAATTTTATTACCACAAAATACTATGATTAATTAATAATAATAGTACAATCAAAACCAATTAACATCATATCGATCTACAACCAAATTAACTGGTTAAACAAAGATCTACAATCTAAATAAAGATCTACAATCTAAACGGAACTTAAGAATTGATTTACTCCACCTAAACCACAAGGACTCTTCCGTCGACGACGATATTCCGGCGAGCGAGCGTGTAAGTGATGGTGGATGTTTATGTTGTCGAGGTGGACCTTTGCATGGTTGATCACGGCGTGGAAGGACAGAGAAGGTTGGTGTACGGTGGTGCTGGTTGATCACGGCGGTGGAGGAAGAGGGAGATGGTGGTGGACGGCTGATGGAGAGGAGAAGGGAGTGAGGTGAGTGAAAAAAAAAAACAAAAAAAAGAGTGAAGTCGTGCGTTTGATGGGGGAGGAGAGAGAAAGTTTGAGTGAGGTGAGAGAATTTATAGTGGAGGGCAAGGGTTTGGTGAGAGGAGAATGAAAGGTCCAGATTAAATGTGAATGATCTGACGGCTGTGGTGAGTGATCCGTGTGAGGGCCTAAGGAGGAGTGTGAGCCATTGATTGGATTAAATTGAGGGTTGAGATTCGTTGTAACTTTTATTTAGTTGTAAATCGGATTAAGATGTGTGTTTTTACTTGTTTGATCGAGGGTAAAACGTATGTATAACAAAACTCATATGTGACGGTTTAATTCAAGTTTATATTATATGTGTAACATAAAAATCAAATTCGGTCTTTGCATGTCGGTTGAGAATTAGTAAAAGTATATAAGATTGAATGTAACCCTATGAGTCTATGAAATATGGTTTAGATTAAATATGAATACATCAAATTTCAATTAGTATACACTCGTATAGCTCAGTTGTGTAATCCTGTACATATAAATTAGGTGCATTAGTGGTTGAGTCAAGTCATAATAAGTTCTATTATAACTCAACAAGGTTGTATAGTTGATTTAGTTGTTTAGAGTTCGGTAAAGATCAGACGATCAACTATGTAGTATATAAGATTGAATGTCATATACGCTATAGTACGTAACACCAAATGTGATACTATGTGCATAATTCATATATATCTGTACTCTATAGTGTATAATATATAACATTGAATGTGATACTATTATATCATACTTAAGTATGTAAATGTATGATCTATGGTCATCGTTACTTATCGTTAACTATTTAGTGAGTATAACAACTGAACTACCAAATATGTAGCTTGTTTATCCTTTGTCAAATAAAGACTATTATTGAAATATATCATTCAACTCACAGTTTGTCTGTAGTAAATAAAACACTTGTATAGGTAACCTCCAAAAAAAAACATAAGTTATGTAACAATTGGATATTAAAAGAGAAAATAAATCTTGAACGGTGAACATAAGATATAAACCTAACGTTTAATTAATTTCAAGTGAAAGAGTTTTGTATCAGTTAAAGCATATTCTTATCATCAAATGCACATATTTTCATTGTTTTTATTGAATTTCAGATATGATGAGAATGTAAATACACCACACGCACAGTTTGAATAGTGAAATATTTTGTAATATTTCAGTTCATTTTTATTTTAAATAAATAACATAATATTTTGATTCAACTTAGTTTGTCAATTGAAATAATTGGCTAAATTTGTTGTACATTGAGCGAGTGTCAATGTTGGATACCCAATTTGTTATCTAATCTCCAAGACAATACCCATATTAGCTTGGATGTTTTTGGATCATGCTCAATAATCAATATATACATTCCCAAAGTGCGAACAAGTAATTTTCTTAACAATAAAATAACAATAATAATAATAATAAAAATAAAAATAATAATAATAATAATAATAATAATAATAATAATAATAATAATAATAATAATAATAATAATAATAATAATAATAATAATAATAATAATAATAATAATAATAATAATAGTACTTGCTAAATAAAAAATGAATCAAATAAATTTAATACCACATGAATTTAAAATAAATTACATATTAATAAGTTATGTAATTATAATTACTAATGTCAAAGCAATAAAAATAAGAGTATTACTACTGTTGGGGCGTAATAGCTTGGGCCATCGACAGCAAGATTGTCGTTAAATCTAGTCAAATTACCACAAAACTAACTAAGGTAGATAGAGTAAGTGGGTTATCGAACACGAGGAAGAGGGGGAAGTCTAATATGCGAATTCTATGCGGAAAATAAATAAACAAAAGAAATAAAAACAATAAATGGGGGTTTTTTTTTTTGTTTGAAAGATGAGTAATTAAGAAATAAACGATTTCTCAAATTAACTAAAGCGACCCTCGGTGATAATCTATTCAAACGCCCTAATAAAGTAATTTTTACCTCTCTCTAATTATGTCATTCATAGATAATCTCGGTTTTCACCAATTAATCCTCTTTTGTGGGAAATTTGAGAACCGCTACCATATTCCCCTCATTTAAGTCCTAAATTGCCTAGTGACCACTCAAACAATTCAAAACCAAAGGCATGAAGAGCATGGATTAATAAAAGATTAACAACAACCCAAATTAGTATCTAATTAGCCGCAACCGCGACACTAATCAAATCTAATCTATTAGTTGCCTAATTAATTCCCCAATCACAAGTTAGTCATAACCATACACTAAACATGTGAAAGTTGCTTCCTTTAGAACAATAATCAATAACCATCAATTAAAAATCAAGCATATGAAGTACCCAATTCAATCCAATTAACCAATTAGATAAAACAAGGATAAATCAAGCAATTGAAAAACAAAGAATTAATTACTATGAAATTAAAGGCAAAATAGAGAGAAGAAAATCTTACTAATACATAGGATGAGAGAATTTGATTACACCAAGATTCTAGAAGGTAAATAGCCTTTCATACTAATTATTACAATAATATTTGAGAAGAAATTCATAATGAAAATACTATTCTCCTTGAGTTTCTCTCTCTAAAATGAAAACTAGATGCAAAATAATATGAAAGGTGATAAGGTGATAATTCCTAGAGAGGGGTTACATGCCCCTTTTATTCAAGATAAGTACAAAAGATACTAGAAGACGAAATAGACATTTTTTAGGCAAAAAGAAACCATGGAAAGCCCATGAGAAACTTTCCGGAAGCTAGCTTCCTCGACTCGAGGAAAGAAATCCTCGAGTCGAGCGACGAAAGCCTCGACTCGAGGAACACCCTCCTCGAGTCGAGCGAGGAAACTCTCGACTCGAGGATACCCCCTCTCGAGTCGAGAATCTTGTTCTTCAAAATACTCGTTCTGTTAACTATCCTCGAGTCGATATCACCTTCCTCGAGTCGAGGTTAATGATCCTCGAGTCGAGGGACTGTGTGCAGGCCGATCTTCGAACGGGCATAACTCTCACCTCCGAACTTCATTTTGAGCTCATAATATATCGTTGGAAAGCTAAGACGATGAAATTTCCTCTCCAATTGGAATTTCTGCAAAATATCTTTTGCTTAGAGAGTAATGATCCAATGAATTTTGAGGTGATGGTGTGTGGTTCTCGGAGTGTGGTCAAGCGATCTTCTCTTCGATTGTTGCTCCAACTTGTAGCTTGATCCCCTAATATTGTCTGAGACTCACCAAAAGGGTCTAAGGCCACCAAAAACTCGTAAAACCAACGAATAATCTTCAAAAATAGTTCGAGTGGTGTGGTTTACGAATCACGTTAAAACCATGCTCAAATAGACACTAAGGCGCCTAAATCATGCGCACTAACACACTACACCCTATCAAACTCCCCCATGCTTAGACCATTACTCGTCCTCGAGTTATCCAACTCTCCACACTTAACACCTAGGTCTCTCTTATAGCACGGGGTGAGTTACATCAATCAAACTCCTCCAAATCAAAGAATCGCAAGCCAACAAGACACTCAAACGGTGCTAGCTAGAGTTGGAGTGGATGAATTGCTCGACACCCCAACTCTAACCATCTTATCCTCCCTTCTCACACATTCTAAGTTAGGGAACTAACAAATCACGTTTCTCCCAACTCGGCTCAACGACTCCCTAAAAGTCGTGTTCACAATGAAGTTATCGAGCATGACTCACTTCTTATGAATCCACCGGCGCCCCTATCTTCATAATGCAAGAGGATTTCTAACCTAGGACCACCAATTCCTATCACCGAACCTCGTTATAACTCCCATAGTGATCCTAACCCGTTACGCCCTAAACTCCTCATCTTATGTCGCCCGCCATGGATTACCTCATTTTTTTTTTTTGTAAACGGAAAATAAAATCACACCTATATTACAACACAAGACAAATGCCAAACCGAATTGCGAAACCAAGCCAAGCGTCTCCCCCATGCTTGAACCTCGCCATTGCCCACAATGACCATCAACACCAACCGAAAGATTGGGCAACCACGAGTTAGGGAGGGGGAGAAGCAACAAAACATCCGCAAGCATCACATACAACTAGTGCAAATAGAAACCGTCTCATCTCATCAAGTGAAGAAATAACGGGCTCTCGGGCCAAGAGACACCCACTCTACCTCACTCCCCTATTTTCCTCGAAAAAGTGTCCTCCCTCGTCTCACTACTCCATCTCCCTCATGAATAATGACAATAACGCGTCATCCTCCAATAACAACTAACCAACCAAAAACAACTCAACCAAAAATGAACCAAACAAGGTTATTTTATTGGTTCAAAGGGTAAAATGGGGTGGGTAGAACAAGAATAACGGGGGGAACAAACGCGGTGCGGCACAAAGAGAAATGGTCTAGAAACGGTTAGTGAAACGGGTGGGGAAGTAGAGGCTAGAATCGAGAGAGAGAGAGAAAAGTTAAGGGAAAAGAAAACATACCTCGTGATAGCTCCATATCCCTCAATAACCGTCAATACAAGTGGCCCATGGTCCAAAGACCGGCAGAGGAGCCACTTTCTCACCTCACAACTCCCGTCTTCCTCAAAATAAGTCGCCTCCTATCACCTTGCAAACTCTCATCTCCCTCATGTGTTTATTGGAGCATAATAACCCTACTACAATAGTTGTCCAAAAACCAAAACAAAATAGGCCATTTTGTGATTAATTTGTGAGTTTCGGGCCAATATCATTGGTTTAGGGACAAACACGCATGTGAAACTAACGAGAGAGGTCAATATGAAAAGAGATGGTATAAAACATGGGACAAAACGGGGCGACGCAGCGAATTGGTTAGAAATGAGATGAGAAGAAAGTGTAAGGGATAGTGAAATCATACCTTGGCTTCTCCGTTATATGGCAAGTGTCACGAGCTAAAAACACACCAAAAACTAACAAACAAAACAATATCAATTAATAAGCTTGGGTTGCCTCCCAAGTAGCGCCTTTGTTTAACGTCGTTGGCTGGACTCAAACTAGGGAATCACCCTAAAATCTCAAAAGATCGAGAAAGAATCCTTCTTAGGATAGTCCCCGCACCAAATATTAAGAGCGGAACAATTCAAAGCTCTTAGAAGCTTGTCAAATGATTCGGAATACATCTCATAAGAGTGACAATAGAAAACATTAGCAACCAACAATGCATAAACAATAGAGGCAAAATCATGAATACAACCATTTTCTGGACCTCTATGCTCATAATTATCTCCTCTGTCATCATCTTTAGATTTATGATTTGACAAGTTCAGAACAAGAGATAAAGAAGAATGATGATAATTAATCCAAGGGGGTTTGGGGTTTAAGCATATGGATTTGGTCATTATTTCTCTACTCTCATTCTTCTTAAAACGTACAAGACTCTCCGACTCCTAATGTGTTATTCAAAGAGATATTAAAAGATGCATCAACATTTAAATCATGAGTCAATATGAGATCACCAAAATTTCAAAAGGTACAATCTCAAGATTAATGGACAAAGTCAATACAATCAAAGAAGAAGAAGACTCATTGCAATCCACATAATCATCATCATCATCCTCACAAAAGACAAGTTCTTCTCTCAATTGAATATCATCAAGTTCGCTCTTAAGAGAAGGAATGTGCGACTCAAAAACACCTTTAGACTCAAAATTGACAAAAATAGCTTCCTCCGCCGCCTTAAACTCATCATTGCTCATCAAATAAGAGGATGGTGGAGCATTCAACTCCACCTCTGAACATTGAGAAGACATGAACTTAAAGAAAGCAAAATACTCATCAATTGGCATGTCTGAAACTCTTTCATTACTCATATATTGTGCCAAATTCCAGGTTTCATGGTTCATACCCTTTTTGACAATATCACATAAATCAAAATCACAACCAAGATAATCAGCAAAAGTTTCTAATCTCAAAAAATACTCATGAAAGGGTTCATCATTAAATTGAGACCAATTGAAAATTTGGGTATCATGTTGAGAACTTTGCAATGGCTCCCGAATGTCTAAATCCGCAACTTGTGAACATTGATAAGCCATGAAGTGCCAAAAATCCAAAATCTCACAAGGTTCCATGTCATAAAGTCTTCCATTACTCATATAATCGGCCAAATCTCGGGTTTCAAAGTTTATACCATTCAAAATAATCCAATTTATATCCAACCCGGAGAAAACATTAGAAGATTTATCAAGTTCCTCAAGCCGAGAAAGATAGATATGAAAAGGTTCATCATCTAGTTGAGGAAAACAATAATTATCCATAAATCACAAATAAAAAAAAATAAAAAAAATATGTACAAAAAACACAAGAACAAAAAAAATCACATGGGTCTAGACCATAAGTGATGGTCTATACAAACATAGACTTAACGACACAGAAACACACAAAAATTACAACAACAAAAACAAATATGTACAAAAACCACACAAAAATAGCAAAAAGACTAAAAACGCCTCTTTCCCGGCAACGGCGCCAAATTTCACAGCAAGATTGTCGTTAAATCTAGTCAAATTACCACAAAACTAACTAAAGTAGATAGAGTAAGTGAGTTATCGAACACGAGAAAGAGAGGGAAGTCTAATATGCGAATTCTATGCGGAAAATAAATAAACAAAAGAAATAAAAACAATAAATGGGGTTTTTTTTTTTTAAAGATGAGTAATTAAGAAATAAACGATTTATCAAATTAACTAAAACGACCCTCGGTAATAATCTATTCAAACACCCTAATATAGTAATTTTTGCCTCTCTCTAATTATGCCATTCATAGATAATCTCGGTTTTGTGGGGAATTTGATAACCGCTACCATATTCCCCTCATTTAAGTCCTAAATTGCCTAGTGACCACTCAAACAATTCAAAACCAAAGACATGAAGAGCATGGATTAATAAAAGATTAACAACAACCCAAATTAGTATCTAATTAGCCGCAACCGCGACACTAATCAAATCTAATCTATTAGTTGCCTATTTAATTCCCCAATCACAAGTTAGTCATAACCATACACTAAACATGTGAAAGTTGCTTCCTTTAGAACAATAATCAATAACCATCAATTAAAAACCAAGCATATGAAGTACCCAATTCAATCCAATTAACCAATTAGATAAAACAATGATAAATCAAGCAATTGAAAAACAAAGAATTAATTACTATGAAATTAAAGGCAAAATAGAGAGAAGAAAATCTTACTAATACATAGGATGAGAGAATTTGATTACACCAAGATTCTAGAAGGTGATTAGCCTTCCATACTAATTATTACAATAATATTTGAGAAGAAATTCATATTGAAAATACTAATTCTCCTTGAGTTTCTCTCTCTAAAATGAAAACTAGATGCAAAATAATATGAAAGGTGATAAGGTGATAATTCCTAGGAAGGGGTTACATGCCCTTTTTATTCAAGATAAGTACAAAAGATACTAGAAGACGAAATAGATATTTCTTAGGCAAAAAGAAATCGTGGAAAGCCGATGAGAAACTTCCCGGAAGCTAGCTTCCTCGACTCGAGGAACGAAATCCTCGAGTCGAGCGACGAAAGCCTCGACTTGAGGAACACCCTCCTCGAGTCGAGCGAGGAAACTCTCGACTCGAGGATACCCCCTCTCGAGTCGAGCATCTTGTTCTTCAAAATACCCGTTCTGTTAACTATCCTCGACTCGAGAGAGGAAATCCTCGAGTCGGTATGACCTTCCTCGATTTGGGGTTAATGATATTCGAGTCGAGGGACTGTGCGCAGGCCGATCTTCGAACGGGCATAACTCTCACCTCCGAACTTCATTTTGAGCTCATAATATATCGTTGGAAAGCTAAGACGATCTTTGATCTCCAATTGGAATTTCTGCAAAATATCTTTTGGTTAAAGAGTAATGATCCAATGAAGTTCGAGGTGATGGTGTGTGGTTCTCGGAGTGTGGCCAAGCGATCTTCTCTTCGAATGTTGCTCCAACTTGTAGCTTGATCCCCTAATATTGTCCGAGACTCACCAAAAGGGTCTAAGGCCACGAAAAACTCGTAAAACCAACGAATAATCTCCAAAAATACTTCGAGTGGTGTGGTTTACGAGTCACGTTAAAACCATGCCCAAATAGACACTAAGGCGCCTAAATCATGCGCACTAACACACTACATTTGCACACTACATGCGCACTAAGTTTTAAGTGTTTACGTGGGAGAAGACGAGTTACCTTTCCCTCCTTTGTGATGGGGTATTTATAGGCCTCACCTTGTGATCCGAGAAAGGCCTTATTTGGGGCAATTGTTGGGGCGTAATTGATACGTTTGTTAGTAGTGAAACAAACAAACTATGAGTTATGTAGCGGAAATTTAACTCTAAGAAAATCAAAGAACACAAATCTCTCCTACTATGTAACTAAACTCGAATTTGGCTCAAAACGCAACAACAACTCCTCACAATTAAGCCTCGGAAGAATTCTGAAACAATAAGAAAGATATGATCAACTTCTAAAGTTACCAACTCTAGAATTGAAATACAATATCAAAGCTTGATCCTAAGTTACCAACTTGTATGAATCTCGCCTATCTATTGGTTGTTCAACACCTTAAGTTACCAACTTGAATGTAGAACGAATTGTATGTGAAAACTCACAAAGAAACTTGGTCGCAACCGTGTGTTTATTACTTGTCTGAAATCTGAATCTCTACTACAATCTATGTCTCTTTTATATAGGAAACTCTATGGAAACTTTTACCATACGAAAACTCTCTAAAACTTACCTAAATTCCACTACTTTCCTTATATGACTCCTATTGAGTTAAGGAAACTTATTAACTGAAAGCTGTAAATTCTAATTAGGAAAATAACATTATAAGACTCTCCTAAAGTCTCTTAGACACTTCACACGGCCGTGCTAAGGACTATGCACGAAATTGGACTACTCCTTAGCCCATGAGATCATAGTCACGTCCCTTGGAGCGGAATTGAGTCCAATGAACAATGTACTTGGACTTGCACTCTCAAGCGGGCTTAGAACGACTTCCTCATGTGCTCCTGCATCAGTGATAGGTTGGGCCATTACCAAGTGAGCTGAGCTAAGATACAACCAGAGAGGCCCAAAAGGAAGGGACACCCTAGATGGCCCAAATAAGGAGAACATCCTCCTTGCTCCTCACGTGCTTGGCATGGGCTTGCTGGGCTCACAAGGTGAGGCCTACATATACCCCATCACAGAGGAGGAAAAGGTAAGTCGTCTTCTCCCACGTAAACACTTAAAACTTTGCTCTCACAAAACAAACCACTGACTAGATCGTCGGAGGGGGTTCCCGAATACTCCCCCCGGGGTAGTGACGCCTTTCTCTTTTGCAGGTCTCCAGCCATCTTGTCAAGAGTCGACGCTCCTCCAACAACAAATACTTATTGTTCATTTCATAACGGAACAACTACAATTATAAACATTTAAATAACATAAATTTATAGAATTAAGGCTAGTGCTAGGGCCAGTGTTGGGGGCGGGCTAGTGCTTTGACCAGGGCTTCACCAGTGATTGACCAGAGTGCTTTGACTAGGGCTTTGACCAGTGCTTGACCAGGGCTTTGACCAGTGCTTGACCAGGGTTAGCTTTGACCGGGCTTGACCGGGGCTAGTGCTTGAAATATCGAGCACTAGCACTAGCACTACCAAACCCGGGCTTGGTAGTGCCGGGTCAGGCCATGCGTTGACCATGGCCGGGCCAGTGCGGGCCCGGGCTCCTAGTGCCCAATGGCCACTTCTACAATTTGGTATAATTTGTACACTTATTTTTTTAAGTGTTAATTAATTATTATATCACTATATAATTACTAATTACATCATTTTAGCTAAAATTACAACTATTTGTAATTTAATTAGCCAATTGTCTATATTGACAATTCACACAAAAATCATAATTTATTCGACCTGAGTTTCGAACACATAAACACTATCCGATATAATCAGTTAACTCTTTAACTCAAACATTAGGGTTTATAATATATTGTATTAAATACAAACATAATATTCGTTGGAGAAACCATCTTTATCGGTGTGACCGAGAGCGATTACCGCCGTCAAACGACAATAACGTCAAACTCTAGCCAGCCAACCGTTATCGATTTACGTTAATCAACTAACTTAGTATATTCAATATATCCCAGGTTTATTCCTAATTAGATTTAATTAGTCAATGCATTATTGTCGGAGGACACCAACTCCAACAATTAGAAGCCCGTGTAGTCGATCAACATAGTAGGTACCTTGGGTTACCGGGAACTGTTGGACGGAACAAAATGGTAGCTTTTAAGTTAATGAAAGATCGCGTGTGGAAAAAGTTGCAGGGGTGGAAAAAGAAGCTTGTGTCTTTTGAAGCTAGAGAAATCCTTACAAAGGCCGTGGCCCAGGCGATTCCTACTTATCACATGGGACTTTTCAAGATTCCAACAAGCATGTGTGGCGAGATAAATTCTGTTATTGCGCGCCTTTGGTGGGGGCCGAAGGAGGGCGAGAGGAATATTCATTGGGTAGCGTGGCAGAAGTTGTGTAAATCGAAGGTGGGAGGTGGGCTGGGTTTTCGGCATGTGGAGGCTTTCAATGACGTCATGCTAATGAAACAAGCGTGGCGTGTTTTAAAAAGTCCAGACTCGTTAGCTTCTAGGATTTTAAAGACCCGGTATTTCCCTGATCTGTCCTTTCTAGAGGCAGGTGTGGGGAATCATCCGAGCTACGTTTGGAGGACCTTAGTTGGAGTTCGTGAGGCTTTAGAAGAAGGGTTTAGATGGGTGGTTGAGAATGGGATGTCCATCTAGATTTGGCGAGACTGATGGTCAGCGAGGAAACCTTCAGGCCGTCTGATCTCACCGGATTAGGGGGGAAGGCATGGTTGCGGAATAGATCGATCCTGATCTAAGATGTTGGAGAAGAGACTGGTTCGAGCTAATATTCTCCCTTTTGAAGCGGAGGAAATCCTTAGTATTCCAATAGCTGGGGATGGAAGTGAGGATGTATTTGTGTTGGGTTATAGTCGTGATGGGAAATATACGGTGAACTTGAGTTATCAATTTATTCGCAGAAGAGTAATTCGGGAGGAGGTCTAGCGGGTGCTAGTGAGGGACCGCGTCAGAAGAGTTTCTGGAGAAAACTGTGGCAGTTAAAGGTACCACCCAAAGTTCGTACGTTCTCTTGGAGATTGATCTGTGGTGCTTTACCTTCCATGGTTAATATAAACAAGCGTGTGCGAGAGGTAGATATCTCTTGTCCACGGTGTGGTGTAGGGATAAAGGACAATCTCCTTGCCGTTGTTAACTGTCCAGAGGTCATAGGTGTGTGGGAGGAGTTGGGGGTTGATGTTGGACTGTGGAGTTTATGTCGAAGAGGTAGGGACCTTGTAGAGTTGTAGTGTAGTGTGAGCTCAGAGACGGTGGTGGAGCTGGAGCTTTTGGTTGTAGCGTGGTCGGTGTGGAATATTCGCAATGAGTCCATCCATGGTGGGGATGAGGCAAGCGGGGCTAATGTTACGTCACAGTCGATTGCTTACCTAAACGCTTATTGCACGACGATTATGAGGAAGGGCGGGGAAAAGTGGGGGAGAGGGAGTTGTGCAGGAGAATTGGGAACCACCTGCGGGGCTCTTCAAAGTTAACACGGATAGAGCTGTGTTTTGGGGGAGGCGGGATCGGGTATGGGAGCTGTGATCCGTGGCCGGAGGGCGAGGTTACGAGGGTGGCGGTGTGGCAGGTGAAAGAAAAATGGGCACCAGAGTTAGTAGAGGATAAGGCAGCTTTACTAGGCCTTCAAATGGCGTGGCAACAAGGTGTATAGAACGTCATCCTAGAATCTGATTCTTTGCAGTTGATTAACTCCCTAAATTTGGGGGTTTTGGTTTCTTCGTATTTTTGTTTCACAGTGTCAGATATTCTTTTGTTTTCTTGTAGATTTTCGTCTTGTTCTTTTAATCATATTCGTAGGTTAGGTAATAAAGCGGCACATTCGGCTGCTCATTTGGTCCTGTCGAATATTCGACGCGTGTGTGGGTCGATAGTGGCTCGAATGAAGTAATTGATATTGCGGCTGTGGATTTCGTAGCTGCTATGATGTAATATATGGTTTCGTTTTATTTGCCCTAAAAAAAAGAAAATTTGGAAGAAAAAAAATTCCTACCCATTTTCTCTCTCCTCTCACCCCCTGCCATGACCTACCCTAGCCTCACCCACACCAGTGCCTTAATTACCACCAACATTGGCGACCCTACCACCAAATTGACCACCTTGAGCCGGGGAAACTAGCCTTCTACTACGCCGACACCATCGATGCGTTTCCCTCCGCCATTTTCTCACTTTCACATCTTTCTTTCTCATCGCTTTTCTCCTTCTACGACAACATTAGAGGTCTACGACAATAAGGGTGAGGGCATCAAGGTTTTTTGGTGGATGGCGACCAAAAAGAGGGGTGGCGGTGATAAGTTGGTGCGAAAATGGGACGAGAAGAGAGAGTGTTGGGGAGAAAGAAGTGGTCGAAAATAGCCAATGAGGTAAAGGTGGTTGTCGTTGACTACCCAGATGGGCTTGCCGGCCATTCTCTGTTTGAATGGTTGTCGCTGATCAGGTGTAGGAAGTGGTGAGTGCTTGCAGGCGGTGGTGGGAAGGTTGGTTGTGGGCATGAGAGAGACATTGTATATATATTTTTTTTTAATTCTTAATTTTGATTTTATTTTATCAATTTGATTAAAGATTAGGAATGTTAAAATTACAATAAGGGGAAGACATTGTTTCATCCATTATACAACAGTTTTTTTCTTAGAAACCCGTCACTGAATCAGTCAAAAGTTTGTGCCCATCACATTGGGATAATCATTGAAATGTTACTGTTTTTGTTAGTGTTGATAATGTTGAAAAGTTTTTAAATATATCCTCGAGATTCCCGAAATTTTCAAGCATACCCCTTAGGTTTCCGAACTATCCAACGTACCCCTGAGGTTTACAAAATGTGATTTTTTGGTGTTTTTTTTACTGACGGCGTCTAACACTGTTAGCTATCTTAGTGTTTGACCATTTTTTAATAAAATTGACTCTTAATCACATCAACTAAAACAAAAAAATAAAGAAAAAATAAAGGGAAGAAATACCCAACCCACATTCTCTCTCCTCCCTCTCCCCCACCTACGAGCCACCCATGCTCGCCCCCGTCCCCACCGCCGCTCCTCCCACCCACCACGAACACATGCTCCACTACCACTGCCTGACACGCCTCCGTCAGGCGATCCCACGCCCACCACGACTACACTTCCCGACCCCCGCTCCTTCTTTATCTTTCTCACTCTCTTCATCCTCCATTTCACTCCTTCCCACGCTCCCATCCTTCCTCCTCTGCCTTCCTACATGCTCGCCGGCCCATCACTGGTGTCGACCTCCCCCCACCTTTTGTCATTGCCCCCTTAAAGTGTCGAATAAAAACAAGGAGAGAGAAAGGAGGAAGGAGATAAGGGGTTTTTGTACTAATTTGGGGAGGGGACGTAGTGGAGGAGATGGATCGCGGCAAGCACAGGTCGGGAAATGTGGTGTGGTTGTCAACTTTCATGATGGGGTATGTGAACGGTGGCGGGTGAAGGGGCGGAGCAGGGTGGTCTTGGGTGAGGGAAGGGGAGGAGAGAGAACGTGTGTTTGTTTTAGATTTTTATTTTTTGTTTTTATTTAACAATAGTCTGAGAATCATTCTATATCATTAAGGAGGCTTTTTTTGTAACTCTCACATCGACCGGAAGTTTTTAGAGAGTTTTGAGATTTTATAATATTAAAAGTATTTGATATACATCTAAACACAAAAACTGTATTTCGATCTAATCATACTTGCGTACATACTTATTTTATAATATCATTAAAGTATATGGTATCCATCTAAACGCAAAAACAAACTCTATTTTTAACCATACATACGTACAGACTAAGGTCCATATGAATCATCTGACAATATCTAAACTGATCTGAATTGGAGTTGTATATATGCTGACATAAAGAGTAGATTCATTGTTTCTGAACTAAATTAACTACTCCATATTTTTTAAGTTGTATCATACATGACCTAATTCTCATGTCCTATTTGATTGGACATTAATCCCTGATTATTGTTTTCATGATATCTTAATTTGTAATCTTAAGTCGATTACTATGTCTATATTTGCAGCAACATGGTTAATAGATTTGAGGTGAGTAAGTGAGTTTATAATGTTGATTGCAATATATGTTTCCATGAAGGTCAACATAGTACTATACGAGAATTTGTTGTACTATTACTTTAAACATTTATATAACTAAAGATTAACCAGCTCATTAAGCACAAAAGACCCCTTTAAATGACTTTTTGTATAATAACTTAACTTACTTAAACATCTATTATGATTCCAATTAAATATAAACTTTTAAATTATTATAAGTTTTGAGATTACATATAAAACATATTTTATTTTTTGGATGTTTAAGTGTTTAACCATACATCATACCCCCGGTGAAATTAGTTTTCATTTTATATATCATTTTTCAATAGAAAACATTATCATGTGACCCTGCAATGCACGAGCCTTCATCCTGGTAATGTTAATTTGGGTCTAATTGTGTATTGGGTAGTTAATAGGGTGTTTAATTGAATTATAAGGTAAAAATAAAGAAAGATTTAACGGCGTTGGATGGGCGTTAGCCAAAATTGTCAAAATAAAGTAAAACGCAAACCTCAGGGGTACGCGGGATAGCTCGGAAACCTGAGGGGTATACCTGAAAATTTCGGGAATCTCGGGGGTATACTGGAAAATTTCCCTATAATGTCTGCGTCCCACACTAAAAATTGACCGAATTTTCTCCCCTACCAAATGATTATTGAGTACTCTCTCCGTCCCCCTTTATACACCCCCGTTTCATTTTCAGGGTGTCTTTTTTTAAACAGCCTATTTCAAAACTTTCCAAATGGGGTAAATTTTCATCACGCATCAACCCTCCGCTATCTCCAAAAACATTAAACAAACCATCCATTATCTCCAAAAATAATAAGCAAACCACTCATTATCTCCAACAATAATAAACAAATCACCCACTATCTTAAAAAATAATAAACTAACCACTCATTATCTCCAACAATAATAAACAAATCACACCACCTTAATCCACGTAAAATAAGAAACGGGGTAATAACAATCAATGAATTTGGAAAATTATAGTGTAATCCCGGGAGTATGTACTCCCGGTGATGTGGCATATAATAGTAAAAAAAAAATCTCTCACCTCCCACATCAATCCCAACCACCGCCTCACCGCACCCAGCCACTGCTACCGTTGCACAATCAACCACAAACCCAGTTGTCGGCGATGCCAACGAAGATACCTGACGTCGGCGACTTCACCCCCATGACTGCCGATCACCCCGACCAATCATCTCGACGCTCTCCTCTTTGGCTCCTACTTTCCCCAACGCGGTTGTGAACCGATTAGGCTATCCAGGGGAGTACGACATCGCGTCTGACATTGAGGCGTTGATCCGGTGCGGGGAGGGGCTGTCAGAATTTTTTTTAGAGGAGGCTGTCGGGAGTGGGTGGGAAAGGAGGAGAGAGAAAATGTGAAATGGGTGACTTGGTTTCATTTCTGGTTTTTTTTTTTTTGCTGGGTAAGATTAAAATTTCATTAATGTTTTCTGATGAGTGAAAAAATGTTAAAATGTGAAAATGGTATAGTTTGTGTTTACAACTTTACATTGATCTGCTAAAGTACATAAATTTAATGTTAAAGTATATAATTAATACGCTAAAGTACATGACTAACATGTTAAGGTACATAAAACAATTATGCACTTAGCGTATAAATTATGTACTTTAGCTTTATGTACTTTAACATATTAAATATGTACTTTAGCGTTTCTATTGTGTACTTTAGCAGTTTAGCGTAACAAATTATAATATTATATATATCTTAGTGTATTACTTATGTACTTTAACATACGAATTACGTACTTTAACGTATAAGTTATGTACTTTAGTGTGTCTATTATGTACTTTTTCTTTTTTGAGACCGTCTAATTTATTTGATCTTACAAATTACTTATATTACATATAATTACGTACTTTTAGTGGATCGATTGTGTACTTTAACATATAAATTATGTACTTTAACATACGAATTACGTACTTTAGTGTATCGGTTGTGTACTTTACCGTACAAGTTATATACTTTAACATATGAAATTGCGTACTTTAGTGTATCGGTTGTACGTACTTTAACATATAAGTTATGTACTTTAATGTGTCTATTATATAAAATTTCTTTTTTAAAACGGTCTAATTTATTTGATCTTACAAATTACGTTCATATAAAAAAAAATTAAATAAAGACAAGTAAACAGAAAACAAAAGTACAAGACACTGATGAACACAAACAACAGTCTCATTTCTGTCCTGCCACGTTATTACTGACTAAAGTGACTATCACCCCCATTCTTCTCCCTTTCAAAATTCTATTTCTCTCTCTTTCTTAATCTAACAAGTAACAAGTAACAACCACCTCGCTCTACCTGTCCACCCCTACACACAACACCACCTTGCATGCACCACCAGTCCACCACCACCTTCCACTAGCCGGATCTGGTACCCACCACGTCCAGTCAAGCCCTTCCCTCATCCTTCTTCACTCTTTCTTATTTCGCTCTTCCCTCGATCCTCTCACTCCCAGCCGGCCTCGATGTCACCGGCTGCAAAGGCCCGCAATGGCGTCGCCTCGTTGACGGAGGTGGTGGTTGTATAGCTACTGCGCGTCTGCCGGCTGCCGGTGGACAGATGAGTGACAAAAGGTGATTTTTAATATGTTTGGATTTTTTTTTCAAAATAAACCGGTTCTTTTAATTAAACCAATAACGTGCGCGTGACGTGGGGTGTGACGTGTCACCGGGACTAGGGTATACATGCCCATGAATCTAGTCTGTTTCTAGTTATTAATTCGTCTAATTACAGTTAAATTCAGTTCAGATCAAATCAAATCAAGTATTCAAATCAAATCAAATCAGATCAGTTCAATTCAAATCAAATCAAATCAGATTAGAAAAATGCAGTCCAATCGCACGTGACCCTTAGAGGGGGACGAAGGGAATAGTATATTGCACAAACTTTGCTACCAACTTTCGACTCTATAGCAAGTGAAAATTTTGAAGTTGATATTTCACACTAGTTGGGTGTCTACATGCTGAAGTTTTGGTAGAATTAGATGGTTTGGGGACAAAGATTCAACGTTCAAGGTCAGTTACACCTATTGGTACATGATTGGTATAATTAATAAAGTGGAAGAGATAACATTGTTATGACTTCAACAATTGTTCGAAAACCGAAGTGGTGAAGGAGATTCAACTAGTCGCGGACATGCAAGACTCGAAGGAAATGAGACATAAGTTGCTTCTGGACTTTCAACAATGGAGTGTAGACGTAAGTAGAAAAGGAACGTCGCTCCGCTACAACAATATCGAGGTTATAAGTTAGCAGGACTAATGTACCATATAATGTGTAAGGCAAAGTCGACATAATGATATTGTTTGAATCCACTGCTGCAGTGTTAATTTTGGGACTTCATATGCATGGAATGCTATTATTCATGAGTGGTGTTTGTACACTATGCCCTTGACATCGGTCTTTTCTGAATGCATTGTAGATCATAGTTTGGTGGATAAATTAAGATTGAGATGGGGCGTGCTTAGTGATTGACACCCAAGTCTAATGGAAAATATAACATATGGGGCGTTATATCTAAATTGGTTAAATTTACATTCTTGACGTTGTGGTTTGAGACAAATGAACTTAGTCGATATGGATTGATAGTGTTTACCCTGACAAACTAGTTAATGAAATGAGAAGTAATTTCGAGGTAGTAGCGTTGTTGCGCCCCTTGAAGTTCAAGGCACTTTGAGCATCATATCTCGAGATTTGAAGTCGTTGGAGGCTTTGATTTTAATGTCAAGTTAAAGGAGGACTCTTGATACATTTTGGTTTAAATAACTATGAAAGGACTGAAAACTTCAAAGACGAAGAGTTATAGGCAGGAAGTGTCGAGCAAGGAATCCAAAAGTAATGGGTAGTCGCTCAAACGTAAGACGTGTGAACGAGGTATAGATTGAAATTATGTCTGATGAGACGAGTTGAAAGGGGTTGGGTATAAAGGAGAAAACGATTGTCATTATGCCCAAATTTGATATTTCTTTCGCAATACCTATGGTTCTTAAACCCTTTTTGGAGGAGCTGCAGTCGGATTGCATTGGTTAAGACGACAATGAGTTTTGAAATGAATGAGAAGACAGCAAAAGATTACAAAGGATGATCATATCAAGTTCTAGGTTGACAAGGTTTGAGCCTTGAGGATACATGTTTACAAGGATGAAATTCATTTAAGTCAAACACGAGTGATGATCTTACCCAATGACTAAGGCTAAAAAGTGTGCCAAAAAACTTGAAAACTTTGGTTACGAATATGTGCTTTGAACAAGTTCTCAAGAATTTCTTTAGGATGACATAAACCCTATAACTTTTGTTTAAGAGTCTACATGTGTAAGACATGGATACAAGAGACACCAAAGTGTAAAAAAAAAAAAAGTGACTCCTACACCTATAGTATAAGTTTTGAGGTTCGAATGGGAACGGGATATGGACGACAAACTTCTCGCTAGAGAGCGACACTCTTAACGCATTGCGGTCATATGATCACGGGATTTAACTCATTTGTACAAGGAAAGAGCTTAATTATAGGTGTGATACCAAAGGACAACGTGTTTATAAGGGTGAGAGTAAATGATGGCGTTAATTGAAGAGCTACTACGTGCGTTTACGGAAACACGATGAATATGAGGAGAAAGCCCTACTTGAGATTAGACTTGGAGAAATGAATGTTAGGGTCAACCCAAATAGGCTAAGCTAGGTTTGTAATTAAAAAGGTCACATAGGGAAACTTCGACGTGAGCATCGAAACTTGAAGGGTATTATGAGGCGACAAGTTGGTGTTAAGAAAGGGACCCTAAAGTTATGATTGACAACTTATGGATAGTTGAACCATCGTGAATGGCTAAGAGACATATAGATTCTCAAGCCCTGGATACATCTAACAAGCATAAAAGTCTGAGTGGATTCATGACTAGATCAAATGATCACAAGATAACGACAATATCTTGCCGGGGTAAAACGACACTAAGGGTCAACAATTATGGAGATGAATTGGAGCTTAAAGGGTAACAACGTCTACCATCAGCTCTCTACGACATAAAAAGGACGTTCACTTTGTGAAGATAAGTGATAAACATGACAAGAATGTGAATGATACATGGTATAATAAGATACGATTTGGCCGGCTGCCTATATGCATTGAGAAGTGTGATTGTGAAAATTTGACTAATCTGTAATTTGGGATTTTAGACGCAAGTTTTGACGGTCTTGACACTAATTAGTTTATTGAGGTTTAAATCACAATACCTTGCATTGATGGGAATACTGTAACAAAGGTTCGATATGGAAAGGTGCAACGATGAGATTCAAATAGACAGAAATATTTTAGTAAAACTTTTAAGGATCGGTATACGGTACCAGTTTGAGTTTGCCGGCCGACTTCTGGAAAGGTTCTATTTTAGTAATGTGTTCCATGTTTATCAACGACAATCATTTTATAAGTGCGTTGGATAGTTCGATATTATTGGGATTACAATTCATGTGGAAATACGACAAAGCGTGGTCGACCTAGGGATGCGAAAGAGACAATGAAATACCAATTTGGAAAAAAAAAAAAGTGAAATTCGCATTTATCGATGGACAGATAATTTCCTCGCATGATACATAAAGTACATTGGTTCGAGGACAAACCTTTTCTTTAAGGGGGATGAGAACGTCGCATGTTCCTCCTTGGCTCTGAATTATGTGAATTACGTGATTTCTCTTGTTATTATGTGAGTCGTGTTGCATCTTATCGAATTGTTCTGGTAAATTGACGTACTTACTACATGCACTGACGATGCATGTATACCTATTCTGTGCACTAATGATGAACACGTACTCGTTTTGTGCACTCACGTTGCACACGTATTGACATACCATTGCTCACTTCGTTCCTTTTACATGCAATTATGTTGTTGAATCACTACTTATTTTCATCTTATATGGTATCCTAGTACCATGTATATTATCAAACACATATAAGCCTATTTACTTTCTTCTCTCTCTCTCTCTTTGCTCGAATGCTCATGTGGTTGTAAATGGAGTTGTTTGACTAAACAAGTGTTTGTAGAACTATAAACTTGGAAGGATGGTAATTGAGGACACTTTGGAGAATGAGTTCAAGATTCGGGACACTTTGGTGATCATCAGAACACCGAGGGTTGTTTTCAAACCTATAGTTAGGAACATCTCCACAAAATCTCTTCTTAAAATATTTTCTGAGTCAACGGGAATCATCAGAACACCGAGGCGGCGACACAGTCTCCGGGTAGATAGACACAACTCTACTAAAACACCTCTACAGTGAGCATCCCATGGAATCTTGGCACGATCTATATGTTCCTGGATTCTTATCGAAAGCACGGTTCTAACACCACCAACCAAGCTCTAATCAGAGATTGTATGAGAGAATTGTGTGTGTTTGAAGTTGACACAGTGATGCTAGGAATTTCTGCGGGTGGAGGCTACGAAAAGGAGAGAGAGGGAGAGAAGGAGGCCGAAAGTTTATGAATAAAGCAAGGGTTTTCTTCATTATATGTATATATAGGTATGAGGGTAGGCTTGGGTTTGGGCTTAGCTAATTAGGTGGGTTGCGTGATCCAAAAAAACCCGACCCAAATCCGAAAGACTAACGACTTCTCTTGTGTAATTCTATAATTAGAAATCTCATAATAATTTAATCGCATCCCAATAAACCCATAATAAAACTCTCAATTACATTATAAACATAACACCCTTATTAAATAATTACCCAAAAATACGGGGTGTTACAGTTATCATGTAACATCGGGTAAACATTATAATAACAGTGCGTAGGGCTGGCTGGCAAACCCGACCCGACCCGATTCGTTGACCTGAAACTCTGACCCGATAAGACCCGAAATTGTGATCAACCAAACCCGACAAGACCCGACCCGATGATGACCCGAACCGACACAACACGATAATGACCCGAAACGTAACCGACCCGACCTCCTGTAACCCGACAATGACCCGACTGGTAATGCCAAAAATTGAAATAACATTCATAAAGGACCATTAGTAACTAAAACCGATTGTGACCCGACTCGAAACCGACCCGATTCGGCACAAATTTCCTCGATGGAACCAACCCAAAACCGATTCGACCCAACCCGAAAGATCATTTGACCCGTTATGACCCGACCTGATACGAACCGACCCGCCATAACCCGACCCGAAACCGACCCGATAACCCATTTGCCACCCCTACGTGCGGATCATCTGTCTCAATTTTCTATCTCACTTCCTATACCCCACTCATCACATGTTAGCATAACCGTTGTTCCTAAGGTAAAAATTGGGGGGTTATTTTGGGAAGTTAATTATCGAATAGTCCGTAGATGTGTTAACCTAGAAGCAGCAAACACAGAACAACAGCCGCTTGAAGCTACTCTTTTTGTCTGTGTTGTCGACGGGGACATCAACTACTCTCACAAAACCCACGCACGCAGCAGCTCTGATTTCTCCCAAAATCATTCTCGCAACTCCGCAGGTAAATCTTGAAATCCCATTTTTTTTCCGATCAAATCTCTGATTTCTGTTGTTTGTAACTGACTGAAAATGGTAAATCTCAGGTGAAGAAATTTGGGGTAAAGAAGAGTGAGAGAGAAGCAAAGGAAAGGAAAGGATGAGGCCGATATTGATGAAGGGGCACGAAAGGCCATTGACGTTTCTCAAGTACAACAGAGATGGTGACCTTCTTTTCTCTTGTGCTAAGGACCACAATCCCACTGTTTGGTACGCCGACAACGGTGAACGCCTCGGCAATTACAAGGGCCACAACGGCGCCGTTTGGACCTGCTCCATTTCCCGTATTCCATCTCTTCTCTCTTTTAACTCCTTGTTTTTGTTTTTGTTTTGCTTTCAATTTCCAATTTTTCATTTGGGTCATTTTGTGTTTTTATCATGTTTGTTTTGTTTCGTAAGATACACGCTCGGAATATATTATATTGAATTTTGTAATATGTTTGTGTCCAATCATTTTGGGAATAAGGCTTGATTGTTGTTGTTGTTGTTTGTGTCCCCGTATTGTTTCTGGGCCCAAGACAATAAAAAGGACAGAATATCAAGTCGAAATACAAGTTAATTTGCCATTTTACATTTATGTGTTCATATGTTAATTTCAGGTTTGTCAAAATGTTGTGATTTTGCAACTGGTTAATATGTATCCAAGGGCATAGAGTGTTACTTTTTTTAATGCTTGCTTATTTGGTTCAGGGGATTCTTCACGTCTTCTTACTGCTAGCGCGGATCAGACAGTGAAGCTGTGGAGTGTCCGAACAGGAGAGCAACTTTATACCTTCAATTTTGATGCTCCTGTTCGGTCAGTAGATTTCGCCGTTGGTGATAAACGAGCTGTTGTAACCACTGATCCATTTATGAAGAAGGAACCTGCAATTCATGTCATTGAAATTGCAGACGATGTTAAAGACCGTAAGTTTGACCTACTTAACTTGCTTTCTACTTTTAAATGGTTATGAGGGAGAGTTTCAATTCTAATGATTTTTGTTACGTTCAATCAGCTTTCCTGTGAAACCACTTCTCTTGATGTTTATTGATGGTGCTGTGTCTTTATTATTATCAGCTTGGCATTTCTGTGTTCACTGGCACCTGCTTTTGGCTGCATTGCTATATACATAGTGTATCTATATGTTGTGTTGTTTTCATGTTCGGAACTTTTAGCTGTATCTTATATGAGCTGCTAACATTGTGATGAAATTTCATTTTCTCCGTGTATTTCGGTGTATCTTGAGTTGATGAATATATTGTCGTTACAGTTGGGGGGAGTTTGGGTTGAGTTTTCAAAAGGGAAAGATAACCCTGATCCTTTCCTGCATATACCCAGACCGCCCCCACCGTAGTAATACCACTCAACCGTAACCATACCACCAACCGACCACCTTTCTTGCATTCTTTTTACCACATTAGGTCACGCTCCACAAGCCTTCTACTAGGTGTCTAGGTCCATGCATCGCTGCCCAGAAACGCTTTGAATTGCTGCCTAAACCCATCGGCCCAGTAGGGCATGGGAATGATCACATTTTCCACTTGATCTACTTTCCAAACCAATCGCCACCCACAGAGCCAAAATCAAGGTCTACATCCGCAGTATGGTAATGTGGGGAAGTATGATGGCAGTCGTTTTGTAACAGAGATGTGAAAGGGATGATGAATTTGGGTGGTGGCTGAATTCTCGATGGATAGAAGAGGGGACCAAGCGAAGACAGAAAAAAACTTATTCCGTTCCGTACATTACCAAACAATTTTATCAATTACCCTTCTCTCATTCTTTTCCCTTTCTTAGTTCCTTTCCCCTTCCCTACCCAATACCAAACAACCGTTAATTTCATGTCTTCATGAGCAAGGATGATATGTTATTGCAACTCTAATATGTGATTAGAGATTCTTGCAACTCTAATATATAAAGAATAATTTATATAATTGTCATTGAAGAAACTGAGAAGCATCTTTATTAAAAGCCTCTGGGTTCTCTCTTACTAAAAGTCAATCAACCAATTTGATCAAGAACTCTACACCCCTATGATGTTTTCTCTCCTTTACTCCCACTTGTTTCTCAAATGCTGATGTTAATTAATGACAATGTAAGGGAATTAAATTGATTTTGCAGGGGCTTGGGCTTGCTTTGTGCTGTTTAATGTTTGAATAATTGTATGAGTTGTTTTTGAGCTAAGATTCATTGTCAATGGCTCTTGAACTTGTAGTTCATATGTTCATGTAGAATATGGGTATGGTTAGCTTGCGCTGGTTGGAGTATAAAATCTAATCAGCTGGTAGCACACATGACTGTGAGGCTGTCTGTCAAAATAAATAAATAAATATCACACAGCTATGCAGCTTCCTTTGTCCATTTCCAATGAGGCCTAATACCCATTATGCTTCTGCTTTGGATATGACGGAATAAATGTGGTCCTCAAAGCATTTTTTAATTTGGGGTTATCCGGAACAAGCCCGTCTATGTTTCCAACATATTCATTATTGGAGGTAGCTTTGAGGCACTGGGTTATGTTTTTGTTGTTGAGGGGTGAGAGCTTACATTTTGACTTTTAATGCAAATTGACTTTGTCTGTGTTTTCTGCTAATGTTGTAGGCCCTTATAGCTTCTTTTCTTGTATTATTCTCTTCAAACTTAGATCTGAAGATGAAATTGATGATCATACTAATTTGCAGAGACCGATAAACCCCTTCTTGTCATGAGGGGCCCAGCTGGACGAATAAACAGAGCTGTTTGGGGGCCCTTGAACAAGTTTATCATCAGTGGTGGTGAGGATGGTATCATTCGTATGTGGGATCCTGTGGTAAGAAGCTTTGCTTCCAGTTGTGTTTTGATACAAAGCAATGTATATAGTGTCCTAAAACTTACACTTGTGAAGTAATTGTTTACGTTTTTAGTCTTGCATTTGCTCTTATGGGTTTGTGCTGGAGTTGACGTCTTAATTTTGATCTTTGATAATTGCAGACAGGTCAAGAGATAATGTCAACAAAAGACAATGAGAATGGTCATAAAAATTCTGTAACTTCACTTTCCCTATCAGCAGACGGGTCACATTTCCTGACTGGGTCAGTGGATAAATCTGCAAAGGTAGCATATCTCATAATCTCTCTGATCATATGATTCTCGTCATTGACATTTATGATTTTGTGCAACTTTTTGCTAATGTGGCCATTCCGCTTTTCCTCAGCTGTGGGATACCAGAACACTAACTCTCCTGAAGACCTATGTTACAGAGCGGCCAGTGAATGCAGTTACCATGTCTCCCCTTCTTGATCACGTATGTTTCTCATTATTGTTTGTTAGTTAGATGCTGTCACTTGTGTTTGGTTGTGATCACATGGTCAGTCTAAGTTTTGTAGTTTCGATAAGTGTTTTTATTTGTAGAACTCTCGAGTCTAAATTGAGTAATTGACCTTCGTCACGTGCCCCTTTTTTCCCTTGCTAGCCTTCTGGTCATTGTGTTTTTTTTTTCCTCAGTCGTCTAATGTTCAGGAATTCACGTTGTATGAACCCCAAAACAATGAAGTGCGCTAGATGTTTTGAGACCCAATTAACTGCTACATCTTAGGTGCCGTTTATGAGCGAAATATGGAAAAGATTTAATGAGCATGAGTGCTCTATAAACCTTATTCGTGTTCAACTTTTAGTCGACCTTTTTCACTGAAATTTGATGAACTGTACGAAAAGTTAGGAAACTTATATGGAATTATGCTGAATTTAGGTAGATTAGGCAACATCACAGTGAACCTACTCTGAAAATGGTGTAGTGACACATCCTTGGTTGAAGGAGGCGCAAGGCCCACCAAAGGCGATGAGGGCCGCGGTGATGAGGTGCTAGGCTAAGGCGCACGCCTCATGAATGCAAGACGCACTCATTTAGCGAACAAACTTATCTTCTTAAAACAGTGTTTGCAAACTATTACCCCTTAGGGTCAATATGTAAAGACGTAGAACGTAGGGATCAAAGGGGCAGAGGGAATGGTATAACTGTAGAAGTAAAGATGTAAGAGAAAAAAATGGAAATCGCATGGTCATGTGTCTTGGGTACGCCTTCTGCCTGTGCCTTGGTGCGCCTTATGCACTCTGGTGGGCCGTGGGCCTTGATTTCCTGGGGCAATGGTAGCAATCGCATCGTTCGCATCGTCTTGCCCCTCGGGTACGCTTTCTGCCTGTACCTCGGTGCGCCTTATGCACTCTGGTGGGCCTTGAGCTCTTGGTGCAATGGCAGCTGCTTCTCCCGTGATAACTAGGGTATTGGTGTATATGCCTCCTATGTTCTTGCGAAGAGCAATAGTAATCAGTTATATATCCTTTGGCGTTTTGCTTCAGTTTGATTTGATTTGTTTAATTCTTTTGGGTAAAATCTTTTAATATCATTGTATGTACTCTCTTTACAGGTTGTGCTGGGAGGTGGTCAGGATGCTGTTGATGTGACAATGACGGATCATCGTTCAGGAAAGTTTGAGGCAAAGTTTTATGATAAGGTATAATTGGGTTGTCTCATGTCTTGATGATAGGCATCATCTTTAGTGCCCAAACTCGTATCAGTTGATCTCTTACACATAAAACTCTTTAGTTGGCATGTGTTGAGAACACAAACTCATTGAAATCAAGAAACTGTAGTAAATAAGCATTATAGCATTAAGAGTATGCTGTAGGTAGTTCAGCGTGGGCTTGATTGAGTTTGGTTTGATTCATGGCTTGGCTTGGCTTTGTGAAATCGAGCTTCACCTGATCCTTGACTGAAGTGAGCTTATGGCTCACCTAGCCAGCCTGACTCAATTATAACTTTTAATTATACATGGGCAGAAGGGAGAGTAAGGCGAATGTACCAGATTTTAGTTCTCTGTTCGGCAAAACTGTGTTGTTAGTTCCTGTTAAAATTAACCTTGGTCCTGCATGCCTTTTTTTTGTTGACTCTTAACATCCATATAGCTCTATTTTGACTGATTGAGCCTGAAATCTTATCAATCTCATCAGTTTAAGCTTTTGCATATTGTTCTTTTTTTTTCCCCCATAGTGTTAATTGCGCTGGGGTAAAAACTAAAAAGTATTGTGAAAGTAAAAGACATTTGGACTTTTTCAAGCTTGTCAATATGGTAAAAGCATGAGAAGTAAACTTTTTTTTTTTTGCCCTGTAGATTCTGCAAGAAGAAATTGGAGGAGTCAAAGGACATTTCGGTCCTCTGAATGCATTGGCGTTCAACCCTGATGGAAAAAGGTACAAATCTTGTCTTATTGCCTTTGCAGTTTTTTTTTGAGGGTCTATTGCCTTTACAGTTGAAATTGGCGTATGGTGATAATAGTTTTCAATTATGAGACTAGTGTTGCACTTTCTTCGATCGTCATTCATTTTCCTGCGTCAGTGTAGTTAGCTACTCCCTCCGTTCGCCTATAAAACGCGTAGGGACGGAACACAATTTTTAAGAAAAATAGAATAAAGAATGAGTTTTAGAGCTTGTTTGGATAGGGGGATTTGGAGGGAAAGGGAGGGGAGGCGGAGGGAGGGGAATTGTATCCTTTGTTTGGATACAAATTTGAGAGGGGAGGGGAGAGAAATGGAGGGATTTGGGAGGATGAGTTTTCCCTCAAATTTTCAGTTTTGTGTCTCTCCAAAATTGGAGAGATTTGGAAGGAAAATGTCGTCAAATTACCTAATTGCCCTCACAATTTATTATATTTACAATTACACTTTATTTAAATATACCAAACCTAATCCCCAATATTTTCTCTCTCCTCCCCCTTTTCCCCACCACTGCCGCCACCACCTCTCCACCGCCGGCATGCACCATCCACCACCTTATCCGCCGGCGTCACCACCACTGCCACCGCAAGACTCCGGCGAGCACTTCCCCCTTATCCACACTCTTCGACCACCACCCTAAGACCACCAATTTTAGATCTAGGTTTTCGAAAAAAAATAAAAAGAGTTTTTTCCGGCCAATGAAGGGCGGTTCCGGGTAGACGACCACCAGGATAGGTGGCTGAGAGTTTGAGGGAGAGAGATGAGGGTGGGTCGTGGCGAATCCGGGTAAAACGAGGGAGAAGGAAAAAAGAGAGAAGGCTTCGCGCGCGCACAAGGAATGGTAGGCGGTGGCCGTCGAAGGCCGAGGTTGGGTCGCCGTACTGTGGCGCTTCGGGTGGTGGCGTCGACGCCGGAGTTGGTTGTCGCTGGTGTTGGGGGCGCGGTGGCGGTGTGGCGGCGCAGGGAGAGCAAAGAGAAAGCAATGGCTTGGGATTGGATTATTATTATCATTATTATAAATAATTATTAATTTCTTCAAATTTTCTTCAATTATTCTTCAACAATGGTGATTTTAGGTATCACTCCCCCTCCCCTTTCCTCCTATTCATTGGCTATCCAAACAAAGGAAATCATTTTTTCTTCTCCCTTACCTCCCCTCCCTTTCCCTTCCCCCTCTCCCCCTCCCCTCCCCTCCCTTTCCCTCCCAAAACTGTATCCAAACAGGCTCTTAGAGTCCACTTGGTGTAAAATTACACAGAGGAGTATGTTTCACTTGCACTTTTAATAAAAAAGTAAGGGTGTTTTGATATTTATATGTACAAATAAGGAAAGATTCTAAGTATGAAGTTTAAAGATGAACGCCCCTAGATAGAAAGTAGGATGTTTAAAGGCGAACGGAGGGAGTATGAGTTTTCTTTCGGTCGTGATCTTGAGATTGTCTTTTTATGTTTTTGCGGTGCTCATGCGAGGGTGGGACTCGTTTGTTTCATATATTTTTGCAGTTTTGCTAGTGGAGGTGAAGATGGTTTTGTGAGGTTGCATCATTTCGACCCGGACTATTTTCACATCAAGATCTAGTTTTCCGAGCCTAGTTCTTCTAAAAGTAGTTTGTGGTTCCGATAAGTGTCAACTGATGTTTTTCTCCTACCTGGAGATTGATTTTTCCTTTCGTTGTGTCTGACATTCTACCGTGTAAGCAGAAGTGCCTTTGTACTAGTACACCTGAAATTCGGGCCAGTATTTCACATGTATTCGTGTAGTTTGGGAAAGGGTGTGATGGCTTTATTTGTTATTTTGTCTCCCTCGAGAATTGCGGCATCTGTGTAATACAGAAGCTGTTTCGATTGAGTGATGCACGCAAGTACGCAACTGAAATTTTGTTCTGTAGATGTACTGATATTGGCCGCTATTGTGCTTGAATGAATGCGATGAGATATCAAAACAACTCTCGATCAAAGCTCGCGATCTCTCCAGTCCTCCCATGACATACCTCTTCGACTACAATTGCAAACCTCAGCTGGCCGGGAAGCCTCAGGCAAGGATGGTGCTAGGAAACCACTGCCACCCCTGACCTCAGCATCTCCTTGCTCGTCAAGCTTCCCGGTTGTACATTTGTGGCCGATGTCGGCCTGTGCAACTGCGACCTCCTTGGCTTTGATCAGTGGGAAGCGGCAGCCCAACATCCACCTCCTATGGATCTCCAAGCTCACCTTCTTGGAGATGCATAGGAAAGTTTGGTTAGTTAAATACATGAATGGACATACATCATATAGTATGAATCACACGAAAATTTTGAGGAAATTTCATAAACATTCGAGAGATAGCATCACATCCGTGTTCGAAGAGGAGAGAGAAGAAGAAATCAACAGTTTTAGAGGAGAAAGAAGGTCGGGTTTAATCAATTGCTTGATAGGACTGAGTAATCTGGGGTTGGCAGAGGAAGCCATTGATTAAGTTTAGAGGAAAGAGAGAGATAGAGAAAGTTTGAGGAATATGATGAACCGAGTAAAAAAATGTAGGTGAATTGATTGTGTTGGGTGAATTAATTGTGTTAGATCTATTAGTATTGGAGGGGGAAATTAGGCTTAATTGTATGGTTTAGAAGATTAATTGACCCAAGTAAAGTAACTGGTGAGGGGTTAGTAAGGGTGTAATTGGAAATTCAAATGGTTAATTATGTTCCAAAATAAAAACGTAAACAATTAACGGAATACGTAAAGAACTCACTGAAATGGAGGGAGTATAATCCAACTCTAAACACGCACCGGTATCCCACCGAATATTGAAAAAAGTATCCGACAAACTGCCAATTTAGAATATGAGATCAGTAAATTGGATGACATAACACCAATTTTAAATGAAGAAAATGGAGATTAGATGTAGCAGTACCACTAAGTGCAATTATAAATAGATATACACCATCTAGTACTTTATGAGTATGTCCTTATTAGTTGACCAAATATCCATATTGCTATTGCAAACACACGAGCAAAGAAGATATGGATACAGCAGAAGAGCTTGATATTGTGATCCTTGGCGCTGGAATTTGCGGCTTAGCTACTGCTCTTGCTCTCCACAGGTTCTTCTTTGCTCTTTCTTCCTCTTTACAAATACTTTTCTTTTTGGTGTAATATATTACGGAAATACGGAGTATTCCTTGCACGGTTGGTATTTGACTATTTGGTCACTTGGTACATCCGTACATACATTAGAGTCGGGCAGTCGGTCAGTAGGACTAGGGAGGTAAAATACTAAGGTATGTACAAATCCTCGGCATAAATTCACTTACCTCAAAAAAAAAAAAATCACTTATCTACACTTTTTTGTATTTGATTGGCGAAAAAATATAAGTCGATTTATGACGTGGCGTTATCATTATTACGTATATTTTTTTTTGGCTTACAATGTCTTATTTTACACACCGGGAGCGAAATTCGTATAACGTTTTGCAAATTGCTAGAGGTCTACAGTGTAAACACAATAAATTTGTCTACAATGTAAAATTGAGTTAGTAGTAGTAAAATTGAGACCGGAGCAGTAAAATTAATTATAAAGAAAAATTCAGGTAGTAAAATTAATTGTGTGAGTAGTAAAATTTTGATGGTGTAGTAAAATTATTGCTGATTGTAGACATTTTTGGGTGTGTACACTGTAGACCTCCAGCATTGTCCTAAAGTTTTATAACCCTTGTCTTTTTTTTTTTGATAACCTTTTTAACATCGACGGTGAAAGTAAATTAACGTAGAGTAAGATGTTGATTTACCCATCACTTATTCACTTTGGAGTAGCACTCTGTAGTATCTTTAATCTAGTATTGGTCATTTGGTCCGATTTGAGTATGTATATAAACTATGTGAGCGCCAGTAAAAACACGTCGCAATAGAAGAAGTGGTTAAGCCTTGATTAAAACCAATGAAAGATGCATCTGTATTCTGTAATGCAGAAAAGGGATCAAGAGTGTGGTTTTAGAAAGGTCGGACACGCTACGAGTAAGTGGGGCTGCTATTGGTGTCTTTTCTAATGGTTGGCGTGCCCTTCACCAGCTTGGCCTTGATTCCGCTCTCCGCTCAACTGCTCTTCCTTTCCAACGGTAAATACTTTGATTTCATTGAGTAAATTCATACTTTGAGATTTTCAGCATTATGGTTTGTTTCATGGATCTAATGTGCTTTTCATAATTTTTTTTTTTAAATTTTCAGTGCCGTTGATAATTGGGTTGATAAAGGTGTGGTGAGAGAAACCCCTTTGAGGTAATTTATTTATTTATTTATTTTTATCTACTTTAGATTCAAAAAAAAGTTGTCATTTTGATTATTTTACCAAAGCACGGACACTCTCCTAGGCGTACATATGCGTTTCGTGTTTGTGGGAAATTTCCAAGCAATGTATTATGTCTATGGTGTAATTGTAGAATATTGGTGTTTATAAGGATATGTATATCCTTAGACTAACATTATTGGTAGTCTTGGAGGAGTCTTATGTTTAAGACAAAGGTTGGGTATGACTTTGCTTTGTTGATAATGGAGTCTTGTGCTTAAGACGTCTTAAGCCAAGTCTTTGGTTTTCAAGACTCGGAAGGTAAGGCTTCTTTTTTTCTTCTTTGTTACAATTATACTAATAAGATAAGTGTAAAGTGAGTCTTAACTCTTAAGTGAGTCCGAAGGATAAAGTAGCGTATTTAAGTAAGTTTTAAGATTTTCGAGTTTGGGAAAAAACGAGTTTGGAGTCTGAAGTAAGACTTACACTATAAATATGTCAAGGAACACCAATATGAGGGGGGTGACTCCTCTATAAATATGTGTTATCACATTGTCATTTGGTAATATGAAAATGATAAAGAAAACATAGAAATTATGTTTTGATATTCCCACAAGAAAACCATGTAAGGATAAAATAAGGCTCTTATGTAGTTATGTTGTTATACTGCTAACGACGTTTGAGACGACTTCGTAGTCTCCCTGGGACATTCGATCCTCCCCGATGCACTTTATGGGGGCGAAATAGGGAAGAGTTCGTACTCGACGGTAGAGGTTAGTTATTCCTACTCTAATCCACGTCCCATGTTTTTGCACCAACAGTGTTTGTGTCCGTATCCAATATCAATAATACTCTTGGATCATCTTTGGACGTATGTTGACACTCACAAAACGAGTCCCTTCAGTGGAAAAATAAAATAAAATAGTTCGGACACTTGATTGACACACAAATTTGAGCTTAGACCGTACACTAGGAAGTAAGCACTATTTTTTTTTTTTTGACAAATAGTAACTAAATATAAACAAACAGTACTAACTTACAGGGGGAGGGGGAGAAAGCTCAAAGATTGAAAAAGAGCATATCGCTCCTTTACGACAGTCTGTCGCAAGCTTATGAACACTGCTTACATATTCCCGATCAACCTTGAAGAGATTGCAGCATCGCATTGCACTCCCGAGCCTCTGAAGGTGTTGGAGAAGCCAAAGCACACTGATATCTGGTTTATTCTCCCCCCTCAACAAGTTAACCAAAACTGAGCAGTCTGTAAAGATGCTGACTGAATCAATCCCAATACTAGGCGCCCACTGCAAAGCACATTTGACAGCCCACATCTCGGCCTGTAGAGCTGATCCCATATATCGACAATCACATCCCCTTCCCATCGATTCTCCAGACATTGGATGAAAAGCAACCCACGCTGACGCACCCCAACTCTGTCCAGCTCGCCAAGCTCCATCTGTTTGAAAAACAACCCCACAAGAAGCTATTGATTTAGATACCCCAAGTTACACGGCAAGAAATCCTGGAGGAGGAACCAAAGGTTAAGACAAGGGGGCCTGATTATTGGAATTAGCTGCCAAAGCTTGACTTGCCAGATTGGTTGCCATACATAGTACTGACGTTGGGGAACAAGTAACACCTTTGAAGATAATATCATTTCGATGCACCCAAATACTTCATAGAATGGCACAAAAAATAGCCAGGGGGAAAGACGATGAAAGTTTAGATAGAAACAGGATTGTTTCCATAAGCCAATTCGAAAACTGTGTACCTTGATTTGCTGTAATTTGAAGCCCCAACGGACAAGCACTCCATATGTGTTTAACACACCCACATGTACGAAACAGATGATCCACAGTTTCAGCTTCACAATGGCAGTAACAACGCATACCTTGAATATTTAACCCTCGATGCTGAAGATTATCTATTACAGACATGGAGTTATGAGCCAACTTCCAAATAAAAATCTTCCACTTTAGTAGCAAGTCAAAAGCCCAAAAACGTTTCCAAAAACGTTGTGCAATCTCTGGAGCAACAAGGGCTAAGGAGGAATCGCGAACAAGAAAAGCATAGGGAGTAGGCACTATGAACTACACACTTGATCATATTCACAATGTCATCAAGAATAGTGATTACTGATACTTACATACAGTAAAGTTTAGTTCTTTTGATTTATAGAAACAATGATATAATTTTAGTCTAGCTTTAATACATTTCTACCTCGCATTGACGGAGCCTTTGAAACTTTTTGGGATAATGATGTTGCTGTGTTAAGCTCACAATTCACATGTTGCACTATCATGGTTTTGTGAGCACTTTTTGGACACTGTATATTGTATAACATGATTGGGTGGCGGTCCTAGTGGATTATACTTTTCAAATTCACTCATGAATCAGATTCAGTGAAACTGGAACCTCTTAGCCACACGCTGCATCTTTGTATACTTGTAGGAGTGATGAACCCAAGATTTGAATTTCAAGTGATTACTAACATTATAACACAAATTTGAACTTAGTCATGCATATCAGCTTTTTAGGTGTAATTAATAGGGGTTGTAATAGTTGGTAAGTAACTTGAAGTTAGACTTACTGACATATCAGTTGCTGCTCCTACAGTCCGGGCTGATTGTAGGTTTTAGAGCTGACAGAGGAACGGAATATTGAATGCTATTATCATTGACTCTCATTATAGCTAAGTAGGCCCTGAAAGTTTGAAAGCTTTCTCAGCTCAACGGAGGCTCGTTGCCTGAGAAGAAATGATCTCATTGAAGCTTTAGCGAATGCACTACCATTGGGGACAATACGTTTTGGCTGCGAAGCTGTATCTGTACATGTGGAAATATCTAGTTCTAAGGGAGTTCTTCAGCTACACAATGGCAGGTGGATCAAGGCTAAGGTACCTCTGTACCGTTTAGGATATTTAGCCACCTGAGATTTTCTCCATTTCTATGATAAATGATCAACTTTGTTATTATTTGTAGTAGCAGCAGATATCGACACAGTTTTCATATGGTCTTTCAGAAACAACCTAGCAGGACCAATTATGATCTCATTTTGTTGTTTCCTTTCTGTGAAATTGGCACTGTAACCTAGTCAGAATATTACTGCAGGTCTTGATAGGCTGTGATGGAGCAAACTCAGTGATATCAAATTTCATTGGCTTAAAGCCTACTCGGCCTTTCACTTCATCTGCGGTTAGGGGCCTCACTATTTATGCAGACGGTCATGGGTTTGATTCTGAGTTCCTGAGAGTCCATAAGGATAAACACTTAGTTGGAAGAATCCCAATTGATGAAAACACCGTCTACTGGTTTATTGTTCTGCACGGAGTTCACAAAGGTATAATGGCTGCTTCGATAGGCTTCACATACTACAACTTTTTTTTTGTTTTTTTTTTTTTGTTTTGTGTGTGTAAGAGTTTGGCTTTTTTATTCATCCATTAAGGAAAAAAAGAAATAGCTTACAAAAGAAAACCCCTAAGAGTCAAGCCATAACTAAACAGAGTAATTAGGAGTTTAGACTATCTATAAAGTTAGGTGTAATACAATTTCTCAGCCAAATACAGTGTATTTGATGTTCTTGATGATCCATCCTACTTGTTACTCCTTATCAGCAAATAGCCGACTATTTATCTCTTGCGAGAGCATATAGATTGTGGAAATTAAGGGGCACCCTGCCTATTGCTGTTTCTAGTTGTGCTTCCTCTGACTGAACCAGTTAGCCTCTTCTTTCAAATTCTTGGCATGTCTGTGAATTCCCAGTCAACCAAGAATGCCACCCAGACTTCTTTAGAAAAGGAGCATTTGAGAAAAAAAACAGGATTGTGGCTCTCAGCTTTTGATTTATTACATAGGCAGCACCAGAACATATCTTATACTATGTATTAAAAGCTGTGTTAGAGGCAACGACCACGTTCACCGGCTTCAGTTAGGTCATCTTCAATTCTCTTTTTAAAATATTTGTTTGAATGGTGTTTTATGGTAAATAGTATAGCGACGTTTTCCATATCCAAAAAAATTCACAATATTTTTTTTATTATAAAAAATTCATGTTTACTATTAATTGATTTCATCTTTACCTTATTATTTTGGAATAACAAGAATAATCCCAACTTTGAATAGTCTTCCCAAAATATTCCCAACTTTAAATTATCTCAAAATAATCCCGACTTTTAACTTTGTTTCTGAAAATAGTCCTAATTTTCCAAACCTATATATAATGTATCCCAAACCTATAAATTCATAATTAATTTTTTTTTTAAATATTAGAAGATAAAGTGATTCTACAACGGAGTAAATAGAGTAAACCGCACAATTCATTTTCATATATTGATCTTGACCCTAAAAAATTTGACTAGAAAAAAAAACACCCATAAATTAAACTACCCCCTACCCCGTACTTCTGTCCCTTCCCCTTCTCCTCTAGCACCACCACCTGCCCACACTCCTAACAACCACTACGCCGGAGACCACCACGGCAACACCAGGATACCGGCGTCCCGCTGCCTATTACGACCCAACTGTCATCTCCCACCACCATAATCTCCCACAACACCTTCTCTTGCCTCTCGAATCTCTAATTTCCCAACCTTTGACCCTCTTATTCCCGACGCCAGCCATACTCCCGCCACTCTCTGATCGCTGTAGACCTCACTAATTTTGCTACCATCGTCGTTTTTGTTGCGGGATGAGAGATAAACGAATAGCAAGAGTAGATTAATGGTTGAAATGACGGATGGGACGGAGGAAACGCCGGGGAGGGTGGGGCCAGCCTCGAGGGCCTCTGCTACTCATGGTGGTGGTCTGGTGGAGTTGGAAGGAGATGGTGGTGGCAGTGCGGTGATGAGGGTCGTGGAAGTAGGGTTGGTAGGGAAGGAGAGAGAAAATATATATTGGATATAACAGGTTAAATTTAGGTTCGGTTGGTAAATAAAGTAGGTTAGGAGTAAACTTATAATGGGTATAACAGGTTCGTGGATATTGGGACTATTCTCAGAACAATAATTGAAAGTTGGGATTATTTTTAAATAATAGGAACAGAAGCTATAAAGCTATACTTTGGAAGATTATTTGTATAGAAATCAATCTTGTCAGCTGGTATATCTCCATCACAAATTATTAGGTACCCCGGGGGTACCTAGAGCTACGTACCCCCTGGTTAACTGTTCACTCATTATATAGCACATTATAGTCATTATATACTTTCACTAATTATTTTACAATTTTCACTCATTATATACTATCACTCGTTATTTTACAATTTTTACTCATTATTTCTCAAATTTCATTCATTATCTTCAACAATAATAAACAAATCACCCACTATCTTCAACAATAATAAATAAACCGTCCACTATCTCCAACAATAATAAACAAATCACTCATTATCTCCAACAATAATAAACAAACCACACCGCCTTAATCCATGTGAAAATAGGAGCGGGGTGTTTAAAGGGGGACGGAGGGAGTATAACATTATAGTCATTATTTATTTTCAGTCATTATTTCTTAATTTCCAATCATTATATACAACTTTATTGTCATTATTTATTTTCCAATCATTATTTCCCAAATTTCACTCATTATTGCCCGAATTCCACTCATTAGTTTTCAATTTTCACTCATTGTTTGTGCTGAATTTTTATTAAAGGGACGGGGGGTATGTAGAGTTACGTACCCCGGGGTACCATATACCGATTGTATCTCCATACAAACAACCTTGTGCCAAAAGGCTGCTGGGTAATATTTCCTGAAATGCTGATATGCCAGTCTAGTGGAGACATGACCTCCCTTTTCTCAGCTTTGCAGTAAACTTATAGCTGAGTCAATGTCAGCTGTTGCAGCTAACTTGTCATCCCTAACAGCCAATATATATACATCAGGCTCCTTACCCATCTATGCCAAGCTCCTTGATTACCCTAATCTTGCTTCTTGTTCTCTCTTTTTTTTTTTTTTTTTTTTTTTTTTTGACAAAGTTTAAACCGAACTAAAGAAATTACAAACAAAGGAGAAAACCCGAAGAAACTAATCGGAGAAGGGTGCTATTCTCCCTTTCCTGCTTCTTGTTTTATAAACAAGACAGTTTTGTCAATTCAATTCATGTCTTATCGAAACCTGTTTTTCAATCATCTGTCCCTGTTTTTAGTTAGAAATACATTGTCCAATCTAAATTTACTGTATGTGGCACATCTTACAAGTATGTCACTGAACTCATGGGGAGACCACGATTTAATTTGTGTATCCTTAGCCTTTACGACTGTGCTTATTTGTTAGACATGACTTGAATTGACAAACTATGTTGTGAGCAGATGCTGAAGTATCAAAAGATCCTGCGTCCATTAAACAATTGTCCTTAGACATGACTTCTGGTTTTCCAAAAGACATAGTGGAGATGATAAGGAAGAGTGCGCTAAGCTCTTTGTCCCTCACAAAATTAAGATTCCGCGCACCATGGGATCTACTCTCTGGAAGCTTCCGCAAAGAAGCTGTGACAGTAGCCGGAGATGCTTGGCACGTGATGGGTCCTTTCCTTGGGCAGGGTGGCTCTGCCGCTCTAGAAGATGCCATTGTGCTTGCAAGATGTTTATCAAAGAAAATGTCGAATGCTGATTCTGAAGGGACAAGATCACCTTTATCCGGACAGAAGGCTAGGGAAGCACTGGATGAGTATCTGAAGGAGAGGAAGCTCAGAGTACTGCATTTATCTGTCCGAACCCATCTTACAGGTTTGTTGTTAGTAGGTGATCTGTCTTTCCTGCCACGACTCCTATGCATGATAATCATGGGTGTTCTGTTCCGTGACCCATTGAAGCACACAAACTTTGATTGTGGTGAACTCTAAAACCGTTCTTGACATTGATAGATCGAACAATGTAAGTATGTAACCATGCATTTCTAGTGTCAAAAGTTTGGATTCATTCTGGTGCTGTTCCTGCAAAACAGGACATCTTTCTGCATACCTATTTTGTGCACATATCACATATGGTTTACTTACCAACTGTTCTGTTTTCTCTTACCGACTTCTGTTTAAGTTGTTCTCATTATAGTATTAGTTACACTACGTAAGTTGTCTAAGAACTGCTTCAGTGTTGCAGACTTGCGTGTGTTCGAATACTTGTGATTATTCGCAAAGGGCATGCTATGGATGCGAAACTGATTGTGATTCCAATTGTTGCGATGATTAAAAGATGAAAAGAAAATTTTGTTGTTTCGGAAATCTTTCATGTTATTGGCCGCTAATAAGCCGTAAAAATGAATGAATTACAGTTTCCAAATGTAAGACATTGCATCTACAGACAATTAAGAGACCATCCTTGAGATTATTGCATGAATGAGACTACTAATATACTGATATACTTCATAGAATCATAGTGCAAATAAGAATAATAGTAAGACTGACTGCTACAAGGGAATTACAATGTCCAAACGTAGTTGATAGAATAATTTACCTAATTGGAAGTGTAGTGTTGATACAATTAATCATCAGAGATTGTTTAATTATATGCACCAAACAATGTTGTTATATGCAAACAAATAAAAATTTTGTGAGTAGTGTGTGTGCTACTTTCACTGCACTTTACATGTCATAATTCTAATTTTAATTAAAATCTCAATGAAAATAATAATACCCAGATTAAACCAATGCAAAAAAAAAAAAAAAATCAGTTTATTTAATTACTTGGCATAACCCCAGAAATCCATTTCCCCACGTAGAGAAAGTTGTTGTTGTTGTTGTTGGTTCATCTCATGATGATGAACCGTGGTGGACAAGTCATTTGGATTAGCTGCCACTGCCTGTTCCTCCTCCTGCTGCTGGCCCACGGCAACAGCCCGATCGAGCATCGTCCACTCGTTGATCCCCTGATGGTGAGGATCAGACGGCTCGCATGCGGCCATCTCTAATGTTGGACCAGCATCACAGGCTGGTGCAGCTTGGTAGAGTTGATGGGGGTGAGTAGTGTAGTCAGTGTGATGTGGAAGGGCTGGGATCTGGTGCGGGTGAGTGTAGTTACTGTGAAGCCCTAGGTCTGGCTTATTCATGTACAGATCAAATGTGGACGTTGCTTGTTCGTTACGTAATAAGAGATGATGGTGATGACTGTACTGAGTGTTGTGATGATCTCTAGGAATGAACGGTCGAGATTGGTTGTTGTTGCTGCTTGATCCTGTTATTAGGAGTTGATGATCTGCTGAGGTGGTGCTACTTGTTGTGCCTCCTTGTTCACCTCCGACCTTGAATAAGTTCTTCTTCTTGAACACTCTACATACCACCCATCCATCTTCCTGCATGTAAAAGAATTTATTGAAAAATCAGCATCAGCACAAAGATTATTAGATTAATTAACACGATGAAATGTTATTAGCGGACTTATTGATAGTCGATGTTACAGGTCTAATTAATTCAACAATAATATGATGAGATGATGCGACTCACATTGTTAGAGGTTCCATGAGGGTCATCACCATCTTCTAAACGGTACTCGTGCATGATCCAATCAGTCTTCTGGCCGTGGGGAGCTCTGCCGCGATAGAAGACCAGAGTTTTACGCATGCCGATCTTCTTAAACGTGTTTCTGATGCATTTGTCTCTCCCTGTGGCTTTCCAAAACCCTGCATTTGTTGCTCTGTTTGTCCTTGATCCTGTTGGGTACTTCCTATCCTTATGGCTGAAAAAATACCACTCATTTTGTGGAGTTGATCCAATTTTGCATCTCTCTGTCAAACACAACCTCGCTCGCATTATTTACTTGATCAAACTCATTGCAAATTATGAAACTACATACTTTATGAGAAACATATAGTAGAAGCTAACTAAAAGCAAGATTATAAATCTAGGGTTTTTTTTTTTTTAATTTTATTTTTCTGTTATAGAACATAATTAGGGATTCAATATAAAATGGACATTTATGTAACAATAAATTAAAGAGCAACTAATTATGGTGCCAAATCATGAGGGTTAAAGTGGTGAAAAGTTCGAAGTAATTCAATAATAATCCATATTTTTCACCTAATTCATCAAGCAAATTGATAGAGGTCTATAGTTTAGACACAATTAATTTGTCTACAATGTAAAATTGAGCTAGTAGTAGTAAAATTGAGATCGGAATAGTAAAATTAATTGTAGTTAAAAATTCAGGTAGTAAAATTAATTGTGCGAGTAGTAAAATTTTGATAGTGTAGTAAAATTATTACGGATTGTAGACACTTTTGGGTGTCTACACTTTAGACCTCTAACATTGTCCATTCATCAAAGGTCCATCCATAAGGAAATAATGTCGATCGAAATGGTGAAATTTTTTACCTTAAGACTAAACTATCAATTCTAAAAAATATATACACCTTCATTGAAGCACACTCCTACATATTAGTTTTGATTTAGAAATTAAAAGAGCGTTTTTAAATGTAAAAGATGCTTATGTCATACATTAAGATGAGATTCAATTTATACGATGTGCAATAATATTTTGGAGCTTAATTTTACTCCACATTATGAGAAGTTTTCACTTCCAAGCTTGAACACTTAGTTCATCTTTTTTTCTTCTTGAATTGTTCGGACATATTATTCTAATTACTCCGTAATATTTCTAATAATTCAATCAAAACCAAAGCCAAAACCTGTCACATACATCCATCATATGCATGCATGTCTAATCCAAATCTCAACCAAAACCTGTCAGATATGTCTTACTTAATCCTACTTGGGAACAAACATATGACTTGGACCAATAATCTAGACGACGCACTGTATGTCCACTATAGTCTTTCACTTGTACCTAAATCAAATGAACACAAAAATGAAGAGATATGTACCGTCTATCTTATACGATTTATTTGATTCTTTTGGATTTTTAATGTTTTGTTTTAAATATGTAAGAACGATTTCAATCATAAATTCCACTAGAAAGGAAGGAGTATAAAGTTTTTCCGATTGCACTAAATCAAATAATGATGAAAAAGAAAAATTTGAAGTATATATAAGACGATGCAAATACCTTGGAGTTCCCAAGGTTCCATTTTGTTCAAATCAACCTCCCTAATAACCTCCATGTCAAACTTCTGAAATGAAACCTTCTTCTTAAGATAGTAATGCAACAATTCTTCATCTGTCGGGTGGAACCTAAACCCCGGCGGAACTCCGCCGTTGCTCGCCGATCCCATACTCTCTCTCTCTCTCTCTCTCTCTCTCTCTCTCTCTCTCTCTCTCTCTCTCTCTCTCTCTCTCTCTCTCTCTCTCTCTCTCTCTCTCTCTCTCTCTCTCTCCTCGTACTCTTTTAGATCTGCCTGAACGCAAACTGATGAAGACGTACAGCCAATAATGATTTTTTGTGCTTGCATTTGCAGTTAAAGGAAGGTGGAGGAGTTTTATAAATGATAATAATATTAATATTAATATTAAGAAAGGTGTGTGCGTCAACGGGTTGGCGTGAAGCGGAAAAAGTTAGCGGCCGGTGACTACGGCGTCGGCAAGGGGCCATGAAGCTGATGAGCTTGTACACTTCTCCTCCCACGCTCGCATATTAGACTCACTTCAATATCTTTTATAAAAGAAATAAAAATAATATAGGTGTTAATAGTTATTAATTATATGCAATAAAGCTTACGTAAAAATGAAGCCATGCATGTTATTTGCAACAATTACGAGGAAACTTTCATATGAAAACTATAGTACTGTATATGGTTAAGTGATCAAATGTTAATTACGTAGGAGGTTAGCACATGCACACTTGAAATTTAAGATCGTTTAATTTTGACATGAATTTTACTACTCCTAACATAATTATGTTTTCGTTGTAACTTGGTGCTTTCTAGATTACAATTTTAATAAATTTTAATTTAATTTCAGTGTCTTAATCTTACAACCACGTAACTACGTAGACATTAGATATTTAGATTCATCTTTTTGTTAAACACTATAGCTAGCTAGGCTTCGTTGGCCGGGAATTAATTCTGCGTATTATTCGTATATGATATGGAGTAGTCTTCGCACTCTCGCCTATGTATTTACGTATCCTTCACATCATCAAATGCTTTTATTTATTCTGTTCTCTGCTTCGTTTTGACCTTGCTCTATAAGGTCAATTTCAATTTCTGCATTTTTCATTCTTTAGAAAAGAAAAGTTAGAACCTACGCTATTTACATACCGTAACAATAATGCATGTAGAAAAATAACGTCGTATTGATTAGGAGCCGCTCATTTGCGTTCAACGTTTGCAAGACCTTTTTCTTGTTTGTTATTAGAATAAAGTTCACGTACGTAGTCATATAACGGGGGAATTATACTTGCTATTCCACTATGCAAGATGTAATATGTGATTTTCTGAGGCATACATACATTATATCTGATCATCCAAGCAATATACATAATCTCACCAATGCTCACCGCAAGAAAACAGAAATGCGACCGATTTTTGCGACCGTTTAAAATTTTGGTCGCATAAATCATTTTTGCGACCGATTTAAATTTTGGTCGCATAAATCAATATTAATAATTAATTATGTGAGGATCACCGCGGCCTAGATAGTGATATAGGAAATTGACCCAGGCCAAAATACTTTGGGGTTGTCCAAAATTCGAATCCTTAAACTCTAACACAGAAAATGCAAGTACTTCCGTGCAATATATATAATTATTGCGCGTAGAATGGGCTCACCGCGCGCTCATGGGTTCTTTGCTATAAAATGAAGATATATCCATGCGTTCCCAAAAATGAGTGCAACAGAATCTTACTGAAAGCCGCTATTCGTAAGTACCTTGAGCATATATATTATAAACGAACTTTGTGTTGTTAAGTAGTAATAGATGTAGACCATATAGTAAATGGGGTTTTCCCATGCGGAACGATCCCGTTTACAGGATATGGCTCCGTTTACTTTGGGCAACAAATTAAACGATCCCAAGGCATTAGATTAAATGATCATTATGATGGGACGACATTTGATTCCTCCCAAAGCAATGCCCTCAGTCACAATGTATATGCCACATAAGTAAACTTCTATATCTTTCCCTTAAATTGACTTATTCTAACGAGTGTCGTTTAAATATGCCTTGTGTAGAGAGGAGCACCAGAGTACTATAGGCAGCTCCACACTGGATCATACCTCCAAAATAACTGAATTCAGTTATAATTGGCGGGAAAGTTGGTTACTTCTCCCTTCTTTGATTTTCTGTACCCAAGGCTTTATATATAGCCTTTGTATTCCTACTAATATTTCTTAATGAAAAATAAGCTAAGCTTTTACCTTACAATTCTCTTGCAAATTATACTGTGGTCCCAGGACCAAACTAAGCACCGTGGTCCGAGGGGCATTTTTGTAATTTTCTATTTGGTTTGGATGATTCTTTTGAATTTGTAAGAACCAGCATTCTTACAACAGACCCCTTGCCTTCTCTTAACTTGGTTTTTAGCCATTTGCTGCGTTTTGAGAGGCAGAAGACCATGACATCACTCCAGGCTCCAAGTCAGGAAGTCGGTGCTTATGCTGTTAACAGGACCTACTACAAGCCTCCTAAACCCAGTGTACAGCCGAAACCTGCTGGACCTAATCAGCCAGCTCCTGTACCTGATTACAAAGAGCTCAAGAAAGCTAAAAAGGAGAGTGTATGTACCTGGTGCAACAAGAAAGGGCATACATATGAACAATGCTTCAAGTGATTGAAGAAAGTTCCCGACTAGTATAATGATCTGAACAAGCAGAGGACTGTAGCTAATATGGCAACCATTGAGGAAGCAACCTTTTCCATTCCACTTGATCACGAAATGACCAACAATTCTTCTGCTTTCTCTGCTACTGTGGACTCATATGCCTATAATGCTGCAGCTTTTCCGTTAAGGGCTGCTTATCATCAGCAGTCCTTCACTTCAGGCCCTATTCCTGAATCTGGGAATTTGGCTCATATGACTTACTTTGCAGGTAATCTTTTATCTACCAATATTTATGTGGCTAATTTTGCTCATACTACTATAAATTGGATAATAGATACAGGTGCTTCAGATCATATGTGTCCATCGAGTCAGTTTTTTTGCTGAAACGCAATCATTACCTACATCTATATCAGTTGGTCTACCTGATGGCAAGGTTATTAAGGTCACTCATGTTGGTAAAGTGAAGATTTCTGATGATATAACTCTACCTGAGGTGTTCTATGTCCCTGTTTTTCCCCGTAACTTGTTATCAGTGGGAACACTTATTGAACAAGTTGGCTATGTTGTTCACTTTGATGACATTGGATGTCATTTTCAGGACCCCAAGTCTGAGCAAGTTTTGTTGAAAGGAAAGAAGATCTCTAGTCTATATAGGTTTCAGAGTTCTATACCTATGGCCTATAATAGAAGAAATAAGGTTCTTATAACCAATGTTTCAAATTTAGTCTTAGCTTCTGAGGTTGCTAATGGCACTTGTGATAATAAATGCAAAGCAAACTTGCATCAGTTGCATGAAAGATTAGGGGATTCCTCAATGTCAAAAATGACTCATGTATCTGGTTTGAAGATCAATAAAAATACTGAATTTTTCTGTGAATTATGTGTTTTGGCTAAGCAACACAGATTTCCTTTTAGTAAACATCATTTTGATTTGGTTCATATTGATCTCTAGGGACCATATAAAACTGCAAGTATATCCGGAGCTAGATATTTCCTAACAATATTGGATGATAAGAGCAGAGCTGTATGGACTCATCTCTTGTCAAGCAAGCTCCAGGTTCCTCCAACAATTGAGGCATTTCTAGCCTTTGTGGAAAATCATCTTTAGACTACCATAAAAACCATTAGATCTTACAATGGCACAGAGATTATTCAACAAACTTGTGCCAATTTATTTGCATCTAAAAGAATTCTTCATCAAAAAAGCATACCTGGTGTCCCACAACAAAATGGTCGAGTGGAAAGAAAACACAGACACCTTGTGGAAACTGCAAGAGCAATGATGCTACATGCTAATCTTCCTGCTAGGTTTTGGGGAGAATGTATTTTGGCAGCTTCTCATTTTATCAATTTAATGCGAGCTGGGGTTCTACAATGGAATCTCCAAATTAAGTGCTCACAGGAAAATCTCCAAGCTATGATCATTTGAGGGTATTAGGCTGCTCATGCAATGCTTTAATAAACCCAAGACATAAAGATAAATTTGCATCAAAATCTCACATATGCATTCTCATTTGATATCCATTTGGACAAATATGGTAGAAGCTTTATGATTTGGACAACAATAAAGTTTTACATATCAGAGATGTCATCTTTCAGGAAAATACGTTTCCTTTCAGACTCTCCACTTCAATGACTCAGCTTGCATCATGTCCTCATGCAACATTGCCAGCATTTTCTGCAGCTCCTGACTCCAATACTACTGTTCAGCATCAACCAATATTCTCCTCTGACAATGGCAGCAATAACTCTGCTCCTACGGATGCTGAGATTAGTTTTAATGATCCAAATGATCACCATAAGTCTCCTTCTACAGCTTTTGTTCCACATTTTGAGTCATCTATACACTCATCCATTCCACCAAAAAATCCTCAAATAGCAACAAGGCAATCAACCAGACCTACAAAGTTACCAGCCAAATATCAGGATTTTCAAGTGGCTTCTATTCCTACAAGGCATATATCTGAAGAGACTACGAGTCCGTTTGGCCAAGCTCTAACTTCTCCAGAAGTGCTTCTCAGAAACAGTTTCTGCAGAAATTTGTGCATGTTTAGCCAACATAATAAAGAAACAATTCTGAGAAACAGAAGCTATTTTGTGTCTGTTTGGCAAACTTTTTGTTTATCAGTTTTATATGTTGATTTGTTGTGCAATAGGCATAAAAAATGTTAGATGAATAATTTTGTTTCTTATGCTTAATTCAATTTGTTAATAATAAGAAAATATATATAATTTTCAATTTATGAACCTCACAATTAGACCTCTTATTAAAAAAGTAATCAATCTTAATTGTTCAAAAGTATCACAATCAAAACATAATCAATATTCAAGATTCTTACATGTCTCAAATTTTGGAATTGATTCAATAATACAATCCCATAGATAGAAGTTTAATCAATCGATATGATTTACTAAAGAATTCGCAATATTGTGTCGGATAGACTCCATATTATCATCATCCAAAGATCCATCATACTCTAATGTTGAATGATTCAATACGTTCTCATTATCTTGATCTTGTTCCACCTCAGGAATATAATCAGGATCCGCGTCACATTTATCAAATTCCAAGTCCTTAAGTGCATGTCGCCTAATATAGTTGTGCATAGCCATAGTTGCTCCAACAATTTTATTTTGGGTTTGTAGAGAATAACTTGGCATTCTTGTAAATATCGGCCATCTATTTTTCCATACACCAAACGTCCGCTCTATAACATTTCTCAAAGAAGAATGTGTATAATTGAACACTTCATGGGATCTCGTAGGAGCTTGAGATGCAAGTCGAAATTCGGGAAGATGATATCGTTGACCTTTATATGGTGCCAAAAATCCCTTCATATTTGGATATCCAGCATCAACCAGTATTTACCTGCACGAAAGTCATATGTCTCACACTCATTTAAAGACGTCAACTTCCAAAAAAAAAAAAAAAAAAAAAAACAAACCTGGTGGTGGGTGTGGAAACGCTTTTCTTCTATCTTCCATAGCATTCTTGAGGATACGATTATCATGCACAGATTCCGGCCAACCAGCAACAAAGTAAGTGAATAGCATATCAAAGTCACAAATTGCCAATATATTTTGAGTGGGAAATCCTTTCCTGCCAATGTATGGGATTTTATCTTCCTCCCGAACAACACAAGGAATATGAGTTCCATCCATGGCTCCGATACACTTTTTGAAATGGGGCCAATATTTGTAGTATTCTTTAATCTTATTCGACACCTTACGAAAATGAGGATCAAGCGCTTTTACAATATCCCTTGAAAACTTTGTCATGGCATCCAAGACTTCATTAAATTTCCTACTAATAGTCTCTCCCGAATGTTTGAATCTATTTTGCAAGTTTCGATTAGAAACTTGATGTGCACACATGTACACAAATATTCCCAAAGCTTCTTGTGCGCACATAATCCTTGTCGATGTTAACCCATAATCCTTCACTAATAAGTTGGAAAGACTAGAAAATACATGAGGTTCCATTCTTAACATTCGGTAGCTCTCACCTGGAGTAGACAAGACTTCATTCAACCATTGCCATCCCGAACATCGCGAAGTTCTTGTAGGTTGTTTATCCAGATAGTTTAGAAAGTAGCTATTGCACAATGCGGCTCCCATACCAGCAAGCATCATCATGTGCTTACTATTTTTCAATTCCTCTTCAAACAACATATTTTCAATAGAGCTTGTGTCAGAGCTTGTCTCTGTGTATTCGTCTTCATCTTCATCACACTCCGCATCATCATCTTCGCACATAGAATCACTCATATACTTATCACTATTATTTCCATTCGATATAATCTGACAAAAGGGGAAATTGTTTCAAGAAGTGAACTTAATCATTCCATAAAAATCAAATCATCTTGAATACATGGAAAATACACAAACATGTGTAACACAAAATAACAAAACAAACGAACAGGTTTCAAACACACAAGTCTCGAATAAAGTAAAATAAACTAAATTAAAACTTCAACAACGAGAAGTTTTGGACTTCTCTCTCTCAAACTCTTGTTTTAGCCAAGAAATTTGCACATCTTGATTGGGCAAAGCAACAAACATCTCTCTGTAATCTCGCTTAATAAATAAACGAGTTCCCAACATGTACAGCTCACTTCCTACTTCAGCTCCATCAATTGTACTCAACAAACTCAAACACTCAGAAATGGAACAACCAGGCTGGTCAGTTTTTCTAGATGTTACGGTACTACTTGACTGAGAGTAGCTCTCCATTGCACTTGCAATTCTTTTTAACTCAACTCTCATAGTGGCAGCAGTAGACACTTTAGACTTATTTCCCATTTTCTGTTTAGCTTTAGTTGCACCCACAGAATTCGTCTTCGTCTTCCCTGCACTTGCTACGACTTCAACTTCAGCTTGTGTTTCATCACCTTCTTCTTGTTCGACATCATGTGCGGAATCTTCGCCTTCTTCCTCTTCTTTGTCATCCTCACCTGTAAAAGGGTTCCAGGACATTTCGTCGGTAGCATAAATCTTGCAGAACATCACATCCATCTCCTTCTCATTTTTTAATCCACCGTCGCGAAATCCAGCAAGTTTTTGAGTAGCCTACATTAATGCCAAATTAATTGTTCAGATGATAATTAAGAAAAAGATCACAAACTGATACAAAAAAAAAAAAAGTAGAAAGTGAGATAGTACACACCTTATCATCCCACCATGAATCATCAGCAACAACCGTATCCTTGTCATGATCCCAACCTAATCCCGTTTCTTTGTGTACCAAGCTTTTCCAAGTAGTATATTCACTCTTCATCTTCTCCCATTTATTCTTTAATTGTTTTTTTATCATATTTTTTTTAGTGCGTTTATAAAACTTTCTCACGACATTATCCCACCCAATTTATTGAAATGAGTATGAGGCCTATTTCCCGCGTGAACCTCTTCGGCACACACCTCACTAAATATTCTAGTGGATTCATCATCCCAAGTTGCCTTTGCCTTTGCTCTTTTATTTGGGTGCTCACACGTCTTCCATCATAAAAACAAATAGGATTAAATTTTGAGTGACCAAATTCATAATTATCCAAGTTCAAAAACTGACCCAAAGAACTAAGGAAAGCACACAGTAGTAACAGAAGAGAAGAGAAGCACGATTTTTGCTCAAACCAGCAATAAAGTATCTTTAGCATACACTGTGACTACATTTCTTCAAATATGTAAGAAAAACCAAATCCTCATGATTTTCTGTACGCCTCTGGTTTTGTAAGGGATACACAACTATCCTCATAGTCAACCTATAGCTATACTAAAATGAGGAGGCAAATAAATTGGACGAGAATCTTTCTTCAGGAAGCAAAACATTCTAGGGACAGATTTTCCAAAACATCTGTTACAATTGTCATAATCATGACAGCAAACACAAGAAACCAAACATAAAAGTAGGTCCATTTTATAGAAAATGGCAGGGGATTTTCAATTAAACCTTAAACAATTAGATAAAAGTCATCGTATAAAAGTATGCAATTTCTTGCATCTTTAGACAAAGTTCATAGAATTACCCCACAAAATGATAACACTATCTCTAACATGAGCAATGAAAATCTGTAAATAGAAACAACTTATATGAACGAGAGGATAACATAGCTTCAAAATAAAAAAAAATCTGATTATTGAAAAAAAAAACGTATTGTACAAAATAAATACCTGATTATTGGAGCTATTGGGCTGTGAAGAATTAGGTGGTGGTGGTGGTGGAGGTGGAGTATGCATCTTCCTTTTGTTCTATTCAATACAATTGGGGATTAGGGTTTATCAATTAAAAAAAAAACATATACAATAAATCAATTGATTTACCTTATCACTTGAGCTTGACATGATCTTTTGGAGAGGACAAAATGGTGTCGTTGGTGATTGATTGTTGCTGGGGGTGAGCATGGTTGTCGGTGTTCTTGTGAAGATGGAGAGAGTGAGAGAGTGTTGTCTTTAAGAAAAAGAGGAGCAAGACGCGAGAAACAGAAACAGAAGTTGGGAGCTCCAATTTTGGGCTTCTGTTTCTGAAGAGGAGTTTCTTTGGAGAAGTGCTTCTACAAAGTGAGAAGTTGTTTCTAAAAAAAGGGTGTTTGGCCTAGTTTCTCCTTCTCAAGCCTAGAAACACTTTGAGAAGTTTGACCAAACACACACTACATGTGAAGCTTTTCCATCTATAAGTCTCAAGGATTTTTCTCCTTATTCAACTGAATATATTGCTTCACTTACTAAAGCATTATCTGAAATGGAACCTGCTACATATAAACAAGCCAGTACTGACGACATATAGTTGAATGCTATGAACAAAGACTTGCAGCATTGGAATTAAATCAGACATGGCACTACGTCAAATATGGGCTTCCAGATTCTAGATAAGAGAACAGAATTTTTAAAAACCGATCTCTAATAACATAAGAGAACGGTTCCACTAAAACCGTTCTTAAAAGTATTTCATGTAAAAAAGATAAAAAGAAAATTAGACTTTAATGTAGTGGTAGAAAAGAACTAAACATAAGAGAACGGTTGTATATAAAACTGTTCTAATACATCCAACTAAGAAAACGGTTCTAGAATAAATCGTTCTTATAACTCAGCCAAAAAAAAAATTAAAAAAAAAAAAAGTAAAACCTCACCAAAATAAAACTCACCTCGTCAATTCCGCCGATATATACTCTCACCTTTCTTTATCCTCATAAGTTCTGATCTATATTTCTATATCTCTCCTATATGGCTTTCCATTTCTGGTTCCCTCATCCTTTCTCATTCCCTCATCAATTAAGTTTTCTCATTCCCTCATCCTTTCTCGTTCTCTCATCAATTTGCTTTCTCACATGCCTATAATAATTTTGTTTATTTGATTTTCTTTAAAAAAATCACCCACAAAAAGAAAAAGAAAAAGAAAACCAGATCTACGTAAAAGGTGGAGGACGACATGACGGGGTGAGCGCGGCAACGACATGATGGGGTGGGCGACGACGACGACGGAAGAGCAAGGTTCGCAAATTTGATTTAATATAGTTTCAGATCTAAATTTGATTTAATATTTATGGCGAAATAAGTTTTATATAGTTTCAGATCTACTTTTTATTTTAGTGAATTTGCATATCTGAAAATTTTGGTTCGTTTTTCATGACTTAAATGTGACTATTGTTGATATTAGATTCATTTTCTTTCACGTGTGTTTACTACACTGTTTACTTTTAATTAATTTGATTGATTCTTAATTGTTAGATCTCAGTTAATTGTATTTTGTGATTTTTAATTTAAAGATCTCGTTTTTCCTCTTAATTGTTAGATCGACACTGAGATTTGAAGTTCTTCAATAATGGTGCTGACCCCGATGCGAGAGAGCAAGGTTCACAAATCGATGGCGACGTGTCAGGTTGTTAAGGTATAGTTTGATTTTTAGATCTACTTTTTACTTTAGTTAGATTTTTCCAATGTATTGGACTCATTATATTGTAAGTTCTGACGTGTAAATCATCTCGAAAATATGAGTATATACACTGAAGTTTGTTGGTGTTAGTGATTTATTGCTGTGCTTTTTTTATTCATTCCGGCCAGTTTGTTGATGTTGTAATTTGTTGCTGTGTTTTTTTTAATGCATTCCGGCCATATCCAGGTAAGGAGGTCAGTGAAAACTAAATTTCATCCAATTTTTTTTTAAAAAACTGTAATACCTTTAAGAACGGTTTTACACAAAACTGTCCTAGTAGAGGCGGAAGCTAAGAGAACGGTTCTGTACATAACCGTTTTGGAAGGTCATTAAGCCAAAACCATTCTCATAACATTCTAGAACGGTTCCAACCGTTCTCTTACCCTTTCAATACCGTCGTCTAGAGAACGGTTTCGGAACTGTTCTGCTTAGCTTTAGAGGAACCGTTCTCTTAGCCCATTTTTGACGTAGTGTGGATATTGACTGATCTACCACTTGGTGCTAAACCCATAGGTTGTAAATGCGTGTATAAAGTCAAACATCGTGCAGATGGTTTAGTTGAGAGATAATTCAAGGCTCGGATGGTGGCTAAAGGTTATAAACAAATCCAAGGTAAAGACTACCAGCATACCTTTTCTCCAGTTGCAAAGTTTGCCACTGTTCGAGTGGTTTTAGCAGTAGCAGCTTCTAGAGGTTGGCCCCTACACCAATTAAACATAAATAATGCTTTTCTCCATGGGGTTTTGGGGGAAGATGTCTACATGACTCCACCACAAGGATATACTCTAGCCAAGCCTGGTCAAGTTTGTAAGCTGACAAAAAGCTTATATGGACTGAAACAAGCCAGTCGACAATGGAACAAGGAGCTGAGCCATTTTATGATTAATCAACTCCATTTTGCTTAGTCAAGGCAAGATTACTTTCTATGCACTAAATCAGATGGTGATGCTTTTACACTGGTGCTTGTGTATGTTAATGACCTCTTAATAACCGGAAATGATCGTAGTTTTATCAGCAAAATCAAGAAAGCTCTTGATCATGCCTTTACCATTAAGGATCTGGGTCTAATGAGGTTTTTTTTAGGACTTGAAGTATCTCAGACTTCAAATGGGGTGCTGTTAAATCAGAGCAAATATGTCAATGATTTATTGACAGAGGCTGGAATGGAGAACTGTAAACCGTGTCCTTTTCCATTCCCTAGCAGCTGCAAATTATCTCCTGATCTAGGTGATATTCTCCATGATCCTGAAAAGTACAAGCGCATTATTGGTCAACTTTTGTACCTCAATCTGACTCGGCCTGACAACAGCTACAACACTCAGCAGCTTAGCTAGTTTCTCAACTGCCCCCGACAGCCTCATCTGCAGGCAGCCATGCACATCCTAAGATACCTCAAAGGCACTCCAGACCTGGGACTCCAATACCTGTCAATTTTGATCTGAATATTCAGGGTTTCACTCATGCTCACTAGGGGAATTGTCCCTATATAGTGCAAAATCAATAACTGGTTACTGTGTTTTCCTTGGACCATCCCTCGTCTCTTGGAAAACCAAAAAGCAGAAAACTGTAAGCAAATCATCTGCAGAAAGTGAATATCGTGCCATGTCTGCAACAACAAGTGAGCTTGAGTGGCTGTCATCTCTTCTCCATGATCTACAAGTCGAGGTAGCTTATCCTATAATCCTCAACTGTGACAACATGGTTGCGCAACAAATTGCTGCCAACCCGGTCTTCCATGAGCGTACTAAGCACTTACGCATCGACTGTCACTATGTCAGGGACAAGTTAGTTGAAGGGTTTGTGGCCACTCAACATGTTCCTTCTACTGATGACTAAGTCTTTTACATCCAAGTTATGAATGGTTAGCATTCCCCCCATTCCAACTTGAGGGGGTGTGTAGAGAGGAGCACCAGAGTACTATAGGTAGCTCCACACTGGATAATACCTCCAAAAAAAACTGAATTCTGTTATAACTGAATTCATTTATAATTGGTGGAAAAGTTGGTTACTTCTCCCTTCTTTGATTCTCTGTATCCAAGGCTCTATATATAGCCTTTTTATTCCCACTAATATTTCTTAATGAAAAATAAGCTTTTACCTTACAAATCTCTCAATGTCTTTTACACATTTACTAGTAACTTCTATGACAAGATTATCTCAGGTAATTCTTCACCTTGATCTTGTATAAGGAGGAGGAGCTCGGAGCTTCGGAGCACGGTGCTGGCGGTATATCATGAGTTGAGTTACTTGAGTGTTTGGTTTGTCTAATTAAACACTTACTATTAGCCGACTACGTACGTATATACATATATATCACTCTGTCCCAAATTAAACTTTCACTACGCCAAAAATAGCAAATAACATTGGATTATATATGACACCGGTTTTCTGTCACCCGGTGTGATATGTATTAAAAATTATATATTTATGTAACAACTGTAACATTTAACACCGGCTTGGGCCTAGCTCGTGGCCCGAAATTTGGCCCGGCTCGCCTTAAAAAAAACGCAATTTTTTTTTTTAATTTTATAAATCTAAGTTATGTAAACTAGTCTAAATGATGTCGGATTATGACGAATTTGGTAATTAAAGTAATCAATGTAGCAAATTTAGGCTAAATATAATGAATAAAGCACAAAGAACATAGTTGAGGGGAAGAGAGCAAAAAGGGGCGAAGAGTACTATACACTCGGTGTTCCACTCGCCGAGTGAGCCACCGAGCGTATAGCACGCAGGAGGCAGCTCGCCGAGCGCATGACCACTCGGCCGAGCGGAAGAGTCCACTCGCCGAGTGGACGGCAGAGTGGATGCTCAGTTTTGCTTTTAAACACGTTTTCTCGTTTGTATTTTTGTACAACTATATAAAGTCACCTACCCTAATTGTGTAGCCACTTTTGATTTTTCTGATTTTTCTCTCTCTCCTAGTTTGAGCTTTGTTTTCTCCACCCTTATTTTCTTTCATTATTCATTGGGAATTTGTTCAATATCTCCACAACAATTTTCAAGTTTCATTATTAATGTAATTCAAGTCTTGTTTCATTCACTTCCTCTCTTTACCATTTTATTTGGGTAACAAGTATTTCTCCCTTTTACTTATTGTCATTTATTTTGTTTTAATTATTGTCACTACAAGAAAATCTCCATTTAGAGATGGATGTTTTAGTTCCGTCTCTAAGTTTGAGATGGATAACTTAGATTGCGTCTTAAATTTTCATCAGAGACGGAAATTATAATTTCATCTCTAATTTGAGACAAACGTCATTAATCCGTCTCAAATTTAAGACGGAATGTAATTCATCTCTAAATTAGAGACGGTCAATCACTATCAATCACTGATTTATTTTTTTTTCATTTTTTTTTCTCCCTTTGGCTGCTCTATAACGTTCTCTCCTTCCTCATCTACTGCCTCTCTCTTTCTTTCCTCATCCCCAACCTCAATCTCCATCTCCATCCTCTACTCACCCATCTCATCTCAAAATTTCTCTACTAGCAAATTAATCTCCCGTCGAAAATTTTAATGAGTCAATTCCCAATAAATACCCCTTAACCTGTCTCGTCCCCTCTCATCTCGACACCCTAATATTCTCTCTCCTCTGTTCAAGATCTCAGACTCGCCATGAGAGAGATGACGATAAATTCCCGTCTCGGATCCATCGTCCGGCAATTTAAAATGAGTTGTAAAAGGTATTTTTCTCTTTCCTCCATTTTCATTTCATTTGTAAAAATTTGGGACTTTTTTTTTTCTAGGGTTTTGATTTCTTTTTTTCTGGGTTTCTTCGTTTGCTTTCTGGGTTTAAATTTTATTTTTTGGGTTTCTTCGTTTGCTTTGTATAAATTTGTGATTTGTAATTTTAATTACGCTTGAATTTTTTTTCCTGGGTTTTTGTTGTTTGAGTTTTGTTAATTGAAGGTTTGAGTTGGATTGATAAAGATAAAGAGTTGTAAAATTGAGTACCTTGAATGAGGAATAATGAAAATCAAACCAAAAGATTAAAACTAAACTGCAACTAATTAACTGCAGTGTTTGAGTGTTTGGGAATAATTGAAATTGACAACTTAATCAAAGAACTGATGGTGTTGATGGTGGTGTTGTACGATGAACTTCGAGTGGCGTCAAGGCTCGAAACCTCGCGTTGTTGTCTCCTGCGTGCCCCCTTCATCTCCTTAATACTTTTCCACTTTCCATTTTGTTATGGGAACATACTGATTTCTTTCCTTCTGGGCAAGAATAAGTGGCGGTGGAACAAATTGATGTGGGCCAAGCCCAAGCATTATAATTGCACAAGTTTGGGTGCACGTTTTTACTCGTATCTTTTTGCAAAAAGCCGCTCCACGATAGTAAAGTCTCATCTTGTGTGTTGGCTGAAGTGACAATAGTAACATTGAACCCCCGAATATGTTCGAAGATTTCAAAATGATCCTCTAATGTCATGAGCTGCTACTTTGCTGTCCATATTCGAGCAAGTATACACTGGAATTTGCTGATGTATCATTCTACAAAGTTGTAAGTCTCGTTCTCTGGTTTCCGTGGCCGCTTGAATCGGCCCTTTTCTACTCCGAATGAGCAAGATATGGCCAAATCAGTCCTTCACAAATACGCGTTTAGTGTACTTTCCGATCGATAAATATACAGGTTTATCAATTAATCGCACGAAACGAGTAAAAATGATTCTTTTAAGCACTAAATTAACACAAGAATGAATGAACCCGACTCATAGTAAAAGTATGGCAAATAGCTCAAATAATACGAGAGACGATACTAAAAATGTGATATAAGAGGGTAAATTACGCAGAATTATAAACCAAACAACTAGTGTTTTGAGAATTTGTTATTGGGTCAATTTGGAGTTCATGGTATTATTGTTAGATGATGTCAAAGGGAAGTAATTGATGTTGAAATTAACTGAAGAGAATACTTGTATGCATAGGAAAAGAGGTCATAATTATTTTTTCATCAAAGTTATTTGTAAATTAGAGTGAGATTGTCTTTATTAGAAAAGCTGTAGGTGGATGTATTATTGCCTATTGGTGTTCATCTATTTTTGCTTACTTAAGATAACGAATCTCATGGTCCGGCACTAGTTTTAAAGATACAGAATCCTCTAAATTGTCTTGATGGTTCTGTTCATTTCATTATCATCGATTTAAAGTTGTGATTTTTGTTTAGACTTGCAAGACCTCCTCTGTTGGCTAAGAAAATTTTAAGTGTTTACATTTCGTTAAGGATGATATACATTCTTTCCTTGTGGTACTCTGTGTAGGAACGTTTTCATAAACAAGGAGTCGTACTTAATACGTTCCAGACTATTTTTTTGACCCAACATGACTATTTAGAAACGCTACAGGTAGCTATGTTCTATGTCATTTTGTTTGATTCAATATCAAGACCTTAGAAATCTTTAATGAACGCTTCATGTAAAGGCTTATGCTCCAATATGCATTGCTCTGGAACACTGCTTTGTGAGTTTCAACTGTTTAAGTGATGGTGGTTACGTTCTGTTAAAATAAAAAACAAAATCTGAATGTTTTTTATTGTTAGAGATTATGCCTTGTAAAATGGTTCTGTTGCGATGGAAATGGGAGTATGATCACTTGAGTCTTGAGTGTTGTTTACCGGAGTGATGATCACATGCATAAATGTATGTTGTTTGCTTTGCTGCTTCTTCTGGTGTTCTTTACTGGTCCTTGTGTTCTTAAGCTTTTTAGCTGTTCTATTTGTTATGTAAATGTAAATGTTGTTCTGTATATGTTGTTCTGTTTTTGCTGCCATTGCTGTTGTAATTTTGTTGCTGCCAATGTGAGTTTCATGCTCCTGCTGCTGTTAATCTCATGTTCCTGCTACTCTTAATTCCATATACTATTAAGTTTTGTTGCTGCTTCCCAGAAAATTTTTTTTGGGTGATGTTGTTGTTTTTGTGGTGATGTAGTGTTGTTTTTTTTTTGTTGAAATCTTCCATATGTTTTCCAAAATTATGATAAATGTTTTTATTCTTATGTCAGTTGGCCAAGGGTCGCTATAGGGAACATGTTATCCATACATGAAGATATAGAACATCGAGCAGCTTAGAATAGATTCAATGTAAGTGTAACTATAAAAATCGTGATACATTTATTCATTTCTAATGGTTGTAAGTATGTTGTTGAGATTGTGATCCTTTAGAGGCTATTAGCTCAAGGTGGAAGAGCATTGTGCATCACATGCACAAAGATGTGGGTTCGAATCCCATATAGCCTATGAAAAAACAGACACCGTGAAACAAAATGTGACTGATTTGTAAAACTCTTATTTCTAGTTTGAGATGGATGTTAGAAACTTTCGTCTCAAATTTGAGACGGAGATACATGATCGTCTCCAAATTTTGAGACGGAAAATTCTTTATTGCATCTCTAATTTGAGACGGAATTTCGAATCCGTCTCTAGGATATACAATTCCATCTCTAGGATAATCTGTCTCAAATAAATTTGAGACGAGCCTTTTAGAGACGGATCGAAGTCCGTCTCAAATCCGTCTCTATTGGCCATTAGAGACAGATTTCCTTCACAAAATTCCGTCTCTATTTAGCTTATTTCTTGTAGTGTGTTAACTCATGTTTATTAGTAAATTAATTAGATTTGTCTTACAAGTTTGAATCTTTATATAATTCTAATGTTTAGTATCATGTTTAGGATCTCAATAATTGTGATTAGTGTTAATTTAATGATGTGTGAGTAGTTTTATTGTTAGGGGGTGTGGGAAATGTGACAAAGGTGATACCTTTATGTGAGAAATTAGCTTATTGTTATGTAAATCATATGATTGCCCAATTGCCGCCCTTATGATTTTGATTGCATGATTGCTTAGGATGCACACTTGGGTAGTTATATCTTCCACTAATTAGGCCAACATAAGATATTTGAGGCCCAATTAAGTATAAGAAGGTAGGATTAATTTTTTAATTGCATGAGAATGGTTTAATGGATTAATTGGGAATTAGATTAAATAATTGAGAGGGTTTTAATCAATTGTCGTCCCTTATTTGGCATGAATCAGTCTCATTGTTAATCCCCCTAATTAAAGATTTCATCTTTGTTGTATGAACCCCACTTATACCCCTAACTGCCTAATTAAAAGGTTTTAATTTCAAAGTTTTCGACTTTAATTGCTTATTAGTCAATTAGTGGTAGTAATTAGATAAATTCTCTCACCTTAATTGGACTAGACTAAAATCCCAACCAAATTCGATAGACAATCATCCCCGTCCTCGTGGATTCGACCCAAAAACTATATTAGGACGATTAGGCTCGCTTAGACTAGTTTTAGACGTGTCAAATTTGGCGCCGCTGCCGGGGACGATGTTGTTTAGTGATTGATATTGATTTTGTTTAGAGCTTAGGACTAGTCTTTGTCACTTTGTAATTTGTTGTGATTTATTCCCTCCCAAGTGACTCGTGCACTTGATATCACATATTTGTGAATTTGTTGATGCATAGGTTTGTTAATCAAGATCTTCTACCTTTCATTCCCGAACCGGAGCGCTATTTGAGACTTAGAAGGAAATTGGTGGCTCAAAGTGGGGTTGGGGCTCTTGATACCTCTCTTGCCAACAACTACACTACCCAACAACCACAAATTGAACCACAAAACTCCTCACAAGAAATCTTGCCACAAGAAAACCCTCCACAAATTGAACTACAAATAGACCATCTTGAACCACAAAACACCCTTTTTAAAATGGCTACGGTTGGGGATCATAATCGAATGGACCCAAATGCGGCCATTTCTCCCATCAATCATGGTAATATTGGGGTTAACAACTTTGAGCTATAACCGGCTTTGATCAGTATCATCCAACAAGATGTCTTTCATGGGTTGCCTAGTGAGGATCCCTACATGCATCTCCTCACTTTTAAGGAGAAGTGTGAGACCATGAAATGAAACGGAGTTGAGGATGATACGATCAAACTCATGCTATTCCCGTTCTCTTTGAGGGATGATGCGAAACGTTGGTTAAACTCCCACCTTCCAAATACCTTCAACACATGGCTCGACCTCACAAGAGCCTTCCTTGACAAGTACTTCCCTCCATCCAAAACCGCAAAATTAAGGACGGAAATTCAAACTTTCCGACAAGACGAGATGGAGAGTTTGAGCGAAGCTTGGGATAGGTATAGGGATTTGTTGAGAGCTTGCCCTCACCATGGGATACCGGATTGGATGACCACCCAAACTTTCTACAAACTCCTATGCCTCAAACAAAGGCTATGGTGAATGTTAGTGCGGGTGGAGCATTCGATGAGTTGGGAGATGAAGCCGCCACGACTTTGATCGAGAAGATGGCTAGGACCGACTCACATTGGGGCACTACGAGGACTCCTTTCAAGGTTGCTCAAGTGAAGTCTGACCCGGATCTATACTCCCTCATCGGAGACCTTACGAAGAAGGTAGAGTCCCCTACTACCCCTTCCAGAGGTAATCATTGTTTGCAAAATCCGCAACATGTCCCCCAATCCCCCATGAATGCGAGTGCCATGTCCTCTAATTGTGAGTCATGTAGTGGTATTGGTCATTCCTATGATATTTGTCCTTTCTCAATCCATGAATTACTTGAATGTAAGTCATAACATGAGTCATGACATGAATGCCCTCCAATCTTACAACCCAAGGCCACAAAACAATGTCTACTCAATTTCTTACAATCCGGGGTATAGAAGTCATCCCAATCTTTCCTATCGGAGTCAAAATGTCCAAAATCCCCATCAATTAGCCTTGCCTCCACCCGGATTTGGCCAACAAAGACCCCCTTTTCAAGGCCACAATAACCAATTCAATCATGGTTCTTCAAATTCTCAAAGTGTCCAACCTTCTCAATTGACCAATATTGAAAACATGTTGAGTGGTCTCATTTCTAACCAAGTCAAAACCAATGAGAATGTCCAAGACCAATTCCGACAATTAAACAATAGGTTTGACACCCTTCACTCTTCGCACAAAGCTTTAGAGACACAAGTTGCTAACCAAGCTTTAGCCAACCCCATGAGGCAAACCGGAGCATTCCCGGGTCAAACCTCAAACCCTAAAGACCCTATCCACCATGTGAATGCCATCACTACAAGGAGTGGGTTAGCCTTGGAGGATCCCTACAAGGATCTTGAGGTCGGGGGTACTCCGAATGTTGTTGTGAGTAAAAAAGAGTGTGAGGGTCCTTTGCCTCCCAAACTTGATGATGTTTTGCTTGAAAATGATGATGTGATTGATGTGCAAGACGATAATGATGCTTCTAATAAGAAAACGATTGAGAATCCCACTAAATCACCAAGTCGTACGTATGTGCCTCCCCTCCCCTTCCCCCAAAGGGCTAAAAACGATCATGGAGATCAAAAATTTAGTAAATTTGTGGAGATGCTTAAGAAGTTAGAAGTGTCTATTCCATTCACCGAGATCATCACTCAAATGCCAATGACAGGCTAAAGTCGTATGCCTACAAATATAAATTATCAATGCTAACCTAAAACGTAGTAAAAGGGAAGCAAGGTTCGTATCCACAGAGAACGGTAATCGTCTAAGTATGTAAAGTAACCAATTGGGGGGTTTTGTAAGTGTATATGATCAATTATTCAAAATCCAAGAGAGTAATTCGTAAACAATTGGGGAAAAGAATCTCGGTCAATTAATGTCCACTATCATTCACCTAATTGGTCCTAATTATCAACTAATCCTAATTCGTTGAGTACTTAATTGTAGAAATATAATTTCCTATCGTTTCTTAATTGTAGCTAAGAGGAGAGATCAGCCCTACCTAATAGCCCTAATCGGGTGGATAACAAAGACGCGCGCCTAAATTCAATCCAGCGAAAGCATAAAGCAATTAAACGATATCAACTAAGATTAACAAGATCTAGACACACGCGGTTTTGATCTTCAATTAATATGTTTATTCTCTCTAACCTAATACCGATGTTCTGCATAGAAATACTAGGCTAGTTGCTACTAGTGGATCAACAATCTAACAATTAGTCCTTAAATTGTTAATCTAGCAATATGATAGATTTAGGTCTAATTAGTTTGCAACCTAATTGAGCAATAAATCAATCAATAACAATAAGCATGAGAGAATAAACAATACTCAAACGAATAAAGGAATTAGAATCAAACTCACAATTGTCGATGAATAATAGTTTTGATTAATCGATCCGAGAATAAAGGTCTTTAGCCTTGCATAGTCTTGAAAGTAATCTCTAAAAGTTCTGAATACTGAATGATTAAAACTACCGAAAGTTTAAAGTATAAATACTAAAAAATTACAAAACGGGATTAGGAAACCCGTCAATACGCCGACACAGCAGCGGACGAGTCGTCCGGATCGGGACGACTCGTCTTCCTATAGACGAGTCGTTTGGCACCTTATGTGGATTTTGCTGAAGTCTCTGCATGAGTCGTCTGGAAGTCGTCTGGACCGGGACGTGTCGTCTGGACGACTCGTCTGATTCTGGACGAGTCGTCTGCCACGGACTGGCTCTAGCGATGTTTTTCAAACGGTCATAACTTCTTCGTTACTCAGCCTATGAGAACGTGTGACCACTTCCTGTAAAGCTAAGATCATGAAATTTAATATGCCGTTTGTTTCACTGCAAAATTCAAAGCCATTTGAAATTTATGAAGCTTCAATGTTGACCTTCCGTAATTGGACTGAAATTCCTCCAAAACTTGTCCAAAACTTGGCATCTCGCTGCTTGGATCCTCTTTTATCGCCTCATTGTCTTTCCACACACTTGCACGTCAATCTTGAGGCCATAAATACATCCAAAAACCACTAATTCTTAGATTAAAGCACAAATAATCAAATAATCGAATTAGCCAATAAACCGATCCAAAAGCTATCATTTTCTAGCATTAAAACCCAACATTACCCACAACTAAGTGGGTCGTATCAGCCAACTTATGCTAAATTGTTAAAAGATGTGTTGACCAAAAGGAGAAATATTGGTGATAATGAGTTTGTGTCTTTGACGGAAGAGCGTAGTGCCGGCTTGCTTAACAAAATGCCAACTAAACTCAAAGATCCCGGTAGCTTTTCTATTCCTTGCATGGTTGGTAATGTGCATATTGATCGTGCTTTGTGTGATTTGGGTGCCCTTTCTATTGGCCGAAAACTTGGTCTTGGAGAGTTGTTTTCCACTAGGATGACTCTCCAATTGGCGGATAGATCCATAAAGCATTCCGTTGGGATACTTGAGGATGCCCCGGTCAAGGTGGGCAAGTTCTACATTCCGGCCGATTTTGTTGTCCTAGACATGCCCGAAGACAACCATACCCCCATCATTTTAGGTAGGCCCTTTTTATGGCTACCAGAGAAGTCTTGATTGATGTTAAGAGTGGGAAATTGTCTTTTAATGTTGGTGATGATAAGATCGTGTTTCACTTGCTTTATACATTGAAAAAGCCTATGCTAGAGAGTTTGTGTAGTATTGATGTGCTTGACAATGTGTCCAATGTGCTTGGAATGGTAGAAGATGATGATCTCTCTAATGTGCTAAGTGACAATGTACTTGATTGCAATGATAAATGTCATGATGTGTTGGATGATAAGCTTGGCTCACTTGAGAGGTTACAAGAAGTTGCTACCTCAACCAATGAGGAAGAACAACCTTGGAAGCCGGAGCTCAAACCCCTTCCCTTATCTCTTAAGTATGCTTTTCTTGATGATCAATAGCGCTTTCCCGGGATTGTCAATGCTAGCCTAAGCTACTCTCAATTTCAAAAACTTCTTGATGAGCTCAAACTTCATAAGAGTGCTTTTGGCTATCGCATTGATGATCTTAAGGGGATTAGCCCTATAGTTTACATGCATCGTATCCTTCTTGAACAGGAACACCGCCCTTCTATTGAGGCTCAACGTCGATTGAATCCCAATATGAAGGAGGTGGTGCGAAGTGAGGTGATACAACTACTTGATGTGGGCATCATCTACCCAATTTACGACTCTAAGTGGGTGAGCCCGATTCAAGTAGTACCTAAGAAGGGTGGGATGACGGTTATAGAGAAAGAGGATGATACCCTTGTTTCTACTAGAACCGTCACCGGTTGGAGAATGTGTATTGACTACTGTAAATTGAACTCCGCCACCCTTAAGGATCACTTCCCTGTACCTTTCATAGACCAAATGTTAGAGAGATTGGTCACTCATGATTTCTTCTGTTTTCTCGACGGTTATTCCGGATCCTTTCAAATCCCTATCCACCCGGAAGACCAAGAGAAAACTACCTTTACTTGTCCCTATGGCACATTCGCCTATCAAAGGTGCATGATGGCTATTTTCTCCGATTTTATTGAGAAAACTATGGAAGTGTTTATGGATGATTTTAGTGTGTTTGGCACTTCATTTGATGATTGTTTGAGAAACTTGTCTTGTGTGGTCGAACGTTGCGAAGAACAACACTTGGTCCTTAATTGGGAAACGTATCACTTCATGGTGAATGAAGGTGTTGTTCTTGGCCACGTTATTTCTTCCAAGCAGATTGAAGTTGACAAAGCGAAAGTGGAGGTCATTGGGAAACTCCCACCTCCTACGAATGTGAGAGGTGTGAGAAGGTTTTTAGGGCATGCCGGTTTTTACCGGAGGTTTATAAAATATTTTTCAAAAATCGCCAAGCCTCTCACTTCTCTACTTGTCAAAGATAACCCCTTTGTATTTGATGCTTCTTGTGTTGAAAGTTTAAATAGGTTGAAAGAAGCTCTTGTCTCCGCACCGATCATCCAAGCTCCGGATTGGAATTTGCCGTTTGAGATAATGTGTGATTCGAGCGACTATGCGGTTTGAGCGGTGTTGGGGCAAAGGAAAGATAAGAAGCTTAATGCCGTTGGATGGAGCCCAAGCCAACTACACCACAAGTCACAACCGAGAAGGAAATGCTCGCGGTGGTGTATGCTATTGAGAAATTTCGACCCTATTTGGTGGGCTCCAAGGTCATTGTGCATACCGATTATGCGGCATTGAAGTATCTTATGAGTAAGAAAGAGGCTAAACCAAGGCTTATAAGATGGGTGCTTCTCCTTCAAGAGTTTTATATTGTGATTAAGGATAAAGTGGGAGCCGAGAATGTGGTTGCGGACCATTTGTCAAGACTTAGGATGGAGGAGAGGGGAGATAAAGATGATGGGATTCCAATTGATGATTATTTGAGAGATGATTCTCTCATGTCGTTGATTTCCAAAACACCATGGTACGCCGATATCGTTAATTACCTTGCTTCCGATTTTATTCCAAGAGAATTTGATGCTCAAAAGAGAAAGAAGTTGAGGTATGAGGCGAGGAGATATTATAGGGAGGAGCCCTATTTGTTTAGATTGTGTGTGGATGGGATGTATAGAAGATTTGTCCCAACTGAGGAGGGGTTGGACATAGTTGCTCAATGCCACTCATCCCCCTATGGTGGTCACTTAGCCACATCAAGAACAATTGCAAGAGTGTTACAATGCGGCTTATATTGGCCGAGTTTATGCAAGGATGTACATGATTCTGTGGTGAGGTGTGACTCTTGCCAAAGGAGGGGAAATATTGGAAAAAGAGATGAAATGCCTCTCAATTCCATGTTGAGGGTAGAGCTATTTGATGTTTGGGGAGTTGATTACATGGGACCTTTCCTTTCATCCAATGGGAATAGGTATATCTTGGTGGCGGTTGATTATGTGTCCAAGTGGATTGAAGCATTGGCCTCACCTACCAATGATGTCAAGACCGTTGCAAAACTCTTCAAAAATATCATCTTCCCAAGATTTGGAGTCCCTAGAGTGGTGATTAGTGATGGTGGATCTCACTTCACCAAGAAGACATTTGAGGCTAATTTGAGAAAGTATGGGGGTGCACCACAAGATCGCTCTAGCATATCATCCCCAAACAAGCGGCCAAGTTGAGGTTAGTAATCGCCAAGTTAAGTTCATTTTGGAGAGGGTAGTGAACTCAAAGCGTAAGGATTGGTCATCTAAGCTTAATGACACGCTTTGGGCACTTCGCACGGCTTACAAAACACCAATAGGGACCACTCCCTACAAATTGGTGTATGTAAAAGCGTGCCATCACGCCGTGGAGTTAGAGCACAAAGCTTGGTGGGTGATTAAGGAAATCAACTTCGATAGTGGTCTAGCCGGTGAAAAACGACTACCCCAACTTCATGAGCTTGAGGAGTTGCGCCATGAGGCGTATGAAAGCTCCAAAATCTACAAGGAAAGGATTAAGAAGTGGCACGATGCCAAGATACTCCCCAAGGAGTTCAAACTCGACGATGAAGTCCTACTCTTTAATTCAAGGTTGAAGTTGTTTCCGGAAAAGTTGAAATCAAGGTGGTCGGGTCCTTTTAAGGTGAATAAAGTTTATCCTTATGGAGCCGTTGAAATTCAAGGCAAAGATGATGAGCCGTTTAAAGTTAATGGTCAACGGCTCAAAATTTACATGCAAGGACACCCGGTTGGTTTTATTGAGGCATTTCGCCTAGAGGAGTGCCCCCAAGAGGGTTCTCAATGAGTTTATAAAGACGGTCCGGCGGCTCACATAAATCTGCGCTTCTCGGGAGGCAACCCGAGCCCACTTGTACATATTGGTGTGTTTTTAGATTTAGCATAGTGATTCTTGAAGTGTTCAGGTGGAAATTTGAAGAATCGAGGATGATTGTTGAATTTCGCTTTTGGAAGTTGAAGAATCGGGGTATGGAGAGATGTAGAGACCCTTGGGATGACATGACCGTAACAATTTGGGTATCGGGTGAAGATGGTGCGCAAAACGGAGCAAGGAAATGAAGCAAACGAGGCAAATGCCACATCTGCTCGCCGGTCCACTCGCCGAGTGGACGGTTGAGCGTTGAGCACGCAGGAGGCACCCGCCGAGCGCATGTCCACTCGGCCGAGCGGAAGAGTCCACTCGCCGAGTGGATGGCCGAGTGGACGGGTGATTGGGGCGATTTTGGCTCGTTTTTGGTCACTTACGTGGGGGCATTTCTGTCTTTTGCTCTCCCCATCAGAAAATTACCACTTTATCACCCCCATCTTCATCTCCTTCCGCTCAGTTCCTCACCCAAACTCCATTAAAATTCAAACCCATCTTCATCCTCTACCTTCTCTCTTCATTTCCACCCACATCCACTCATCAAATTCACTCAAAATATCAAACTCATCATCTCCACTCCTACATCCCCATACCCCCAATTATTTTCCCCAAAAACTCAAAACAAAAATCTCACCAAAATTTCTCTCTCATCCGAAATAACCCCCTTACACTTATCATTTCAACACCAATTTGTGGAGCCGTATTTCACGCGACCCCGCGGGCTTTTTAAGTGGTAAAGCCAAGGGGTCGTCGGTGCGCAACCCCATAATCCGCTACTTCCTTCGCATTATTGCGAATTCCCTCCTACCCACGATTGAAAGGGCAAATCGTGTGTCCACAAATGCTATGAGTTTCCTCGGGGATTGTCTCTACCAATCGGAGCCGTCCCTAACATTGCCGTAGTTGTCGCAAGCTATTTTCATAACTTAGAGGCCAAGAACGGTAAGGAGTTTACCCAAATCGGTTGTGGTGGTCTCGTGACCATCATAGCCGTAACCATGGGCTTTGAGGAGTCCGATTTTGGTCATCCCCTGTGCGTAGACAAAATTTGGCTTGATCATCCTTACCTTAATAAGAATTTTGTACCTTTTAGAGAGGGTGAGGATCGACAACCCTGTTACTTGGCCCACATTACCGACGACCGTGCGGTACTTCTACCGCACCCTGAGTGGGTGACCCTCTCTGACTGTGCCAATTGGGGCATGCCCCTACGGAATGGTGAGTATGTTAGAATTCACGGGGCTTAGGAGGTCATGGATTATGGGTGGTCCGATGATTTAATTGTTTTTGAAAAGGCGATCCAAGAGCATAATCGTAGTTGGACTTATAAGGGTAGCTTTAGATGTGTGCCGCGAGAGGGCCCCTCGCAAGCAATTAGAGACGAGCCCGGGCCGTCCCATGGAGGAGGCGGGGCTTCCTCCTCTTCCCGTGACCCATTTGACTACACTAGACTCTCTGGCATGTTTCGAGAGTCCCTCAACCCCTTGGTTGAGGCTAGTGGATTGGTCCAAACACAAATCGGCTCTTTAGCCGAAAATTTTGGAGCTTTTAGTATTAGGGCGGAGGAGAGGTCCGTAGTGCACGACGCCCGACAATATGATAGGAGTCAACATTTGGAGGGTTATGTTAACTCACGGTGTACCGATATGGAAGACCTTTTCTATGCTAGACTCCAAGACTACCAAACCTACAATGATCATCGATACCAACAACTCCAAGACCACGTGACTAGCACGATTAGGGAAACCGAGAGTCATATCATCGATTATTTGGCACCCATGTATGCCAACTCTACCGGTTACTACCCTCCGGGGTATGATCCCTCTACCGCACACTTCCAACCACCTTCGCATTTCGATCATCGGAATCCCGTCCACCACCCACCATATCCGGATCAAGCGATTCATTGGAACTATAACTATTATGATCCGGATCCCCAATACCCCTTTGGAGACCATCCCACCTAGTTTTGCATTGTCAACGAGGCCGTTGCCTAGGTTAGTGTGGGGGGAGTTCTCCTTTGTGTCTTTGTGATTATGTTGTGGCGTGGTTGTTTGTTGCGGTTGTTGTTAGTTCACATTTTTGTTGTTGTTGTTGGTATTGCATGTGGTAGTTTTGACTCCTATTGCCATATCTCGATTTGCTTTGTTAGGCTTGCTTATAAATGCATTTTTGCATATTGAGATGTTTTTAGCCTTGGCCTTATTTCTCTTTGATGATGATGATGATGTTTGATCACATGTTGATGTTTGGTGATTGATGACGTGATTATGTGCTCATTAGATGATTATTTTGCATTCAAGATGCTTGCTATATGCTCCCATCCTCTTTGAGTCGAACGTTTCCTCATTAGGGTATTCAATCCAAATTTTCCCTGTATCCAAATTTGCTCCTTCAAGAAATCCAAATTCTAAATCACTTGTACATATTCATTTGCTTTGTTTTCTTTTATCTTTTTTTTTTTTATTTCACTCAAAAAAAAAAAAAATTCAAGTGTAAATACCTTTGCTTTCCCCCTACCAATTTAGAAATCTTTCTAGTTTTCAACTTTTTAGGAAATTATGCCACTTAGGCAATCCTTCTTGCACGATTACATTGTGAATACGTGTTTTTCCCGCCTAATGTTTTGACTTTGAGGCTATTATTGCGATTAATTTATTTTTGCCAATTTTGTGCGTTGAATGCTTTGTGTGACTGCTCTTATAAGGTGACATTATTGAGCTTGATAGCGTCTTTCTTCCACAAACACCTAGAAGGAAGTGTGCTCGCCCCTACCTTGGCACACATCCGCCACCAATGAGTCTTTAATAAGCCGATTTGGTAATAAAAACCCCTTTCATTACGAAATTTCAAAGAAAATAGGTAAGACCCAATGCGGGTGGAGCCACCAAAAACTTGCATTAATCAAGAAAACCGGCAAGACTTGTATAAGTGGAGCCACAAAAAAAAAAAAAAATACCCCCATCCCTCAATAAAGTTGGTATGACCCGGCAAGGGGTATAACCAACACTTTCGATTCTCGAAAGCTATTTTAAAAAAAAACAAAAATTAAAAAAAAAAGTTTTGCAAGTAAAATTTCCGAAAATTGATTTTCTTTGTTATCTAGTTTTGAAATGGGGACACTTTAGCCTCACAAAAAATGTTTGTTGAATAAAACACAAATCATCTACATATTCTCAACCTCTTTCTCCACAAAATTTTAGTTATCAAGCACAATTTTGGACGTCCCTTAGCTCTGACACTTGTAGGAGTCGGGATTTGGGTCCACAAGACTAAACGCACACTTGAGGACTTTCTCACCTCCCTCCATGCTTCTTTGTCAACGTTTTAGGGGGGGGGGGTTAACCCTTGTGAACAATACTTTAGTAGATCTGGTTGATTGTCTAGTGTATATAGTTACCTTTTTAGTTGAGTTTTAGAATCATTTCTTTTGCGTTAGGGGAAGCCGAAAAACCTCCTAAGCTCCCATTTGAGGTAGGACGGTAGACACTTTTGAGGGAAGTGACTTGTTTTGATCGGAATCAATCTACTTTGTGTATGTGTGCTTGAATGATATGATTGTTTTCCAAGTTTTCTCGCAAGACCCTCCTTGCCTCCCAAGGGGTGCCCATCCTCAAGGATACCCCGGAGTGGGAGTTGAAGGGGCGCGGAGCACGCTAAAGCTCGATCGACTATTATAGTAATAACATGCTTTTTAGGCTAGTTGTGTAGATATGTGTTTATTTGTTTAAAGGTAGTGTGTGTATAGTTGTGGCTTGATTTTGGGTTCGTTTCCCCCATTTTTGCACTTGATTTGATTTGACTTACTCGAGGACAATTAAGGGTTTAGTGTGGGGGAGTTTAATGTATGACTATTTTGTTCTCTTTTTCGTGTAAATTATACATCCCGTCTCCTAAATCTTGATGTTCCTATAGTTAATTTTCCACCATATTCATGAGTATGCTCACCTTGGCTAATTTCGGTATTGTCTTGTAAATTCTTGTGTATTTTCTACTTTGGCACGAGAATCGAGTTCTGCGGTTTGTATTTGGCTTTTGTAGGTACCCCTACGGAGCAAGTTGGAGCGGAACCCGAGTCATCGGAGGGTCAAGGAGCGGGACCCAAAGCACAAAGACAAGGGGAAGAGAGCAAAAAGGGGCGAAGAGAGCTATACACTCGGTGTTCCACTTGCCGAGTGAGCCACCGAGCGTATAGCACGCAGGAGGCAGCTCGCCGAGCGCATGACCACTCGGCCGAGCGGAAGAGTCCACTCGCCGAGTGGATGCCCAGTTTTGCTTTTAAACACGTTTTCTCGTTTGTATTTTTGTACAACTATATAAGGTCACCTACCCTAATTGTGTAGCCACTTTTGATTTTTCTGATTTTTCTCTCTCTCCTAGTTTGAGCTTTGTTTTCTCCACCCTTATTTTCTTTCATTTTTCGTTGGGAATTTGTTCAATATCTCCACAACAATTTTCAAGTTTCATTATTAATATAACTCAAGTCTTGTTTCATTCACTTCCTCTCTTTATCATTTTATTTGGGTAACAAGTATTTATCCCTTTTACTTATTGTCATTTATTTTGTTTTAATTATTGTTAACTCATGTTTATTATTAAATTAATTAGATTTGTCTTACAAGTTTGAATCTTTATATAATTCTCATGTTTAGTATCATGTTTAAGATCCCAATAATTGTGATTAGTGTTAATTTAATGATGTGTGAGTAGTTTTATTGTTAGGGGGTGTGGGAAATGTGACAAAGGTGATACCTTTATGTGGGGAATTAGCTTATTGTTATGTAAATCATATGATTTGTGCCCAATTGCTACCCTAATGATTTTGATTGCATGATTGCTTAAGATGCACACTTGGGTAGTTATATCTTCCACTAATTAGGCCAACATAAGAGATTTGAGGCCCAATTAAGCATAAGAAGGTAGGATTAATTTTTTAATTGCATGAGAGTTGTTTAATCGATTAATTAGGAATTAGATTAAATACTTGAGAGGGTTTTAATCAATTGTCGTCCCTTATTTGGCATGGATCAATCTCATTGTTAATCCCCCTAATTAAAGATTTCATATTTATTGCATGAACCCCACTTATACCCCTAACTCGCTAATTAAAAGGTATTAATTTCAAAGTTTTCGACTTTAATTGCTTAATAGTCAACTAGTGGTACTAATTAGATAAATTTTCTCACCCTAATAGGACTAGACTAAAATCCCAACCAAATTCGATAGACAATCATCCCCGTTCTCGTGGATTCGACCCTAAAACTATATTAGGACGATTAGGCTCGCTTAGACTAGTTTTAGGCGTGTCACCAATTAGGCCCGAAATAAAAGCCCGACCCGGCCCGACTCGCACCACGGGCCTACCATTTTACCCAAAGCCTGGCCCGAACCCGGCCCATTATCACCTCTACCCAAAACCGGTGTCTTATGCATTGAAAAAAAAAATTCACTAAAAATACCCTAAATTGTTTTCAGTGCGGATTATTTGTTCCATTTTTCTGTCCAACTCCTTGTACCCCATCAATCATTTGTTAGCATGTCTTATATCTTTCCAAAAACTATTATCTTTAAAATTTAAAACAATGAAATGGTAGCATGTGATTGGTGGCGTACATGGAGTGGGATAGATAAATGGGACAGGTTATCCGCACTGCATTGTTTTATCTGCCTCCTACTCCTTCTCTCTCATGCGTAGCGATATCTCCTTATCTCCCTCATTCACTCCTTATTCGTCATTCTTTTCTCCCTTTTATCTCTCTCCTTATCTTCATCAATCCCCCTCTTCTTTACTGCCTTTATTTTCTCTTCCTCTCACTCATGAATTGCTGTGACGTTTTACCAATAGATGCTTGTCATTTACTCCTTGGCAGACCTTGGGAGTTTGACAGAGACATCAACAGGAAAGGGAAGGGAGAAAACTTACACTTTTAAGCTTGGCAAGAAAATTATTGTACTAACACCATTACCCCCAAGTCTAAGGTGTTCCAGCACACCTAACATGAGTGATGCAGTCAGGGAGAATCTTTTTCTGAGTGAAGCTGAGATGACCAGGTGTATTGAAGAAGAAGAACATGTATTGCTGTTATATGCCAAGGAAGCTGAAGTACCAACCCAAACAATACCACATTCAGCCCAAAAACTGCTTTAGGAGTTCACTAGTGTGTTTCCTGAGGAGTTGCCTGCAGGACTACCACCTATAAGGGGTGTGAAGCATCACATTGATCTAATTCCAGGTGCAATGTTGCCTAATAGACCAGCTTATAGGAGTGACCCCTCTGCTACTAAGGAGCTGCAAAATCAGATTGCAGAATTGATGAGTAAAGGATTTGTTAGAGAATCTTTAAGCCCTTGTGCCGTACCTGCTTTGTTGGTGCCTAAAAAGGATGGGTCTTGGACAATGTGTATAGACAGCAGAGCTATTGACAATATCACCATCAAGTATAGGTTTCCCATTCCTATATTGGATGATATGTTGGATGAACTGAGTGGAGCTGTGGTATTTTCCAAGATAGATTTAAGGCAGGGGTACCATCAAGTAAGAATAAGGGAAGGAGATGAGTGGAAAACAGCTTTCAAAACCAAACATGGGTTGTATGAATGTCTTGTTATGCCTTTTGGGTTATCTTATGCTCCTAGCACCTTCATGAGACTAATGACTAAAGTTTTGAGGCCATATTTGGGCAAGTTTGCGGTGGTTTACTTTGATGACATTCTCATTTACAGTCTGTCAAAGGAGCATCTTGATCATCTCAGACATGTATTTGATACACTCAAGCAGTATAAGCTGTTTGGAAAGCTTGAGAAATGTTCTTTCATGGTAGAAGAGGTAGGTTTTCTTGGATATGTCATCTCTGGGAGAGGGATATCAGTTGATCAGGAGAATATTAAATCTGTTGAGTCTTGGCATGTACCTAAAACTGTAACTGAGGTGAGGAGTTTTCACGGGTTAGCTTCATTCTACAGGAGATTCATCAGACATTTCAGCTCTATCATGGCTCCAATCACCGAATGTTTGAAGAAAGGGGAGTTTAAGTGGACTGAGAATGCTCAAAGGGCTTTCCAACAAATTAAGAAATGCCTGTGTGAGGCTCTAGTATTAGCTTCACCTGATTTTGACAAATTGTTTGAAATGGAGTGTGACGCAAGTGGGGTTGGAGTGGGTGTTGTGCTGGTATAGGAGCAGAAACCTGTAGCTTACTTCACTGAGAAGTTGAATGGTGCAAAAGTAGGCTACTCAACTTATGACAAGGAGTTTTATGCTATCATAAGAGCACTCACACAGTGGAGTCACTATCTGAAGCCAAAACCATTTGTACTCCACTCAGATCATGAAGCTTTAAAGTATATCAATGGTCGACACAAACTCAATTCCAGGCATGCCAAGTGGGTAGAGTTTCTTCAATCTTTCTCTTTTTCCAGCAAATTCAAGGAGGGGAAGAACAATGTGGTTGTTGATGCTCTTAGTAGGAGATATAGAGTCTTGTCAGTTATGGAAGGCAAGGTTCTAGGGTTTGAATTCATGAAAACTCTATATCAGGAGGATCCTGACTTTGCTGAGGACTGGATTGATTTGCAAAAGGAGGGAGAAGAGGAGAAGAATAGGAGAAGTGGGTATACTCTACAGAATGGGAATGTGTTTTGTGGAAACAAACTCTGCATCCCTAGGGGTTCATACAGGGATTTACTCATCCATGAGGTGCACTCTAATGGATTAGCAGGGCATTTTGGAGTTCAAAAGACTCGATGATGCTACAGGAGCAGTTTTACTGGCCTAGAATGTTAGGTGGTGTTCAAGTAATCTTGAGAAGGTGTGGAATCTGTCAGAGGGCTAAAAGTACATTCCAGGGTAGCTCCTACACTGCTCTACCTGTACCTGATAAACCATGGGAGGATTTGAGCATGGATTTTATTACAGCTCTACCCAGGACACAGAGGGGTAACGATTCAATTATGGTAGTAGTTGACAGGTTCAGCAAGATGGCACATTTTATAACCTGTAAACAAACTGAAGATGCAAGTAGTGTGGCTGAGCTCTTTTTCAGGGAGATTTTGAGGTTACATGGTGTGCCAAAGTCCATAGTGTCTGACAGGGATGTTAAGTTTATGAGTTATTTCTGGAAGGCACTGTGGAGGCTTCTCAATACCAAGCTAATGTTCCGTACTGCCCATCATCCCCAGACAGATGGACAGACTGAGGTCACAAATCGAACTCTGGGAGCTATATTGAGGAGCATTGTCAAGAAAACCATGATTGATTGGGATTTGAAGTTGGCTCAAGCTGAATTTGCCTTTAATAGAGCTCCCCCAAGTACTATGGGAAAGAGTCCTTTTGAGATCGTTTATGGGCTCAATCCTATCATGCCTGTTGATCTAGCTGTTATACCAAGAGACAACATCAGCTTTGATGCCAAGAAGAGAGCAGAGCAAATTGTGCAACTGCATGAACAAGTTCGAAAGCAAATTGAGAAGGAAAATGAAGCTGCCAGGAAGAAAGCTAAGCAACCTAGGAACAAGCATGAGTTCAAAACGGGTGATTTGGTGTGGTTACACCTGAGGAGGGAGAGATTTCCAGCCAGAAGGAAAAGCAAACTGATGCCAAGAGCTGAAGGGCCATTTGAAATAGCTAAGAAAATTGGTGATAATGCATATCAATTGGAGTTACTAGGAGATTATGGAGTGCATGGCACATTCAATGTAGGAGATCTAAGTCCCTTCTATGGAGAAGAAGAAGAAAATTCTGATACAAGCTTGAGGACAAGCTCCATTCAACCAGGGGAGGATGATACAAGAGTAAAGACTAGGGGCATGTCCAAATTACATGAGGTAGCTGTTTCAAATGCTAATCAAAATTTCCTGTCAAGTTCAAGCAAAGAAGCTCAATCAGCAGCCGAAGATGGGTCCGGGTATGGGTCAGGATTGTCCTTCATCACATACGAGGGCCTGCGAAACTGAGCCTAGTGTATCCTGAAAGTTATTTAGCCTTTAATTAGACTCTTCTAATTAGTACTTAATTACTCCTAATTAAGTTTAGCTAAGGATCTTTAGTTGCGTGTAAGATAAAAGCATAAATAAGGTAATAAAACATGTTTTTATACCTTAATCAAGAGGAATTTTGACCTTCCTTCAAATGAAGGATCTTGAGCTGCTAATTTATGGGGATCCTCCTCCTTAATCTTGAGTTTCCAAGTTAGGAAACCTCCTCTCTTGATCCACCAAAGAAGCTCTCCAAAAATCTCACTAAAAGACTAGTTTTTATGAGATTTTTAACCCTAAAACCAAAGTAAAATTAGCTAACACTTTAGCTAATGTTATTCTAGGTTTAGTAAAGTGTTTTGATCAAGTTTTTATTGACATGCAATGAAGAAGACTTGATTTTAATGGAAGAGGAAGTTGGCTGATTTTTTAGAGAGAAAAATGGAAAATTTCTCTTTCTCTCTCTCTAAAATCAATATGTGAATGAAAAAAAATGATGTGTTGTGTGTGTTTTGACCATAAAACACATTATATATAGTGTGGTGGCAAAATGACTATTAAGTACCCCCTTTAACATCTTATGTTACAATTTGGGTATAAGTTGTACACTTATTTTTTTAAGTGTTTGTTAATTATTATATCATTATATAATAATTATTAATTACATCATTTCAGCTAAATTACAACTATTTGTAATTTAATAAGCTAATTGTCTATATGACAATTCACACAAAAATCGTAATTTATACGACCAGAGTTCAGAACTCGCAAAACACTATCCGATATAATCAGTTAACTCTTTAACTGAAATATTAGGGTTTATATTATATTGTATAAAATACAAATATAATATCCTTTGGAGAAACTATCTTTACCGGTGTGACCGAGAGGGATCAGTTGATTACCGCCGTCAAACGTCAAACTCTAGCCAGCCAACCGTTATCGATTTACGTTAATCAACTGACTTAGTATATATAATATATCCCAGGCTTATTCCTAATTAGATTTAATTAGTCAACGCATTATTGTCGGAGGACACCTACTCCAACATATCCTAGGAATAATAAGGCACAAGTGTCAGGAATTAGGTGAGAAATCAGTCAGCAAAATGATGACCATCTCTTTATGCAAATTCTTGCCAGAAATAGCAAGCTTATCACATGAGCAGCTGAAAGAGACGTGGAAGTAGTCCTGCAAACTGGTGGCATCTTCGTTTGCAAGTAACATCTCATATAGTACTGCAAGGAGAGTTTTTTTGGCCACATGCAAATTGAGAAGGCAAATGAAGCTGCCAGAAAGAAAGCTAAGCAACCTAGGAACAAGCATGAGTTCAAAACGGGTGATTTGGTGTGGTTACACCTGAGGAGGGAGAGATTTCCAGCCAAAAGGAAAAGCAAACTGATGCCAAGAGCTGAAGGGCCATTTGAAATAGCTAAGAAAATTGGTGATAATGCATATCAATTGGAGTTACTAGGAGATTATGGAGTGCATGGCACATTCAATGTAGGAGATCTAAGTCCCTTCTATGGAGAAGAAGAAGAAAATTCTGATACAAGCTTGAGGACAAGCTCCATTCAACCAGGGGAGGATGATACAAGAGTAAAGACTAGGGGCATGTCCAAATTACATGAGGTAGCTGTTTCAAATGCTAATCAGAATTTCATGTCAAGTTCAAGCCAAGAAGCTTAGTCAGCAACCGGAGATGGGTCAGGGTATGGGTCAGGATTGTCCTTCATCACATACGAGGGCCTGCGAAGCTGAGGCTAGTGTATCATAGGAATAATAAGGCACAAGTGTCAGGAATTAGGTGAGAAATCAGTCAGCAAAATCATGACCATCTCTTTATGCAAATTCTTGTCAGAAATAGCAAGCTTATCACATGAGCAGCTGAAAGAGACGTGGAAGTGGTCCTGCAAACTGGTGGCATCTTCGTTTGCAAGTAACATCTCATATAGTACTGCAAGGAGCGTCTTTTTGGCCACATGCACAAGAATACACCCACCTACTTTCTGAACTAGCCAATAGAATTTCGTTTCTGTTATAAGTATGTTGTTTTTTCTGCATTTCTGGATTTTTCCTTGTACGAAAATTCATCTGCCTTCAGATGTACATTGGAGGGTCGAGATACATTTCCAGCCTCTATGTATAGGGTGCGAAGTTGTACAGAGAGGGCAGTTGTTATTGAATCAAAATCTGAGTTTATCTCATTCATCCTTCGTGGTGTTTTCAGGCGAACTTTGTGGCGCTTTTCCGTCCTTCGTGGCTGGGTTGTGGGTGTGATTTGCACCACATTTTATCAGTTAATCCTACGAAATTCTTAACTTCATTTTCTTCTTTAATCCAAGACAAGTCCATTTTTTTATCTTGTTTAAAATCCTTATATAAACCCATATGTTTACGTATCAACCTTTCTTCTTTCTCTCTTCAGATGAACCGTCCTAGACCTTCTGAGCAAAATCATGTTTTATTCTTCATCATTTTCGGCGAAATCATGATCAATTCTCAGTCATAACTCATGATAAATTTTCTTCATCATTCCCTCAATTCGATTGTATACGTTTGGGCGTTATTTAGGCGAAACTGTCATGGATCTAGGAGAAAGGTATGTGATATTTTGATCTTTTTTTGTTTTGTTTTAGGTTTAGTTTCCCTAGTTTATTTTATTGTAATATTTTGTTTGATTGTTAAAACAGTTGTTTTGATTAAGTTTCAGATATGGATATACTTTGTTCAATTTTGAATGTTGTGGTATATTATTGTATGTCGAATTTTGATTCTGTGACATATTTTGTGCAGTTCAATGTTTTGTATATGTTGAAATTCAGTAATATGTTAAAATTCATCAATCTCCGATTGTCCATCTTCAACAACGCATCTCCTTCCTCGCACTTCTCTCGTCTTATTCCTTTCTGTACCTATCCGTTCAAAATTTGATGCCTTTTTTTTGTGCTTTTTTTTTTTTGAAATTTTGTTTGACATAAGACACCGATTTCACGTTAAACCGGTGTTGTATGTGTTGTCGAGATTGTGTATCTAATAGGACATAAGACACCATTTTTGTCCCCAACCGGTGTCTTATGTCTATCTTTTAACACCGAGCTTTCAACCAGCAACCTAAGACACCGGTAGTCCAGTCACCAGGTATAACCGGCGTCTAGCTCATTTAGGTACCGGTGTTAAATGCGATTTATGGCGTAGTGTTCCCATGGAATAGTATTATGTGAGAGGATATCAAATTCCATGAGAAATTTAATTTGGGACGGAGTAGTAATATATATGGGTAACCTATCGACAAAGGGCATCTTGTACTTATTATGCATGGCGACCATGTGCAAACTCAACACGAAACACGTCTTATTAGGATTTCTAAACATAGTCAGATTGAATCTAAACAATACATATATACCACATTTTTTTGATCAATTATTATCATTTTTTTGAACTCTTTGATCAATTATTATCTCATTGCAAATATGGTCTAAGGTCTTCATCATGTCAACACATCGAGATGAAACTGATTTAATATCATTGCATGCACGTCACCCCAATTCCCTGGCATAAACAACTTATGGGTCAGGTTCACGCAAAACCTTAGACACCAAGGCCACCTCATTTTCTCTCTCCTTAATCTCCACCCTCAACCACAAATCACCACCTCCCAACCGCACCTATCGTCGCCGACCAGCACCAGCCTCCACCATCTTCGTCGTCGAAACCACCACTGGCGGCGCAAGGTTTCGTCAACCTCATGACGGTGGTCCCTTTCCAACGCCGCTTCTTCCCCACACGTCTCCACGACCCTTTTTTTCCCTTCGACGCTCTCCCTCTTCCCACCATTGTTCCCCATGTTTTCCATGGTAGTCGCCACCCAGAAATTGTGCCCCGCCCCTCAACCATCGCCATCGACCCCACAAACGTTGTCGCCTCCTCACCATCGTTGTCGGCTGATGAAATGAAATAAATTGGCTTGTTTTTTTTTTTTTAACTTTTTGATAAAAATGTAGTTAAATCTTGGTGCACACTGACTTTATTTTGGTGAACATTAAAAATCGATTCGATAAAGATTAAGCATCGATTTGATGAACATGTAATTAAAATTGATGAACACTAATTATTGATGAACACACACCACCTCTCGAACACAACCAATTTTGGATTTAGGTTTAATTAATATATGTTCATCAATTTTTTGCTATATGTTCATCAATTGATAGCTATATGTTCATCAAATTAAGCTAAATGTTCATCAAATTCGTTACTTGATGAATTTGTAAAAAACGCCGATTTCAATGTTCATGAAGTGATGAACTTTAAACCGATCGAAAGGAGTCGTGAAGGGGAAAAACGTGAAATCTGTGCCCAGTCGGGCTTGCCGAATGGACGCTGGTCGTTTGGTGGTGGTTTTAGGGGAAATGGTGATGGTCGTCAGTGTGGGCGGCGACGACAATGGTGGTTTGTTGTGGGGTGGCGTGGGAATGAGGGAGATGAGAAGAGAGGTTGACTGGTTCAGGTTTTTGTTCGTATTCTTATTTTTTCTTGACCATTAGATTTAGATAGATTGAGGGTTAAGATTAGTTCCTAAACTTCCTATATAAATGAAGTTCCGCCCTTATAGGCTTTTTTATATAAAATATTCTCAAGATAGGGATAATTGTAAACTATAATTTTTTTTTTAATGAAAATAAGGTCGATACATTATTCAAAACCTAACCCAAGCCAATTTAAAAAAAAAATAGTCCAAAGCCTTTTCGACACTTTCTAGCTTCGCACTTGTTAAACTTTGACAACTGGAACTTCAACTAGCTTGATAGCCACCTACGATTGACTTTGTTGGTCGTCTTTTGATGAAGGCTGATTGACTAGCGCATTGGCTTGAACGACGACTTTATCCCTTTTTACCCCTTTGCCAGTTGAACAGATGGTAGAAGGCAGTAACTCAGATGGGAAAAGGTCTTTATCGAAAAACTTAGGAGTCAGCGAAGTATGAGTCTGCTTCGTCGAATGACTTCGTTTCTCCATTGATTTTTTTGCTCACCTCCACCATAGTGCTTCAGACATTGATGAAGGGTTGACGGTACAACTCCAATTTGGTGCTGCCAAGGTCGACCAAGTAACAACTTGTAGGAGGCCTTCACATCTATGACGTGAAAAATAGCACAACAATCACTAGTATTTCTCGTCTACGAACTCAGGTTCTACAATTACACAAACGACATTCTCAATTAACACTCAATCTTTTTCAACCAACTAACCAACTATATACATCTATGTTAGTATGATCCTATATGCAATGTATGAACATGACAATACCAAATCCAAACCAACGATTACCAATTATCCAATAATCATAATTCTATAACAATAATTATTCAATAAAACTCAAATAACACCTAATTTATTATAAAAAATCCCAAAGGCCTAAAATTAGTTTTAAAACAGAATATAACTCATAAAAATAAACCCCTAATTATTCTAATTTAATTAGAAATTAATCTAACAATTTAAATTATGTTTTAATTAGCAAAAATAATGTTTTAATGCATAAAATCCCATAAATTCGATATTAACAAAATAAGTTACGAAAATCATAAGAATAATTTATAGACAACCTATTTCGAAAGCCCCTTAATTATTTTTATAACTTAGGCCAATTAAATCAATTTACCAACACTAATCTCATTATCGAACCAAATCAATTTCTACACACATGAACAAAATATAAGAAAAATCCCCAATCAAATTAAGAACCCCTAATTAATATATTCTAAGAGAACCCAATTCATAGCTTTCGAAATTAGTTGAAACAACATCGAATAATTAAGCTAATTAACCTCAATTTCATAATTAGTGATAGTTAATCCAAAGCAAGCGTAAATATCAAATCTTTGTGTATAAAACTAACTCAAATCAATTACCCACTAACTATAACATCTATTAGAATCAATTAAACACAAATTAAAGCATAAAAATTAGTCCAATAGTAGTCATGTTTTCTAAAGAATACGAAAACAGGGGAAAAGGGGCGAAAAATGGTGTTACCCACGGCGAGGAGAGGACGCAAGGACGACTGTGAGGAAGAGGCGGTCAGAAGGAGAGCTGGGGCGGCCAGGAGAGCGACAGTGAGGGATGAATTGGCGTGAAGAAGATGAGCGAAAGAGAGAGGCAGGGGTGGAGGTCGTGCTCTGTTTTATACAGAGGAAAGAGGGGTTTGCGTGGGAGTCGGTTTGGGATTTCTTTGTTTTTTTTTTTTTCTTTTTCTTGATTTCCTTATTGTGTTTGGGTTGGGGTATGTTTGGTGTTTGGGCCAATGTAGAGTTGGGTTGTTGTAGTATTTGGAAAATAGCCCAAATCAGAAAATAGAACACCTAAATTAAAATCCGACTCTAGATTTCATTTTCGAACCAATTTTTGAAAACGACTCCCCAATTTACCTCTAATATCATTTTCCACCTGAATAATTTAATTACTAATTCTACAATATTAATATAAAATTTTTTGAAATTTTGGGATATTACATCTCCTCTCTGCATTTTTCCACTCTTTTTGAGATATTAGAATAGTTGTTTTTGTGAAGGTTTTTGAGGGCATATCTAATTTTCTTCTACTTTTCCACAATTATGTACATCTTAGTCCCTTTAATTCTCTGATTCCATTGAGCCTCAATAATTCTCTTGTAGCTGGGGTCTTGACACCAGGCATTAAGAAATTTAAAGCTCTTTGGCCGCAGAGTTATTCCCATATTAATGTCAATGAGCACAGGGGAATGGTCAGAGAGATCTGGTTGCAAGAATTGAGCAATAGTGTTCACATTACTAGCTAGCCAGGCAGCATTTACCAATGCTCGATCCAATTTTGCCCACACTGAGCCCATACCCTTTCGGAGATTCCAAGTAAAGCTGCAACCAGTGCCAGGAAGATCAACAAGTCTACAAGCATTAACACATTGCTGAAAATCTTCTATCTCTTTTTTTATTCAGAGCTCCTTTGATTAGCTTTTCCGAACTATCCAAGACCACATTAAAATCACCTAATAGTACCCATGGCTCAGTACTGCAGTTATATTAGTCATAAACTGCCACAACTCTTTTCTCTCATCACCTGTGTTCAGTGCATACACAAAAGTAGCACTAAAAGAGAAATGAGATTTCAAACACCTTATTTTGCAGTGAATGTGTTAAGCACCTTCATCCATAACTTGTACAGAAACTGTAGACACATTCCAAATCAACCAAATTCTCCCATTGTAATGCTTAGAGCAGGTCAAACTCAGAATGCTGCAAAGCGAGGATCCTACTTTCTACCAGTGCTTTATTCAAAGATTTATTAGCCCTTCTGCTAACCGCTGGTGTGAATCCATCATCATCCTTAGCTTTCCCTGAGCTTGCAGAATTTCTAACTACTACAGGAGGTGTAATTTGCTTCTCCTCTTGCACTTTAGCCTCCTCATCTTGCTTACTACCATTTTTGTCAGCATCTTCCCTGACCTTCTTCACATATACTGGCTTTACTGTCTCCTTTTCCTCAGCTTTCTTTTTGACATAACCTGGTTTAGGCACAACTTTTTCAGGTTCATGGGCATGTTTCCTCAGGCGCTTGCACCTCTGTGTCATGTGTCCCAATTTAATCCAACATTTGCAAAAATAAGGAACCCATTCGTATTTGACAGGTTGGGCAATATCACCAAAAGGAGTTTTTATGCCAATTGTGTCAGGGAGCTCTTCTGAAACATCCACCTCAATCAGCACTTTAGCAAAAGCTAACTTCTCCTTCAGTGTGGTCCTAAGATCAGCAAAGAGAGGCTCTCCAATCTTGCTAGCTATTTTGCTGAGTGCTTTTTGGGACCAATAATGTGGTTTAAGCTCAGGAAATAGAACCCACACAATCACTCTAACAATCGATTCCATTTCTTTGCTGAAATTGGGTGACCATGCCTTGAGAATTATGGCACTATCACCATAATGCCAGGGCCCTCCTCTCAAAACTGCTTCCACAGCCTTATTTTCAAACTTCAAAAAAACCAACCCTTTTTGAAGTACTGAATCAATGGGGAAGTAACAAAATTCCAGTGTTAAATGGCATATTCTTTCAGATTTTTTTCAGTGGGTTTTGCACCAATAGTATGACAAACCAGCGTGTTTTTCCAGTACTGCAATTGATCAGCAATATCCTCTAACTCTATAGTAACATCCCAGTCATCATTAGGAATAAACTCAAGATGCATTCTCTATTTCTGCTCACAAACCTTACTGTAACTCCCAGATTTCCCCAATTTTGGATTAACATCATCATTTTCAGGAATTACAGTTTCAGGGCTAGTAATAGGAGCAGATGGAGTATCCAATACCTTATTTGAGCTTACCTTTGCTTTCACAGTAGCAGAGGCATTGAAGAAATCAGCAAACGTAACCGTACCAGGTTTTTGTACCGGATTATCAGTCGGAACAACCATTGTTACATCTTGAGGTCCGTCCGTACCATTTTTCGGCCCAATACCCAGATTACCCTCTAGTTCAAAATTACCATCATTAGCATCAGGTTGACGAGAGGATTCCAAATCTGTATTTTTATTACGAGTTCGCCTAGTATTCGCCATAGAATTCAGCTAAAAAATTAGAGTTTTTGGTAGCTTGGAGATGAAGCCATCTTCTCCTGAATTCTTTTCCATTATTTTTGTTGTTAGACAATTAGTTAATTAAATTATAGAATTAAAATCATGGATTTTTATGTTTCTATGGTTTTTATTTTTTCCGGGTTTTTTTCTTTCCTTTGAATAAACTTGTGAGGGAATTATTTGTTTATTAATTTTTCTAATTTTTGTTATACGATTTAAATTGGTTTCTGGGGTTTTTTTTATTGGGTTTTGTTGATTGTTTGAAAGGTTTGAAGGGCAAGCGAATGACAGTCATCAACAAGCTCCGGAAAGTAGTAAGCTTTTCTTCTATTTCACTCGATTTTTGTAGAATTCTGTGATTCGATTGTATGCAATTCTTGTTTTTCTGGTTTGAGATTCAATATGGTTGAGACTTGTATAGGCATGTATAGATGTTTATTGTTTGGTGACTTGATAATGGGTTTTGATTTGTTCAAATCCCCATTTCTAAGATTCTTATTACTATTATAAAACTGTAAGAAATCCCTATTGAACACGAGTAAATCTTTGATTGTTGTTTTGCAGGATTGGTTGTGGTGAAAAGATATATTGTTCATCTACTTTCTACAGTTGAAAGTTGAAACACTGTCTTACATAGTTATAAAGGAAATATGTTTTCATTTGGAATTGATTTGTTAAGTGATAAAGACTCGATAGTTTATAGGTTTGTCAACCTTGTTCGATTTTGTTCTACATATTGATTCTTACACTGGTGCTTTGAGAATTTTATGATTGGGTAAATTCGGAGTTGATGTTATTATTGTTAGATGATGTCAAAGGGAAGTAATTGGTGATGAAATGAATAGAATACTTGTATAGTTGTATGCATAGGAGAAGAGCTCAGAAACTTTTTAAATTTTGTCAAAGTTATATGGAAATTGTTTATTTATGTTGGTAGTAAGTTTTTAGCAGAATCGTCACGTAGACATCATCTACAACGAAGAGCCTTAGAGAAGCTAAGGCTATTGGTAGTGGTAGGAATCATTTTTATATGTTTTTGATGTCACAAGTGATCATCTTTTGGGGTCTTGTCTTTCTTTTGAACCTGTGGATCAGTGATGGTGATGTTGATAGACGTAGAGGTAAGCTGATATTTGTTGTATATATTTATATAATTTAAACTTGTTATATAGTTTTTATGAGCTATCCTCTTCCATTTAAGTAATAGACGTAGAGGCTCTTACTCCTGTTTATAAGAGACAACTGGTGAAAAAATGAGGATTGACTTGTACACAACATCCCTTGGTTCGACTTCTATTAGGAGAAGTTGGATTATCATCTACCACGTACTCTTATATTTGTGGCTCATTTTCTTAGCTGGGTTTGATGATTGAACCAAATGTGCATAGAGTGCGTGGTTAATGATAAATTATTATGGCTAATTTCAATTTGTGTATCTTATAATGGCCATGGTTTTTTAGTGACCATCTTTTACTATGTAGTTCGATTGTTATTATCATCATTGGTTAATTGATTGGAAGCTTGAGTAGTTAAGTTTGTGGAACTAGAGTTGTATAAGTTTTGAGCTTGGTATGTTGATAGATGAGTTTGTATAAATCATTTCCTTTGCGTAAGTGCAACAAGAGCAACACCTAATTCAGATTCGTGTGCTTCTGGACCAAACACTAGAAGTCCATCAATTGTACCTATCTGATGAGGTTTATTTAATTTATTTAATTGTAATGGTAGGTTTTTTATTTTTCTTCAATTTCAACTAAACTATCTGATTTTGTAACACGTTGAAGTTATCGTTTTCCAATGCGTAGCTTGCTGATTGGTTTGTGAATTTGTTCAGAGCAAAGGAGGGCGTGAGCAATGAATTTACTGTGTACAGTTGCTGCTGTGGTCAATTTTTGTACACATTTGTGTACATCGCTAAACTTTTATTTGTTTTCAGCATTTCACAGGCACACTCTCATCCCTCTTGTCTCTCCCCTGTATTCAAGGGCATATCATATATGTTGTAGCTGGTAGCTTAATTACTTGATTATACTCTTAGTTGATCACCTATGTATCCTTTGTCAGGATAAGTATATGGTAGACTGGTCGGGCCTTCTTGTCTAATGATTTTTTGTTGCATATCTCTTTGATTATGAGGTTCTTATTCTTGTCGAAAAGATAATAAATAAAAGAAACAGATCTCAGCTAGTTTGGAGAATGTAATGTTCAGTATGCAATTTGACATACTCTTTAAGTTTTCTTGTATCATATTTTGACAATAAGCTCCGATTGTGGAATTTGCCTTCGGCCTAATTTTTTTAATCTATAATCATGGTTTCTTGCATTGTAGTTTTAGATGGATTGGCTGACTAATAAGATGTGCAACAACAACTCTATCAATGCTACGAATTGACGTGCATCAGGTAATCTAATATCTTGTTTGCTTCATTTTCGTGTTCCCTTGATCATGTGATGGGCTATTGGTCTTTGCATAACAAGTTCAGCCACAGCCTGCAGGGATTAGCTTGTTTCCTCCCTTGGTATTTAGTTCGGAGTTTGCTGATTCTTATATATCGGGAAGGTCTTTCCTTAATACTCCATACATGTACAAGAATCGTGCTACCCTATTTCATTTTTTGGCTTCATATTTTTATACTTCATACTTTCATGGTTGTTAGTATATGTTGAGATTATGATTCTTCAAAGGCTATTAGCTCAAGATGGAAGAGCATGTGCATTTGCACAAAGATGTGGGTTCGAATCCCATATAGTCTATGGGAAAAAAAAACATTATGTAATATGGATGGGAAAAAAAAGAGGTTAATATGTAAAATTCGAGCTTGTTGTTTGAGATGGACCTTTGGAAGTTACGTCTCTAATTTGAGACGTATAATGATTTATTCCATCTCTAATTTGAGACGATATTTGAAATACGTCTCAAATAATTAGAGACGAATATTACATTTTCGTCTCAAATTATTAGAGACGGATTTCACAATCCGTCTCAAATTGAGACGGTCTCTAATAAATTTGAGACGATCTGTTTAGGGACGGATTATGTTCCGTCTCTAATTGCAGTTTGAGACGGATTTCCTTCACAAAATTCCGACTCTATTTAACTTATTTCTTGTAGTGTGTATACCCTATTAGGTACATCCTTATTCTTTTCTTATTTTGATTTTGTAGAGATTTTCATGGGACCACTGTTGATGATGACCTCTGTTAGTTAAAACGCGTTTTAAACGCCGTTTAAAACGTGTACCAGTTTTTAATTAAAAAAACGTGTTGGTTTCGTTTAATAATGGTTGTGGCGTTTTAAACGGTTAAAAATGGACCCTTGCCGAAAAAAACGTTTGAAACGAATTAAACGCGTTTTAAATTGTAAAAAAAACGTTATTTAAAAAAAAAAAATAGCAAAAATCGACAACACACCTCACTGCCTCACTTATAGACTTCCCTCCTTAAAACAAATCTTTGTCCCGAAGATTTGAGTCCCTCCTTATAAGAGTTTCCGCACAACGTTCTACATTAGGCAACTAACATCCACAACTTCCAACACAGGTGAAAAGTAACGCAAGAAAAGAAATGAGAAGTAATGGTTCAAAGATATTGCAGTAAGGGAAGGAGAAAGTGCACCATCAATGCACTTCCTCACAAGAGAGTCGTGTTTAGCTAGAAATGCACCATCAATGCATTTCAGGAAGAAATATCGCGCAATTATATTAAATTTAAGTATTGACACGAAGTGATGCCAAATAATATTACATGTGCAATGTTAATGCACAAACAAAATTACGTGTACAACTGCAATGCACCAAATAAGTACGTGTGCACCATAAGTGCACTAATTAGGTAAACATGCTTTATCATATAATCCCAAAAGGAACATAAGTCTTATAACTTAGGGCGCATGAGGAACGCACGGTGTTCTCATCCCCCTTAAATAAAAGGTTCGTCCTCGAACCAAGATGTGTAATTCAGACGTGGGATAACTTTCTGATCGTCAATGCCACTTTTCACTTGTATTTTCGCACCTTGGTAACGCATCTCAAGGTATTGGCGCAGTATTCCATATTTTCTCTCTCGCCCTCAAATCAACCATAGGCAATTTTAACTCGTAACCATTTACCATCCTTTAAACACCTTCATTACAACCAAAGAGTTTTAGTGTGATCTTTAGTACTCCAAACCTCTTCATTTACGTTTCACATGTCAACCCTTGTTGGAGCGTTCTCATTTCCTAAGGCACCGTATTCCTCAATATACCAATAGGTGTCGAGATCACTCTATGATTTGTATCTGAATCCTCAACTCACGATAATATGATAGAAAAAAAAAATTGGATAGCTGCACGGATGCATTTGACCTTGAAACTTGTCATCACATAATTATCAATGCATTCAACTAATCCCATAGAATGTCATATTTTGAATTTCCTCGATTGAACTCATACTAAAATTGTTGTTTTCCTCGGTTGATGACTACATATATTAACAAGAATATCTCCAGTAGAGCATTTTCCTCTCACTTATTAGGTCACTTGAATACGGCTGTACTTATCTGATCTGTATTACTTCGTAACTAGAATAATTCTACGCACCTGTCAATCCGTGTGAACGAAGTCTTCTTTTCATTTGGTGTAGCTGGCTACAAATTTTCTAATCCTAGAAAAGTCCTTAGTGTAATGTAGAAGGCACTTTAGTCGCACTCAGAACACATCAAGATATAGTCATACTTGTTTGCCTTAGTCCCTCAGCGTAGCCGTTACTCTTTTTGATCCAAAGGACTCCATTCTTACAAACGTATACCACGAATCAATCTTGTCAAGCAACTAGCATTAACTTTACTTCATGAGTGGTTCCCTTAGTTATCTTCCAGGTCATTCTTAGTATTCCTTTGTTGTCTCCTTGCCAACCTTCCTCATACATCCTTTCAAACCATGTCAAACATGTTCTAGTTTCCCACTTCCCTCATATATTACGTGTTTGATCAACGAACATCATAGAGTACAGTTCTTCACTCAACAATTCTAACCAGCGTATTCAGAACCCCAAGAAATTTTTATTCGTTCGTACTCGTTTTACCCAATACATTCCAATAAACATTCTTTGGCCCATTGACAGAACCATAACATCATGCCATTAATATCCCAAGTTATTCCACTACAAGCGTCAGGGCACTCTAAGTAAATAAACAACGTTATTATCACGAGATACGCTTATATTCAACCAACTTACTCCCACGAGTAAACATTATCAACCCAGACCAATTTCCTTAAACTTACCATGACCAAAATCACAATTTAATAAAATAGATTCAATGTCTTGCACCTACCACCACACATCCACAACTCGAATTTAATAAGTAATTTGGACCCAAAATCTTTTACAACCAAGATGCACATCTCTTAGAAATTCACGAATACAAAGTGCACAACCATCTAAAGATTATTTCGAAGACCATAAGCTTTTATCATCATTACCACATTACTTTCATTTCGTACATCGTACTTCAAGTGTTGTCAACTTAACACCATACAACCAGCTAATTACTATACCACCCCATTCTCCAGCTCAACTTATCCATCCATCAAGTATAATTAACAAACACATACCATAAGCCCATCAATGTCAAAAGCTTAATCTATAAACTCCATCGCCGAAATATGGTGACTCATATATCATATAAAGTATCAACATTGTACTCTTAGTAGTTAGATTTGGTGAGGGTATCATTGTCCTCAAAATAATCCTCCTTAGTCAATAGATCACGAAAGGCAAGATCAATGTCAAATCCATAATTCACCTCAATATGATTGTAAAGTCAAATTCCAAAGCTATAAGGTACTTTAAGCTCAGTACGTTCTCCACGCTTTATTCTCGTAACCAAAAGGTGACTAGACGTCCATCCCAATGAACCGAGCAATACAAGTGCATATACCCTACTGACTTGTCTCTTAAATGTGTAACCCCTTACATTACTGAACTTATGCCCAATTGATTCATCTTAAAATCTCAAAGTTCGTTGGTTGTAAAAGAAACTAGTAAGTACAGTTTCAATGTCCAGTAGATTATTCATAATTGGTACAGTAGCCTTTAAGACTTAAAATTTCATTGTCGTAACACATTGGATTGTCCTCTTCCTCTTATTTTTACACCAGTGCTAGGAATCCCAAAACATTCCATTTTTCGTCTTTCCAACCTTTAAGTCATACCACGATCTCAGCATGTCGATATCCAACGAGCACGAGGACACCTGACACAACATTCTAGCTTAATAGTCGACGCTCAAATCATAACCATCGATCATATAATTGAGTCGTATCCATGAGTACGTGAATTCCGTTAACCACTTACGTTAATCGAGAAATTGTTGAATCTATCTCCTTTATTCTTCTTCACACCATAAGTCATAGTAAGCACGTTAGAGCAAGTGTGTCTGATCCTTTAGAGTTGCTTCTTCCTCCAATCAAACCGTCCATACCTTAGGATTTCATCCTCCGTATCTAGTAGCTAACTCGCGAAGATATATTCGAGCATTATTACTCTTTATACATCAAATAATGTCCAGCACTTTGATCACATGACCTCCAACAAAAATCCACATAATAAGGTTAGCAACAGTTCAGGGTACCTTGCACCCCTATTGAAAACGATTTAGGTCAAAAGGTAGTAAACGATAAATAATTGAAACAAACGCCAATAACCTATTCGCCTTGCTTAGTTCTGAATTTTCTGGATTATTGGCGTTAATCTCCAAACTTTCACTTTGGAGTCACCCGGGGAGCCACGAGGCTAGCCGCGGGCGCTGCCCTCGTGCCACGGTCGCGGGAGAGTGGCAGTGGAAAAAACACTCAAAAAAACCGTGTTTTCCGCGGGGCTACAGGTTTGTCACGGGCGCAGGATGTATGCAAAATATTTGTCGTGCGTTTGCGTTGTTGACCGCGGGCGCGGTTGCCACTACGCCAAATTAAGCTTTATACGACGCTTATTACACAGCGTTTTTGAACCGCTATCTATCCTTACCACCTTATACAGCGGTTTTAAGCCTTTACACAACGGTTTTAAACCGCTATCGTATTATTATTTTATACAGCGGTTTTCACTCCTTATACATCGTTTTTGGCAAAAAAAAAATCACAAACAAACAAAAATATCTCCCTTAAAGTCTCCGCCTCATCTTCAATAACAGATTTGTGTTTTCCTCCACTCTTTGTTGCTTCCTCTTTTCCGTCCAACCACGATTTGCTTGTCTACGTTGAAGTTATGATCTCTCTCTCTCCTCTTGTTTTGATGTACGTAGATCTGTTTTAAATTACGATATCGATTACAGTTTCATGTACTAGATGTGATTATATTTGTTATTAGATAGTTCTTGTTTGAATTTGTGATTTGATCTTTCTGTCTTTGTCATTTAATTTTTCTGATTTGGGGGTTTTCAATTAGTTAGGGTTTGTGAAATAGGTTTCTATTTTAAAATTTGTCAACAATTGATGTCAGATTTGTACGAACTTTAGTGGGTCATATTTGTTGTTTGGACGTTTATTGTTTGATTTGGTGTGTATTGTTCAGATTGAGTATGAGATTACTAAGTTTGTGTGCAATTTGAAGAATGAATAAGCTAATTGGATTACAAAAGTCGACATTGTTGAGCACATATATGTTTTAAGAGGTTATAAAATCAAGTTCTTGTTGTTGTGCTCTTTTTGATTGATTAATTTTATTTTAGTTGTGAAATTATTGAACTTTGAATTGGATTTTTTAGTGTTTAGGTCATGATTGAGTTTGTGATTAGGATGATTAGTAAAACTTCCATGTAAGGACGATCTTGTTGACTGCCATAATTAATTATAGAAAAAGTAAGTATTTCTAATATTTCTAATATGATCTGATGAGCCCAAAAGGATGTTCAATGTTATAGATTTTAGTACCACACACAACATCTCTGTTAGTTTAACATGATTGTGACATTATGCAACTATACCATCTCTCTTCTTACACTATTGAATTGCAGTAGTTAGTTCAATGTCTACGCTTTCTAAAGTCTAAAGAGGTATTGTTAGAAAAAAAAAACAAGGATCATCCTTCGACTCACAAAATGAGGATTTTAACTGAGGCAGGTAATTCTGAACATTATAAGCTTGTTTCTGTTGACATGAGTTATGTACTTAGTTTATCTGCTGGAACTCCTTGAAATCGAAAATTTGCTAAGCCTTCTATTCTGATTAGTGCATGATTTGTTTTGTTTCTTTCTACAAGTGTTTTAAGGTTGGCTTGGTTTTTTATGAGCAGTGATATCAATTGATGAAATTACAACATCATAGCTACACAAGGTTGGCTTGTTTTAGAGGTGTAAAGGAATGGTGTTGATCGAACAACAGGTTTATTGTGTATGCATATATATACAGGCCTGGTTTGTACCAAAAAATATATACAGGCCTGGTAGTAGAATCAGTACAAAAAAAAATAAAAACAAATATACACAGCGGTTTTTAAGTACTTTACACAGCGGTTTGGAACATTTTACACAGCGATTTTGCCCCGTTGTAGTAGCGTATACTTTATACAGCGGTTTTAAACCGCTATGGTATCCACCTATACTATACACAGCGCCCCCATTAGACAGCGGTTTTAAAGCGCTATCTATTGAAAAAATAACCGCTGTAGTATCTATCTTTTGTAGTAGTGTGCGCTAGTGACGCGGTTTGAAACACACAACTCATGTCCAGGGGTGCACGAATCGTGCCGAGATCAGTAGCTCCACGGCACAAAAGGACGAATAGAAATCGAATAGACTACGCCTGAAATTCATTAATAACACACAATTAGCATATAGTTTCATCAACGACTTCAAATATAACTTAGGGGTATTATCCCCTATTCAAAACTATGCAATAACGAGACTCCAACTAAAAGCCAAGCGTGAGTAAACAAAACTTACAATCCTCAAAAATAGGTTGCCAGTACCATATATTAAAATTATTGACGTGGATAATAAACCCCAAAAATTCATTTCCTCATAATAATGCCCGGAGAATATCGCTCAACAAGAAAGGCAATACCCAAAGTTCCAACAGTCGAGTTTATGACCAAGGTTATATAAGGCTTATTTTGCTCTTAACCCATCATCCATTGAAATAGTTGTTGATCGATTCAATACATCAATTTCTTTCACTCATTCCCAATTGCAATGAACAAAGTAGTGTACTCGCAATGATTCCTACCATATAACCCATATAATAAAAGAATGAATGACATACGGGATCCTATAAACTCGCGTACGCTGAACTCACTTATAGACTCACCATTACTAGTCCCTTCTTCAATTTTCACCTTTCCTTTAAGGTAGCCAAGGTTTCTCACCTATAAGGGGTGACATTGTTAGATGGAGTAGTGTAGGTTATTTCTAAAGGTTAAGCATAACATATGTATTATGGTTAGGAAAAAGAGGAAGTGAATGGGTGTTTCAAAAAGCTTTGGTTTAATAATATATCGCGCACACTTATCCGGTAGACATTAAATAAGCAAGTCCCTAATATCATCAAATACAGTCTTTAATATAACCTTAAGGATCATCACCATCTTACTTAACTCGTACTAATCTCAGCTTCTTTCAAATAAAGCTCTTTTTATTCCTCAACACCACAACATTACTTACCAAGTAATAAGACTCCAATATGAAGAAGTTAATCGTATGAACTTTTCCTCAAAAAATGTAATCCCGAAGTGTCATCTAAATTCAATCCATATCAAATATTATCTCCAAAGTGATGCTCTCAAAATGAGTCACCAACTACATATCTTAGTGTAGTACTCGTCCGTAGTATTTAGTACGTAGCTCAAGTCATAATCTCAAAAGTCAGCTCCAAAACTCCGTAGTGTAGTACAAGAGACACATAGCACGTATCACATAGCATGCGTATAAAAGCACCCAACAAATTCCCCAAGTTGTAAAAATCGTTTTATCAAATTGGTTTAAAACCGTTTTGCAAACTCAACTAACCAGAGCCTAAGGCTCTGTTACCAACTGTAACAACCCTAAATTTTCGCTATCTTTAAATACAAAAATAAAGGATTGTTATGCCGCCATTGACTGCCAAGTCAACAGCAAGGCTAATTTAAAACAAGAAGAACAAATGACAGCGGAAGACTTCTAGCTGAATCTACAAATCGGGAATTAAACCAAAAGATAAACTACAAATCGTCCCCAATGCAGATATGTGACGACTCATCAAAACGCCCAGCATCCAATGACGCTTCAACCATACAATGCATCTCAATCTGCAAACCTGTCAACTGCGCCACCAAAAGGATGACACCGGCCCCAGAATAGGGTAGGGACACAACCCAAAGCAAAGAACGTCAGCACAGGCTGAGTAAGACACTTAAGCTATACAAAAGAATTAAGCTACGCAAAGGAGGCAAAAGCCTGAAACGGGGCCTGGCACGAGTCGTGCTCAAGTCAATGAGCTCGAAAATACAATGTAACAACGGACACGGCTCGTGTACCCAAGACACGAGTCGTGTAGAGCGCGCACGTGGTTCCGCGGGGCTACAGGTTTGTCACGGGCGCAGGATGTATGCAAAATATTTGTCGTGCGTTTGCGTTGTTGACCGCGGGCGCGGTTGCCACTACGCCAAATTAAGCTTTATACGACGCTTATTACACAGCGTTTTTGAACCGCTATCTATCCTTACCACCTTATACAGCGGTTTTAAGCCTTTACACAACGGTTTTAAACCGCTATCGTATTATTATTTTATACAGCGGTTTTCACTCCTTATACATCGTTTTTGGCAAAAAAAAAATCACAAACAAACAAAAATATCTCCCTTAAAGTCTCCGCCTCATCTTCAATAACAGATTTGTGTTTTCCTCCACTCTTTGTTGCTTCCTCTTTTCCGTCCAACCACGATTTGCTTGTCTACGTTGAAGTTATGATCTCTCTCTCTCCTCTTGTTTTGATGTACGTAGATCTGTTTTAAATTACGATATCGATTACAGTTTCATGTACTAGATGTGATTATATTTGTTATTAGATAGTTCTTGTTTGAATTTGTGATTTGATCTTTCTGTCTTTGTCATTTAATTTTTCTGATTTGGGGGTTTTCAATTAGTTAGGGTTTGTGAAATAGGTTTCTATTTTAAAATTTGTCAACAATTGATGTCAGATTTGTACGAACTTTAGTGGGTCATATTTGTTGTTTGGACGTTTATTGTTTGATTTGGTGTGTATTGTTCAGATTGAGTATGAGATTACTAAGTTTGTGTGCAATTTGAAGAATGAATAAGCTAATTGGATTACAAAAGTCGACATTGTTGAGCACATATATGTTTTAAGAGGTTATAAAATCAAGTTCTTGTTGTTGTGCTCTTTTTGATTGATTAATTTTATTTTAGTTGTGAAATTATTGAACTTTGAATTGGATTTTTTAGTGTTTAGGTCATGATTGAGTTTGTGATTAGGATGATTAGTAAAACTTCCATGTAAGGACGATCTTGTTGACTGCCATAATTAATTATAGAAAAAGTAAGTATTTCTAATATTTCTAATATGATCTGATGAGCCCAAAAGGATGTTCAATGTTATAGATTTTAGTACCACACACAACATCTCTGTTAGTTTAACATGATTGTGACATTATGCAACTATACCATCTCTCTTCTTACACTATTGAATTGCAGTAGTTAGTTCAATGTCTACGCTTTCTAAAGTCTAAAGAGGTATTGTTAGAAAAAAAAAACAAGGATCATCCTTCGACTCACAAAATGAGGATTTTAACTGAGGCAGGTAATTCTGAACATTATAAGCTTGTTTCTGTTGACATGAGTTATGTACTTAGTTTATCTGCTGGAACTCCTTGAAATCGAAAATTTGCTAAGCCTTCTATTCTGATTAGTGCATGATTTGTTTTGTTTCTTTCTACAAGTGTTTTAAGGTTGGCTTGGTTTTTTATGAGCAGTGATATCAATTGATGAAATTACAACATCATAGCTACACAAGGTTGGCTTGTTTTAGAGGTGTAAAGGAATGGTGTTGATCGAACAACAGGTTTATTGTGTATGCATATATATACAGGCCTGGTTTGTACCAAAAAATATATACAGGCCTGGTAGTAGAATCAGTACAAAAAAAAATAAAAACAAATATACACAGCGGTTTTTAAGTACTTTACACAGCGGTTTGGAACATTTTACACAGCGATTTTGCCCCGTTGTAGTAGCGTATACTTTATACAGCGGTTTTAAACCGCTATGGTATCCACCTATACTATACACAGCGCCCCCATTAGACAGCGGTTTTAAAGCGCTATCTATTGAAAAAATAACCGCTGTAGTATCTATCTTTTGTAGTAGTGTGCGCTAGTGACGCGGTTTGAAACACACAACTCATGTCCAGGGGTGCACGAATCGTGCCGAGATCAGTAGCTCCACGGCACAAAAGGACGAATAGAAATCGAATAGACTACGCCTGAAATTCATTAATAACACACAATTAGCATATAGTTTCATCAAAGACTTCAAATATAACTTAGGGGTATTATCCCCTATTCAAAACTATGCAATAACGAGACTCCAACTAAAAGCCAAGCGTGAGTAAACAAAACTTACAATCCTCAAAAATAGGTTGCCAGTACCATATATTAAAATTATTGACGTGGATAATAAACCCCAAAAATTCATTTCCTCATAATAATGCCCGGAGAATATCGCTCAACAAGAAAGGCAATACCCAAAGTTCCAACAGTCGAGTTTATGACCAAGGTTATATAAGGCTTATTTTGCTCTTAACCCATCATCCATTGAAATAGTTGTTGATCGATTCAATACATCAATTTCTTTCACTCATTCCCAATTGCAATAAACAAAGTAGTGTACTCGCAATGATTCCTACCATATAACCCATATAATAAAAGAATGAATGACATACGGGATCCTATAAACTCGCGTACGCTGAACTCACTTATAGACTCACCATTACTAGTCCCTTCTTCAATTTTCACCTTTCCTTTAAGGTAGCCAAGGTTTCTCACCTATAAGGGGTGACATTGTTAGATGGAGTAGTGTAGGTTATTTCTAAAGGTTAAGCATAACATATGTATTATGGTTAGGAAAAAGAGGAAGTGAATGGGTGTTTCAAAAAGCTTTGGTTTAATAATATATCGCGCACACTTATCCGGTAGACATTAAATAAGCAAGTCCCTAATATCATCAAATACAGTCTTTAATATAACCTTAAGGATCATCACCATCTTACTTAACTCGTACTAATCTCAGCTTCTTTCAAATAAAGCTCTTTTTATTCCTCAACACCACAACATTACTTACCAAGTAATAAGACTCCAATATGAAGAAGTTAATCGTATGAACTTTTCCTCAAAAAATGTAATCCCGAAGTGTCATCTAAATTCAATCCATATCAAATATTATCTCCAAAGTGATGCTCTCAAAATGAGTCACCAACTACATATCTTAGTGTAGTACTCGTCCGTAGTATTTAGTACGTAGCTCAAGTCATAATCTCAAAAGTCAGCTCCAAAACTCCGTAGTGTAGTACAAGAGACACATAGCACGTATCACATAGCATGCGTATAAAAGCACCCAACAAATTCCCCAAGTTGTAAAAATCGTTTTATCAAATTGGTTTAAAACCGTTTTGCAAACTCAACTAACCAGAGCCTAAGGCTCTGTTACCAACTGTAACAACCCTAAATTTTCGCTATCTTTAAATACAAAAATAAAGGATTGTTATGCCGCCATTGACTGCCAAGTCAACAGCAAGGCTAATTTAAAACAAGAAGAACAAATGACAGCGGAAGACTTCTAGCTGAATCTACAAATCGGGAATTAAACCAAAAGATAAACTACAAATCGTCCCCAATGCAGATATGTGACGACTCATCAAAACGCCCAGCATCCAATGACGCTTCAACCATACAATGCATCTCAATCTGCAAACCTGTCAACTGCGCCACCAAAAGGATGACACCGGCCCCAGAATAGGGTAGGGACACAACCCAAAGCAAAGAACGTCAGCACAGGCTGAGTAAGACACTTAAGCTATACAAAAGAATTAAGCTACGCAAAGGAGGCAAAAGCCTGAAACGGGGCCTGGCACGAGTCGTGCTCAAGTCAATGAGCTCGAAAATACAATGTAACAACGGACACGGCTCGTGTACCCAAGACACGAGTCGTGTAGAGCGCGCACGTGGTATTCATCACCACAATATTCTTTGTTTATCTTTGTTTAAGTAATTTCTTTGCGCAAGGGTCCTACCCCAAGCCGATCCAACACTAGAGCATCGAGAATAAAACGATCCTAAAAACCCGTGTGTGCACATCCCTCCTAGGGGGACGATAGGACGCACAGTTCCTAAGAGGAAGTCATTTAAGAAACCGGTAGCTGATCTCCGGCCTAGCTACATATACCTTGATCAGAGTTTAATCGCTCTAGGTGGTTTAAACATCTATCATAATACACGTATAGTTATATATACATATATATAGATACATCTTTAATCCATCTTAAGTACGTTATTCGCGCATAGTAGCTTGATTTATAAACGGGCAAAAGCGGAACAAAGATATTAATAGATGATCAACAACAATAATCAATGTAGGAAATCAATAGATGCTCAAGAGGTGATCAAAATAGATAAACAATGACAATAGGCGATAGATATTCAAGTTATAGATTATGATCAATAAATTGAAGCAAAAATGAATGCGAAAGATTGTCATGGTGTGAAATGAAGCTCAAGCTTACGAGAGTCAACGTTCTTACCATCAATTGGCAAGTTTCCTCTAGTTACACTTCTCAAAGTCCACAAAGGTCATCTCTTTGAATCCACAATCTAAGTTACACAATAACCAACAAGAATTACTTTTGTGTTGTATCAGCTTGACCCAATACCCCCAATTCAATCTCATAACTCAAACGATATTCCCCTAACTCACAAGGTGAATCCATAAGTCACAATTCTCACAATTCTCACCATTAACATCAATCTAACACGAATCCAAAAGGATATAGTAGCAAATAAACATGAATAACGTCTACCTCCGACACCATATGAATCCCAAATTTGAATATGTCGTAAGCAGTTATTTCATAAATGTCTCCAAATTTCGTCCACAAACTCCAAGCGGACTAGCGGGAATCAACCTCACACTGAACCATAGACATGAATTAGGGTTTACCCACGAATTATGATATAACTTTTGATATACAAATACAAATCTTACCAATTTTGGATATGTTGTTACAACTAGAGTTAGGAACATCTCCATAATATCTCATGCCAAAATAATTTATGACTCAACGGGAATCATCAAGATACCAAGGGAGCGGAACAATTCTCGGGTAGATAGACATAGCTCCACTAAAACACCTCCACAGGGAGAAGCTGATGGAATCTTGTACGATAAACATATCTATGGATTTGTATCAAAAGCACGGTTCCAACGCCACCAACCACGTCCTTAAAAGACTTCGTTTGTGGGAGTTGTGTGCGTTTTAAGATGACACAGTGGTGCTTGGAATTTTCTGCGGGTGGAGGCTGCGAAAAGGAGAGAGGGAAAGGGGGAGGCCGACTGATTAAGAAAGAAAGCATGGGCTTTATTTATTATATGTATATGGGTATGAGAGTAAGTCGGGTTTGGGCTTAGCTAATGAAGTGGGTTGCGTGATCCACAAACTCGATCCAAACCCGAATGACTAACGAATCTTCTTGTTTAATTTTATAATCAGAAATCCCATTATAATACAATTGAATTTCAATAAAACCTTAATAAAACCCTCAATTATATTATAAAGCGTAACACCCTTAATTATTTAAGTTCCCATAAATACGGGATGTTACATCTACCATTGCGTCAATGTGCGGCAACGAGAATGGGTCCTTCGGGCATGCCTTGTTGAGGTCCGTGTAATCCACACACACCCTCCACTTGCCGTTCTTCTTTTGTACTACTACTACATTTGCAAGCCAAGTGGGATACATCACTTCCCTGACCATCCCCATCACCAGAAGTCTGTCTACTTCCTCATTTACTACCTAGTTCCGCTCAGGGGCTAACTTTCTTCTTTTTTGCTGGATGGGCTTGAACGGCCTATTAATGTTCAGCTTATGAGTTATCACTTCTTGTGATATTCCTGTCATGTCCTGGTGGCTCTATGCGAAACAATATTCCTTCTCCCCGACGAACTCCTTCAGTTTGGGAAGCACGTGTTCCGGTACATAACACCTAGTATGACCTTCCTTCCCGGAGCGCTTGTGTTGATTTGTATCTCAATAGTGTCTTGCAACTCCGAGTGCACAATGCTGATGTGCTTCTGTAATTGCTATTGAGTTCCCCTTCTGATCTCCGTGAACTACCATGTTGGGGTTTCCCAAGTGTGTTCATAAAAGTATTGTCCCACATCGGTAGAAGTAAATTGAGGAGATTGGTTTATAAGTTAGTGGGTTACTCCTCCTATCACCAATTGGTTTTAGGATGGAACCTCACTGGGCTTGTGGCCCGTCTTCCTAATTTACTCCTACAAGTCCGCTGCCCTGGACCCAACAAGTGGTATCAGAGCCGATGGTTTGGCTTGGGGCAACCCAGGTGCGATGTGGGGCTGTGCCAGCCTTGACACCCTATCATGGTGCGGAGGAGAACTGGTGCATAGTTGCATCGGGCACACACGTGGTGCGGAGAAGCAATAGTCGAGGGGGAGTTGATGATTGTACTCTAGAGCCTTGGCTGACCATGCATGGTGCGGAAGGGCACTAGTGCGGAGTAGTACCGGTCATTCATGGTGCAGAGGGGCACTAGTCAGAGAGGGAGTTGCAGCCACACACATGTGAAAATGGGGAGATTTTTGGTGGTTCCCAAGTGTGTTCATAAAAGTATTGTCCCACATCGGTAGAAGTAAGTTGAGGAGATTGATTTATAAGTTAGTGGGTTACTCCTCCTATCACCAATAATTGGTTTTAGGATGGAACCTCATTAGTCTTGTGGCCCGTCTTCCTAATTTACTCCTACGAGTCCGCTGTCCTGGACCCAACATACCATAACCCCCCGAGGCGAAGGGATCATGATGCATAGATGATAAATTGACGGGATTGCCTTTACATTGCGTATCCAAGGTCATCCCAGGATCAAGTTGTAAGGCAAAGGGCAGTCCATCACAATGAACCTTTCGAACGATGCTACGGATACGACCTAGGTAGGTAGGCTGGTCTCTCCGAGAGCGCTTCGCGTTTCTCCACTGAAGCCTACCAATGTTGTTGAGCTTCTGATTATTTTGGTCTGGTCTATCCCCATATCCTTCAGAGCTTCTATCATGATAAGGTTTAATGCTGGCTCGTTGTCCACAAGCGCTCTTTTAACGAGACAACAACCAAGGTAAATAGAGATCACGAGGCTATCGTGGTGAAGCTGCCTAGACCCGACCACATCTGTATCGTCAAAAGTGATTGCCGGGACCGTGACAACCGAGCTTGAATATACCTCCGGAGGTGGTTCCACAGCTCGCTCTCTGGTAATCCTCTTAGCAGCTGAGTATGTCAAACCACACAAGTCAGATCCACCAGAAATAAAATTGATCACCTTGGGGTTTTGAGGAGGAGGAGGTGGCCGAGCTTCCCTATTCCCCAAACCGGATGGTTTGTCACCACGAGAAGGGAGCAAATCCTGGAGGTGTCCCTCATTGAGGAGTCTAGCTACCTCCCGTCGCAAAGCAACACATTCCTCTGTTGTGTGACCCGCATCTGCATGGAACTGACACCATCTATAAGTGTCCTTTTTCTTTTTGCCGGACTTCTCCTGGGGCCAATTTACCTGAACTTCCAACATATCTAGCTTTTGGATAAGCCCTGCAATATCAATAGAGAAGTTATACTGGTGAATAGGTGGGGGTCTGCTTGGATCATCCTTCTAATCTCGTCGGTCATAAACCGCATTGACGTTATAGGGTTTGACCCCCGATGACTCTGTTTGTGTAACACTATGGAATATGGAAAGTGGATTATGGAGTTGGTTTGTCCCACATTGGGAAACTAAGGTTTATATGATCAGTTTATAATAGATTCCTACCATAATACTACCAACAAAGGCCTTCAACTTTTAGAGCCACGAGAGGATATTCGGGCCTAAGGGGTGACTTCTCATCTTATTGGGTTGTGTTGCGACGGACGGTGGTTCGGGCTGTTACAGATGGTATCAGAGCAAACCTGCGACCGCGTGCTGGGTGCTGGGGTTAGGCCCAGGTCAGCCGTCTACGGGGGAGATCTTGGACCTGTGTTGATGTTAGTATGGAATGGCCGAGGCGCGACGGGGACGTCGCGTTCTCTAAGTGGGGGAGTTTGTAACACTACGGAATATGGAAAGTGGATTATAGAGTTGGTTTGTCCCACATTGGGAAACTAAGGTTTATATGATCAGTTTATAATAGATTCCTACCATAATACTACCAACAAAGGCCTTCACCTTTTAGAGCCACGAGAGGAAATTCGGGCCTAATGGGTGACTTCCCATCTTATTGGGTTGTGTTGCGACGGACAGTGGTTCGGGCTGTTACAGTTTGGCTTTTGGGATAAGGCGTCGGCCTGCTAGTATATTTAGTCGACGAGGTTTTTCTGTTCGTTGAAGTATACCCGGTTCCGGACCTGCTGCTGATGTCTTCTTGTAGCCGGATCTGGGCCAGAGTTTTAGCCTGCACATCTTCAAACGTACCACACGGGTATTTTGTTAACTCATTATACAGTTCTGAATCTCTTACCAATCCTTGACAGAAAGCCCCAATCGCAGTTGGGATATGGCATGAAGGTATTGCCACCTTCTCTTTATTAAATCGATGAAGAACGGTCCTGCCGTTGTACGACTCTATAGAGATCACTAGTTTGTTTCTCTAAAATCCGGTTGATTGCAAATTGGTAGTTAAATCTATTTGTAAGTTCAGCAAAAGAAGGTATCATTTTGTTTGGGAGATTAATGAACCACTGGAGGGCGGGTCCACGCAATGTACTTCCAAAACCCTTACACATTGCTCCCTTCCGGAACTGAGGTTAGATAGGCAAGACATACATCTTCTGCTTGTAATGGGCTATATGCTCCATTGGATCCGTGGTCCCATCATAGAGTGTCATACTGATCTCCAACTTCTTGGGAATCTCCAGAAAAGCAATATCATCACTAAATGAAGAATCTGCATAATTGGTAGTAGCTGCTTCCTTGATGGGAGTAGGGACTCCCGGAATCTTGGTGATCCTCTCATTCATCTTTTGCATCTCCTGCATAAGGAAATGAAACATAGCATTGGGATCGGTATTGAGTTCTGGTATGTTATATTACCTAAAAAAGCAGGGACCGCCATTTGAGTTGGAGGTACACTCCCGATCTGGAAGGTGTTATATGGTGCTGAGCCAGATCCGAGGTTGAACGGGAAAGCCGGTGTCCCCTGACTTCTTATGGGAATCGTCGGTTTAGAATACGATGGCTGGGGAAAATGACCAGCGCCTGTCGACATCATCGGCCTGGTCAGCACGGCAGAAGGGATCGGTGATCGGAGAGTCCCTGTTGTTGGTATTAAGGGCGGGGGTGGTGTTTTGGTGAAAAACTACACGTCTAGAGAATCAGATTGTCTGGTGGATTTATCTATCTGATCGCGCTATTATCTAATGTTGAATTGAAAACGAGACTAGGAGAACAGCTAGATGAAATAATTGCAAGTAAAACACATAGAATTTTTGTACGTGGAAAACCCTCAATGTGAAGGAAAAACCACGGGGGAAATATGTGTCCCATCAAGGATTGCACTATGGATGAATTTAGATGATGTATGTTTCGTACAGTAGTGATTGCTCGTAATTTGAATAAATGCTATGGTTTTTGCTTGTATATGATCTCTCCACTTTCTGCTAGCTTCCCTCTTCTATTTATGCTTGACTGTCATTAGGGCTTCTAACGACTTCCTCCACTTATTTCTCCACGTCCCCAACCTCCCTATATTCTCTCTTGACCAAGTCGTGCCTTATCCTCCACTATCCTTGCTTGACAACGTCTCCTTTTCTGTTTGCATCTCAACGTATCTTGCTCCAACGTTCCTCAATTTCCCCCATTATCCACGCCTCACATCTCGCAGTTGATCAGTTGTGTAACCACCTGATTTGACTCGGTCTTGCTTGTGAATGATAATGACGTTATCTGACACTCATTGATAATCGGACTATATTCTTCTGTCGGATAACTGGCATTCGAGTGTCACCAAGAATCCTACATCAAGTAGAATTTTATTGCTCAAACAATTGTCCCCTGATTTTTAAAGATAAAACTTTATCTTTAGAAATCAACTCCCGAGATGACTCGTGCTCCAACAAGTGTCCATTACCTCTCAGAATTCCACACCAATTATGATTGTCTCAACGTCTCTCAACTACTGCTATAAATACAACCACCCTCTTCTCTCTCCTAACCCTAATTCAAATTCACCCCCAAATCAATTTCTTCGAAACCTCACTGCAAATCACTCACCTTTGTAATTCATCCAAGCGTGTGAAGCCATCCACGAAACACCTTTCTTGATCTCGTCCAGGTAATCTTTCCTTTCATTTGTTTTAGATCTAATTTCTGATGGGAAAAAAGTCCGTTGCATTAAAACCCAGCTCTTCCAAAGTTCATGTTTCCTCAGCTGAAATCAATGGTGTTGTTTTTACTCGTTCCAAGCATGACAACCTGGATGCCTTCGAGTGTTTGTTAGACTCTGGATTCGAGAGTCTGATTAAGAGTCAGGGGTTGATCCCCGATACTGCTGAGTTGCTGATTCCCTCCCCCGATTCCCCAATTCATGCCGATTGGGTTAATGAGGAGTATGTGTGTATGTATGAGTATCCCTTTAGATTAAAAGTAAAGATACCTTTATCTGAACCCACGATGAGTATCGTCAGGGCCCTAGACACTCCCCTGCATCAGTATCTCCCTGGTTTTTGGAGGCTGCTTGCGCTGATGGAACACTTACACCTTCGTCACGGGTTTAAGTGGGGCTGGAAAGTGTTGAGTTCTGCATATGGCTTTAGGAAATATGCCAACAATCGCCTAGGTGCTAGAACCAAAGGAACAGATCTAGTGTTTATATCTGCCACCTCTGAAGATTGGAAATGGGCAAACTATTTCTTCTTCGTCAAAAAGAGTTCTTAGGCAACTTCGATTACGAACTCCGCTCGGATTGGAATCCTAAATGTATCCTATCTGATTGTTTCTCCATTAGTAAATCCACCCTCTAAATATTGTTCTTACTTGTTTGTTTGTGCAGCTGGTGACTACTTTGTTACTGATCCGGGCTGCGACACCGATGCCCTCAAAGCGATCTACAAAATCCCCATCGCTGAAAGGACATATCCGGGAACCATTGTGACTCTTGCTCTTACTACAACCAGAAAGAAGAGAGGACTAACCGAAACATCTGAAGTATCTGACTCTGAAGATATAATTGTTACTGGAGAACAGCAGGCTGACTCGGATACCGTTTTCGCTCCGACCCCTTCTCCAAAGATGTCAACTAGTAAGTCCTACTAAATAATCAACTTATTCTTGTGCCTGTCCTCGATACCTGATGATTACATGTGTCTGACTTCACACTTTGTCATCCCTTAGGTACTTCAGTTAGCCAGAGAACCCGTTCTAGTGGATTGGGTGTCCTTGATCCGATGCAAGCTTACGCTGAGCTGATGAAGGAGAAAAAGCCCAAGGTTGGTGCTCCTCTCCCCAAAAAGGTCTCCACCGATCTTAAGCCAATTCCCAAACCAACAATACCTTTGGAGAAGAAGAGGAAAATCGAGTCTTCCACTCCATCCCTTGAGGCTTCCGGTTTCGATGATCTCAAGATGGTCGGGGATAAGATCGCCCAAGCCGCAGGACTCACACTCCCAAGTGATTTCTTGACGGAGAATGCATTAGGCTTGTGTCAGCAAAGCATCGGAGCCTGCTATCACGTAAGTATACCTACTTGTATGGTTTTGATAGTTCCTTGACCCTTCGCAATCTTTGACTCCTCGTTTATCTGACTCTTAGGCACTACTCTCCACTACTGCTGTTTACAAGAAACTGTCGGACATGATGAGTGAAGTAGCCCATCTCAGAGATCAACTCAAAGATGCCCAAGCCGATCGTGACAAGGCAAAGTGCGAGTACGGTGCTGCTATCAGGGAGAAGACTCAATCTGACTCCAAAGTTAAAGCTTTAGAGAGAAATTTCAGTCATCTCAAGGAGAAAAACAAGGAGCTTGAATCTGATAACCGGTATCTGACAGGACTCGTCAAAGAGCATGACATGAAGGAGAAACTGAACGCTGTCGTGTACACAGTAAGGGCCAAGTTGGAAATGTTGTCCGACTATAAGGCTGGAGAGGCATCTGGCAGCAACTGGGATCGAGCATTTTTAGAGAAGATGCTCCAGGATGTCGAAGGTGATCCAGATGCTGAAGAGAAAGAAATCAACTCTACCGTCGTCGATCAACCTACTAACGAGGGAACTAGTAAAGCCACTCAGGATATCAGAGAGCCCGCAAATCCAACAGATGACGCCCCTAAAACCGATGAAGGTTTGAACTCCACAGTAATTGCAGGTCCGTCGGAGTCTGCTACTGACAATCCGAGTGATCAGGCGTCTGTTCCTGCCCCTGTCGGTCAAGCCCAATAATTTATCAGTAATATGTTGTAGTTTCTATCGGACAATTTCTTTTTGTGTTAGATGTCAAGTATCTTTGTTTGTGATGAACAATGCAGTTTTACCTGGACGTATGTCCAGGGTTTGTGGTAATAAGTATGTTTGTTTTTCCCAGTATGGTATGCAATGTGTTTTGACGCCATGTGATAATTGTTGTAGCTAGCTTATGTGACCGTACCTGAAATGTAGATAGGAGTTCTGTTCCCATCGCGTAGGATATGGTATCCGTAGTGTGTTGTATTGTTGATATCAGGTACCGTGATGCGCATCATGTAGATGTGTTGAAGTCGACTCGCGTGTGTCTGTCGGACTGTCCTTGTTGTGTTCCTGCAAAAATGAACAATATTGCTAGGGTTGGCCGTTGGCATTTGAGCCAACGGCCCTCCGACGCTCAAGTCAGATTATAGTGGCATGTGTAAATGACAAAAAATTTCTGAATCGTCAGAAAAGCATGTAAGGGTCTAATCTACATTCATCTTTTTTTTTTTTTTTTTAAAAGTAAATACCTAACAAAAATATCGTTTGAGGCTGGAGACATTCCATGGTCGCTCAATCATGGCACCATCGAGTGTTGACAGCCTGTAAGCGCCCTGTCCGACTAGGGAATCTATCAGATAGGGTCCTTCCCATCGTGGTTGGAGTTTGTTGTCAGGTTCATCCTTCTTCTTGTGATAGACTTTCCTAAGTACCAGGTCGCCTTCTCGAAAGACCCTGATCTTGACGTTCTTATTAAAACTCCTTGCCACGGCTTGTTGATGTGCCGCCATTCGGAGTTTGGCATCTAATCGGGGTTCATTGATTGTGTCCAAACTGGCTATCATGTGATCTTGATTCTCTTCCTCAGTCATCGTCCCATACCGAAAGGTAGGGACTAAGACCTCAGCTGGGACAACTGCCTCAGCCCCGAATACGAGGGAGTACGGTGTGTGTCCCGTCGCATTCCTTGGAGTAGTCCGGTATGCCCAAAGCACATATGGTAACTGTTCAGCCCAATGTGTCCCTTTGTCTGTCAGGTTCTTTTTCAAGTTTTCCAAGATGATCTTGTTACTTGATTCGGTCTGACCATTTGTTTGCGTATATCTCGGTGCGGATTTCAATAGATCAATATTCCATCGAGAACAGAATTTAGATGTTTTACCTCCGATGAATTGTGCTCCGTTGTCGCATACAATAGACGAAGGTATGCCAAATCTGCATATTATATTTCTCTTAAAAAATGATCTTACCTGGGCTTCCTTGATGCATGTGTATGCCTCTGCCTCGATCCATTTTGAAAAGTAATCCGTCATGGCGAGGAAATAAAGTTTACTGCCTGGGGCCTTCGGTAATGGACCCACAATATCCATCCCCCACTTCATGAATGGCCAAGGGGAAGATATCGGATGCAGAAGCTCTGCTGGTTGGTGTATCATCGGGGCATGCCGTTGACAAGCATCACATTTCTTGGCGAATTCAATCGAATCTTTTCTCATTGTTGGCCAGTAGTATCCTGTTTGCAGCACTTTACACGAGAGACTTCTTCCGGCTGTATGATTTCCACACTCTCCTTCATGTGTTGACTTAAGAATGGTTTGTGCTTGATCATGCTCGAGGCATCGGAGTAGAGAACCTGAAAGTGATTTTCTAAACAGTACCCCCTCCCTTAATGTGAATCTGGATGCCGTAATCCTAAAAGATCTGGTTTCCGACCTGTCGAGCCCCTCGGGGATGGTTTCGCTTTTTAGCCATTCGATATAAGGTTTTATCCATCCACTATTTGATTGTTCTATGTCCAGAATTCTACTGTTAAGTTTGATTGTATAGGGTACGATTCTAGACTTGACTTCAGGATATGGATAATGGGCATATGATTTAAGTTAGTGGGTTTGAAACTGGATCCGAGGGCAGCTAGGGCGTCTGCTTGGACATTTTGGTCACGGGGTACTTGTTGTATTTTAAAATTTTGAAATTGGGCTATTGAACTTTTTGCTTTGTCGAGATAAGCAAGCATCTTAGAGTCTTTGGCCGCATATGATCCGTTAATCTGATTGACAATTAAAAGTGAGTCACTGTTTACCTCGATGGATCTGATATTCAAGTCAAGCGCCAACGTTAACCCGACAAGGAGTGCTTCGTATTCTGCTTCATTGTTTATCGTTCTAAACTCACAGCCCTGGGTGTGATATCCCCTTGTGGTGATTTGAGCACGATTCCCAAGCCTGTCCCTCGCACATTTGCTGCCCCATCGGTGAACAAAATCCATGTCCCCTGGTCGTCCCCCTTCTCTAACCGTTGGACCTCGATCTCCGCCTGTGGTTGGATATTCGGGCTGAAATCGGCCACGAAATCAGCTAGCGGTTGTGACTTGTTCGCCGTCCTTGGTTCATAAGAGATGTCATAGGTGCTTAATTGTACTGACCATTTAGCCATTCTGCCCGACAGTTCTGGTTTCAACATCACAGATCTGGACTCGGCATTTAGGAGGGATTTGCTCACGTAGTAGATGGGACAATGTTGTCCACTGTCCTCTTTGACTAGGACTCCGCTTACAGCGGTCTCCGTGACTGATAAGTAGAGATATAAGGTGTCACCTGGATTTGGTTTTGTGAGCAGTGGAGCCGATGACCTCTTTCAAAGCTTGGAATGCTTCATCATGCTGCTCGGTCCATGTGAACTGTTTATTCTTTCTTAAGGTGTCGTAGAACAATTTGCATTTGTCGGATGACCTTGAGATGAATCTGTTGAGCGCAGCAACTCTACCTGTCAGCTTCTGTACGTCTTTGATGCACGTTGGTGGTTGGAGGTCGAGGATTGCTTTGATATGCTCTGGACTCGCCTCGATTCCCCGTTTGGTAACCATATAACCCAAGAATTTGCCAGCCGACATCCCAAAGTTACATTTAGTCGGATTGAGTTTCATGTTATACTTTTCTAGGATGTCGAAGGCTATTTTCAAATGCGCTATATGATCTGATGCTTTCTTTGACTTGACCACCATATCATCAATGTATACTTCCATGATGTCTCCGATTTGGTCTTTAAACATCATATTGACGAGTCTTTGATAGGTTGCACCTGCATTTTTTAAACCAAATGGCATAGATGTATAGCAGTATATACCTCGATTTGTCATGAAGGTGGTTTTCTCTTGATCTTTCGGGTCCATCTTGATCTGATGGAACCCACTTGAGGCATCCATGAACGTCAACATCTCGTGTCCGGCAGTCGCGTCGATCATAGCGTCAATATGGGGTAGTGGAAAGGGGTCTTTTGGGCACGCCTTGTTTAGGTCTGTGTAATCGACACACATTCTCCACTTCCCATTCTTTTTCTGGACGACGACCACATTGGCCAGCCAATCAGGGTACATTACCTCCCTGATCATCCCCATTTCGAGGAGTTTTTGCACTTCTTCGTCCACGACTTGGTTGCGCTTAGGTGCGAATTTTCTTCGTTTCTGTTTGACAGGTTTATATGATTGGTCTATATTAAGTCTGTGAGTGATTACCTCGGGACTTATACCTGTCATGTCTCTGTGTGACCATGCAAAGCAGTCTTCCTTGGATCTTAGGAATTCTATTAGATCAGGATAAATTTCGTCGGGGATGTCTGTCCCCACCTGGATTTTCCTGTCTGATTGATCCTCTCTGATCCGGACTTCCTGAAATTCTAACTTATTCTCCTCCACTGCCTGGTGGTCACACAGAGTCTCGTTGATTGCTATTGCGAGGATTTTTCCGCGCTCTTGAGTTTGAATGAAGTCATGTAGCACTCTCGAGCTGCTCTGAGATCCCCTCGGACGAGTACCACACCCCATCTTGATGGAATCTTGATGCACTGATGGTAGGTGGATGGTACTGCCTTGAGGTTGTGTATCCATGGCCTACCTAGCAACATATTATAGGGAGATGGACAATCAACAACAGTAAAGGTTTCAAAAGAGTTTACCCCTTCTACCTGAGTCGGCAATCGGATCTCTCCGATTGACAACTTGGTCTCGCCGCTGAATCCGACTAGCGGAGTCGATTTCTTAGTAATGTGTTTTTCCTGGATGCCCATCTCCTTTAATGCGTCTAGGAAAACGATGTTGACGGAGCTTCCGTTATCTACCAAGGCACGTCTGACAAAGCAAGGGCCCACGTTGATGGAAATGACCAGGGAATCATGATGTTCCTCGTCAAGTCCTTCAGCGTCAGATTCATCGAAGTTGACGGTGGGAATATCCTCGATTCTTTGCCTGCTGGAACTGGGACGCAAGCTGTTCACCTTGGCGTTTCTTTTGGCTGCAGAGTACGTTAGTCCGCATATTTCAGAACCACCAGAAATGCAATTAATTACCTTTGTACCAGAAAAGAGGTCATTGGGATATGCTTCGCTGATGACCGATCCGGTGTTGACGCCTTTTTTCAGGAGTTCTCTGCAAAGTCCAGCTTTGCGGAGTCTAGCCGCCTCCTTCATCAGTGCGATGCATTCTTCGCTGGTATGACCTGATTCAGAATGGAAATCACACCACTTACTCTGATCCCTTTTGAGATTTGGGGGATTCTTCTTGGGCCACCTGACGGAGTCACCCAAGATTATAAGATAATCTACCAATCTAGAACAGGAGACGTTAAATCCCTGTTCTTGGATAGTTTGCTCATTGCGCCAGTCCGATTGTCCCCTGACTGCGACAACATCAGGTTGTGAGTAAGGGAATGATCTATTACTCGATTGACCCGACTGCTGCTTCCTCGAAGGCTGCTCTTGATAAGTTGGCATGTTCATCTTGTCCTCTTCTAGCCGGATTTGGGCCAATGCTTTCGCCTGCACATCCTCAAAAGTAGAGCAAGGATATTTTGTTAAATCGTTATAAAGTTCAGAGTCTCTAATCAAACCTTGCCTGAACGCCTCGATGACCGTGGGGACATCACATCGAGGTATCGATATCTTTTCGTTGTTAAAGCGATAAAGGAAATCCCTAAGGGTTTCACTTTGTCTATGAACAACTCGATACAAATCACTGGTTCTTTTGATTGGCTTGCGGCTGCTGGCAAACTGCTGGTTGAATGCAGTTTCCAACTCGGCCCAAGAGAAGATGCAGCCGTTGGGAAGATTGCTGAACCAGGTGAGCGCTGGACCTCGCAACGTCTGGCCTAGACCTCGACACATGGCAGCGTCTTCATCTTCTTCTCTGATTGGTTGGGTCTTCATGAAGGTCTTGTACCATCGGATATGCTTCTCTGGATCCGATGTCCCTTCATAGATGAAGTTGTCAGGGCATCTAGGAATTTTCGGAATGATCCGGATGGCGATGTGCCGAGCGAACGGCGAGTCCCGATGTGAATCAGGAGCTGCCGGCTCGATTTGGGGGGCCATTCCTGGTACCCTGACAACCTGTTGCCGCACACCTTGTATTTCCTGTCGGAGAGCAACAAGTACCGGATTAATTTCTGCCATGATATTCGAAACCAAAGACCTACCTGTATCCGATTCATTGAGCTGCAATTGCTCATTTTGGGGGGCTGATCGGAGGATGGTGATTCCTTGTGATGTCCCTTGATCCGCCCAGACTCCATCCGTGCGAATCTGATTCCCCCTGAACCTTACGTTCTGAGCTGGGGGTTCGTCTTGGACAGGTGGGTCTGGATCAATACTCCCCATGGCAAGTATATCGGTGATATCTCTATTCCTTGTTGACCTAGAGCCTCCGATTCCCGACCGGCAAGAGTCAAGCAAGGCGTTGCCCCTAGCCAACTCTCTTTCCAGTGTGTCGTACTTCCTTTGTTGCTCTGCACATTGAGCTCTCGATTTCTTCAGATGTGAGAGAACTTTTGAAAGCGATCCTTGTGGAGCATTGGATGCGTGCTGTCTTCGAACATGATGGCTCTGGTGTCCGGGGTATGGGGTGACTCGTTTCCAGCTGCTGACATGGTGATAATAGCTTTGAGAAGATTTTTTCAAACAGATAGCCCCACGGTGGGCGCCAAATTGTTTTGGTGAAAAACTACACGTCTAGAGAATCGGATGGTCTGGTGGATTTATCTATCTGATCGCGCTGTTATCTAATGTTGAATTGAAAACGAGACTAGGAGAACAGCTAGATGAAATAATTGCAAGTAAAACACAGAGAATTTTTGTACGTGGAAAACCCTCAATGTGAAGGAAAAACCATGGGGGGAATCTATGTCCCACCAAGGATTGCACTATGGATGAATTTAGATGATGTATGTTTCGTACAGTAGTGATTGCTCGTAATTTGAATAAATGCTATGGTTTTTGCTTGTATATGATCTCTCCACTTTCTGCTAGCTTCCCTCTTCTATTTATGCTTGACTGTCATTAGGGCTTCTAACGGCTTCCTTCACTTATTTCTCCACGTCCCCAACCTCCCTATATTCTCTCTTGACCAAGTCGTGCCTTATCCTCCACTATCCTTGCTTGACAACGTCTCCTTTTCTGTTTGCATCTCAACGTATCTTGCTCCAACGTTCCTCAATTTCCCCATTATCCACGCCTCACATCTCGCAGTTGATCAGTTGTGTAACCACCTGATTTGACTCGGTCTTGCTTGTGAATGATAATGACGTTATCTGACACTCATTGATAATCGGACTATATTCTTCTGTGGGATAACTGGCATCCGAGTGTCGCCAAGAATCCTACATCAAGTAGAATTTTATTGCCCAAACAGGTGGTGGTAGAGTGACGCCTCCACTAGGTACCGGGACCCTCGGTGAGATGAATCGTTCATCATCGCTATTCTGGACTGGATTTTTATCACGATCCAGCGGGATATCTTCAATAGTTACCATGCTAGGAACCCCACTGACATCTCGTCTTGCGGAAGTCTTGGAGGTCGAAGCTCCGATCCGGCCCTCAGTGCATCTAATTCTGCTTGGAGTGTTGCAACCTCCTTCGCAAGACGGGTATTCTGTTCCTCCAACTGTCCTGCCCGGGTAGTTGATTGAGAGAGAGCCATCTTCAGCCCATTCACAACAACTTGGTTAGGGGCCTCAAACCCAGGTGGAGGTAGTGACGGAATTGACTGCGAACTAGGTGTTCCAATCGGGACATCAACCGAAATCGAACCTATTGGGATTGAGACAGTCGGAATGGACTTCGAGGTTCTGGAAACTACTGGGTGAGTTCCGCTAGCCATCAGATTGAGTTGATTGAGATAGTAGTTTGATTCTTAAAAAAGGGAATAGCCCCACGGTGGGCGCCAAATTGTTTTGGTAAAATTTAGCGGGTCTACTCACTCATGAACTGTATTGCATACTATCAATTTAGCGCGTAAGGAATGTAGAATTTAAGCATGAAAAGAAGAACACCAAGAATTTTTAGGTGGAAAACCCTATGAATCAGGGAAAAACCACGGGGGCGTCAGCCTCCTCGAATTTGCACTATGATTTTGTATTTTGTAGTAAGAGTACAATATTGATGAGCTTATTCGAATGTAGTAATTATGTCCCTCTAGTACCAGCTCTGCCTCTACTTATAACACGGGACATCACCCTTTGTAACGGCTCCGTCATAACTCTCCTTCCTCAATGATGTCCCTATGTCTTCGCTCCCATGATCTTCGCCTCATCAATCAACGAACGTCCCCTACTCTTCGCCTTAATTAGATGCTCGCGTAATCAAGTCCTTCCTTACACAACTCCGGGCTCCCAACCCTAATCCTCCTCCGCGTCTAGGCCCAACATCTATTGTAAATGTCCAAGCCCAAATCAAAGTCATTCCGACCAGAGATCCACCCCCAACAGGAGGGTTTTCGCTTATTTATGGATGTTGCTTGCCCTTTTTTTTCAAATCCCCTCACGTTGGAAAATAAATAGAGATTGTTTTGGTTTGTATAATGAGGAATTGGCAAAACTAAAAAAGTACATTAGCACTTGTTCCTCTTGTATATGTCTAACTACAGACACTTGGACATCTTGTCAAAACTTGGGATATATATATATATATGTGTCTCACTGCCCATTGGATTGATGTCAATTGGAAGTTGTATAAGAAAATTATCAACTTTTTTCCAATTGTTGGGCATTCGGGTGAGGTTATTGGCAATGTTGTTGAGAGTTGTCTCATTGAGTGGGGCATTACCAAGAAAGTGATGACAATTACGATGGACAATGCTAGATAGTGCTAATGATGTGGGAGTTGAGTATTTGAGAGAGAGATTTGTTACATGGAAAGGAGATGTTTTAGATGGCAAGTTTTTACATAAGAGGTGTGTTGCTCATATTTTGAATCTAACGGTGAGGGAGGGTTTGAAAGAGGCTAATGAATCTATTGGTAGAATCCGTCATGCTGCTAGGTTTATTAGGTCTTCTTCGGCTAGGAAACTCAAGTTTAAGAATTGTGGAAAACGGGAACAAATTGATTCTAAGCGGCTTCTTTGTTTGGATGTTGAGACTAGGTGGAATTCCACTTATTTGATATTGGAAGCTGCTTTGGTTTATCGCAAAGCTTTTAAGAAACTTGAAAAAAGTGATAATGGAAAATTTAGGTCTGACTTAGAGAAAGGTAAAGGTGTTCCTAATGATTCATGATTGGGAACGTGTTCGGTTTCTTTTACCTTTTCTCAAGATCTTTTATGACGTTACTTTGAGACTTTTAGGCTCTTTATATGTTACCACTAATGTCTATTTGCAAGAGTTGGTTGGCATTGGTTTGATGATTAAGAAAAGATGCGAAAGTAATGATGCTAGTGTAAGGTTAATGGCACAATGCTTAGAAAGCATCAATAGTATTGGGATAATGTGGATAATTTCAATCCTTTTTTGTATATTGATGTTGTGCTTGACCCTAAGCGTAAAAGGCAATATGTGAAATAGGCTCTGGAGTTGTAATATGGTTTCCTGAAAGCTGATAACATGATTGACAAGATTGACGCCACTTTAAAATCTTTATATGATCATTATGCTTCTTCTCAACCTCAAGGTCAAGCACCAACTCCCCTACTAGTAGTACCACAAGGTGATTTGGGTGGTCAGGAGGAGAGTGATATTGTGGAGGATGGTTGTGATATGGGGGCGTTTCAGTTTGAGAAAGATATAGGTGATGATTATAGTGTGGACAAGAAGAGTGATTTGGATAAGTACTTGGAGGACGTTAGGGAGGCTAGCGTTAAAAACTTTGACATCTTGGATTGGTGGAATAATTGAAAAGATGCTTATCATATCCTTTCTTTGATAGCTCAACATGTCCTAGCAATTCCCGTATCAATTGTTGCATTAGAATCTGCTTTTAGCATTGGAGGCCGAGTACTTGATTCATTTCGTAGCTCTCTTTCCTCAAATATGATTGAAGCGTTGATTTATACGCAAGATTGGTTGTGCTGTAGATATGGTTGAAGAGCTGGAGAAATTTGAAAAAAGTTATGAATTTGTCGTCTTTATTTATCTAGGGTGCCAATATAGTACTCTAGTATGTTTTGTATGAAAAAATAGAATTATTTAATGGCTACAAATCAAAGCCAAAATAAGCAGTAGGCATAATGCTATTCTATTGTTGTGCTACTGCCATTGTATTGCTGACCTGCTACTCCTGCCGTATTGTCACTTTGCCTAGGCAAGGCAGTGAGGCACAACCTGGGCAGAAGTGCATTTTACCAACTGTTCTGATTTCAATTTTTAGTGTAAAAGCATGGGATGGCACCGTAGTTAATGAATTCTTTATTCTTTACGTTTTGCAGAACTTGCCGAAGCATCGGGTGCCAGTAATGACATTGCCAAATACTATTGAGTACTCCCTCCGACCGGCTTTAAACTTCGTAGGGCCAACGGACACGCTTTTTAAGGTAGGTGTACACGTTAATCGGCTAATCGAAATTCTAAAAAAATTGCATGACGGGTTAGATAAAATCATATATCATATATTATATAATTACTGGTACAATTCGCAGTCTCTCAGAGCGTCCACCTCAGCAATGACATCAGCGACACGTCATTGATGACGTCAACATCCGCTCATTTTGTAACAAAATCTCGAATAGGAATACTACATTCCATAATAGAAATATTACATTCCATAAAAATAACAATTTAAAATAAAAAAATTAAAGTTTAGATAAAAAAAATCTAGCCATAAATATCTACAGAATAAAAACAAGTTTCTGTAAATAAATATTTGTACCGTATTTCTAATAATTGTATTAAATCTAGCAAGAATAATAATAGTAATTACCTTAATTAAATGCTATTTTAATTCATTAATCAACCGAAAAAATTAGCCCGGAATTTTAATTAATTGATCTAAAAACAACATGATTGAGCCCGAATTCGGAAAATAACATAATCAAATCTTACAAATTTCCGTGATTTTGGCAAGAACAATCGCATGAAATATTGCATTTTTGATAATTAAATGACATATTCCTAGAATAAAATCATTTAACAAAAATATTTCATCGAATATTTTCTATAAATTGTAACATTTCTATAAATTCCAAACTTTTAATAAATCTCCTGCGTATCTCTTTACAAAATAAATCTTTCAAATCTGTCGCCAAAAAAGCATATTCCATTTTTAAACAAAATAAAATCTTTTAAATTTGTATTTAATATTCAAACTAAACACTAGATGAATCAATTAGTGATATTACTTTGGGCAAATTTTTCGGCCACACTTTTGGTAAAAATATTGTACGATAAAACAGCTGGCACATACCCTAATTCATATTTATACCCAGTACTATATATGCCAGTACATACATTGTCGTGCATCATCCCTCACAAATGCCTAATCGTAAATTCAGAAAATGCCAGCCCCTCCCGTCGTAGGCGCCAGTTTGTTGATAATCATCGACAAAATGTGATTTGTGTTTGTCATAAAGTCAATGGATGGATTCTTAGCGTTGATTATGGAGGCCTGGAGGGTGATATATGAGAAATCGGCTGTGAATCATAGTATATAATTTGGTATCATGGTACACATTGATAAATTGATATCCCACACTTTATTGTTATATTGCCTCTGTATTGCGGTCAGGTACATATGGCTTAGTTATCACCATGTGGGGGACTTTTGGCAGCTTGTGTTGCTTGCATGAATCCGTATCGTCGAGTACATCGACTCGACATCCGTTTAATTACTCTTTCCTTCTCCAATCTTTTCGGCAATCATGTAAACTAAAGTAGTTTTATATTTTAAGTTGAACTTTAATTTTTGTTGTGCCTACTTTGATTGGAATTTGTTGGCACCTATGAATCAAGGATCACACATAAAAACAGTAGTTTGGTCTGTTTTTTTGGTACGGGTGACATCGGCTATTATTGACAATGGGAAGCATGAATTGAAAACTGCCCCAGTCCCTTTCATCTGTATACAAGATTTTGGATGAGCCTGTTGCTACAAGGTTGTTGCCTGATCCCACTTTTTGCTACAAGGATGTTGCTTAATTTGTAATTACGACAAATTTATACCCCGTCTAAATTTTACTTAAAGCTCATGTATATATGCAGGGAAAGAGTTTCTCGAAGAGAAAATGACGAAACAATGTCGTACTTGGTATGTGCGACTATACTACATGTTCAATGAAACACTTCTTAATTTGCTCATAATCCTGAATTTATATCTTTGGTTTAACTTTTTTTGTAAGTACAGTGAAATTTGAAGAAGCCTCTATGAACATAAGAACAATATTGAACAAATCTTACTGTACATTCTTTTTATTTGTTTATCTATTAGATTGGCAAGATTTTATTTTGTTTTTACTGAAATTGGCTATGTTAGTTTAGTTTACCACTGGGAAAACGAATCTATGGGTTAAATGGCTCTATTGATCATAGAGTTTTGAGTGTAAAATCAGTATCATATCCATGTAACAAAATGTGTGCAAAACTATATCGTTTTACCCTCTTTACCTTTGTATCACCTATTTGTTTACGCCACTTCACTACGCCAAATAATCGATATTACACCGCCTACAATGACACCGGATGGCTTAAAACCGGTGTTAGAAATTAGATAGACACCGGTTTAAGGATAACCGGTGTCATATGTCTTAAAAAAAAATTTGGTGTCGTGGGTACACAGAAGAAAAGGAAAAAAAAAAAAGTGTAACACCTTTGACATCGGTTGCATGCAAAACCGGTGTCAAAGGCTTTTACCGGGTTTAAGTAAAACAGGTGTCAAAAGCTTACTTTTTTTTTGGTAAGTTAATACGTTAATTCATTCGACAACCACCTCGCGTACGCGCATTCATTCGACAACCAAAACGCAGAAAAAAAAAATCAAATTAAACCCAAAAACCGCCGTCGCTGCTCCCTACCGCCCTCTTGTGGTCGCCGACGAGTTTAAGGTCGTCATTGTTGTCTTCTTTCGTCGCTGTCGTTGTTGCTTTGGCCGTCGCGTGTGGTTTTTGCTGTCGTTGTTGCTTTTCACCGTCGCGCCTGGTTGTTGCCGTCGCTATTGCTTGCCGCCGTCGTTCTTGCGCGTCTTCTTCCTCGCCGCCCACTTCTTCCTCTTGGTGCATCTTCCAATTCATAAGGTTTGTGCTTAATTGATTTTTCAAATAAATTTGTTTAGAGTATAGTTAGATTGATATATGGTGAATTGCTCTTATTACGTGAATTGCACTTGTTAGATTCATATTGTGTATTGGCTGGATTACGTCGTGATATGGTGAATTGTTCTTATTTGGGTGAAACTGGTCATTAGTTGTCGGGAAGAATAGAGTACTACTTATATATAGTTGACAAAGACACCGGTTATGCATTTGACCGTTTTCTTAAGTGTTTTGTTTGGTTATAAATATTGTATTGTAGTAGTAGTGGTTTAGTTAGTTCGATTAGTAGTTTTAATTAGCGTGTATGAATTTTTTAGAATAATTGGTTACTAATTTTAGTAGTGGGTTTAGTTCGATTATTGAAACAATAGAATTGTAGATTATTGAATTGATGGTTTTAATTAGTTAGATTTAGACGTTTACTTTTGTTAGGTTGTGTTTAGGATAATTTGTTGCTAATTTTGGTTAATATAGACATGGATCAGAAATGGATAACAATGTCAAATCAAGGTGACCGTGATTATGAGGAGGGGATTCGAAAGTTTCTAAAGTTTGCCGAGAAAATTTGTGAAGACTTCAAGCGTATGCGGTGCCCGTGTTGTAATTGTTATAATATGAGATTTCACTCTCTTGATACGGTAAAATTCTATTTGGCTAAGAGTGCTTTTGCTTCAACTTATACAAAATGGATTTTTCATGGGGAGTCAACACATGACTTGGGCATGGATAGTGAAAGTAATAGTGAATTTGTCCAATAAGATATTAGAGAGGATCTTGATGACTATATTGGAGAGGATGATGAGGACTATATTGGTGAGGATGATGATGACAATAATATTGATGCGATTAGTGGAGAGGGTAGTGGAGAAGAGGGGACTGATAATCCGAATCAAGATGAAATTGATGTAGATGTAAATGGTGATGACCCGAATATGATGGAGAACTTGTTGAATGAAAATGAAGAGGTGTTGTATGAAAATTGCGAAAAGTACGCTAGATTGTCCGCCGTTTTAAAGTTGTATAATTTAAAAGCGGCAAATGGTTGGAGTGACAAGAGCTTTACTAGTTTGTTAGAGTTGTTGAATGACATTTTACCAAGTGGTAATACTCTCCCTACTCGAACTTATGAAGCCAAAAAAATGTTAGCTTCAATGGGTCTAGACTACCAAAAGATTCATGCTTGTCGAAATGATTGTATATTGTATCGCAAACATTATCAAAATGATGATGTTTGTTCTATTTGCGGTACCCCTCGATACAAGGAGAATAGGAAGGGCGTTCTGGCTAAGGTTTTGTGGTACTTTCCCATAATACCAAGATTGAGAAGATTCTTTGCCAACCCAAAGGACGCGGAATTATTGACATGGCATAAATCCGGTAAAGATCGAAAGCATGATGACAAGTTGAGGCATCCGGCCGATGCTTCTCAATGGAGACTTTTTGATGCCAACAACCGTGATTTTAGCAAAGAACCAAGAAATTTGCGGCTTGCATTATCAATAGATGGAATGAACCCATTCGGTAATATGAGTAGTGCACATAGTACATGGCCTGTTATATTGATTACTTATAATTTGCCTCCTGAGTTGTGCATGAAGAGGAAATACATGATGCTTTCTTTGTTGATTTCTTGCCCACGGCAACCGGGTAACGATATAGATGTTTATTTGGCTCCTCTTCTTGATGATTTAAAATTGTTGTGGGATGAAGGAGTACAAGTCTTTGATGCTCATGTTGGTCGTAAATTCAATCTACGTGCTATGTTGTTCAACACTAGCCAAGATTTTCCTGTATATGGCAACTTGTCCGGATATAGTGTTAAAGGAGATAATGCATGTCCGATATGTGAAGAAGATGCAACTAAACTTTATCTTAAAAATTCTCACAAGAATGTCTATCTTGATCATCTTAGATTCTTGCCGTTCAACCACCCTTATCGTAGACTAAGAAAAGCTTTCAATGGAAAACCAGAATTGCGTTCGCGTCCAACGGTTTTGACGGGTGCCAAATTGTATGAGAAAGTCAAGGATTTGCAAATCACATACGGCAAGAAATGTGGTTCTAAACTTCCATCCAAGGGTTACAAGAAAAGATCTATATTTTTTTATCTTCTTATTGGAAAGAGTTGACAATTAGACATTCTCTTGATCTCATGCATATAGAGAAGAATTTTTGTGATTCTCTTGTTCGCACATTGTTGGATATTCCGAACAAGACAAAAGACACTGCGAAGAGAAGACAAGATATGTTCGATGAATTTGAACTTAGAGAAGAGTTGCTAGCGCAAAAAGTAGGCACACGAACCCGTTTAGCCCCCGCCGCTCATACGCTCTCTAAAAATGAGACAAAACAATTTTGTGAGTGTCTTAAGGGAATAAAGGTTCCGGAAGGGTATTCTTCAAACATTAGCACCCGTGTGTCTATGAAGGATTTGAAAATTGTGGGATTGAAGTCTCATGATTGTCATATACTCATGCAACAACTTTTGCCCGTAGCTATTCGTTCAATTTTACCAAAAAAGGTACGGTATGCTATTACAAAGGTGCGTTTATTCTTTAATGTCATTTGTAGCATGGAGATTAATCCGGCTGAGTTGGACAATTTGGAGGAAGGGATTATTTTCACATTATGTCAGTTAGAGATGTATTTTCCTGTTTCTTTTTTCGATATCATGGTTCATTTGCCGGTTCATTTGGTAAGAGAGATCAAAGAATGCGGTCCTATCTTCTTGAGATATCAATATCCGTATGAAAGATGCATGAAAATATACAAGGATTATGTGACAAATAGATCTCATCCCGAAGGTTGTATTTGCGAGCGTTATATTATAGAAGAGGCTCTTTCTTTTTGTTATGAATTTCTCTCCGATGATGAGCGGGTTGGTCTTCCAAAACCACGTCATGCCGGGACAAAATGGAAGACAAGGGTGTTAGGGGTCACAAGATTATCCAACTCAATACCGAAGAAATGGATTCAGTTCACTCATATGTTCTTCACAATGATGATGCTGTCGAATCTTACATTAAGATGCATAAAACTTTTTTGAGAAATGTGCATAGAAATAAGAGTGGCATGTGGATTGAGAATGAGAACAAAAAGAGATTTGGCACTTGGTTGAAGAACCAAGTGGTAAGTCAACCGATCAATAAATTCTCTGAACATGTAAGGATTCTTTCTTTTGGTCCATCTCTACAAGTTTCCTCTTACAGTGGATATGCGATTGGTGGATATACATTCTATACCAAAGAACAAGATTCAAGAAGCACTATGCAAAATAGTGGAGTTTGTGTTGAGGCCGTTTCATTTCATTTTTCAAGTGCTAAGGATAACAATCCAATTGAAAAATGAATGCTTTACTATGGGCAAATTGAAGAGATTTGGGAATTGTATTACCAAACTGTTCGGATTCCCATTTTTAAATGCAAGTGGGTTGACAATAACAACGGTGCTAGAAGAGATGAGTTGGATTTCACTTTGGTTAACTTTGATAAGGTTTCACATAAAAATGATCCGTTCTTGTTCGCAAGCCAAGCGAAACAAGTTTTTTATGTGAGTGACCCTTTGGATAAGAAATGGTCAATTGTTTTATCCGCTCGACCTAGACATAAGTTTGATTATTATGTTGAAGATGAGATTCTCGAAGGTTTGGGTGCTCCGACTTCATGTAATGATGAGATAGAAAACGATGATGATTCCTTATTATATGTTATAGACGATCATGATGAGGGAATTTGGGTGCAAGATGATACAAATGGAGCTTCATCTTCAAAAGTAACTAAAAAACGTTCTCGGACCAACGTAAGTCGCCTATCAAGAAGTTTTTGGTATTTAGTTTTACGTGTACTTATAATTTTCATTATATTACTTGCACAAGTTCCTCTTAATTTTCTTTGTATTACTTATGTTTAATATTTAATTACTTGTACTTATTTTGTGTATGTAGGTTGGATAATGTCCACTCAAAGAAGAAAAAAGTCAAAGAGTGGCGGTGATGATAATGCCGATTCCAATAGTGAAAGAGGTCAAACTTTACTACGCGTATGTGCCAAAGCATTACAAAATGGTACTCCTTTTCGGCTAGAGTGGAGCACGGACGGGTTGTTAAATCCTATTGGCGAACATCGTGCCAAGTTTAGTAGTTGGATAGGTGCCACCGCACGTGCACATGTGCCCATCACTTTGAGAGAGTGGAAGAAGCTTGACGAAGCCACAAGGGAACGTGTCTTACACGATATTGAGGTTAGATTTAATATTTATATCATATGTTTTTTATTTTATCTAAAAGTTATCTCCTTCTTTATGTTGTTTTTATATATATGTATGTGTTTTTTTGTGTTGGTAGGGTGCATTTTATGTTCATCCCGAGCGTAGAGGATCTTGGGTGTTACGGATAGCCGGGGAAAGATAGAGAAATTGGAAGACCAAGATTCACCTTAAGTATATGCATGTGGAAAACGAGGAGACCAAGGAAAAGTCAGTTGTAAGGAAGCCGCCGGTCGTGTATCCACAAATCACTCAAGATCAATGGGATGCTTTTATAGAATATCATTTGAAAGATGCAAAGTTTCTAGTATTTTTTTTTTTTTTTTTGCAAGCAAAGATAGGAGCATTTTATTCATCCAATTTTTGGGAATAAAAGCAAATAAAGCTTACAAAAAAAGAAACCACTACTCTTATGCATTGAGGAGTACAATAACATCCTCATTTTCTAACCCCTTAGCATAATTATAAATTCTAACACAAGTGTAAAACTTAATCCTAAAAGACAACCACTCTACTGTATGTTCATCATCCTTGAACAGTCTATTGTTTCTCTCAATCCATATCATGTAGATCATGGCAATAACACTACAGATTACCCATTTACTTCTCCAGTTTTTCCTTTTGCAGTGTTTACTCAACCATTTCAGGATACCATTCAAACTAGTAGCAGCAGTGTTGATGTGCAGCCAGCCGTTGATGATTTGTCAAACCTCCTGAGCATATGGACATAAAAAGAACAGATGCTGATGGCATTCTGCAGCTGATTTGCAGAGACAACATCTATTAATTATACACATACCTCTGCTGATGATGTTATCTGTAGTAGCTAATGCTCCTTGTGATGCCAAATTTGCAGTAAAACTGTGCTTTGTGACATTAACAACATTCCAAATCAATCTATGCCAATTAGATCTTTTGTGCTTCACTCTAAAGAAATCATAGGCACTGGAAACATTGTATTTGCCACCTTTTTCCCAGGACATTATCAGATTCTTGGCCTGATCCACAGATCCTGCTTTGGACAGAATCTCATTCTTCACATCAATAACACTTTTCCAGAGTTCTGAATCCTGGGATTTTGCAGTTACATTCCATATTGGTCTACCTTTTAACACATATTTATTGACCCATTGACACCATATACTGTCCTTGTTGATCAGCAGATACCAAATCCATATGCAAAGTTTCTAGTAAGTTTACTTATAATTTTATAATTCTATTTAAACTTAGTTTATTTTAATGGATGATCTAACTTTTTTTTTTGGGATTATTAGTCATTTAGCAAAGACGGGAAAGAGAATGCGTCCAAAAAGAAGACTAAATACTTCGGCTCTCGAAAAGGATATATTGGCATCACCGAAGAAATTGTAAGTAAATATACACCTATTTACTTTTTTCTATTATTGATAATTCAAAAGTAATCGTATATTTTTATTACTAACACAAAAATGTATTAGGTTGAGGAATTTGCCTCTAAAGGTGTGAAAATCAAAGAAGTACCACGTCATGTCTCTTGGTTGAGAGCTCATAAATCTAAGAAAGGTGCGATGACCGAGTATGACGAGGAAGTGGTGAAAGAAATTGTAAGTTTTTTAAATCATTTCACATAGTAATTTTAATAATTCATTTTACATATAAATTTAAGTATACTAATTAGTCTCTTTATTTCATTTTTAGGGGGTGTTGGAAGAAGCCGTGAAAGAGGGAACATTTGTTCCACAAGGGCGAGATGATATATTATCACGTGCAATCGGCAAGGAGGAGCACCCGGGTCGTGTTCGTGGTGTAACCAACATGGTGAATATTTCTGATGTTTTTGGTCGATCTACGAAGAAGATGTCCGAGGTAAAGTTAGAGAATACGGTGCAAACAATGCAATCCCAAATGTTCAAGATGAGTCAAATGTTTTGCAAATTCGTAGCCGGCGATACTCCAAGTCAAGAAGATATGAAAACATTCATGAGCATGATGAACAGTCACGATTCGCAAGCAAGGGAAGACAACGAAGAGGATAGAGTGTCTAAGGATTCTACTAATGTGTTAAGAAAGGGGAAAGCAGTGAGTTTAAATGAAGATTGTGACCCTCCTGCCTCCCATTCATCTGCGAGACAGGTTCCTCAAACGTCAACCTCATCAATTCAACATACAATAGAGGGGGGGCCTGTTCAGGTATCTAATATAGTTATACAATTTTTTATATAAAAATCAAGTATATTTAGGAATTGTGGTATATATATAGTTTGGCCAAACTTTCATTATTGCTTTATTAATGCAGGGTTGGCATAAGTGTCAAATGTCACTTCCGAGCAATGCACAAGAGATAGTAGCTTTAGGAGAAGTATATGTGTCGGGCAATTCGGAAGTAATCCTTCTACACAATAACATTGTACCTTCCAGTTATAGTAAAGTGAGTATCTCGAAAGATTTGGTGCCAAATGCCGAATTGCCAGTTTCGACCCCAGAAGCTTGTTTTCTCTCTTCGGTCGTTGGTGGTTATGTGTTGTGGCCATCTCCTTTTATATTTCCATTGACCAATACGGTAACTTATATTTCATAATAATTGAAATTGTCATATTGTTTTTGATTTATATTCACTTTCTAACAAGTGTTTTATATTGTTTGATCACTTAGAATGACACGGACAACTCTACAAATAAGCACAACACACCACCAACCAACACCTCGACCCCTACATCAACTTCCATTTCCTCTTCTAAAGACATAACCACGGAAGATAAAATGAAGATGAGGAGAATTGTGTTGATGAGGTGGCTTTGTAAGGAAGCTCGAAAGATGAAGAAATCCGGATCGGTAAAAACTTTGCATGTTCCTGAGCATGTGCTCCATAATATGCAAGACTTGTATGTGACACCGGAAGAGATGGAGGATTGGTGTTATCAATGGCAAATTCAATCTACTCACATTACGGCATTTATTTTGTAAGTCACTAATAACCTTTGTTTAAGTAAAATAATAATTCTAGTTTAGATACTAATCGTATATTGCTTAATTCATACATGTAACACTATTTTTGTTTTGTTTTATGTAATTGGTATTTAAGAAAGGTGTGTGAAAAGAGCCGTGTAGAGGGTTTGTATGGTTTTTTATGTCCGGCATATTTGTCTCCTATAACACCTGTTGATGATGAGGATGATCGTGGGAATTATGTTTATAATGCTTTTACTTGTACAACATGTGCACACGGGCAAAAAATATTTTTTGCACCTTATAATGAAAGGTAACTATTTTTACCAATTCTTGTACTTTTTTTTTATATTTCATAACTTATATTTGTTTTATAATGTGTAGTGCACATTGGATGTTAGCTGTGATTCATCCACCGTCGGGAACGGGTTTTGGTTAGATCCATCAAGAGGGACCAAGAAACCACCCGAATTTCTTCTTAATCTAATACAAGAGTATGTGTATATTATATAAGTTATTTTATTTAAACTCATTACTAGTTAATTATACCTTATATATTGGAATTTTGGTTTTATTTTGCTAGCGTCGTCACGAGAATCAGGAGTTTGGATCCTCTAGCCAAGTTTAGTAACACTTCGACGCTTGTGAAATGGCAAAATATAATGGTACGTTTGAATTTTTGTTTTTATTAAATATAATTTTGATATCCTATTTATACGTTCAAATTTTAGCTAACTTATTATTTATTTGTTTTGTAGTGTCCCCGTCAACCATTAGGAAGTCAAGATTGTGGATTTTATGTTTGCCGTTACATGTTTGAGATAATCCAAAAAAAAGTTACAACTATTCCTATTGCGGTAAATATCAAAACATATATCTTGTTATTTATCAATGTGTAAAATTTGGTAATCTAAATTCATTTTGTTGTTTTAGTATGTTGGGAAAGGTTGCAAACAATTTACGGATGAACAAGTGGATCAAATAAGAGATCTTTGGACTACATTTGTCTTTGTGGATGAAGATGAAGAAGAAGATGAAGATGAAGATTTCTAGCTACTTTGGTTTGCTTGTAAATGTTCAAATCTAATTTGATTTCACTAAATATTTAAAAGTTAGAAATGTCGTTAAAATAGAGTAGTGATTGGTATATATGTATTCGTTGGAAATTTTGAACTTGGAAAAGTTAGAGAACTCCTTTGTTATTATTAGTTGTATTTTGGAGGAATGTTGTGGATCGGAGTGATTGAGATTGGATGCATTGTTGTTGTAGAGAATCAGTTTGAAATACTTGATAGTTGAAGAATTGGAGATTGGTATCTCGTGGCTCGTCAATTGTGTATATATTCTCGATATGTGTAATGTGGGAATTGGCGACTATTTTGGTCGCCAATTCCCTGGCCGAGGCAGTAGCAACAAAAAACAAAAAAAACATCACCTATGACACCAGTTTTTAGGACAACCGGTGTCATAGGTCTCCTTAGCGAAAGTCAACATTTTGGTCAATATCCCACCTTTGACACCGGTTTTGATCAAAACCGGTGTCAAAGACCACCCCCACCACCGCCTCCCTTGATCACCCTTTGACACCGGTTTTGTGCATAACCGGTGTCTTAGCTACTCAAAACGACACCGGGTGAATTTTGGGCCTAGGAGGTGACTACCCATCTTATTGGGTTGTGTTGCGACGGACGGTGGATCGGGTTGTTACAATTTTTCTTCGGGTTTTGATGTTGCTCTCCTCTCGATCGTTTTCTTTCTAAACGGTTGCGCACGGTTAAGTCTATCCCTCCGAAGTGTCGTTTGAGTTTCTCTCGGGTACTCAAGGGGGCGCTTGATAGGGTTTTTAGTAGGCCTGCTGACATGTCTGGTTGGGTTTAGTTGTTTTGTGTTGCCGCTATGTACACTGAGGACTTTTTCACCGCGGAGTTGTCGTGAGCGTCGTTCTGCTACAAGGCGTCGTTCGCGAAAGGAGTTTATTGTTCGGGCTGTTCGCACTTGGGCTGAGCCTGGGGGTGCGTGGCAGCTTATTCAGGATACTTTGGCTGAGGATTCGCCTCCTTTCTTGGATGTTGATGATGAGCCTCTGAGCGTAATGTCATGCAGCGTAGGCGTAAGGTTGCTGATGGTCATTTTACTGCGGCGGTTCGTGTTCTTTCCTCTTCGGGCATTGCACCTTACTCTGAGGCTACTTTAGAGGATTTGCAGGCTAAACACCTCGTTGCTCCTGGACCATCTTTGCCTGCGTTACCCGTTCATCGGCCTTATTTTGATGCTCCAGTTGCTGTTGTTATAGATCAAATTACGAGTTTTCCGCGCCGTACTTCTTGTGGGCGTGACGGTTTGCGTGCTCAGCATCCTATGGATTGTTTGAGTGGTGTTGTTGTGGCAGTTTCTCATGAGCTGCTTGCCTCGATTACTCGTGTGGTTAACCTCTTTCTAGATGGGCAGTGTCCTACTATTTTGGGTTCGTTTGTAACCAGCGTGCCACTTACTCCACTAGTTATGTCGGGCGGTGGTATTCGCCCTATTGTGCCCAATTATTAGGTACCCCGGGGGTACCTAGAGCTACGTACCCCCCGGTTAACTGTTCACTCATTATATAGCACATTATAGTCATTATATACTATCACTCATTATTTTACAATTTTCACTCATTATTTCTCAATTTCACTCATTATATATTATCACCCATTATTTTACAATTTTTACTCATTATTTCTCAATTTTCACTCATTATCTTCCGATTTTCACTCATTATATATAACACTATAGTCACAAATTATTAGGTACCCCGGGGGTTCCTAGAGCTGCGTACCCCTCGGTTAACTGAATATATAACATTATAGTCACAAATTATTAGGTACCCCGGGGGTTCCTAGAGCTACGTACCCCCCGTTTAACTGTTCACTCACTATATAGCACATTATAGTCATTATATACTATCACTCATTATTTTACAATTTTCACTCATTATTTCTCAATTTCGCTCATTATATACTATCACTCATTATTTTACAATTTTTACTCATTATCTTCCGATTTTCACTCATTATATATAACATTATAGTCTTATTTATTTTCAGCCATTATTTTTGAATTTCCAATCATTATATACAACTTTATTGTCATTATTTCCCAAATTTCACTCATAATTGCCCGAATTCCACTCATTAGTTTTCAATTTTCACTCATTGTTTGTGCCGAATTTTTATAAAAGAGACGGTACGTTCCCCCGGGGTACCATATACCGATTGCTGATGTGGGCACAGTGTGGCAGCGTCTGGTTTCCGAGGTGGGGGCCTCTTTATTGGGTCCTTCTTTAGGCAATTATTTCGCGGACCTTCAGTTTGGTGTGGGTGTGTCTGGGGGTGGTGAGGCGATCTTACATGTTGTTAACCGCTTGGTTGAGGGTCGTGGAGTGGAGGTGGGTCTTTCGATGTTATTGGTAGACATTCGGAATGCCTTTAACATGGTGGATCGCGCCTCTATGCTTCAGGAAGTTCATTTTCGTTGCCCCGCTCTCGCTCGTTGGGTGGAGTTCTGTTACTCCAACCCTGCTCGATTATATTATGGAGAGCACACTCTTTTGTCGTGTCAGGGGGTGCAGCAGGGCGACCCCCTAGGCCCGCTGCTTTTTGCTCTGGTGTTGCACCCTTTGCGTGTAAGATTAGAGTTGCTTTTGACTTATTTTTGCAGGCATGGTATTTGGATGATGGCACGATTGTCGGTGATACCTTGGTTGTAGGTCAGGTTTGGAGCTGATTCAGGCAGAGGGTCCTCGTGTGGGTCTCCACCTTAATGTTGATAAAACTGAGGTTTTTTGGCCTACGGAGGATCCGCGGAGCCGGCTTGTTGGTGTCTTCGCCGCTAATATTGCTAGACCCCTCCTCGGGGTCAAGTTATTAGGTGGGCCTATCAGTGTCAATTTTGAGTTTTGTAGTTCTATGGTTTTGCAGAGGGTGGCTAAGACCATTGTACTCATGGACCCGGTTGCTAAGCTTAACGATCCTTGGAGCGAGTTGTTACTTCTTTGGGCTTGCATTGGGGTCTCTAAGCTATATTTCGCCTGCGTACTTATGCGCCGCGCATTTTTGAGTCGGCCCAGCTAGCTTTTGATGCGGCCCTGCACTCTTCCTTAGAGCGTATCGTTGTTAATTCTGGTCCGGGTTTCGGTGACTGGCAGTGGAGGCTCGCTACTTTGCCTTTTTCGTTCGAAGGGCTTGTTGTCTATTCGGCCGGGGATGCTGCCCACTATGCTTTTTTAGCATCGCGATTTCAGTCTGCTGACCTGCAGTCTAAGCTTCTTCGTCATGCTGGTGTTGTCTCTTTGAGGTCTGCGTTTGCTGGCGCTGTTGGTGTTTTTAATCGGACTTTAGAGGTTGATATCTAAGATAATCCTGGCGAGATCACTGCCCTCAGACTTATGAAAAGATTGGCAGATATGTATTTCGCTCGAGTAGCTAGGGATGTCGCTTCTATTTATTCCTTGACATCGCGTCAGTTGGCTTTGTGGAGTTCTCAGCAGGGTGCGCACAGTTCTGATTGGCTTAAGGTGGTCCCTATTTCGGGGTTGGGTCAGACTATGAATGGTCGCACTTATCGTTGCGTGCTTTGCTACCGTCTAGGGGTGCCTTTATTCACCGTTGATCACCCTTCCCCTGCTTGCTCGCGAGTCTTTGTGCGTGATATATTCGGGGGTCATGTTGTATCATGTACGGGGTTGGTTTGCGTCAAACATCGGCATAATGTTGTTAGTGACACGCTAGTTGACATCAGTTATCGATCCGGGATCTCAGTTGGAAAGGAGGTTGGCATTGGTATGATTGGTGCTGATGGCCGACCTCTTCGCCTAGCAGACAAGCTGCTTAATTCTTGGTATAGAGGGCGCGGCGTTTGCGTCAATTTGACTGGGTCGTTGCCCATGACACAGACGGGATTGATAGTTTTGAACCAGGTAAGGTGGTGCGGGAAGCGACCCATCGTAAGCGTGCTAAGTATGAGGCTAGGTGCGCTGATTTGGGTTATGGTTTCCTTCCCTTCTCTTTCTCCTTTTTGGGGGAGTTGGAGCCTTTAGTTGTTGCTCTGCTAAAGCGGATCCAGCAGTTCTGTAGGACGCATGATATCGGGGCGCAGACTGCAGCTTTTATTTTTAATAGGATTGGTTTTTCCATAGCAAAGGGTGTGGAGGCTCAGATCGTATCTCGCCTCCCCACCAACTTCTTGTAAATTATTATTGATTTATAGTTGAGTTAATTAATAATATAGTTATAACTTAGAATAAAACAAGCTCCTAAATAACCAACTCAAATCATCAAAAACTAAAGAAAAAAAAATCAAAACAGCAAATGAATTAACTCATAAGGTGAAACAAAATAAAATCAATCTAATTAATCTAAAATGAACAATATTACAAACATCAAACTACAATCAAGATTAATTGAAAAATCTGAGTAACCTGAGTAACATGAAGAACCGATCAAACTTACCCACTAGACCAGATATGCCAGGAGGAGGGACGATCATGAGCTTTCATCATGAGCTGAGATGAAGAGAGGAGGGAGAAGACGTCTAATGAGAGAGAGGGGGAAAAAGAGGCAGTTTGAAGAGAGAGAAAGAGGAAGAGAAACAAATGATATAGCGCAAGTTGGACGGTAAAGATGAATAAGGAGGCTTGGGGGTCGATCTCTACCGTGGTATTGGATACTATTAACTTGGAATAGTAAAGGGCTGGTTTTCAAGTAGAAAGGACAGCTTTTGGCCGAATTGTGAGCGTTTGGTGAAGGGGGGCTGCGTTTTAGGGGCGCTATTAACCAGCTACGGTTACTCCCTTAGTGGCTTTTAGAAGGTACTCCCTCTATTCCGGTGAATACATGGTCTATTCAATTTTGGGTTATTTCTTTCATTTCTTAGACTTTCCTTTTCTGTGAGGGTTTTGAAATATTAAGTGTTGTTTTGTGAGTTATTAATAACACTAATCAGTCTTTAAACCCAACCCAACTAAATATAACATCCTGTCCATCACTCTCTCTCTCTTACCTCCTCCCTCACACCCTCGTAGCAACCACTGCCCATCGCACCCAAACGCACCACCATGACCACCGCAGGAAACGCCGCCTTATCTTTATTTTTTCTAGAATGAGAAAGAAGAGGGTCCATTGTTGCTCGTAATCGTAGGGGAGCGAGTCGTTTGGTTGCCTAGTTGACAATCCAGCCTTGCAAACATGTCTAGCATATTCGTATATGTTTACGACTATACAAGAAATAAGAGGCCGCGAGCATCATTCGAGTAAATACAACCGGCCGCCGCCCATGGTCTCCCAGTCCACCCTCGTTGCCTCACACCTCCCCTCTCTTCTTTTTGACCCCATCTTGCGTTTTCTCCCTCCTCCCGTTCTAACCACCACCCGATGCCAACCACTTCCTTCATCGGTTTATTCGAGCCTACCTCTCCCCCTCCATAGTAGATCTACCACCTCCTTACTCCCTACTCCAATCTCCAATTGAGCCTGAAAAAAAGATGGGATGATTGTGGGGTGGTCGAAGATGGAGGGATTAGGAGGAGAAGGGAGCGAAAACGAGATTGTGGGTCGAAAAAGAAGGGAGGGAAGGCGAAGAGAAGATGTCCGCCGGTCATGGAGTCGGCCGGAGTGACCCACAATTGGTCACTTTGGCGGTGACCGTCGGTGCTATATTGGTGGAGGAGGCGGGTGTTACTCGGCGGTATAGCGAGGAGAAGTGGATGTGGGTTGGCAAAGGGAAAGGGAAGAGGATATTAGAGTGGGGTTGAATTTTATTGAACAAGAGTAATATTCACTAACCCCACCTCCTTTTGTAGTTACTTGCATTTCTTGGTTTGTGTGTCAAAAGTTAATGAGTGGAGATCCTCTGTCCCATTTTTGTGTCCCTCTCCCTATACCCCTCCAATCAAATTCTTAGAAATCAGTTAAATTATAAGTTTAAATGGATTTTTTTAATGTTAAAAAATGGGTTTGCAAGGTTGTGATTAGAGGGGTACATAAAGTCGTACACAGAGTAGGGGTGTTCATTTCGGTTAACCGAACCGAACCGAATTTTCGGTTAACCGAAAATACTTTTCGGCAAAAAGTCGAACCGTAACCGAACCGAAAAATTCGGTTCGGTTTTCGGTTAACCGCGTAACCGAATACAAAACAGAAGGAGAATGTCAAAAAAATGACAAAAACAGAGAATGGCATCTCTTCTCCAATTCTCGATGCTTCTTCAATGCCAAAATGTCGATTATACAAGTAACAACACCAAATTCATCCAATTACCAACACTAATTAACATCACTATACAAATAACAACCAAATTCGTCATAAACTCTCTAATATCAATCAAATTCGTCACAATCAGATTTGTCATTAACATCAATCTCGAAACCCCCAAAACCACCAAAATCAAACCCCCGAAATCAAATTTAATCAAACCCCTAAAATCAAACCCACGAAATCAAATTTGACAATCAATTTAATAATTTTTTGAAATGAATTACCTGTTTAATTTGACGCAAATGTAGGGGAGAAGTGAGAGAACGACGTCGAATACGGCGACGAATCGGCGGAAAACGACGGCGAAGCGGAGAAGAAAGGAGAGGGGAAATCGTCTTTTTTTTTTTGAGACCCAGAGAGTGTGACTATTGCGTAAGTGCATAGGGTGGTGTTAGGGTTTTGGACTTTTGGGATTTTTTTTAAATTAATTATTTCGGTTCGGGTTTCGGTTAACCATACACCCCAAAAAGACAAACCGAAATCGAACCGAAAATACACCAAAATATTCGGTTTGGTTACCGAACCGTTCGGTTCGGTTATTTAACCGAAAAACAAGCGGTTATTCGGTTTACGGTTCGGTTAACCACTGTTCGATTTTTTTTTTACTACCCCTAACACAAAGGGGGGGACAGAGAATCCTCGTAAAAAAATACAAAAAAAAAAAGAGAAAAGAAAAGAAGAAAGAAGTCAGGTACTTCAATTGCTCCGTTAATTTCGTCTCAAATCCTAAATTAAGAATTTCCAGCAAACTCTCACTTTCTCTCTCTTTCCCCCAGCACTCCCGCCGGCGAATGACGTCATAGGGAGGCTTCTTCTTAATAGACGACCCCCTGATTCTGACGTAGGAGAGAGAGAGAGGGAGGGAGTCGGCGACAATGTCTCGGCAAATGACTTCTCATTTCCACAAATCCAAAACCCTCGATAACAAATACGTAAGTCCAATTCCCCTAAAAAAAAATGTTTTTGTTTATTTTTTTTAATTAATCATTCAATTATGAGTGAACTCAATAATCTATGCTGCTTAATAAAGTTCATGAAGATTCGGCCTTTTGGTTTGTTTGATTTGAAATTTGGGGTTCCTTAATCTCAGCAATTCAATTTAATCCAATCCGAGTAATTACTAATTAGTGCTCAATTGTGCTCGCTAAATTACATTTAAGTTTAGCTTGGAAATAGTGGTCCTTCGATTTGTGCAATTGCCGCGATTTTAATATTTTGTGCTGATTGAATGATTTGGGAAATGTGGTTTTGTGTATGTTCATATTGTTTGTTTTTTCTTTTTTCCGTTTGATATGTTGGTAGATGCTTGGAGATGAGATTGGGAAAGGTGCATATGGCCGAGTATACAAGGGATTGGACTTGGAAAATGGAGATTTCGTGGCGATTAAGCAGGTTTCGTTGGAGAATATAGCTCAGGAGGATCTTAACATTATCATGGTTTGTTTCTTCATCGCCTTGTTACATCATATTTGCTGCTTCTACCGTGCTACTCAGCGAGACTTTGTTACTAAATTTCCTGTACTTACGCCTCTTAAATTATTAGTGTCCAACACTTCTTGCCTTCTTGTTAGTATGAACAAATTGTAGAGTGTGTATTTCAACTCCCGAGACTTTTCATGCGGTGCTGAACAGTTTGGTTTTCAGTTTTTTGGTATTTCAACACGTACGTTGGATTCTTGTTTTAGTTGTCTGCGACTGTTGAATGTAAGAACTTTGAGAGATCTTCTTATTGAAGAGTGGAAGAGGGATATTTGTGGTACCTCTCACTGTTTGTGGTTAATTAATTGTTGTTTTTTGTATTTTGTTTCAACCTTTTGCTTTGAAGATATTTTCTTCGTGTGGCCACTTTTGTGCTATGTTGCATTTAGCGTTTCTTATGTTTGTCCATTACTTATCGGATTTACCTGTATTTTTCTTTTGTCATCATATGTATTGCTTGGCTTGACACATGGCATGCGTATCCACAGCAAGAGATTGACCTCCTCAAGGTACTCCTTTTCATTTCCTCAGCTTAAATTCTGACCCTCTTTACGTCATGAACTGATCATAAGCATCAAAGTATATGTACTGAGAAATCTTCTGCCTGCTTTAGACTTTTGGGGCTGCATGTTATGCTTTAATCCTAAAGAGATTACCTTAAGTGTAGTAATATTAGACAATATGAAAGTGTGCTGATGAATAAACTTTGACTCACTTAATTGCGCTAAAACCTCAATCTTTGAAGCTTTGCCGGGCAATCGGTATCATCCCGCTTTAAATGAATAAAAGCGCCAAAGCCTAAGGCAAAGCCAGTAGACCACTTGCCGGGCTGCAGGAATTCATTTCATGAACTGTGATATTATTGAGAGGCACACATGTAGCCGCATCCTTGTGCGTATGCATTCTTATGTATTTTTGATTTATACCTTTTGTTATGAAGTACCCCAGCATGTTGATTTAAGATCTAAAGCATTGTCATCTGACAAGCATGATATTGGTGCAAAAGCTCAGTATGGATTTTCTCAAGAACTTTAGCTTCTGAAAGGCATTTTTTTTAGCAGCTTCATTGAGAAAGCTCAGATTTTGCTGCCAATGTCTTTACGTAAATTGCTGGTGTAAGAATGTCGAGTGGTCTAAAACATAACTCTCTTTTGCAGAACCTTAACCACAAAAACATTGTAAAATACCTTGGATCCCTAAAGACCAGGAGCCACCTTCACATAATACTGGAGTATGTACCTCTTTTTGTTTGTTTTAGCTTGTTTTAAAGAATCCAGGCAGCATCAATGTAATAACAATGATGTGACCAAATCTTGTGTTTTCAGGTATGTGGAGAATGGGTCACTTGCAAATATTATCAAGCCAAACAAATTTGGGCCGTTTCCAGAGCAGCTAGTTGCTCATTACATTGCGCAGGTCTACTCTTACTTCATTTCACTCTATATACTTCGTCATTTAAGTTTGCATATGCTTATCCATGTATGATGGAATAGGTTTTAGAAGGTCTGGTTTATCTCCATGAACAAGGTGTTATTCATCGCGACATTAAGGGTGCCAATATATTGACTACTAAAGAGGTACCTTTTTTTTTTTTTTTTTATTATCTTTGCTATAGTTATTTGATTTGGGCCTGCTAACCATGGTCATACTTTTCTTATTTAAATTGTGGATATTTAATAACTGGTATAATACTGTTGTGCTATGATTTTAAGTATGACTGGTATTATAGATTTTGAAGGGTTAATGCGACTGTAAGTCCGACTGATCTTTTAGAGTGTAGTCAAAGTTTCTCTTAGAGGTGGTCACCTTGCTCTTCTATAAGCAGATTGTGTAGTTTACCCTTGTATTTCGTGTCCCTCTTCACAATCCTTCTTTTGACGTCATTCACTATCGTAGTTAGTGTTGCCTCAAAGCCTTGCAAAATTCGATGCAACTGCTCGTGGAATAATAAGGATCTTCCTCTGATATAACTTTTTAGCTAGAAAAGTAATGTAGGATCAAGGAAAGACTTTGTAGAATAGGTAAGTGGAGGCTGGATACAAGTATGATACGTAGACCCTGTCTTTTGAAGCTCTTATCACAAGTCAAGAACAAATGCCATAACTCTTCTCGAATCATTGCTAGAATCTCATCACTTTGCAAGTTTGGCTTGCTGGCTCCCTTACTGTAATATGGTCAATACCCTATTTGTATGTAACCATTCTCTTACCAATGGTATTTACTTTGGAGCATTACCCTTCCTGGGTTAAGTTTCTTTTGCCCAGAGTTCCCAAGCATTTTGATTGCAGCAATTTTTGAAGTTTGAAAAACTTCATTGCTGCAAATTTGTAGTTAATCGTTGCTGAGAAGTCCTTTTGATCACCGTATATCATTTATCATTTGTGTAATTTAGCCTTTGGGAGTCCAAGCCCACTCGAAGGTTTTTAAGCTATCTTTACTGTAATTTAGGGAGCGTTTGGTTGAGGGCAAACAAGAAAGGGAAAGGGAAAGGGAATATGAAACATTGATTCCCTTAGTAGATGTTTGGTTGAGCAACTTTATCATTCCCTTACCCCATTTTCCTTGGTCAAATTCCCCAAAACTCCTCTACCTTGATTCCCTAGGGGGAGGAGGGAATTGTTGATTCCCCATAACTCTTCTAACCCTTCTTCCTCACCCACCACTCACACCTTAAAAACACCACAAAACAAACCGAGCACCACCACCCAACAACCATATTGTCACAAACACCACTAACCAATCGCCACATCATTACTCACACCACCAACTAACCACCAAATTGAGACTCGCACCACCACCAAACCACCATATAGCCATTGCTCCACCATAAACACCCTCGCCCAACACCCAACCACTTATTTTCGAGATTAAACATCCCATTACCGCCACTATGAAGAGAGAAAGATAGGAGAGGAAAATGTCAAGCATGCAAAACAAACCTTAAATTTCTTCAATAGTTGTTAAGATTCGACATTTTGGAGGTCGACTTTAGTCATTGGAGCAGATTTCACAAGCTATTTGGCCAACTTCGACCACTAAACAATCGGATCTACGAGTTTGGTTGGAGGGGGCAGTAAGCACGGTAGTGCCGTGGTGGAGACGAGTGTTGTTGAAAGAAGACAACCTTTATTCTTTAATAGGTGTGATGAAGGTTGTTTTTTTTTTTTTACGGAGGTAAGGGGGAAGGAGAGGAGGAGGTGAGAGAAAATAGGGGATGATTCCTTTTGGTACCAAATGCATAAGGGAATGAGAGGGGTTTTGATTCAATTCCCCCTCTTTCCCTTTCTCTTTCCCTTTCTCTATCCCTTGTATAAACCAAACGGCCCCTCACAAGTTTTCATGTAATTATAATGTCTCATATCCACAGCAACCTTTGATTACCCATTAGAGTTCATATCATTTGGTGTCAGAACACCCATCAGAGTTCATCACATTTGGTATCACAGCACTGAACGTAGCCAAAGGTGCCAACGCTTACAGGTGGACATCTGGAAGAGCGGATGTCGGAGTTGGACATGCAGACTTCTGTCCCCAAGGGTATGGCAGAGGTCTTCGAGTCACTTTATTGCTAAAGTGTGGCAAGTTTGGGCGAAATGATGAGGACGGTCATGGAAGAGCTTTGCCTAACTGACGAGGCCCGAGGGCTTCCTTGACCCGGAAATTAAAGGCCAGGAAGACTGGGCTGTGGATCTGATTGATGACCATGAGAAAGGGGTAGCCAAACTCAGTTGTGTAATCAACGGTGAAGGTTACCGCCAAAACTCAATTGCCATCAAAGTTTGTCTGCAAATTGAATCAGATTGAGGATGGAGTCTGATCAAACACCCGTGAACGGGGCCTGGTGAGGCAAGGGGTGGCTTTACATATGGTATCACTGTGAGATCATCAAGGCTCTGGGCACAAGGGAGACGTGGCGGACTGTTTTGGGTGGAATAAGGGATGACAGCTTTGGTGGCGGGCCACGGTGATGGGGTGGCAGCCTAAGAGCATCAGATCACAGTTTCCAAAGGTTAGGCTAGCACCTTTGAGTGACGACAACTTGACAATCCCTGTTGAGGATTTTCAGCAGTTGGGGAAACACGGTGTCAGGATGTTGGTGGTGGCAGGGGACATGTGGACCCAGTGGCAAGTGAACTAGTGACGTGAGAGCAAGGGACAGAGCCAATAATACCTAAATTTTCTGACGACATATTTTGCAGAATCAATTCCTTCAGTGGGACCTAGAGGCCCATGCTCTTGAATAATCCCAACCAGCGCTCTTGGCCTACAACTAAACACATGAAACCCAACAAGCTCCCCTAGGTTTTACCAGTTCTTTCGCTTAAGCTGGACAAACACGCAGTAATGTATTTCTCCTTTAAAATCTCTTTACATCCCATCAACGGAACTTGGTTCACCTTAGCTCACCAATTTCAATTACTCCCAATATCCTTTTTTAGGCCGTACGTCCCCCAGTCCAGGCATTGACGAGCTGGAAGGGACAGCTTGAACGAATACCATCCACCCATCAAACATTTTGTAACACACACCCACACACACTCTCTCTCTCTCTATCTTCTTAGCCTAATTTTGCCGTCTCATCCACCTCTCACAATTTCTTGTAGCAAGGCTGTAATAGGGAGGAAGTTTGGCATCGGCGTCCACCCAAGGGCGGAAGGTCAGTGTGACGGAGGAGTATGGTACGGCGAACAAGTGGTCCTTTTGTATGCATGTGAAAGATAACGTGAAAACAAGGTGGATTTTTGGGAGGCGAGTAGTCTAATTGAAAAGCCACCAAGCCCATACTTGTTCTAGAAAGAAATTAAAGGGGCAAGGATGTCATTTGGCTTTAGGTGTACTTTTGGAATGTTTTAGCTAGAGAGCATGATGGAAGTGACCAAGAAATCTTGATGATCATCATGTACTTTTATCACTTTTGCACTTTACGCTTGGGGAGTGCAAGGCCGCTCAGAGGTTCTCAACCTATTTACTGGAACTTACAAGCTTTCTATCTCTCCTATTTACAGCAACAAGCTCCCTTCTCCATTTTCACCTCTGATTACCCTTGTGACTTCATGTGAAGGCACAAAAATCCACCTTGTTTTTACCTCTGATTACCCATCTTCTCCCAAAACTTTTTCTTACTATGTGGTCAAAGTTCGTATGTTTTTCACTTGTTTTACTTTTTTATTATTATTTATTTTGATGGCTTTCTAAAACAACTTTGAGAGGGGTTCAATATTTCTAAATGGTTCACTATGATTTTGAAATTTTATGGCATACACAAGACGGTTACTAGATGATGATTCATTTTAGCCGACCCCAAATTATTTTGGGATTAAAGCTTGGTTGTTGTTGTTGTTGTTGTTGTATTAACCATGTGACTTCATCACAGTAGATATATTTTGTGATCATATCATTCCTTTATTTGTAGCTGACACCTTTAATCTTGACTGTGTGCTGAACTTCCCCAGAATCGTCTGATGTTTGTATTGGCTTCAATGAATAGAATTGAAGGTGTTAGCTTGGGCTCCAGTCTTTCTTAAATGTTATTGCCATGTAGGGTCTTTCTCATATTTGCCCTAAATTGCCTTATTTTGTAATTCAGGGTTTAGTTAAACTTGCTGATTTTGGAGTCGCAACGAAGCTGACGGAAGCTGATGTCAATACTCACTCTGTTGTTGGAACACCATACTGGATGGCTCCTGAGGTAATTTAATGGTTTGAGCCTGTTCCTCGTATTGGGACTTATTCTTGTAATTTGACCAATCCATTCCATCTCTGGCTCCTGTTTAGTTTTGTTAAATTTAGTTTTAAGATCAAAGCTTTGATGTTTTACTTGTCCTGAAAGTAGAGTTAACATAAGCTAATTTGTGTTCTATACAGGAAGTGTAATACCTTAAATAGTAGTATATGTAGTTCTATCGGATACGGTGCTCGTTCTCTTTGTTGTTTCTGGATCAATGTTAGCTCATGAGTTCCCTTGATGTTCCCCTTATTATTATTATTTTTTTATTACTTATCAGTGTGTATGTTGCTTCTTAGGTTATTGAAATGTCAGGAGTGTGTGCTGCATCAGATATATGGAGTGTTGGTTGTACTGTGATCGAGCTGCTTACATGTATACCTCCGTATTATGACCTACAACCGATGCCAGCTCTCTTCCGTATTGTGCAGGTCTGGTCTCTACTTTTGTCAAAGAAGTCATGCTCTGCATAAGAGTCATTTAGTGGGACTTCATATTTCGGCCTTTACAAGTTTAGTGGATTATGTTAGTCTACTGAGGAACACAGGACAGCCATCATAGTATGCTTTTAACCACTGTGTCCGTTGAAGTGAGATATCCTAATTGGCCCGGGGGGGGGGGAGATTTGGCAAAACGTTAGTAGGGCTATGAAGAATAGGAATGGGGGATCCGCTGCAGGTAAATGAAAGCAGGGTGGACTACATCTAAAATTCTCTATAATGTGTTGAAACCTATAATTGTAGCTTTAAAATTCATTTAGGATTCAGTAATCTTTCTTGATACTTTCGCCTTTTGACATTTCCTCGTCTTGCTTGCACTTTATTGAAATGTGATCTTTGTTAAAGAAAGCAGAAAAGATGTAGAGCATTGATTGGCTTTGGTGTATTTTCAGTTTGAGTATTGCTGTTGAGTAGGTTGGCTATGGAACGATGATCTTTATTAAATTTCTGGTATGGTGGTGGCTGTGAGGGGAAAGGGAAGTGTTGGTGAAAGGGCGGAGTATCATGTAGTTCTTATGGATGGTTTATAGAGAAGAATAAATGAGGGCATGGAAATGAAAGAGGGTAAGGAAATAGAGGGATACAGTAAACATTTGTCGAATGGATAAGCTTGATAGGAGTGAGAGAAAGGGTAGTAAAATCTTATGATGGTCGATGGCTGAGTCATGTATATATAAATATATATATTTTTGGCATCACTTAAGGCTAGAATCTTGTTATTCTTGCATCTCCTTGATTTTGATGATTGTTGGATATGCTCCAAAACATGAGTCAATGTTCCTCATTATTAGTTAGTGCTTTCTACTAATAAGGATTGGTTGCTACTCAAGTGGTTTAATGGGTAGTTTACGTTGGATATGCTTACTTGACCATAGGATTTAGATGCTACTAGCCTGATTTGTATGTAAATCGTATTTAAGGGCCAACTCATTATGAAACTAATTGAGAAAATTTACAGCAGAAACTTCTCTATGTTGTTTACTCTCCTTGCCTCCAAAATTCTACATGGTATCAGTGCTCTTGAGATGAGAGGGTAGGCATGGCAGATTGGCAGCCACCTCCACTCAAGTAGCCAAGTTCGATTCCAAGATGGGGTGAAGAAAAGTGCCGAAGTTGTTTGAGTTTGGGAGTACTGGAATTTCCAAAAGAAAAATTTCATGCTTTAGAGGGTTGGAGGGTAATCAACATCTTTACCCCAGTGCTTTAAAGGCTCCTGCCATAAGGCGTAGGGGGGGGGGGGTTGGATGCACGCAAGCCTTACCCCATTGAAACATAGAGAGGTTGCGCACGGATTACCCAAAGTGAAGAATGCTTCGAGAATCGCACCGACTGACTGCCACAGTGCTACTTCACAACATAAAAGCAGACAGTTTTATGAGCCATTTTGCTATATTCCATTGTATCCCAAAGCCAAAGAATAATTAGTCTTTGGCTCCATTGGAAATGGAAAAAGGGTTGGAGAGTAATCATACAAAAGATAAGAGGAAAATATGGCATATTTTCAAAAGGCAACGCAGCTTGAATCCAACCAAAGAAGAACGAAGTGAGTTTGGAAAATGGTGAGGAGTGCACCATGGAGGGATAGAGAGAAGTGCTCTAAATGAAAAGAAAAAAAAGAAAGGATCAAGGTAATGACAATTGCATTAGCAAGATGGTGACAAGAAGTGTGTCACAAAGTGAAGAGAAGGGTTCACTAGGTTAAGGACAGAAGTGCTCCATGATAGAAGAATGATGTGTAATAAAACCCAATAAAGATCCGGCGATGAAATCAAGACGCAGCCGTCAACAAATCTTAAGGAATAGAAGACTTACGGTGTGTTCATTCTAAAGGGATGGACAAAATGAAAGGAAGACTATCAGGACATAGTAAATTGCTCCTATGAATTATTGGAGCCAGGGGGGGTTGGATATGCTCCAAAAATGAGTAAATGTTGTTCCTAATTATTAGTTAAGGGCTCGTTCGGTATCACTGCCGTTTTCAGTTTTTGGTTTTTTTTTTTTTTTTTGTGTAAAATATTTAGTTAAATAAGTTACAAAATTAACTTTAAATTGTTCGGGTCTATAATAGTCATATAGAAAATGAAAACTGACAATTGGAAACTGAAAACCACTTTTTCTGGTTTTCAAAAACGGGACTTTGGTTTTCAAAAAAACAGAAAACTGAAAACAGAAAACAGACCCTAATGGTTTTCACTCAGACGTGCTTGATCTACCATTTTCAGAAAATTGCATGTCATGGTCCATGTCATATCATCTCCGTGCCTCGTTCTAGTGCTTCCTAGCTTGTGAGGCACGGAGTATAAGATTATTCTAGCCACATGTTCCATAGCTTAATTAGGCATTGGCCTGAAAGTGTTGGATCCTAAATCTTCACCTTGCTTACAGGATGAGCGTCCTCCCATTCCAGATGGCCTTTCTGCTGATATGTCTGATTTTTTGCACCTATGTTTTAAGAAGGTAAACTACTATTGTGATTGACTTACTGTTGTATATTTGATTTGTTCTTCTTAATGCTGCCAAGTGTGAACACTTGCCGGATTATTATTAATTGATCAAATATTACACATTTGTGGGACTAAAGAGGATCGTCAGTAGAGCATTTATTGTTTCTAACTTGGTTTATATCTCCCTTGAACATCTTTTATATTTTAGGTTAATATTACGAGAATATAATGATACCCCATTCTCTTATTTATGTTTTTTTTTTCTATTTTATTTTATTGATGCCCGATTACTTATGCTGTGTTAGTAAAGTCAAAACATGTATAGTCAGTCATGTAACTGAGATGTTGGGAGGCAAAAAGAACTAATCCGTTTGTAATTTCATGTCATCTTCTCTGCCTATTTACTTTGTTTTTCTGATAATGACCTTTTATAGCTTATTTCAGGATGCCAGACAGAGGCCTGATGCCAAGATGCTGCTCTCTCATCCTTGGATACAAAATTATAGGCGTACTTTGCAGCCTTCTCTTCCATCGAATGACGCAATTAGGTAGAGCGTCTGTGTTACAGGAGCACTTGCTTTCTATTAATGTGGATTTCATCTTGCCCCTGGATTTGGATCTGCATATTTCGTTTTGGCTTGATTGATTATTTGATTTGCTTCTTCAGGCCAATTTTTTTAATCATCATTTATAATTCTAGTATCATATCGTTCTCAAGTCTGCTAAATTGGCTTAACATCTGTTCCGATCATAGGATTCTGAAGTATGTCAGTGACCATCTTTGAAACTAAAATATGTCAAATAAATATGTTTTCTCTTATTTTGATAAGTGGGGATATCATTATATGGCAAGTGAACTTGTGAATGAGAATTTCATTATATTAAAACTAATTAATAACACAAAAGTGAAAAACTAAATACTATGTCATGACAGTATTATTTTCATACTGAATCTAATATAATGCAATCTATCACAGATAGAATTTTATCTCTTAAGTTTAGTGTTGATGTTAAACATTATTGAATAATATCACCAATATATATAAACCGCCAGAACATCTCATGATGCTCTATATCGTAAAAAAGCATACTACTATATGATTGTCAATTAAAATGCGTATAACAATGACATCTTATAAGCTCTTTTTTGTTGCAATATTTCAAGTAATTCAATAGAATTAAGCTTAAAATGTAAAGCCGGAACATATTTATTTGAGTTTAACATATTAACTTTTGTACTTAAATATGTATACATAAATAGCCCGGACATTGTCGGGTGAACAAACTAGCTTCGCTTAGAGGCAGGTAGGTTATGTAACATGCTATAATGTTGCTAGAATGACGATGGTTGGGGAGTGTTCGGCAAGGTGCTGTGGGAATTTGTATTCTCGTACTATGTTAACTTTTGTCGGAGTTTATGCTTATAATTGAATGTCTATGGGCTGAAGGAGATCCATTCTGACATTTTGTGAGACTCTAAAGTCAAATTAATCTTGAATCTTGTTCTATATTTTTGAAGTCTTTATGATGATATCTTAACCAGAACATTCTGCAGGATGAAACCTCATTTTTATTTGTCACTGAAATACTGTTCTATACACTTGTAGTCTATCTTAACCAGAACATTCTGCAGGATGAAACCTCATTTTTATTTGGCACTGAAATACTGTTCTATACACTTGTAGTCTATCTTAACCAGAACATTCTGCAGGATGAAACCTCATTTTTATTTGGCACTGAAATACTGTTCTATACACTTGTAGTCTTTTTTCTTCTTGTGCAATTCATAATTGTTCTTTTTCCTTCTCTGTATAAAGAAAGTATAGTGCATTAAAAGAGGTGAACACAAATATATGATAATGAATAACCACATGCGTTTCATGAATATGATTCCCGTGATTTGACAAGCAGTTTCCCCGTTCTTGTGGCCTTAATGTTTCATGGTCTATCTTCCATATTTGACTGCAAATAGAATAATTCGTATTCAAAATACTTCATTGTGTTATAATCTACATTTTGGTGTATGGAGCCTTAAGTTTTGTTCTACTTCTCTCCATGGTCAGTTCCATTTTTCCATTCTGACAATTAGTGGTTCTATAATTGTAGGAGTACACAGGAAGATGCATTGATGGAATCACAAATATCTAATGGGCGTGAAATTGATATGGCCGAAAACCACACTTTGGATGAAGTAAGTATAGTTTCTGGTTTTATTTAACTTTTTCAGTCATTAGTAGTTGTTTTGGATGAACAGAATTTAACTTTGCCTCATTGGATCTCTGCTAGAAAGCCCTTGGGATATATTATTATGTTGTCTACTTTTGTGCTTTGTTTCATTGGCTGGTGTCACTTTCGTAATTGTTTTTGCCAAATATTGCTTTGTTAAAGGCCCCAGATCATTAATGTCTTTGTGATTGGATTAAAATGTATGCATTGAGTTTTTAAGCCATCAAGTACAATATTGTTTAAATCTTGATGGTTTGTTCGGGGAATCCTTGTTTTTTTGTTTTGTTTTTTTTTTTTTTTTTTTTTTTTTTTTTTTTTTTTTTTTTTGGGTACAAGGAGCAACTAATGTTGCGGGGTTGGGGGGCATGAGGATTTGAACCCCGCAGGTTGAGTTCCTAACCACTAGGCCAAGCTTGATCCTCCTAATCCTTGTTTATTTGTAACTGGGCCACTTTATGCATATTAGCTTGTGGTGCAGAAATTCTTGCTGTGTTTCCCGTTCTTGTTGTTTGAGCAAGTTATTCTTGTGGCAGGCTGCCGTGAGAGAGACTCTATCAACTAATGATGCCGATGCAAATAAGCTTGATGATAATCTCCGGTCTAGCAGTAACCTATCTGAAAGAGCAGGAAATATATCCTCAGATCAGGTGCCGACGTTGGCAATTCATGATAAACTATCTATTTCTTCTGTGGTTTCTGCTCAGGCTGAAGATGGTATTGCTTCATTGAAGCAGTTCTCTGAGCCAAGTCATAAGATTGACCATGATGAATTGTTGATGAATGGGGAGGTGGGATCTCCGAAGTCTAAGGAAAAGGATTTGTCTGGAAAGGCTGAGGGCAAATCTAGCACCGCACATAAAGTGAACGGTATATTCAGTTTTGGATCAAAGAGTCATGACGAAAATCTTCAAAAGGTAAGCTGTTTCCCAAGTACTATAATCTCATCACTTTTCAAATTTTTTAAGGATTATTTCCTTTTGAAATCAAATTTTATAGTTGTTTTATTATTTAAATGCCGAGGAACCCATTGACTGGACTTTTGTCACTCTACGTAAGTCTTTCAAAGAAAAATGCAACTTGCATGTTGTCTCCTTGTCTGATAGCCAATGAATATTTGTCAATGACAAGTAAGAGGTACATTCTATGAATGTTTCCTGGCCCATCTATATCCTGATCTTGTGATAGTAGAGTGAACAATGGATTTGTTGTTGAAGTGGTGCAGTGGGGTGCGTAGCCGAAAGAATTTGACATCTGTCTTTTAGCGAGCCACACTGTTGTCCTCTATATTTTTGTGAACTTTCCTGATGGAGCATTGAAAGGGTTAACCCAATTTTTCCCCTGATAACCCAAATATTGAAAATTGTTGATACGTTTCTGCTTCCACGCCTTTTACCCCTTCTCCGTGTCCCTATTTTAATGCAAATGCTCTTAGCGTTGAAAATTATACCGTATTATTCTTTGCTGATTGTGTCCTATGTTGCAAGGCTGCCAGAAAGGGCATCCCTGCCGGGAGTGAGCTTAGTAGATTCAGTGATCCACCTGGCGATTCATCTTTGGAGGATTTATTTCATCCGCTTGACAAAAACATTGATGATCGTGTTGCTGAAACTTCTGCGTCAACATCTACTTCAAATGCCGACCCTAAAAGTTCAGCACCTGAGTCGGGAAAGAATGATCTAGCAACAAAGCTAAGGGCTGCCATTAAACAAAAACAGATGGAGAATGATATGGGGCAGCGGGATGGTGGAAACTTACTCCGTGTTATGATACGTGCGTTGAAGGAGGATGTGATAGATATAGACAGCGGTGTGGTATGTGCCAAGGGATCTTTCCTTCTTTAATTTGGCTGCACATCCTTCAGTTAATATGTTTTAGATATCTGTCGCAGGTTTTTGATGACAAGTTGCCTGGAGAAAATCTCTTTCCTCTTCAAGTATGTAGTAATCTTTCTAGACTTGATCTTTGTCCTAACTCCTAATGTACGTTGTGGTCATTTTCTTGAAGAGTTGCATGCTATGTTACTCAGACTCGGGTACGAGTGTCGGGTACGGGTATGGATCCAAGTGTCGGACTCGGCTATTTTATGAAATAGCCGCTTGTTTTTTTGCCTAAAATGAAGGATCCAAGTGTCATACCCATGTCCGAGTGTCGAGTGTCCGACACGGGTACGTGAGGTAAAATGAAGAGTCGGAGTAACATAGGTTGCATGTTGTATCAATCTGTATGATGCCAATCACCTCGTGCCTTTCACGAGGAATCTTAAACCGAGAGTCGTCAGCTTTAACTTGGCAAAGCCATGACGTCTTTGAATAAGCTAGGGATTGTTCTAAATTGCTTTGTTGTGACATGATGAACAATTGGCTTGTTAGTTTGGTATGCCAATACAATTGAGTTATAAGAAACATCTGAAAAAGGTGTGGGTTTCAATCAAATGGCACACAGATATGTAGCTCTTTTGGGGAAATGGTTGTAGCGTTTTCTGTAGAATATGCTATCATGTGGCACCGAATAATTAGAAGTTGGTATGGCATCCTAAGTAATGATTGGAAATTTGGAACCTTGTCTGGGAATTATTCTACATTTGCCTCCCTTTGAAAGTTGTTTAAATTTTAAAATAGTACTTGGCTTTGATCCAATATAAGCCTTATGAGTGGGAGATGGACAAGCTGATTGCCGAATAATTAGAAGTTGGTATGGCATCCAAAGTAATGATTGGAATCTTGTCTGGGAATTATTCTACATATGCCTCCCTTGTTTAAATTTCAAAACAGTACTTGGCTTTGATCCAATATATGCCTTATGAGTGGGAGATGTACGAGCTAATTGCCTTACGAAACGTGATGGTAGAAGGGAACTTCTACGGGTATTTTTAGTTACAATTTCATTGTTACATCTCGCACCCTGATCAAGACCATCTACCTTATGCTAGTCCTAATATGCAAGTCAAAGTAATTCATTGAAATTAGAGGCTTTTGATGGATCATAGTGCTAGGAAGAATTAACATCTATTTAAGTCTTCATAGGCGTACATCTGGTACTGCTCTCAGTCCAAATGTGTCCGATGTGTTAGAACAATTGTGAATTTGTGACACAGTCCGTTCATTCCCCCATCATGATTCATTCACATTGTGGCTGACTGGCTGAGGTTGAATGGTCTTCATTAATATCTCAGCATTGAATGTCTAGGCTTGGGTAGTACGGATGATGGGAAGCCGTTACAGATGCACTGCTAGCTTTTTTCGGTACATCCCGTTACAGAGCTGTCTGCGCAAACCTCAAACTTGGCTGTTGTTCATAAATGTTTCCGTAGCTATGTTGCTTTAAATCCTTGATTAGGTGAACTATTCACCAACTATATGACTTGTAGGCTGTTGAATTCAGCCGATTAGTTGGGTCTCTGAGACCCGAGGAACCAGAGGACGTGGTTGTCAATTCGTGTCAGAAGCTCATTGCATTTTTTCATCAACGTCCGGAGCAGAAAATTGTTTTCGTGACTCAGCATGGCTTGCTTCCTCTTATGGAATTGCTCGAAGTTCCTAGACCTCGGGTATGTAAACTGTTTCCATACTTTGTAATTGTTGTCATGGAAATGATGCCGACCAGTTTTTTTATCCTTCAGTCTTCACTAGCAATATGTAAATTTGTATGCTTTTGAACTTTGCATGAAACAGGTTATATGCTCAGTTCTACAAGTGGTAAATCAGATAATCAAAGATAACACTGATTTTCAGGAGAATGCTTGTCTTGTTGGACTGGTGAGTATCTCCTTGTTGATCGTCATTGAACTTAGACCTTCAAAATTTTTAAATATCGTGGCAGCAATGATTATGGTTCATCTTATGTGCACATGGGAATCAAGGGTGTTCACTGGGCGGCTGTTTTTTTTTTTAAGCGATTACTAATATTTGTTGCCTCATGACTCCCGTGTTATTTTCATAGTAAATATTTGTAGCAGATTGATTGGTGAGATGATTCCTCGTCAAATAGAAACTCATGCTCCCTACCCCCATCACTCTAATTTTTGATAAGTTTAACATTATATTCAAAAAGACACCAAGAATGTGATATTCAAAAGACGCCGAACTGGGTGACCCCCATATACAAAGGAGAGCAGTTAAGCTATTAGACTATCTTAAGAAATTTTGTCCACAAAAATGAAACTCAAGTGTCGCTGGTAATGGAACACTTGACTTTAATTACACAACCACCTCAAAAACGAAATTTGAAGTCTTGGCGTGTCGACGCAATATCATCAAATATGAGATAAATCTTTCACTATCAAATAGCTAGTGGTTCCATCTTACAAATTGCAGCGAGCAATATGCCACAAAGACAAGAACCAAGGATAAGAGAGCAGCAGATGATCAATGGTTTTCTTCTGCCTGACAGCATGAAGAACAACGGCTAGCCAAACAATAACCTCTTCGTTTAAGGCGATATAGTGTTGGGATTTTCTCTTTAGCTACTGCCCAAGCAAAAAAACAAGCTTTCGGATGAGCTTTGCAATTCCAAACAGCACTAGCCCGAAAGTCATTATGGGAAACAAAATTTTGGACAATTTTGCAATTGCAGTGCGATTCTCGAAGCAATTTTCATTTTGGGTCATCCGTGCGCAACCTCTCTATGTTTCAATAGGGGTAAGGCTGGCGTGCATCCGACCCCCCCCTTATCCTGCCTTATCGCCGGAGCTTTTAAGGCACTGCGGTTAAAGATGTTGTATTGCAAAAATTCTTAACACTGAAGATTCTTGATTCATCAGGCAACCAACTTATCTCATCCTCATCTTGAACATGTTTAACAAAAGAAAGAAGTCCAAGAGATTTAAAATTGAAGGTTCCTCCCAATCATTGGGAGATCTTAAAAACAAAATCTCTCAATGACGATATTACCCTCCCATAAAACAACATCATCTAACCTGGCGTCCTTATTAGATGCAATACTGAAGAGGTCCGACAAAAGGGTATAAAAGGAAGCTCCCCACACCATGTGTCATGCCAAAATAGAACTCTTGCTCCATTGCGCACCTTAGAACCCACACCAGACTTAAAAAGCTTAAAACCGGATATTAGGGATTTCCAAAGGCTAACGTTGTGGCAACTATTGACCACTTCACTCCACCAACCCAGTCTTTGGACTTCCATAATTTAGGGCGTTGACATTCCGATGAAGTTATGCTGAAATTTTTAAGTTTCAAGGCCACTCTAAGGGACATGAAATTGATGGGTAAACTACACAATGTCACAATGTACTTACAAAAAGAGTAAGATGGCCTCCTATAAAGAGAAGCTTTGATTCTACCCAGCAAGTGGCTTGAAACCTCGCAATTAAGGGATTCCAAACTGTTTTGCACTTGAAAGATGCACCAACAGGGAGCCCCTATAATGAGGAAGGAGGCAACTCCACCCCACACCGAAAAAAATGTGCTAAACCATTGAGATTAGACGCCTTGCCTACGGGTTTGATAGCACTCATGCGAGGTTAATCTTCAGACTTGACATTCTTTTGTAGATGACGAGACACCTCAAATAACCCAAGTTATCTTATGTTGGCTTGGCAAAAATCAAGTTATCATCCACCAAAAGAAAGGTAGATTCTAAGAGGGTGACAAGAGTTATTGCTAACATTAACGCTCTTTAGAAGCCCAACCTCTATAGCTATGCTCACAAGGATGCTAAGGGACTCCATAATCAAATCAAGGTGAAGTGGAGAGGGGGAAAAGGGCACCTTGACTTGAACCCCTAGAGCTATTAAAGAAACTAATAGACTCTTTGTTTATAAGCACCCAAAAACGAGTAGTAGAAATACTGAACACCACTTTCTGCGTTTACTAGGAAAACCATTTTCTCAAGGACAAATATCAAGAAATTCCAAGACATCTGGTCTAAAGCTTTCATAATATCTAGTTTGCACAAGAGACCAGGTTGGGCTTTTAGAGCGAGTCAATACACTCATTTGCAATGAGCACCACGTCCGAAATTTGACAGCCAGGAACACAAGCATATTGGTATGGACTCACGAGATTATCCATCACTCTCTTCAACCTAGAAGAGAAGACCTTAGATTGAATCTTGTCGAAACTACTAACCAAATTTAGGGTTTAAAATATTGAATATCTGTTGCCAGTTGCCCCAACAACTTTTGGACTCAAATTGTTCTGGAAAATACCCTTGTCATGAAAATCGTGAAGAAGCCCCATTATTTCTTCTTTGACCACATCGCAACAATGGTGAAAAAAGGCAATGTTGAAACCATCAGGACCTGGAGATTTGTCTTTACCTAAAGTACTATTCTCGTGTAGAACTACCTTTTGAGCTGGTTGTTTTACTATAGTGTTGCGTTTTTGTTTGGCATCTGTGTCTCAATTTCATGATGTCGTTTCTGTATATTTCTTCGGCAAGTAAAGTTTGTTTCATCATTTTAGTTATGACATAATATTGATGTGACAGATACCTGTTGTAATGGGTTTTGCTGTTCCTGATCGTCCTCGGGAAGTTCGTATGGAAGCTGCTTATTTCCTGCAGCAACTCTGTCAGTCCAGGTGAAGTTTTATCTTCTCCTGTATTACTAAGAATTGATTTAGTACATAGGAACTTTTTGATGGATTACATCCTAGGAGAATAAAAATACGAATTTGTTGAAAGGACGAGAGAATTCTTTTATTTTGCAGAAAGATTTGTCACTAAAGGTATAAGTCAATTTGAAAATTTTGGATAGCTGTTATAATGCTTCATCTCCAACCACTGGTCTCACTATCTCATATAGATGAGTCTGCCCCTCCTTGAATTTTTTGTTTTTGAGGATACAGGTAAGATGTCTCTGCCTTGCAAAATTGAGTGTATGTTACTAATGGTGGTAAGATCCTTTCCATATGCAATTTCCTTGAACTTGATCTCTAAAATTGGAGACCCATTGTCGCTGGCCATCAAAAGCTACTTCTCCAGCAGCGTCAAAACTGCTCCAAAACTTTTAAACTCTCCTAATGACCTGTTTCGCCCTTTCTTGCTTCTTGGCTAAAAATGTGTTCTTGTGCTAAAATGTGTTTTTTGGAGACATGGTTGTCCATGCTTTACATTTCTCCTTGCAGTTGCCAATTATGTTTGCAATTCTGGACGCTTCTTTTGAAGATGGGCTTGATATTTGAGCCTGCCTACGTGCTTTTACTATCATGCATTATCCATTACATTGATGTTGTTACTCTCTTTGCAGTTCGTTAACCTTGCAAATGTTCATTGCTTGCCGTGGAATCCCTGTTCTGGTGGGATTTTTGGAGGCTGATTATGCCAAGTACAGGTAGATCACTGCCTTAGATTGATTCATTTACAGGGGCCTTCAATCCTGTAATTGTTTAGTTGTATTTCTCAGTTTGTTATTAAGTTTGCTCCTTGCCTATCAATCAGAGTGTCGTTGCTGCTTGTGTGTTGTTACATTCAACCTCCACTCCATTTTATCTTTCCCCTTTTTTAGCGGGGATTTAAGGAATTAACGAAGCGTGAAGGGAAATGAAAGGTGGGGAAGATGTGGCAATGTCACAGAGTATACTGCCACAAATAAGATACTGAAAAAAGGAACAGGCTAGATTGTTGTGGACTAGCCTGAAAAGAAATGGGGAAATGAAGTAGAATGGGAGGGTGTATAAGCAAGGGCTGTTGTTGAATCCCAGTCTGTTATGATTTTGTTTACCTGTTTCGTGAATATCTTCTTTGACTTTGACTTTGTACTATATCTGTCCAGGGAAATGGTTCATCTAGCTATCGATGGCATGTGGCAGGTGTTCAAACTTCAAAGATCTACACCAAGAAATGATTTTTGCCGAATTGCTGCTAAAAATGGGATTTTATTGAGGCTTACTAACACACTTCATAGTTTGAATGAAGCCACTCGCCTTGCTTCCGTAACTGGTGGTGCTGGATTTCTGGCAGATGGTTCAGCTCAGCGGCCACGTTCTGGTCAATTAGACCCTAGCCACCCTGTTTTCAGCTCAAGTGAAGCACTTCATTCAGGATCTGATCAGATTGATCTTAGGGGAAGATTTATTGCCACTGATCACTCTTCAGCTACTGGTATGTATAGTATTTATTCTGGTCCCTACAGTGTGATGTGCTATACCTGAAAAGTTCATGTTTTTCAGTTGATGCCGACAAGCCTCAGTCGAGCTATACTACTGCTGAATCTGCAGCTACTTCTAGGCTGACAGACCCTTCAGAGAAATTTGTCAATGTGGTAAAGGAGGCTGCTCGAGCTGAATTAGATCTTAGACAACAACGAAGTACTAATTCAACCCATAGAACTTCCACAGACAGGCCCACAAAATCCGCTGAAGGTGGTTCAAATGGGCTTCCTGGTGCTGTTTCTTCTCAACAGGAGCAAGTTCGTCCTCTTCTTAGCTTGCTAGAGAAGGAACCTCCTTCTCGGCATTTCTCCGGTCAACTAGATGTACGCCATATAGCTGGCATTGAGAGACATGAAAGTATAGTGCCTTTGTTGCATGCTTCGAATGAAAAAAAGGCAAATGGTGAACTGGATTATCTGATGGCGGAATTCGCAGGTAAATCTCCTCTTTGATCGAATATGTCCTTGTATTGTGTTCGGGGGTATTTTGTCCCTGTAGATGGGGCATACCATTCCATTTACCTTATTTTTCTATAGAGCATGTGTATACAGATCTTGGAGATCACTTGACTTTCATTCTTTTTGTGGATAAAATTTCTCATGATAGTCCTAGAGCGTGATTAGTTCTCTTTTGCTTATGGGCGTCACCCCTTTAGGTGTCTTTTTGTATATGGGAGTCACCCCCTTGGTGTCCTTTTGAATATATTGATATCCTATCTTACTTGTCAAAAAAAATGATCTTGGAGTTTAATAATTTAGTGAGTATAAAGTTTGGCCAGAGCTCTGAGAAGGAACAAAAGAGTGGAGGGTGTATCTGTCACATACTCCCTCTGTCCCATATTCCATTTCGAGACATCCCACCTCAAACACCTCATCTGTTTTGGGACATATTTCTCTCTCCTACTTTTATTCATCCTCTCTCGCATTATCACTCCTACTTATATTAATCCTCAGATTCTCTCCTTTTTACTCCCTTTTAAACGTCAATACTCTGGAGATTTGTTTGATTAATTCAGTGTCTTGTTCGCTGAATCCCATCCAAATAGGTAATGTCCTATTCGACACCTATTGCTAAATCATTTAGATTGTTTTTGATGCCTGGTTATGATGATAAGGTCTTTAGATGGTTAGCTCAGTTTCTCAACCACCATTAGGTGTTAATGCATCAAAATTCTATTTCCTCCATGCAGAGGTCTCTGGGCGTGGTAGAGAAAATGGAAATCCTGAAACACCAATAATGTCGCATAAAACACCAATAAAGAAGTTGGGTTCACTAAATTCTAATGATGGAGCTGCTTCTACATCTGGGCTAGCATCGCAGACGGCATCAGGTGTACTCTCAGGTTCAGGTGTTTTAAATGCTAGGCCAGGGAGTGCAGCATCATCAGGGCTGCTCTCTCATATGGTGTCTGCTATGAATGCCGATGTTTCTAGGGAGTATCTTGAAAAGGTGGCGGAGCTCCTTCTCGAGTTTGCGCAAGCAGATACCACGGTTAAGTCCTACATGTGTAGTCAGAGTTTGCTTACCCGCCTTTTTCATATGTTCAACAGGGTTGAACCTCAAATTCTTCTGAAGGTACTAGTGTTAATACTATTATTGTTGATTATTATCATTGTTCTGCCAATTTAATTAATATTAGTATCGTTCTCACAGCTGCATTGGTCCTTTTCTAATTTTCTCCGGCCTTTTCTTTATATAGCGGAGATTCTTGCGTGATTATTTTCTTTCCTCTCAACTTTTTAAGAAACAATTCCTTGCTATTCGTTGTGATCTGTAATGGTAATATTGTCTGTTGCAGCTACTGAAGTGCATCAATCACTTGTCAACTGACCCCAACTGTCTGGAGAATCTTCAGAGGGCAGAAGCAATCAAGCATCTTATTCCTAACCTTGAGCTGAAGGAAGGGCCTCTAATTTCCCAAATTCATCATGAGGTGGGAGGCAAACTTTTTTGGTCATGTTTTTTGTATTTATCTTTGAAAGTTTTTTTTTTTTTTTTTTTTTTTTTTGATGAAATGACAAATTCAAGAAATGCGCTTGTTTATGTGTCATATGCTCATGTTCTTCAGGTTAGGCTTGGAACTTATGCATGTATATATATCCTGTTTTTTCTTTATTCTTTTCCAATTGGCTTCCTTGGGATAATTTCCATTTCCAATGGAGCCAAAGATTCACTATTATCTGGATCTGTAATATAGTGGAATAAATCTTGAAGGCTCACAAAATTCTCTAGCAGTGAGTCGGTGAGATTTTAACAGAGGTAAGGCTTGCATGCATTCGCCCCGCTTCCCTTACCTCACCATAAGTGGGAGCCTTTGAGACATCGGGGTAATGTTGTTGTTGTGCTTCCTTGGGACAAATACTAGTTGAACTGCTAATCTTATCCAGTCTATGGTGATTTAGTATTTTCATGCACAGGTAATCGTAAGCTATTAAGAGATCTGCTTCCGTTTTTTATCCTAAACTTTTATTTTTGAACAAAGATTCTTTTTTTTTTTCCTGTAGCATGTGATGTGCAACATTCTCGTCTAATGACAATTTCCTCTGTGGGACCTATATTTTCAATGTCATTTCTTTGTGTTCTTTTCATTAGGTTTAGGCACAAAATTTTAGGTGGCGTGAGTGTGTTAAAATGCCACCATGGGCCAACTTTTAGAGGAGAGGGAAATTTGAGACCACATAATTGGTGACAGAAAGACGGCAAGTAAAGAATTGGAACGCTTACTGAATACGAGTGTGGTAAGGATTTATGACTTGGAGGGAGACATAATACTAAGATAACTGTTGAGTATGTTTGGCGTGCTTGTTTCCTCATATTCTTTGGGATAAGATGTAGTTCGGCTGATAATTTTCTTGTGAACAGGGCTGTGTTAGTTTTCTGATTTTTAGGTTCTGCTGCTGTTTGTATTCCAATCGCCTGCCCAGGAACTTTTGAAGAAATTATGTGGCAGTTGGGAAACTTGACACTGCATCTTCCATTCCCTCTGAACACTATTTTCCCAGTTAATTCCTTTAGAACAATGCAGAATGCACGTTGAGTAGCTTACCTTGATCTTTTGACAAATTCTACACCTAATTTTGATTGATTTTTTTTTTTTCTGTGAAGGTCCTGAATGCGCTGTTCAACCTATGTAAGATCAATAAGAGGCGACAGGAGCAAGCAGCTGAAAATGGAATTATTCCACACTTGATGAATTTCATCATGTTAGATTCTCCTTTGAAACAATATGCATTGCCCTTGTTGTGTGATATGGCTCATGCATCCCGTAATTCGAGAGAGCAATTAAGAGCACATGGTGGTTTGGACGTATATTTAAGCTTGCTTGATGACGAGCTCTGGTCCGTGACAGCATTAGACTCCATAGCAGTTTGTCTTGCACATGACAATGACAATCGCAAAGTTGAACAAGCTTTGCTTAAGAAGGACGCAGTTCAAAAGTTGGTTAAATTTTTCCAAAACTGTCCTGAACAACATTTTGTGCACATATTGGAGCCTTTTTTGAAAATTATTACGTAAGCTGTTCTTTCTTTGTTCTCTGGCAATTCATACATTTATTTTTTTGTAGCATCTGAATGCGTATAGGGCCATAGGTCCTGTATCCAATTTTGCATTGGGATGGAGCATTGATTTGTTTACTTCATGTAGTGGTTTTTTTTTGCTGCTGTTTTAGTGGGCCTCTTATGTAGCAGGTTCTGGCATGGATTAGTTCTCAATGAATTTAGTGATCCACGTAATTATGTGCCATATTTTGTGGCCAATTTTGTTTATCTATTTAATCAAATATGGTGCCAAATCTGGTTGTCTGCGGAGTGCTGAGGAATTAAGTACTACTGTATTGTGTGAGTAATTTTTACTTGTCACTCCCTTGGTTTTGTTCAAATTCTCACTAGTCTTTGTTCCCATCCTTGATGCAGGAAATCATCACGAATAAACACAACTTTAGCTGTCAACGGTTTGACTCCTTTGCTCATTGCCAAGCTGGATCACCGGGATGCTATAGCTCGGCTCAATTTGTTGAAGCTAATCAAGGTTAGGAGCTTCAGTTTTTATTATATTATATATGCTCCATTGTTCTAATGCTTGATAGTAAACCTTGGAACAGTTATAATGATTTTGTTTGTTCTCTGGCTTAATATAATTGCCGTGTAAGGAGAATTTTATCGTAGTACTTTTCAATCATATATTCAGTATCTTTCATTAAAGTTCCTCAACTCCTTCTGGAAAATCAGCACACAAAGAGATTTCACATAAAGGTAGAGTCTTGGAGAGTACTCCAGGGACCAGAATAGGTCCCTTTTATTTTAGGCTTTTATTTGGCCACTTTCCTCTATTCTAGTGTAGATTAGTTATGGTAAGAGCTATTTAAGACGTGTTGTCCTCCCTAGACCTGTGGTTGTAGTTTTATCAAGATTCAAAACTTTAATCAATCTGTCGTATGGCCTTTTTTTTTTAACCAACTATGCCAACTTTATGTATGTAGTGTTGGCCGATGGGCTCGATATGTTAGGATTTGTATGTCATGTAATCATTGCAACTTTTTATGGATTATCTTAGCGGCTGACTCACGTGGATTTAAATATTATTGTTAGGCTGTTTATGAGCACCATCCCCGGCCAAAACAATTGATTGTGGAGAATGATCTTCCACAAAAGCTCCAGAATCTTATCGAGGAGAGAAGAGATGGGCAGCGGTCAGGTGGCAGCGGCCAAGTATTGGTAAAACAAATGGCTACTTCATTGCTCAAAGCTCTCCATATCAACACAGTTTTGTAATTATTTAAGGGAGGTTTCATAATTTTTCTCCCCCGCTTCAACCTGTATATTCAGTTTGTAGGTCTATCTCCTGTAATTATTTTTGTGTGTGTGTTTTTTTTTTTTTTGGTTGTTATGGCTGTGGCTTTGCTCTTTGTTAAAAAGCCTGGTTTGAAAAATAGAAAAAGAAAAGGGTACATCTTTTCTTTTATATGCACTTTATTCTTTATACTGAACCTCGCTGAACGAGCGCGTGTTTTATCAAAGCCTTGTACCAATTTGGCAATTTTAGTCCATTACGACAGTTAAGTGGTGAAGCTTGTAACATTGCTCACTGGAAATTTACGAACTAGGCTTTACATATAGGTTGGGAATTGCAAGAGATGCTCCTTGTTTTTTTTTTTTTTTTTTTTACAGCTACTGTTGTTGTTGGTCTGTGACCCGAGCAGATAGTTGCTCGACAAAATGTTCGGAAGGAAGTTGGAAAACTACACAACAATCAAGCCTTATTCCCAAAATAATTGGGGTCGGCTAGCATGAAGTTGGAAAACTATACCCGCTGAAGAAATACTTCTAAACAGGTGCTACGCATTTTGAACAGAAGTTGCTTCCTCTGATAGTTCTCTGAAGTCTAGTATTTGAGTTTTTCTCCGTGATAGAACAAAATTATGTACCCATTTCTTGATTGTTAGGTGCTTGCACGGACATGCTTAACAATGGGATTAAAAACGACGGCATCAGGTCGAGTAATCATGTGCGTCAAACATGTTCTGAAAGGGTAAAAAGCTTGCACTACTTAACAGCAGCGACTGCAGCAGACAATGGAGCAATTAGAATGCCGAAACAGGCACAGATAAAAGTAAGGAATGTTCTCTGTGACTTGAGCTTCCTGAAAACTGTTACAAAATCCTAGGTGTTGTGCCTTGTGATTTAGTTACCCATGTAATGTGCTACTTTTCATCTTTAACCATAATACCATAAATATAGGAAGTAAAATGTCTTCGAGTGTTAAATTTATCCTAAGTAAAAGATATGTACACGTAAAAACGCTCCAAGTTTGTGGCCTAAGAAGTCAAGGTAGCTCAAACCTTGGCTTGTTAAGTTGGTATATCTTTAACAAATTGTTTCTTGAACTTTGGAGTTGAACTGGAAATGAAGCTTAACATTTAATCTATTTGAGCGCGGCCATGCATTTTGAGTTCCTATTCTTCAGGTGGCCTGGCATAGGCTTCGAGTGGATTAGCCCTCGCTCTTGAGTTCAATTATCTTGGCAAGTACATGGTTGAGAGACTGTCACGTTTGAACGGTCTGAAGGGTGACTGAATTGAACAAAGTATGCATAACAAATTGATGTCCGGCGAAGTTTTGGCATTTCTAAATGTTTTAGTTGACCTTTTTGCTGTTTATTATTTGAATAATTGGTCATGAATTTGACTTCTCCGAGTGTAACAAAACGTGAGTAGCTCTACTCTTATGTTTCATTCCTTCATTTTTTTGAACGTGCAGGCAACCATGTCAGGGTGTGTGTAACCTTAAGTTCTTAAACATAACATCAGAGAATGGCGTCATTCTCAAGATTGGTACAAGTAAAAACGTTGCTCATTCTTGGTTTAAAAACTCTTGGTATTTTGCATAGCTACCAAAGTTAGGTTCTAGAGATTTTTGTTCAGAAAATAGGAATTTTGTTAGACTTCACCTCTCCATGACAAGCCTTAGCAATCGCTGCCGCCTCCTTGTGGCCATAAAACTTTCCTTGCTCATTTCAACATCTCTTATTGCTGCCACAAGGGCCTATGACTATAGTGATGCACTTGACAAGACTTTACTGTTTTTCGAAGCACAGAGATCCGGCATACTTCCCTCTGATCAAAGGGTTTCTTGGCGTGAAAATTCTGGCCTTAACGATGGTTCTTCACAGCAAGTACTTAAAATTTTGTCTTTAGAGTCTGCAATCTGCGCTTAGCTAGCTAAACTTTGTTGTGTATGTTAGTCTGAGTCGCATGCGTGGATAGCATATTATTAATACATGGAACTGGAATTGACATTTAAAGTTATTTTGCAGGTGAACTTGGTGGGAGGATACTATGATGCAGGTGACCATGTTAAGTTTGGGCTTCCAATGGCGTATAGTGTGACTCTCCTCGCTTGGGCAGCTGTTGATTTCAAAAGCGAGATTGTGAGAGCTAACCAGATGGATCATACACTTCAAGCAATCAGATGGGGAACGGATTACTTCATCAAGGCACATTCTGAGAATAATGTTCTCTGGGCTCAGGTTATATGTTTTTGTCAGTTAATCTTTACGCAGAGGTATATATACTTGGGTGTAGTGCTGTGCACACTATAGGACCAGTAGCAATGTAACATTGCAGACTTGTTTGTCTCTGACCCCGGTACTCTTGCTGAAAGGTCTCCTGTTTTGTTGGTGTTATGAACTTGTTAGCAACGTGCTCCACCATAATAAAGCAGGGCCTTGAACCAGAGAGTTTTGTTCCAGTTTTTGAATTGTGACGAGTTGAAGTTGTGTAGGTAGGAGACGGGGAATCTGATCACTGCTGCTGGCAACGAGCTGAGGATATGACAACATCAAGAACAGCTTATCATCTTGATTCTAGCAAGCCTGGTTCTGATGTTGCTGGGGAAACAGCGGCTGCCTTGGCTGCAGCTTCACTGGCCTTTCAGCCTTCCAATTCGTCCTACTCATCTCTTCTTTTGACTCATGCGAAACAGGTAAGTTAACAGGGCATCAGTAGTGTCTGCATAAGCCGGACTGCTGAACTAGGAGACCTTTTTTTCTAGATTTCAATCATATGTTCAGTTACTGCAGATTTAGTACAAAAATGAGGAGCTGAACTCTTACTTACTAGAGAAAACTTTATTTGCAGCTTTTCGCGTTCGCAGATAACTTTAGAGGCCAGTATGATGACTCAATCCCTTCAGCAAAATCTTACTACCCTTCATCAGGATACTCGGTTTGATCCCTAAATTACGATTTTTTACCCGCTATAAGATATCATTAGATTGTGGATATTTGCTTTGAAATTAAAATGTACTCTACTGTTGTTCTTATTTGAAGGATGAGCTCTTGTGGGCGGCCGCTTGGCTGTACCGGGCCACAAACAATGACTACTACTTGCAATATGCTACCAACAATGCTGCCAATTTGGGTGGAACAGGAAATGCAGTAAGAATATTTTCCTGGGACAACAAATATGCTGGCTTACAGATCCTTCTATCAAAGGTATTTTCACGGATAACTTCTAATAGAATTATTTAAGGCATCTCCTGTGTTAGGCCGCGAATAAAACAGTTATCATGAAATAACTCTACCTCCATGTATATGTATTACTATATTTCTTGATGTGCTGTAACTGTAGTTTTGGATTTTCACAGGTGTTCTTGGATGGGGATGGTCAGTCATATACCAACACTCTGAAGCAATACAAAGACAAGGCGGATTTCTTTGTGTGTGCGTATCTGCAGAAAAACAATGATCTTAATGTTGCGATGACTCCAGGTCTATTTTCCATTGTATGAACTTTCTTGTAATGATCAAGGCATCAATGCTTCCAAAGTTCCAATGCTGACTTGCTTGCTTGATCAGGAGGACTGGCTTACCTTCTCCCATCAAACAACATGCAATACGCAGCCTCTGCTTCTTTCCTGTTGGCTGTCTATTCTGATTACCTGGCAAGTAGCAATTCTGTGGTTAACTGTCCAGACGAACCACAGATACAGTCTGGAGATCTACTCAACTTCGCTAAAACACAGGTAACAAACTGAGACTGCATGCAGATGCTTTGTCTAATGAAAAAACTTACACACATATAACACAACACAACATTACATATTTACCCTTAAGCTTGTGTCTCAAACGCTCTCCCTATGGCTTGTTTGGGCATTGCATGTGCCTACATAGCCTTACCCGTGTTTTGAAAACAAGGATTTAGGATTCATTTAACCTCCCTTCATAATAAGAGACTTGACTTATACATGTACTATGATATTAATTATTTGTTGACATGCATGTACTATTGTGTATGCAGGCTGATTACATTCTTGGTAAAAATCCCGAGTCAATGAGCTACTTAGTAGGCTTTGGAACCAAGTACCCTGAAAAGATACACCATAGAGGCTCTTCCTTGCCTTCTATGTCTGCATTTCCCAGCCCTATAGGGTGCACGCAAGGCTTCGAGTCATGGTACAAGTATCCGAGTCCAAACCCAAACATCTTAAACGGAGCTCTTGTTGGAGGTCCAGATAGCAGTGATTGCTTCACTGATGACCGAGACAACTATGACCAAAGCGAGCCTACAACTTCAGCTGTTGCTCCTCTTATAGGCCTTTTCTCCAAGTTATCAAGTGTTTACTCCTCACCTACTACTGCAGGTCATTATGTTATCATCTTATTAAGACCTTCAGTTATTTTTTCAAGGCTCTGGGGTAATGATGTTGTTGTTTAATATTCGAAATCTCAAATTTTAAGTTTTTCTGTGCCTTGACAGTTTATGATTCTCCTACAATAGTAACTGGATCACCACCATTGAGAACAGAACAAGGTACATTATATTTATCTTGTATTATGCAAAAATTATTGGACACGTTACAAATGCATATACATTCTTTCTTAGCTAAGGTAGCATTATAAACTCAATTAACATGCTACCTTCTGACTATTGCATGAATCAGAGTCGCCCCCGGCCTCAAATCAACCAGCAGATGGTCCTCAGAGTCAGAAGACACCATTGCAATATCCCTTGCTAACCATAACACCATCTCCAAGTAAGCGCTACGCCATAAATTACGTACTCTGATCTTTTTCCTCATGCGCATCAGCACACGTATAACAAGTTTTCCAGTTCTTAGTATTCAAGTTCTAATTTGTGTGATGAATGAATCATTTTTTATGTCTGGCAGACTTCAGTTTACTCAGAACTATGTTGACGAAGTCCGTCCACATATGACATATGGTCAAATTTTAAATACGCTCGTAGTTCTGACAATATTTGCTCATCTCGTACAGGTTCTGGTTACGCTCAGAAAGCACCTGCAGCTAGCCCTGAAGTAGGTTAGTACTTTTATCTATGACTTTGCAGACAATTTACACTTTGATGAGCGTTCCTCAAGTTTGAATATAAGGAATCATATTCCTAGTAAATATTATTGTTAATATTGTATCTATAATTTAGGATGATATTTATTTGTTATTATCTTGTGTATTATCTTTACCTAGTTTATAGGCTTACTTTAGCTAATCTAGGCAGGTTTGTTATTATGTTCACATCTTGTACAATGGTATTTATATCTAACTCTGTTAATGAGAATGATAAACTTTTCCCTCATCTCATACTCTCCTCCTCAACATGGTATCAGATCCTATGCTCGGCTTAACCCTCCGAAAAGCTTTAAATCCAAGCTCTAGACCGCCCTTCTCTACTTCTCTAGTCCGGCCACCCTTCTCTAATCCGGCCACCCTCTCTACGGCCAATTTTCACCCTCCATCACTTTGGTAAACACTACCTTCAATCTTTCTTTTCCTCCTTTTACATGATAAATCAACTCAAACACCACCTCTGCTTCCTCAATTTTGGCCAAACTCTACACCCGGCCACCCCTCTCACCCTCCTAAACCATGGCCACAATTCAAGTCTCCTAAAACCCTCAAAATCACCCTTCTCGAAATTCTGTCATAACTTCAAATCTGAAACTCTAATCACGATCTACACCGTTCAGATCGAAGATCCTTGCGTTCTCAACACGCTCGTCAAATATCGTACGAATCGGACCACGGATGACCACCCGATCATCGACTTGATCATCATCTCGCATCAAAATCCGGGAATTGGTATACCCACGGCTTTCTCCCCAAACTTCATTTTTTCAATTCTTTACAAATTTTTCCTTCGCGTTAATTATTCCCACCTTTTCTCTTTTACTCTAAATCCCCTCAAAAATCTCTTACTCAAAAATCACTCCCTCACATTTTTTTTAAATCAAATATAAAGAAAAAAAAAATTCAAAACCCCAAAACTTCATCTTCTCGGCCAAACTCAATCCAAAGGCCACACCATATTTTTTTTCTCCTTTTTTAAATTTTTTTATTCCCTTAAATTTCTTTTCAAAAAAAAAAAAAAAAAAAATCGGCCAAACTTCATCCAAGGCCACCCTCCCCAATTTCATTTCTTGATCCTAAAACTCGTCTTATTTTACATTTTTATTTTGAAAGTGGTAGCATAGATAACATAAGAAATAAATAAAGATACAAGTGTCTTAGAGTACATAACCGAAGTCAAGTCTTACTCCCCTCCTGGGTCAATATCCTCCCCCGGGTTCAAGCGGGGAACAAAAGCACCAGTAGCATCAAAATACATATGAATGGCGAGGGGAGGGGTTACAAAAGGGTGAAACTCATTACATTCCAAGTGAATCCTCGCCTCCCGAGCTAGTAAGTCAGCAGTTTGAGCCCACTTCCTCGGAATGTAGTGTGCCGTCTTCAGGAATCCATCCTTGATGAACGCCCTGCGCATGGTATAAAGATTGATGAAGCGATCTTTGATCCTACCTCCACTCTGAATGCCAAGAGTTACGAATTTGCAGTCATTTAGCAGGTGAACCCCCTGCCATCCATTTTCTTTGCACCAATTTGCAGCCACAAGAATACCAAGGATCTCCGCGTGCGCGGCGTCCATCGCAAAGATGGCTGTAGTGAAGCCGGCAGCCCATGTGCCATTCGGGTGGAGGAGAATTCCCCCAACACCTGCAAATTTGTCACTAGAAACAAAAGAGGCATCGACCATGACTATGTAGTGGGGGCGGGGGAAAATGAGGATTTCCAAGATAATGTTGAGGCAACGGTGGGTGTTGGTTTCTTGGTTAGGACCAAGGGTGGAGGAGGTAAAATTTGAGATTTGTTGCTGGGTCGTATGATTAAGGGTGGTGGCAGTGATGTTTTTTGTTTCAAAGATCCAAATGTTCCGCCGCTTCCAGATAGCCCAAATGACAAAAGAGAAGGTGGTACTCCAAGCACAGTTTTTACTAATGTTACAATGAAACCAATCTGTCAAATTCATGGTGAAAAAGGAAGGGGAGACATTAAGCGCATTCCAAATCTGATGAGCTCGAGGACAATCCCTAAGCACGTGAAGTGCATCTTCAGTAGTAGTAGGACAATTGGGGCATGAGGGTCCACATCCCATGCCCCTACTTGAGAGGGTGGCTCTAGTGGGGAGACGCTCCCACACAGCAAGCCACATGAAGAATCTAATTCTCGGATTAGTGTGGAGGGACCAAATGCAAGGCCAAATATCCTCTTTACTACTATAGGGATGACAAAAAGTCCAGAAGTTATTATAAACAAGGGAAGTGTTAAAAAACTTATGGAGGGAAGCGCTACAGCAAAAAGTGTCTTCCACGACGTTAGGCAAAGTCATGTGAGTCAGTCTATGGACAACGGTTGCCGGCAAAAAGTCTAAAATTTCCTAGGTGAGAGAGGCCGTCGGCAACGGAAAGGTTAGAGTCAGTGGCAGAGAGGGGACCAATGTAGTGTTGGCGGAGAGGCCCATCAGGGGCCCAAGAGTCGAACCAAAAATTAGCAGTGTCACCCTTCCCAAGGGCCCTGCAGCTGTTTTGGCAGAAAAGATCCCACCCCTGTCTAAGGCCATTCCAAATATGGGAGTCTTTTCCAAAATCCAGGGGTTGGGCTCTACGGGCACAATATTTCTGGTGAAGGAATCCAGTAGCAAGGTTAGACTTGGCGTCGAGTTGCCAACAGAGTTTCATCATGAAGATGGAGTTCATGATTTTACTTGAGCGAAATCCTAAGCCCCCTCTATCTTTAGGCCCACACAGCTTGTCCCACACAATTAAGTGGAGATCGCGGCTGTCCAGCTTGTCCCTCCAAAAGAATTAGCACAGATAGAGTCAAGGGAGGTAAGGGCATAAGAAGGGAAGGCTATGGATTGCATGGTGTACCAAGGGATTGTAGAAAGAGTGGTTTTGATGAGGATGGCTCTCCCGGCTTTGGAGAGAGTGTTGGATTTTCAGTTAGAGAGCTTATTCTAACTTTGGCTATGATTTTCAAGAAATGGTCCTTGCTAGGTCTCTTGGCCGAGAGAGGGAAGCCAAGGTAAATACCAAGGTCAGGGCTAGCTTTAATACCAAGGGTATCCTCAAGGTTAGCTAGGTCGAGATCAGAAGTGTTTCTGGAGACAAGGAGTTTGCTTTTAGAAACATTCATCCTCTGGCCAGAAGTGGAGAAGAAAGTATCAAGGGTCTTAAGAGCACAATCAAGGGTGCTGGCAGAAGTGTCGCCGAAGATTATCAAATCGTCGGGAAAGAAGAGGTGATAGATGGTGACGTCACTCCTAGGGAGGCGGAAAGGCTTCCAGCTCCCAGAGTCAAAAGCCTTATGGATGTTAAGGGAGAGAATCTCCATGCAAATGATGAAGAGGTAGGGAGAGAGGGGGTCACCTTGTCTAATCCCTCTCGAGGGGGAGAAGGGAGGCGTGAGATGACCATTGATCTTGATCCTAAGGCGGGAGGTGGTGATACAAGTCTCTATGAGTCTAATAGAGGGCTCATCCATCTCGAAGACCCTTAGGCTATTCAAAATAAAGCTCCACTCAATTCGATCAAAAGCCTTTTCAAGGTCAATTTTAAGAGCAAACCAACCTATTTCCCCTCTTCTCTTCCTCATGGAATGGAGGATTTCGGTTGCAATGGTATAATTAACCATGGTACCTCGACCGGGAAGGAAACTATTCTGGTTTGGGGAGATGAAATCATTGAGGAGAGGCATAATTCTATTTACAAGGATTTTGGTGATGATTTTGTAGCTATTATTACACAAACTAATAGGACGGAATTATTTGATCGAGAGGGGGTTATCACATTTGGGAATTAGACAGATGGTAGTATCATTAACCTCCGGGGGGAGAGAACCGGATTGAAAGAAAGAGTGAATTAAGAGGACAAGATCCCCTTTTATGGTATCCCAATGGTGGTGATAGAAGAACATGTGGTAACCATCCGGCCCAGGAGCCTTATGAGGCGCAAGACCAAAGACAGCCTCATAGATTTCCTCAAGGGAGGGAGGGGAGGTGATGTGAATCCTACTAGTCTCCGTAGGGTGGTGGGGCAGTGGGGTCAGCAAAGGGTCGAAGGAAAATAGAGCTTGAAAGTAGCTCACAATGTGACTTTGAATGGCATTCGGGTCGACAATAGTCTCACCGACATCGGTGTTTAAAGACACTAACTTGTTTTTGAACCTCCTGATAGCCACCGATTTGTGGAAATAGGAAGTGTTTCTGTCGCCATGGAGGTACCAGTTAACTTTGGAACGAAGGTGCCAAAAGAGCTCTTCCTTGGCGAGAGCGGAGGTGAGGTCAGAGTTTAATTTTGCTTCAAGGTCAAGGAGGAAGGTGCTGGGTTTGGGATCTTTGCCATGGGCGCGGTTGATACCCGCAAGTCTATTTACAATGGTGTTTTTGTCTTTAACAAAGTTAGTGAGGTTGTTACGGACCCAATTTTTAATGCTAATGGACAAAGTGTTGAGTTTAGGCCCCCAATCATCCGACAAAAGGTTCCATTCAGATTTAATCATATCGTCAAAACCGGGCTCAAAGTACCACTAAGTCTCTAATTTGAAGCTGGAGGGAGAAGGGCAGGGGGTGGGAGAAGTGAGCTCAGTATTTAAAAGGATAGGGTTATGATCAGAGTTTAATTTTGGGAGGTGGGTGACATGGGTGATTGGGTGATAGTGAAGCCAATCAAGGTTAATCCAAGCATGGTCGAGACGTTCCCAAATGGGAGTGGTGCGATTATTGTTATGCCAAGTAAATTTCGTTCCCGAGAAACCCGCATCAATAAGTCCACAGGAATCCATAGTATCAACAAAGGAGTTAACTTTATGCATTTTGACACTCCTACCACCTAGTTTTTCAGAGGGGTGTGTAACTTGATTAAAGTCGCCAATTGCTAACCAGGGGGAGGTGACATTAGGCGCTAGGTCAAGCAATTGAGACCACAAATCAAGCCGGCCCAGATGCTTCGGACTCGCATAAATAGCAGACAACATAAATTTAAAGGGAGGGGATTTTACCTGAACGTAGTCGTGGATGGCATGGAGGTCGCGACTCATCGAGGTGAAAGTGATGTCCTCTGACCTCCACAGCACCATGACGCCCCCAGCATAGCCATAGGATTCCGCCAGCTCAAAGCGGTCAAACGGGAGTTTTTCAAAAACCTTTTCAGCAATAACACAGCTTGCACGAAGCTTCGTAAGAATCATGATGTTGGGTGAGTGGGTTTGGATGAGATGGAGGGCATTGTTCATGAAGCTAGGACGACTGAGACCCGGAACATTCCAAGCGAGAATCTTCATATATTCTTTAATGTTGGGTAGGCTGCTTTGGTTGTCTCTCGCCCTCTTTGCTCTTGGATTTCCCCACTGGGGCGATGTGTGGGTTCTGCCTGGGCTTTTGTAGATGGGGTGAGCGAGAGGGTCGAGATCCTGCCCGGCCCGTATTTGTTCCTCCTCCAATTCACCTTGATTTTGAGGGCTTGGAATGCTTCCCCTGTCCAGACTTGGAATAGAGCGTTGTTGTAGCTTGCAATGTGAAGTGTCGGTTGACGGTTACCCAGGAGGGAACATTGTCTTGCTTGCGGAAGCAAGGGGCACGAGTCTATCAGGAACAAAAGTTCCTGGGGCAGCAGTGGGTCTTGGCTTGCCCGTTTTCCTTTCAGCCACCAAGTGACGAAGCTTGAAAGGACTTCAGAGCAGCTCCCGAGGTCGGAGAGATCGGGAAGAAGATAGGTGCCCGGGGGCTTGAGACGTCCCTTAGTTCCATGACTGCTTCTAGGTAGGGGGATGTCATCCTTTCCGGATCGAGGAGAAACATTCTCAGGTAAGATTTTGAGATTTGGTGGAGATACATGCCCACCTTCAAGTAGAAGTTCATGAGGTTGAAATTGATCTCTGGGTAGGTGGGGATTGGTGGGTCCATCAATTCGACAGTGGGTGGTGCTAGGAATGCATTCTCGAAGGCGATCGGGTTTGCTGGTGGTGAGATCGGTGGGATTTGGAAAGGTTGAGTGAGCAGTGGTTCCGGTTGGTATTGTGATTGAGTGATGACTGGGAAAAATTCGTCGTCCGACAACTCCATCAGATCGTACTCCGCTAATGGGCCATTGAAGTCCCAAATTAAGCTTCTCATTGTGGTTGTTGTTGTGTAAACTGAGGCAGAGGAAAAGGTTTCTTGTTTGAGGGTGCGATGTGTTTAGGATGGAGAGAGTAAGTGTTTTAAGAATTTTCTGATTTTGTGGTGGGGGTTTTGCTGTGGATAAGGATTTTGTGGTTGGGGTGATGTTTTCTGCGACAGAATCTAAAAGTGGGTCAAAAGGGTTGGAAATAGTCAAAGGTGTTGAGGGTACAGATGTCTTTTTCCTCACCCACTCTTGACGGGGCTTTGTGGTGTTGGGTTTCTCAGGTGGTCGGAGCTCAGCATTCCCCTCATCCTTGGCCGACGTGTTTTCCACCGGGCGATGACAAACATGTCCAATTAATCCACAGGTAACGCAAGGTTTCAGTGAATCAAGGTACACTATAGATTGGCGGAAATTTCCAATCCAAATTAAATTCTTGCAAGGTTTTGTGAGATCTCTTTCAATTAGGATTTTTGCAAATCTAAATCTGTGAGAATCCGACATCCGGATGTCAGCTCTTATGAATTTGCCTAATGCATTGCCAATCCTTGCTAGGATGTCGTACCTGTGGAATTCCATCGGAAGCTCCGGCAAACTAATCCATGTTGGGACGGAGGTGATGCGATCTTCAGATGGTTTGAAGCCCATTCTCCAATCCCTGACGGAGACAAAGTGAGGCCCTATGAACCAAGGACCCCCTTCAAGAATTTTCTGCTTGTCCGATGAGGAGTTGCATTTTGCTTTATAATAACCTTTCCCCAGGCTAATGAATTTCGGGTTGGAGGACACATTCCAAAGCTCCGAGAGTTTTGCAATAAGGAATTTTGCTTCAAAGGATTTACCCAGGACTTTGATGATTATGTTATGATTATAGGAGGCGCTGAGATCTTGGATGTCGGACGGCAGGAGTGGGATGAAAACTTCGGTCAAATCAGAGAAGTTTAGCGACGGGGAGGAGGAGCAGAGGTGGTTGTCGGCTTTTTTAAGCTGGTGGTATGAGGTTGTGTGGCCCGAGGTGAGTGTTGCGGCATAGGAAGGTTTAATGGGAGGTGTGGGCGAGGGGGTGGGTGCTGACGAGCTGAGAGCTGGCGGAGTCGTTGTGGCGACGCTGGAGTCGTGGCTGCGATCCGGTGGTTTGGGTGGGATTTGTGTTTGGGGGTCGGGGTTCTCTCTCTAACATCACTCTCTACACAATCCTTACTGGGTTTTAGGACTATCCGTCTTATTTTACATTCATCCTCCCCTTTCATACCACTCTTGTCACACCATTTTCCCATATACTTTATTTTCGCTCAAGTGCTCACAATTCACGATTCAAGCGACCACGAAGCATCGTTATTCATTATGTTATCCAAGATTGGTCTTACTCTTCGAACATCCATCTTGCGGGGGCGTATAAGGAATAATATCTTGTGTATTATCTTTACCTAGTTTATAGGCTTACTTTAGCTAATCTAGGTAGGTTTGTTATTATGTTCACATCTTGTAGGTATTTATACCTAACTCTGTTAATAAGAATGATAAACTTTTCCCTCATCTCATACTCTGCTCCTCAACATATCTAAGGGCCAAATGAGCCTCAGACTGGTTCACAGTTTATGTATTTTGAGTGTTCGATCTTCAATTGAGTCCGATTTGCTCCCTTATATTTATACTACTTGCGAATGAAAATGTGAAAATATTCTCCCTCTTTTTATTCATTAAAATTCAGGCCTTAGTTTGAAATTAAAGTATATTTGAGTAATTTAAATCGAACTTAAAGAATTGAACTAAACAAATTGGAGTAAAGAAAAATGACACTCATAAGTGTCGATATAATCAACCCCTATACAACTCTAAAGAAAATATGAATTTAAAAGGGATTTAATTATTTCTTATAATAATCCTCTTGTTTTTTTCAAAAAGTTAACATTTAGTTTGAATTTGTCATACCTTGTTGGCCAGCAATTTATAAAGCTAATTGTCATTTGTGTATTGCAGTGGATTATGTCCTTACTCAACCATTAAGCTCATCAGCGGAATACAAAGACCCCTCGAAGTATTTTGTTGTGTTAGCGATTCTATTACTAATGTCTCTAAATCTCTAATTGAATATAAAGGATGAACAAATTGAAATCTGCACCAGAGTATACTATGCACCTTGGATCAAGCAAACTATGGTGCTTCACCCTCATATCCTAAATTCTTTCATTAATATCAATGTAGCACATCAATATATTTTTTATATCGTTATATTATTCGCCCTTTTGTGTGATTGAAAAGGGTCGGCCTTCATTCAATTAGAAGAAGGATTTGGGAGGTAGAGAGAGAAACTCTCTCTCTTCTCTCTAGAACCTCCCATGGCCTCCATCAAGGGAAACAAAGAGAAACACTATGAAAAATGTTTTTTCCTCCATGAAATTCAATCGTATTTGTACTGAGAGTTTTCATGTACTCCATGATTCATTCATCTGCAACTTTTCGTTCCCCTTCCAAGCCCCAGGTTTGAAGGTTTTATCTCGTTTTGATCCTTTCCAATCCTGTCTAAATCAAATAGATCGGAACGATCGAAGTCTCTAAATCAGACCTTCACAGGGCGAACTTAGAAATCCTTTTATGAGCCAATTTTTGTTGACCTTGCTTGTACCTTTTTGTTCATTTCTTTAAAAATTTCTTTCCTATCGACTTATTCAATTAAGTTTTCCATACTTAGTTGGTTTGTGGTTGCCGTCTTCGATTTCCACCATTTATGCCGTAAATTTATCGCTACGGCATAAATGGTACTGCGTTGAATTTTATTCATACGAAAATTGTCTGCATCCGATTGGTTTTAAATCAGAGCATGTCATTTGCGATGTTCGGCTTTTACGAAGGCGACCAAGCTACTCTCCGACAACATATGGCCGCTGGTGGCTAATCGTTGAACCACTGCTTTGTTTTGACGGGATCGTAAGGACGTCCGTTGGGTTTCTTGCTTTTGCGGCGGTTTCTTTTGGCTTTGGCGGCGGCTGCTAGTGCTCACTTCGGGGGCGGCGGTTGTAGCTTCGTGTCCTAGGTTTTGTGTGGCGGCTAGTTTCTTTGGGCCGACTGTGTACAGTTTTTCTCTATGTATTTTGGGTCGGGCCGTGTTCCAGGATCTTGGGTTACGTAGATATGAGTTGAGTGGATTCGGCAACTTACCCCTTGCCCTCTTTTGGGCCGCTGAATCCAACTTCTCATTCTAGGTTTTCTCGGGATTTTGGACTCGACTTGTACTTGTTTTATGTAACTTTTGTATGCTTTTGTGGGCCGAGATGTTTTAAGCCCAATACTGTGGGAGGTTTGTTTGTGTCTTTGTGGATTTCGGTTTGCTACCCTTTTTCCTCGGGGTCTCCGAGTCCACTATCCACATCCGAATAACCACTGGTTATTGGGTTGATCTCGGCTTTGTACACTTTTTTCTTTCTTTTTTCTTCTCTCCCTCTTGTATCGGCTTAAGGGTCACCCCTGGAAGTAGGGGACCTTGTTAGCCGTTTCTCTCCGCTTATCTATTAAAAAAAAAAAAAAAAAAAGGTCGGCCTTCTATGAGAACGAATTTTTGAAATAATGCTCAAAAAAAATTTAGATGGAGAAAAAAACTTGTTCAACAAATTGGGGTGCACGTCACCCATGTATAAAACCGTCGAGTAATTTGGCGGTTTTATGACACACTCCCTCCCTCTCTCTTAAAACACCTTGCTTTCTTTTTCACGTCGATTAAGGTGGGTGAGTTGTTTATTATTGTTGGAGATAATGGATAACTTGTTTATTATTGTTAGAGATAATGAGTAACTTGTTTATTATTGTTGGTGAAAATGGGTAGTTTGTTTATTATTGTTGGAGATAATGGGTGATTTGTTTATTGTTTATTGTTTATTGAGATAATGGGATGTGGATGGGTAATAAAAACTTACCTCATTTTTTTCACCAGAGATTTTCTTATTACTATACCCCCAAGAAAGTTTTTCTTTTTTTTGGAATGAGAAAATGTCGTACATAAGAATTTTTCATACGGCAGTTATAACAATTACCAGACTTATATCACAATAAAAGACTAACATTGTAACACCCCGTATTTTTAGGAATTTAAATAATTAAGGGTGTTACGTTTTATTATGTAATTGAGGATTAAATCAAGGTTTATTGAAATTCGATTGAATTATTATGTGGTTTCTAATTATAGAATTACACAAGATAATTCATTACTCATTCGGATTTGGATCGGGTTTGTGGTCACTGTACTCCACCCACTCAACTAGCTAAGTCCAAGCCCGAGTTTACCCTCATACTCATTTATGTAAAACAAAGAAAAGTCTTGCTTCCCTTTCATAATCATTCGGCATCACTCCTCTCCATCTCTCTCCTTTTCGTAGGCTTCACCCGTATAAGTTCTCAGCACTACCATGTCAAATTCAAATACACACAACTCTCACATGCGACGTCTGAGTAAGTCACGGTTGGTGGCGTTAGAACCGTGCTTTTGATACAAATCCAAAAACATGTAAAACATGCCAAGATTACACCGGATGATCCCTGTGGAGGTGTCTTAGTTGAGTTGTGTCTATCTGCTGGAGAACTGTTCCGCCCCCTCGGTATTGTGACGATTCCCGTCGACTCCTAAGGTATTTTAGGATAAGATTTATGGAGATGTTCCTAACTCTAGTTGTGACAACATGTCCAAAATTTGTAAGACCTATATTTGTGTATCAAAAGTTATATTAGAATTCCTGGGTAAACCCTAATTGACATTTAAGGTTCAGTGTGAGATTGATTCCCGTTGATCCGGTTGGAGTTTGTGGACAAAATTTAGAGGAGACGTTCCTGACATAACCTTTTATGAAATACTCAAATTTGGTAATCCCACTTCTTAAACGTAAGTTATGCCTATTTATTTACTACGGGTTGATTTGGGTTCTTACTCAATTAGTGTCGTTTGTGGTTGTGCAATTTGTATTTAGGCTTGATGGAGTAAAATATTATAATTCATGGCTTAAAGAATTAGGTATGATTTACTATGGGAGAAGATGATGTTAGAGTAAAAAAGAGAAATGAATTAGCGTTAAAGGTACGAACGTTGACCCTCTAAAGTTGAGCATGTTTGTATTGTTCAATCTCATGAGCTTTGTTATTCGTTTCATGTCTTTTTGTATTCTCATCGTTATTTGTTCATCAATAATCTTGAGATTCATTATCAAATATATACCATCTTGTTTGATTATGCCATCTCTTATTGTTGATTCTATGTTGTTATTTCCGGCTACGATGACCGTTTATAAATCAAAAAGTGCAAGCACAAATCATGTACCTTAATGAGTCTGTAAGTAAAGTCAAAATAATGAAATAATACGTTAAACTCATCTACACAACGGCCTGGTGTCATTTGCATTGTCATATGACCTCTGATCAAGGTTTTGTATTGTGGGTTGGAGATCAGCTAGCGAACCCACTAATAGACTTTCTCTTAGAGATACGGATCCTACTGCGAGTGGTGTGCACACTTGGGTCATTAGAATTACGTTACTACGTTACTCAAGATGTGGTAGTCCTGAGGTAGGACACTTGGCTTGTCGTGAGGCTCTCGAATCATGTATGAAAAGAAAAGAATAGAATGGAAAGCTTGAATTGGCACAAATCGTGCCCGATTATTCTTACTCATGTTCTTTCGGCTTGTGCTCATTTGCGTAGCTTTGTCTATTTTTTGTTAGCTACGTGCCAGTATAGCGTGTATCTTAATCATTCACATTGCTTAAACTTCTTACACGGCATGTGATGACGTTCTTTGTTTTGCCATGTGTCCCAGCCCTATACTGGGGTCTTTGTCATCATTTGATAGCGCAGTTGACACGTTGCAAATTGAGATGCATTGTATTGTTGAAGGGTTAGTGCATATTGGCCATTTGTTATAAAGTCATCAAACATTTACATTGAGAAAGATTTGTAGTTTATCTTTTTTGTTTGATTTCTGATTTTTAGACTCAGATAGAATTCTTTTGCTGTCATTTATGAAGTTTGTTTAACATTTTTACCCATGCTATGACTTGGTAGTCAATGGCAGCGTAACTGTAACACTACGGATTATAGAATGTGGTTTGTATAATTGGTTTGTCCCACATTGGGAAACTAAATCTCCTATGAAACTAAATCTCCTATGATCAGTTTATAATAGATTCCTACCAACAAGGGTTTTATCTTTTAGCGCACGGAGAGTATATATAGACTTAAGAGCTGCCTACCCATCTTATTGGGTTGTGTTGCGATGTATGGTAGATCGGGCTATACGGTAACAATCCTTTATTTTTGTATTTAATGATAGCGAAAATTTAGGGTTGTTACCAACATTATCAAACTACACTTCACCCTCCAAAACCTAGGATCATCATGACTATGATATTCCACTCGTAACAAGCTTCATCGAGGGGGTCGTCACACTCTTGTATTCCAAAGGACGAGTTTAAACGTGTTAGATTGTAAAGTAGAATCTTGGCAACTTTTGCAACACCATATGTACAATTATTAACGAGAAGAGGGGAAGCGAGGGCGGAAGCCCATAAGGGAGGCAGAGTCTCATAAGAGAGATCCTGATGAACTTTCAAACGTTATACCGAACGTTTCATTTGAACCACACATGTGAGATATCATACCTTGAAAAATAAGTTCGTGCAAGCTAATCCATGTGGGTTTGGCACGTATGTGAGGCAACTCCTCTAGACACTTTGAAGCGCCGCTATTGTAACACTACAAAATATGGAAAGTGGTTTATGGAGGTGGTTTGTCCCACATTGGGAAACTAAGTCTCATATGATCATTTTATAATATATTGCTACCATCATACTACCAACAAGGCATTCACCTTTTAGAGCCCGGAGAGGATATATGGGTCATATGGGTGACTACCCATCTTATTGGGTTGTGTTGTGACGGACGGTGGATTGGGCTGTTACAGATCAGAGCAACCTCGCCAGCGCGTGCTGAGTGTTGGGCTTATGCCTAGGTCAGCCGTCTAGCGGGGGAAATCTTCGGCCTGTGAATATCGTTATGGTTTGGTTGAGACGCACGGGGACGTTGCGTTCTTGAAGTGGGGGAGTTTGTAACACTATGAAATATGGAAAGTGGTTTATGGAGTTGGTTTGTCCCCATTGGGAAACTAAGGCTCATACGATCAGTTTATAATATATTCTTATCATCCTACCAACAAGGCCTTCACCTTTTAGAGCCCGGAGAGGATATATGAGCCTTATGGGTGACTACCTATCTTATTGGGTTGTATGTGTTGTGACGGACGGTGGATCGGGCTGCTACAGCTATAACAATTATCACACCCACTTGTGAGATGTCGTACCGACGGATTGCCGATTCGCTCTCCCGAAAAGAGGTGTGAATTACACAGAGTCGCCAGCGGGATTTTTTATAGGTACCCCACGAACCTAAACTGGGGGTTCGATGCAAGGTTACGAGTTAGGCACCCAACTCGCCCATCGTAGTTGATGGTCTCTACTAATTGATCCGAATTAAATATAAAAGTTGTAATTAACGACGAAAGTACGTACAAGTGGCATGCGAGCGATAAGTAAATCATGCGACGATAAGTTGTATGCGATTAATCAAGTAAGCATGTAAAACAAACGTTACTTATGTGAACAAATTGCAATAATAGCACAAGAAATTACGAGATCAACCAACCTATATTATACGTGCATATGAATCATGAAACTTGATTAACATAGAAAAATAGTAGACATGTACGTAGCTTTTATTACCCATGTTTAAGCATTATTCGACAAAAGCAAAGTTACGTACGTAACTAATAAAAGGCACGTCAGTTACAATATTGTTGAAATTATGTGAGCTATGTACGTAAAAACATATAACTAAATCATGAACGAAAACCAGGTCAATTGATCAGATCAGATAAAACATGAGTAATAGCATATTACTTACCGTAAATTAGCATATTTAACGCCCCAAATCACCGACCTAACAATAATGAAGCACATACTTTGGAAAACCGTTTTGAGAAAGATATTTTGGCCCTCAGGTGGATGTTCTTGTGTAGTTGAATTGTAGATCTCGGTGTCGTTTGCCAATGAACCCAAGGTATAGCCTTGAATCTCGTATGCCACGTAGCCTAGGTGTCTTGTTTTGATTTGATAGTCTACGGTCGTTGGACGTCGTAGGTTAAGTGTATGTGTTTATGGTGATAAGGGTGTTTATTGATCTTTTCCCAATCTCCGGTGTAGAAGATGTAGGCAGAGTTTTGTAGCTAGGATGCACGGGTATGTGTGAGAATTATTATTCGAGACTCATGTGCTTGTTCATGGGTGTCTCGGCTCTTTTCTACACACAAGAGAAGTTAATGTCGGTTTCGTGCCTTCTGTCCAAGAGAAAACAAGGGGTACGAATTGGCTCTTTTTCTACTGGAAAGGATTGGCATTCTTGTAGCATAAGGAAAGTTTTCGGTGATGTCATTGCACCAATCGGAGAGGGTTTGGTAATTTAAACGTAGGAAGTGTCCTAGTGGTAATAAAAAATTAACATAATCTCCCATGCTTTTCTTCAATCGGTATATGGTACCCCGGGGGTACGTAACTCTAGGTACCCGCGGTTCAAGTGGTATATAATGAGTGAAAATTGAAAAATTAATTAGTGGAATTCGGGAAATAATGAGTGAAATTTAGGAAATAATGATTGGAATAAAGTTGTATATAATGACTGGAAATTCAGAAATAATGACTGAAAATAAATAATGATTATAATGTTATATATAATGAGTGAAAATCGGAAGATAATGAGTGAAATTTTAAGAAATAATGAGAAAATTGTAAAATAATGAGTGAAAGTATATAATGAGTGAAATTGAGAAATAATGAGTGAAAATTGTTAAATAATGAGTGAAAGTATATAATGACTATAATGTGGTATATAATGAGTGGACAGTTAACCGGGGGATACGTAGCTCTAGGTACCCTCGGGGTACCTAATAATTTGTGTACAATATTTAATTAGATTAGATGTAATTAATAATTAGGTAGATTGCTAATGATAATTCCTAGAGGAATTAAGCGGATTTCTACACGGAGTGAACTTGTGCTCCGAACAGAAAACTGATGCCCGTGGCTGCGTGGCATCATCGGATTATCATGCAAAAGACTGTACGTGCATTTAACATTTAAGTTTTGGCCCAACCTAGGTTAGAATCATCTAAGCAACCAAATCCCACTTTATTAACCCATAATTTCTAATCTAATAAGTTAAGCAAAAAGGCTATTTTGACTAAACATGGTAATTCGGGTCTAAACTGATATATCGAACTCATTGGCAAACGATACCTTTCAACGCGTGTCCACTGTCCATTTTCATCATCGGGCGCTAAAATGGGTGTAAATGTAGGGTGTCTACACCACCACACATCGCAACGCAACCTAGTTGGGAAGTCACTTCTTAGACCTATGTTCCTCTTGTAGGCATAAAAGGTGAAGGTTTTGGTGGTATTATATATGATAGATGAAGTCTATTATGTACATATCATATAAGCTCATTAATTAATTGTTTAATGCAGGATAACCTAGTTGTTTGGAATTCCTTAAGTGTGTTAATCTCTAGGAGAAGTGAGTTTCTTTCCTAAATAGTTCGAGTATGTGTCTCAGGTTGATTTCGGGTATGGGTGAAATAATTCGTGTCTGCAATTAGGACTTTGAGTACAAGTCAACTTGACGTTTAGTTGTTGTACTATGTGGTTTGCTCTTCATTTTCTGATGTTTGTAGTCTTCCAAATACGATCGTCTTCCCCTGATGCATGCATCTCGGCCTCCCTAGCTAGCCGATACGCACTCTTCATAATGAAACTGACATCCTTACTGTAGGCCCAGTATCGGGGATCGAGCGGCCTTCAGGACACTTAATGGAATGCTCTGAAAACGTTGTTCGCCATAAGGGAAAGAGTTTTGCCTGATAAAATCCTCTTTCCACTACTAGGTAATCGGATAAATCGATCTTTGATCTCTAACCTCACACCCTCATCATGAGACCCAATTGGGTTGAAGAGATGAAAAACGGGTCCCGTTGGAAGCCATTTATCACGCTAAATTCTCAGCTCGCAACCATCAACACTTTGCCACTTCATCCCTTTCCTCCCAGCCATCATGCTTCGACAATGCTCCTCCATGTAAAGTTGGGTGTATTCCCAATATTGGCATCTCAAATAGAGGTGTTTGAGAAGTACTTAGCTTTAAGAATTGTTGAAACAAGAGCCCCAAGATTTGCCACAATATGCCATATCTGTTTTGACAGAAGTTCATTATTCAAGAGCTCAAATTTTCGGAATCGCAAACTTCCATCAAGCACATCTTCTCATAGCTAGTCCAGTGTATTTTTCACTTGTCAGTGCATTGACTCCACCAAAACCGAGCTATTTGGCGTTGGATATTCTCAGTTTCTCACAGGTGAAGATGGAAAGTTTAAAGGAGCTCAAGGCATATGTTGAGATCGAATAGGCGACCGTTTTAATAAGGAACTCTTTACCGGCCTTAAACAATAGTTGTTCAATCTAGCCTTGTAGTGTCTTCCATACCCTGTGTTCAACCGTAGTGAAGATGTAGCAACCCTAAATATTATAAAAATACAAAACCAAAGGATTGGTATGCCGTCATTGACTGCCAAACGACCGGCAAGGCTTATTTAAAACGAATTTCTAATCAAAACAATAATCTAAAAGATCAAATTACAGCGAAACACTTCTAGCTGAATTTACAAATCGGATTTCAAATCAAAAAGATAAATTACAAACTGTTCTCGATGTAAAAGTTTGGCAACTTTATGAAATGCCCAACATGCACTGACGCTTCAACAAACCATGCAATGCATTTCAATCTAAAAACTTATCAACTGCGCCACCAACAAGATGACACATGGTAGGGAGTAGGGACACAACTCGAAACATAAAACATGAGTAAGAATTTCAAATACTCATATCTATCTTATCAAAAGTCAAAACTCCTTTGGAGGCGTGGTTGATGGCGTTGGGTTCGTGTTTTGAATAAGAAACCATCCCCAAATGTACTATCTCAAAATAACACCGGATTCACCCTATGGAGATGATTTAGTGAAGCTGTAATTTTTATTTCGTGATCTCCTGACTCGTCTCGGTGATTCGATGATCCCGTTGGTTCCTTTGGATGTTAAAAATGGAATTGAGGTATGTATTTTCATAACTTTTATCAGAAACATATTAAGGGACCGTTTGCTAGGATGCTTTCAAGAAAGGGAAAGGGAATGGAAACCCCTCATTCTCCTTATTGATGTTTGGTAGCTATTTTTTGTCATTTCATTTCCCCATTTTCTGGTATCAATTACCCCAAATCCCTCTACTTCCATTCCCTCACTGTAATGACCCTCCTCATCTCAATTGTTTTGTTATGAATCAAGAATAATAACCATTTAGTAGTACTAGAGTTAAACCAACAACAAAAGGACAATTTATGGAAGCTATGTTAAGCAAAGGAAAAAGAACAAACCTTTGAAAGACAAGGAAACAGGAAGGAAAGATAGAAAGAAAGAAAAAAAGAAAGAAAGAAAGGAGATAAAGCAAAGGAAATTATGCATGGATTGGAAGAACCCATGTGAATCCAAGACCTTTGCCCATGATTCATGGGGAGTCTTTCAAGCTTTGCAGAATTTCTCTGCACAAGTTCTTCTGCTCTACATACCTTCTGTTGCATATAAATACATCAGTTTTTTGATCGTTTTTCGACGCACCAAACCTTGGAAGTGTGATATTAAACTGAAGTGGTTCAGACCATAAGCACACCACAACTAAAGTGAGTTACGAGTGTTGTAATATTCCGTAAAGAGATTTTACGAAATAAGTAGTTGTCTCGTAGGTGTGAAAAGTGATCATTTATTAGTGAGACAGTGTAGAAATAATCATCGTCACTTAACTTAACCAAGGTGTAATTTCTTAAACTGTTATAGAATTATTATCTCTAGAGAATGCCCTTAACTTTTTTTGTACACGTTTTCGATAATTGATTAATCTTGTGGCGAATAGTTATTACGATGCAAGTAACTTGGCGCAATTACCCCAGTTTCTGAACTTCATCGTATTAACAACTAACCCTAAAATAAATGTTAATGTGGTGAATAGTAACTCCATGATTAAAAAGAAACCCGGCGCAATTACCCAAGTGGTGAAAATAATCATAAAGTGAATAATTTCCGCTGAAGGTTGATAAATAGTAAATTAACATTTGACTAGATAATTACCACTTTTAGAGTTCGGACGTCGTTGTAACATTGGAAAGTAAATTACCTGACTAATCAACCGTATAATTGAAATAACAAAGTAATCTTAAATAAGTAACTTACGCGATTGTTATTACTTAGAGTGGGCGAACGCACAGAACATCACGACAATTCAGGAATCAGGTAAGGGACTTTTCTGATTTAGCTTATAGTATTATTTTAATATACTTTATAAATGGTTATTTTTGAAGAGGATCAAGTACCGTGAATTATGAATAATTTAAACTACTTTTGAATTGTGGGCTAGTTATGTGTTTCGCCTAACTGTGAACTGGGGATATCCGTCTGGCCCTCCCAAGGGATTAAATTGACACTAACTAAGAATTTTAAAACTAACAATAACTATTACTACCCATTATTAAGAACTATTGTACTTCTATGAATTATTATTACTATTATTATTATTATTATTATTATTATTATTATTATTATTATTATTATTATTACTATTATTATTATTATTATTATGAATTATTATTATTATTATTATTATTAATACTTGTTTTACTGTTTTTTTTTTGTAAGAAGTTATGATGTTTATTCATCCAAAATGGGAATAAAAAAACGGTATCTTACAAAAATAGTAACCACTAAAACAATTACCTAGTACTCAAACTAGTAGCTATTTTCTCACTTACTATATTTTTAAGCCAACTAAAAAGCCTAACACATACTACAAACTTAATGCTCAAAGTTATGCTTTCACTACTTTGGTGAGTATTCCTGAAAATTCTATTGTTTCTCTCTTTCCAAATGTAGTACACTGTTGCCGCAATGCTGCAGTTTGCCCACTTTACTCTCCAAGATTTCTGGTTGTTATGCCTAGCTAACCTGTCTAATTCATGCTTAAGCCTCCAGCTCCTGCTCTGCAAACCCAGCCAAGTTAGAATGCTTTGCCAGATTTCAGCTGAGTATTCACATCTGAAAAAGAGATGACCGTGAGTCTCCTCTGCTTTTTTACAAAGGATGCACCTGTTGATGATAGGAACACCTCTTCTCCTGATGTTATCAATCGTAGCTAGCTTCCCCTGAGCTTCCATGCTCGTTGTAAAGCCATGCCTAGGCATAACCATAGAATCCCAAGCTGCCTTGCTCCATCTAACTTTAGGTGATGATTCCCTGAAGAAATCATAGGCTTTTCCCACACTGAACTTGCCATTGGAACTCCAATTTTTTTACTAATCCCCTGGCGGACTCTTCATTGCTCTCTCTTCTAAGAATTTCATCTCGAACATGTAAGATCCCCTTCCAACTTTCTAGGTCATTTTGCTTACTCTTGATCTTCCAGAAATCACTTTGTTTAAGACAATAAGCTTTTACCCAGTCAGACCAGATATTTTCCTGCCCCTGCAATATTGTCCAAATCCACTTGCTTATGAGAGCTTTATTCCAAGATAAGATCTCTTTAATGTTAAATCCTGCTTCATTCCTTGGCATACAAGAACTACTCCAGCTCTTAAAGCTCATCTTCTTCTGGCCTTCTTCAATATTCCAGAGAAAATCTTTACAAGCTTTATTGATCTTCTTAACCACACTCTTTGGAATAAGCACACTAGCACACCAGAAGTTTTCCAACCCAAAAACAACAGCATTAATGAGCTGGATTCTCCCTGCATATGACAGCAATTTCGAAGACCAGTGCTGAATACTTTTACTAATTTTCCCCATTAGCATTTGAAAGAGCTCAGTTTTCAGCTTTTTAGTGTGCAGTGGAAGCCCCAAGTATCTGAAAGGAAATTTGCCTTCAGAGAATCTTGTGAGATGAAGAATCTGATTCTTAATCTCCTCTTTCACTCCACCAAAATATATTTCAGTTTTGGACTGATTTGCCTCTAATCCCGAGATTCTAGCAAAGATATCCAGGCAATTTTTTACTGCATTTGCTGAACGGACATCAGCTCTAACATAGATCATCAAATCGTCTGCAAATATGAGATGAGTCAGCTGAACCTTATGACATTTAGGGTGCATGGAGAACTGGCTCTCAGTTGCCATTCTTCTTAGATACCTCGATAGGATCTCCATGCTTAGGACAAAGAGGTATGGGGAGAGAGGATCTCCCTGCCTTATCCCACATTTCTCCAGAAAAAAACCCTCATGATTGCCATTTATCTTAAGTGAGTAGTATGGAGAAGTAATACACCCAATAATCCAATCAATGAACAGCTTAGGGAAGTTCATTGCTTCCAGCATTTGCTCAATAAAGCTCCAATTCAAATAATCAAATGCTTTTCGGATGTCCACTTTAATTAAGCACCTAGGAGAGATATTTTTCTAATCATAACCCTTCACCAAAGCCTGTGAAGTCATTATATTATCAAAGATGTTTCTCTCCTTTATGAAGGCAGCTTGCTCCTTACCAACAATGTCAGGAAGAATACTCTGAAGTCGATTAGCTAAGACTTTAGTCACTGCTTTGTAGAAAGTTGAGCAACAGGAGATTGGTCTAAAGTCAGTGACCTGGCTAGCATTCTCTTTTTTTGGAATCAGAGAGACAATAGTAGCATTGGCTTGCTTAGGCATGATTCCTGACTTGAAAAAGCGCCATAGCTGCATTTATAAAATCCTTGTGAACAATATCCCAGTTTGTCTTGAAAAACCCAGGGGAGAAGCCATCTTGACCCGGACTCTTATTTGCATCCATGCTAAAAAAACAACCTTCTTGATTTCATCTGATGTGATTGAAGCAGTTAGATAATCTTGGTGGCTTTTATTGAGAGTATTACCTTTTCTCACAAACTCATAATCTAATTTTTCCACAGTGTGGTCTTTTCCCAGCAAAAATTTATAGTAATCCAGAAAAGCCCCTACCACACCATTTTGCTATGAGTTATCCCATGTCTATCAATTATTTGGCCAATAATATTCTGATTCTTCCTTTCAGCAATTTTGGCAAAGAAGAATTTAGAGCAACAGTCATCCTCTTTTATATTCTTGATCTTAGCTCTTTGGCTGAGCATACTGAGCTCAGCCTTTTTGAACTTCATATATTCCTCCTTAAGCTCATTTACCTCCTCAATTATCCTCTGATCTTGAGGCTTTTCCTGTAAAGAAATCTGGCCTGCAAGCAACTTCTTCCTGCAATCATCAACCCTCTTACTCAGATTTGAGAAATAGTCCTTGTTGAGCTGACACAACCCATGCTTGACATTCCTTAGTTTTTGAAAAAGCTTAAAGATAGCAGTCCCTGAAACTGAAGTATTCCAAGCATTTTTAACAATTTCTCCATAATTCTTGTGGCCTTCCCAACAATTAAGATATTTGAAAGATTTCTTAATCTTTGGAGGCTCGATGATATGGACCATTACGGGAGAATGATCAGAAACTCCAGCTGGGAGAAAATGAGCAAAAGAAGATGGAAAGTTGGACATCCACACATCATTTATCAAGGCCCTATCAAGCTTGCACCAGCTTCTTGCATCTTCATCCTGATTGTTGGTCCAAGTTAAATGACAGCCTTGACCAACTATATCATCCAATTTGCTTTGATTTAGACACCAGTTGAAGTCATCCATGTCATTCCAATTTGGCATATTCCCACCAATTTGCTTTGTTTTACTGTTTTGGCACTTGGTTGATCCGGTTAAAATGGAGATTGTCTTTTACTAAGCTGTTGAGCTCACGCTTTCAATAATAAACTCTTTTCATGTGACCATCACTAGCTTTGTGTAACACTACGGAATATGGAAAGTGGTTTATGGAGTTGGTTTGTCCCACATTGGGAAACTAAAGCTCATATGATCAGTTTATAATAGATTCCTACCATAATACTGCCAACAAGGCCTTCACCTTTTAGAGCCCACGAGAGGATATTCGGGCCTAAGGGGTGACTTCCCATCTTATTGGGTTGTGTTGCGACAGACGGTGGATCGGGCTATTACACTTTGAGTGGGGATTTGAATAAGATATCTGGATTCTGGACCAATGTTAGCCTTGTAATTTAATTATGTATTTTAGTGCATCAATGTTTAGGGTCAAAATTATGTAATTTACCATCTAAATTATGTATACATTAATGTATCTTTAATGTACTTTAACATAATACTCACGTACTTAAAAATTAACGTCCAAATTTTATATTTTAACTTTGTAATTATGTAGGTCGACATAAAAAAAACCTGGATTTTAGCGTATTTACATACTTTAACATAAAAATTATGTATTTTATCATTTGAAGTACATACATAAATTTTTTTATTTTGTTTTAGTTTTAGTAGAAAAACCATTTAAATAACCAAAAAAAAATACTGATAAAATCAAATTCACATAACAGTGTCTCATTTGACCATTTCCACTCTAGACACATGGGCGAAGCTATGTACACTGGGGCGAGGGGTCGCGCCCGCCACCCCGATGAAAATAAAAAATTTCTTCTTCCATAGGCTAAGTATGATATGCATATAACAATTATATGTACTTGAGCATTAAACTTAAATCGGTGTGGTGGTCTCTATATATTTATCCCAACAAGGATGTCACGAGATCAAATCTTGCCTATACCAGATTTCATTTTTTTTTTTCTTTCTTTGAATTATTAGCTGAAAAAGAATTTATAAATCTCAAAATAGCTTGCGAGATCGAACAAGGTACCGCTTATACGCTACGTTCACCGCATTACTCCAATATCAACCACTACAACAAATTCTTACCTTTGAATAATTATGTTTTTGTTGTAGAAGTGTTCACTACGTATGTGTTTAAATTTAACAATTTCTTCATTATTCATATCTTTGTCTGTTGTCTCCACCGTTGTTGTGGAGTATGTCTTTTTGAGTACTTATTTTGTTAATAATGGATAATTATGCTTTCTAAATTGAATCAACAAATTATTTTTTCTCCATAGATTAGTAACATGATTTGTTCTTGAAAAAACAATTAAATTGTGAGTATTTGAGTTGGCTACATACTAAAATTATTTACCTATTTTAAACTAATTTTATAATCAATTTATTTAAAAAATTCCAGTCTTCGGGAACAAGGGTTGAGCGCGGTCTGGTAGGACCACTTGGTTTCGCCACCCCGAATTTTGAATCCTTCCTTCACCCCTACCGACATATTGCCATTTCCTCTCTCCTAAATAAAGAACACTCAACTCACCCACCCTCCCATTTGCTCTCTCCTCCCCACCCTATCGGCCTATCTCCAACCCTTTCCACATGCATGCGCCTTCCCCCGTCAGGCTCCAACCCTCCTCACCCAGATACCAAAAACCAGATCGGATCGAGTGATATGTAAAAGTCACCGTGCGGGGAGTGAGGTTGTCGGCAACAATGTGTTTAGGTGCATGGCTTGTCCTACTGCGACGGTGGTGCCGTGTGGGGGAGTGGTGGTGTAGGAGAGGTAGTAAACTAGCCAATTATATTTTTAACTTTCATTTCTTGGCAAAGTCTCATATGAGACGGCCTCACGAAAAGTTACGGATTTAATGTTTAAAAGTGAACCGTTTAACATTCATTGTGACCATTATAATATTTTTAGTGATCTTGTTAGTTTACGATTTAACCACATAAATTGTGATTTAAAAGGGTTATTACAAAATATAAAAGTAGGTGTAATTTATGAAATAACACATCTACTCATTTTATATGCAGCACTAATCTTACATTAAATTAAAACCGTCACTAAAAGAAGTATAATGATTACTAAAAATGCATGTAAAGAAGATCACTTTTTATATAAAGATAGATGGTCTCACAATAAGATAGTGTGAAACCGTCTTACAATAAGTTAGCTAGTGTGAAACCGTCTTACAATAAGTTACATTCTCATTTCTTTTATGGATTTTCGATGAGGGCAACGTCATGAGTTGCGGGACATGATGCATGCAGAGAGCATGACTTAAAAGGACGTGGGGAGCAAATTCTCATGTCTCCGCGCTCTTATAAGACAACGTGAAGGCGACCAACATTTTTATTCATTTGGCCGGGTTTCCTAACGGCCGAAAATTAATAGATATTGTGTACGTTCAACGAACTTCTTTGCTTTCTTTTTTCCTTAATTTGAACAATTCTTTCATATATAATCCCACCACTTATATCAGTATACACCGTACCCCCCAAATCACAATAACATTATTCTCACATAGATACATACATCAATACAAGCATTTTTTTCATTTTTGTCATATATATAGTTAATATAGTCCAAGATAATAGAGGGGCTAATAAGCATGGGCGTAAGGCAAATTTCGTGTTGCCGCCATGGCCTGCTTAGGGCGTTCGTCTGCCTCGTAATGGCGTTGCAAGCCGCAAACTTGGTGGCAGGGTTTGACTATGGGGATGCCCTTGGGAAGACCTATCAGTTCCTCGAAGCTCAAAGATCCGGAAAACTACCCTACAACACCGGGGTCAAATGGCGTGCTAATTCTGCAATGCGTGATGGATTTTCTCAAGGAGTAAGTTTATTCTTTCATGTATTATTTGTTTTGTACATTATATTGATCAACTTTAATTAAGCTGGCAGTTGAAGAGTTGCATACAAATGTTATTGTTAATCAGACGAGAAATGCTATGCACATACGTAAATTTGATATGCAAGGAATATGTAAGTGGCACATGTATAAAATGACTAGTAAATGAGGTTTGGGTGCATATAATTTATACTTTTATTCATAAAATATAAACCGATAACAATGTAAAAAAAAAAAAAAAAATCGAGTAGTACAATCAAGTAAATAGCCAAGGTATATATATCGTAAAGAAGCGGGTTAAATCGTCAAACCAGTAACAAAAGTAGTGCTAATGATTTATCATAACATTCATAACGTACACATAAATAAATAGTCGTTTTGATATCAACGTACCTATAAGTTGATATATATAGTAAATACTTCCTTTGTCCATAGTAAGATTCATGTTCATTCCGAATCAAAAACATGAAAAATATTATATAGTGGCTAATAATATTATGGATGGATGATTGGATGTATATGCAGGTGGACTTGGTGGGAGGATATTACGATGCAGGTGACCATGTAAAGTTTGGACTGCCGATGGCATTTTCAGTGACGATGATGGCTTGGGCAGCCGTGGATTTCGGAAAGGATATAACATCCGCAAACCAAATGAGTAACACTTTGAACGCTATTCGATGGGGCACTGATTATTTCCTCAAGGCCCATCCTCACCCTTATCTTCTTTGGGCTCAGGTTTCTCCTTTTTTTCCTTTTTTTTTTTTTTTTTATATATTGTTATTTGCTTGCTGCCTTGCTCATTTTGGGATCATTTGATTTTGATCGTTGTTTGTTTAATTTAGTTGCTTAATTTAGTAAAATCTACTCCCTCCGTTCGGCTATAAAACGCGTAATGATAATGAATAGTGCCCTGAAAACATATCTAATAGCTTCTTGAACTTGGCTTCATCCTTCTAACGAATAGTGCTCTTTGGTTTGGTTGATTACATAAGACATAGACACATAGTGTACATACACATAGTATAAGCAGCGATAAGATAAACGTCTAATAATTTGTTAATTAAGGTGGGAGATGGAGCATCTGACCATTACTGTTGGGAGCGAGCAGAGGACATGACCACATCTAGGACGGCTTACAAGATCGACTCCTCCAACCCGGGCTCTGATTTGGCCGGTGAAACTGCGGCCGCCTTAGCTGCATCTTCTTTGGCCTTCAGGCCATATAATTCTTCTTACTCTGAGCTCCTTTTGCAGCATGCTGAGCAGGTAAAATCTTTTTTATATCATTTTCACCTAAGCATGTCACGCCAACAAGTTAACAAAGATCGACAGCTACACTGAGAGGAGCAAATCTAGGATTTAAAATTTGTAGAACGGCTTACGTCAAAAAAGAAAACTGAAGTTACATTTTATTTTGACATTACTTCAAATGACTTGCTGAGGTGAATTCTAATGTTGTGCAGCTTTTTGAGTTCGCCGACACGTTTAGAGGGCTATATGACGATTCTATCACAAATGCTAGGGACTTCTACACTTCCTCTGGATATGCTGTAAGCGAACCTTAAGAGTTTTAAGTCTACTGTACATTATACCATGTTTTCTTCAGCATCATATAGCAGAACTGAACTATGAAGCAAACTGACTGATTTTTTATTTGAAGGATGAGCTTTTATGGGCTGCCGCATGGCTGTACAGAGCTACCAACAAAGACTACTACTTGAATTACGTAGTCGAAAATGCAGACTCAATGGGTGGGACTGGCTGGGCTGTGAGAGAATTCTCTTGGGACAACAAGTATGCTGGTGTCCAAATTCTCATTACTAAGGTAATATGTTGTTCGGACTTTTCATTTTCTGTAAAGCACCTCTGTCGGATATAGGAAACCTAGACACTGTACGAAAACTCGACACTTCAAAACAGGGTGAATTTTCTGTTTGTGTGGCATGAAGAGCTTTCAGCTTTGGCAGGGATGCTCTAGGCTAGTTAAAACCAACAAATATTCTAAATCATTCTTATGTGCATACTAGATTAACAGCAAGAAGATGATAAAACTCATGCATAGCTTTTGTGATTTCAGATTTTGTTGGAAGGTAAAGGTGGATCATATACATCCACATTGAAGAAGTATCAAGCCAAGGCAGATTATTTCGCCTGCGCTTGCATGCAGAAGAATAATGGCTACAATGTTCAGCTCACTCCTGGTAAACTTTGCTTTACTCGTCATAGTAAAAGGATCAGTGACTGTGGATGTATCTGAATTCGTGTATTCAGTTCTGATTTCTGGTGTGTCAATCAGGTGGCCTGATGTATGTACGCGAATGGAACAACTTGCAGTATGCATCCTCGGCTGCATTCCTCGTTGCTCTCTACTCCGAATATCTCACTGAAGCAAAGGCTGTAATCAATTGTCCTGATGGAGCAATGAAGCCACACGACCTACTCAACTTTGCAAAGTCTCAGGTCTCCTACACACCAACCTATGATTTTCATCCGTGTATATCGGTGACTTTTAAGGCACTGGGGTAATGTTGACAAATGCTGACGTGATGCTTATTGTTACAGGCCGATTACTTCTTAGGCAAAAATCCCGAGTCTATGAGCTACTTGGTGGGTTTTGGAGCTAACTACCCAAGACATGTGCACCACAGAGGAGCATCCATTCCCTCAATCTCTGCCCTCAACGGCGCAGTGGGTTGTGTCCAAGGGTATGACACCTGGTACAATCGTCCTACAGTGAACCCCAACATCATCTATGGAGCCCTTGTGGGAGGTCCAGACAGTAACGACAACTTTGACGATGATCGAACTAACTATGAACAAACTGAGCCCACTCTCTCTGGTACCGCTCCTCTTGTAGGTCTTTTCTCCAAGTTGAGGAGCTCATGTGGAGACTCAGGTTTGCAATGTGATCCCTTCTCTAAATTAATGTGGTCTTCAAATTCTATCACTGTAATTGCTTAAACTCGCGCTTAATTTCATGCAGGTCCGTACAGCAAAAAAGAACCAAAAGTAACCACTCCAAGTGAGTACTAATGCTAAATTCACTTGACATACATTCAAACTTTAAGTGAACTGTTCCTAACTTACTGTCAATATGAATCATCTGCCAATCTGCCATGGATTAAGGCCAACCCTAATAATTCGCCATGAATTTTGCAGCTTCATACCACACACCATCATCTTATCATGAGGGACCATCATCAGGTAAGCTACTGCAACATGATACATATCACAATGAGTCAATGATTAAGTAACAACTAACAAAATAACAACGAAAAACAATAACAAAAATATTACCCCAAACCCTCAAAGACCCCTGCCTATGGAGAGTGGTGGAGGTAGGGAAGGGTCAAACGTGTGCAGCTTACTCTATGGTGAAAATATGAAGTGCTTGTTTCTGAATGACCCTTGATGAAAAATGAATTAGAAATGCAACTACTCAACTAGTATCTTGCAGATAATGATGACAGATAATTATCTGTTTCCTGCAGATGTTCCGATTAAATTCCTGCACTCCATAACAGCTACATGGACTCACAATGGCGAAACTTCTTACCGTCATAGGGTGATTGTTAAGAACAGGTCTACAAAGACAATCAAAGATATCGAACTGAAGATTGAAAACCTCTGGGGACCTATATACGGTCTAATTCAAACACAGGAGAAGAACATCTACAAAACTCCACCTTATCTCAAAGAATTACAAGCTGGTGAAGAGTTCGATTTTGTTTACATTCAAGGAGGCCCTCAAGCTAAGGTTTCGATTTTGAGCTACCATTAAAGTACGCAAGCACCATGTAACGTTTAGCATTTGCATACTCTGTACATTAATGTTTGATAACATTCAAGCTAAGAGTGAGCCATAGTGCAACAACAAGGTTGCATGAAGAAGGTCGATGAGGCTTATTGCTGTGTTAATTTAACAATCATCTGTAACTCAGTTTCGGGAAGAACCTTTTAATTAGGCAGTCCATAATTATTATTTTTGGACTTTAATATGGCATGTATATGGAAATGAAATGAAAGTATCCTGCCACATTTTAGGACTCTGTTCTGCAAGTTTTGTATCACACACAGTATTCCATGTGCAATATGAACTCCATCATCCAATGATACTAGATACGACAGGACCCGTAAAAATGTGATCCAATGGTAACAAGCTACAAATGTGCTACATAAATTTCAGTCTAAGAAAAAATTTAGAAAAAACAAAAACTTACCAAGATATATAACATGTCCGTCAACTAGTCTCTAATACAGCAAACTGCAACGTTTCAATAGGTTAAAGTGAGTGAGAATCAAAAACTTGCTATGCAGATGAATTACACATAATACTCCAAAATGTATACTAGTAATTGATAAAAACTAGCACAGAACACAAAGATGACCAACATAATATTCTCCACTGACGACAAAAGAATGTTTATGCAGTATATACTAGTATGTACAATACAAGTTCAGACATAGCTTATAGTCTTTCTCTTATGTTTTGAAGGGGGCATGGGAATCTGCAGCCACTTTCTTACGCATCCATTAGGTAAGGAATGAGATCCCCTAGAGTTGAAAATAGACACTACATGGTAGAGTTTATTTTAAAATGGGAATATATCACTACCATGTAGATTTCTTCCCTGCCCTCATAAAATCAATTATATTCTTATATACCCTTTATACTCCCTCGAGTTCACTTTGATCTTCCACAATGGAAGTAGCACAGAGTTTTTTGTAGGTAGTAAGATGTGGTGGAAAATGAATGTGGGTGGGTCACAAACTATTAGGACCACAAATAGCATTACAAATAAGGGAAATAGAAGATCATTTAGAACTGGCTCAAAAAGGAAAAAAGAAGATCAAAGTGAACTGGAGGGAGTAGTAAACTCTACCAACTCTATGGAAAATAAACTCTAGGGTATCCCCACTCATTAAGTAAACATCCCGCGCATACATGATAGTCTAAAAACCACACGGCCAGAACTTAGAACGACAGGCATACTTAATTAGCCCAGAGGGTTACGAATCTCATATGAAAATTATTGAGGAGGTCTTGGGTTGGTAGCTAAGACTGGGACTAAAGTGCTACTTCGTAGTTAAAAAACAGAAGGTACAAAAGAGCAACTAATGCTGCGGGGGTTAGTAATTATAATAGTAGATACTATGAGGTCATTGTTTTAAATCTCCTCCCTTTTAGTAAAGATTTTTATGTCTCATTCGGATCCAATTAAACATAATGATAATTTGTTTCTTCTATTCCATAATGGATGAATAAGAGAACAACTATATATCTTGCTTGCACAAAAAAAAAAAAAAAAAAAAAAAAAAAAAGCATAATGATAAGTAAGAAAATTAAACACCAAGCCAGCAACAACAGACAGGTTTTTGGTATCAATCTACCCAGTAATCCAACCAAGTCTAAAGTGTGTGCAATTTTGCATTGAAGGTTACCATTGATAATAAACAGCAGAAATCAACAAAGAAAAAACGAACTACCTAAAAAGCCTATATATAAAGAATTGCATACATACATAGAGCAACTAAACTAGTGAAGCAGGTTGTTCTGTAATGTTCGCCGTTCTCCCTTCTTTGATAGATTAGCGTGTTGGTAATACAATGTTTACAATATGGGCAACATAACTCGTAATCATCTTCCTCCATTGTTTTCCTGAAAGCTTCTGGATTGAAATCTGCATGATTGTGTTATCTGATGATATACCCCATTTCTACGATAAACACTTTACATGTCAAAAGATTTGCACTTTTCATACCTTCCTCGTCATTGGAGTACTGGTGTACTCCACCCTGAACTTCAGCTTTTACACCGGTCTCCTTATCAGTAATGTCAGTTAAATCTAGGATAGCTCCATCCCCATCCCTTCTCAGATTCTGTAAATTTAAGCCTGCATATTAAGCATCACAGTAACCATGATAAGTTGAACAGCTAGTCGTCAAGCCCTAGATGTTTGCCTATGAGATATGCGGCAAAGAGACTAGAGATATTTATTATTAACCTTGTCTCTCTTAGTTAACACATTCCGACATCAGTTTTAATAATGTACTCCACAGCATACCCAGTGGTAAATCCAAGGGACGTCTGAGGTGCGGGTTATCGCGAACTTTCCAAAAATGCATAAATATTGCCTAACCATTCCCAAACAGGAAAGAAATATTGTGACGGCGTACCCGGGAGCAAATCCAGCGGGTGCTACCCCACTATTCTACATGCAAATGTATTAATATTGCTTACAAAATTCCCAAAAGTAGGAAATTTATTAAATTTAGGATTTTTGTGAGACTGCACCTTAAAAACACATAATAATAATAATAAAATTTTTTTTATAATGCACTTTTTATAATAATAATAATAATAATAATAATAACAATACATACTAGTATATAATAATAAACTCTTTTTTTTTTTGCGAGACAACACTTTTCTAGAAAATGGTTGCACTGTCGCACCTTTTAAAACATTTCCAATTCTTAGACCACGCCTTCAGACAGTTTCCGACAACTTTTGTCAACTCTCCAGCGTGGACTTCACCCTCTTGATTTCACTCTATTTTCCCTCCAAGATCAACTTTCGTCCTGGAAATCTCATTTCCCCCCTAACTTATATTACCCACCAAAATTGAAATTGTCCATATGCATTTTTATAATCTGTCCCCAAATTGCTCTCTAGTCTCTTTCTCTTCCCGTCTTTTGCCTCTTCATTAATTTAGCATCTTCTATTTCTTTTTTGCAAACATGTCAAGTGTATTTTGGAGGGAAAAACAAATGATACTGGGGGGGCGGAGTTGACGGAAGTGGTCGCAACGTGATTAAAGGTGTGATCTAACAACCTAACATGTCTGGTTTTGCACAAAAAAAAAAAAAAAGTGCAGGTGTAGTCTGACAAAAATTAGTACTTTTGTATTAATAAGGCTACCCGGTTTGGTTTTATGGGGCTATATTTTGCCCCTCGGAGTACCTTGCGTCCTTGCCTGTTCTTAACATATGATTGAAAAGTTCAGGGATAATACGCTATAAATTAGTCATAAAGAACAATGAAAACTATATTGAAGAGATCGACATGAAAATGCTATATTGACTTATTAGGCTCGCTATACTTACTCTGAACTGTACTATCAGTGTCAAATACTTTGTTACAGGTTTGCATGTGTGCATCCTGTTTATCAGCTTCATTGTTTATGCTGGCATCTGAACCAAATGTAGGACTTGTATTTTCTGCTCTATCACCTCCAATGTTGTCTTCTTGGATCGACCCTGCATGTAGTAGAACAGCTTGTACTCACTCAAGCTCAATCGTGGTTGAAAAAGCATTATAATCAACACAATCTCAATGTTATGATTTGAAAATACTTTATTGTGCATACAGCATACCTCCTTTATTGGCAGAGATTTCATCTGTCATATGCATGTCTAAGGCTTCACCTTTGATGCTTGTGTCACTAGCAGTCTTCACTTCTCCAGGTCTATTATCTTCACCTTCGCTGTCTCCTAAGGCACAACCTATAATTTGAGTCTTTTAGCAACAGCCTTAATAATGATTAATTAAATATGTTTTTCAATTCACGTATATGAATATGACTTATTAATTAATCCAGTGTGTTAAACTTCTAATACATATCTTCATAATAGCTCTCTTTCAGCTAAATATTTTACAGGGGAGGGGGGTGGGCATCTTTGCTAAGCTAACCGATTCAGTCTCAAAAGATTATGAATAGCACACGTCATCACTAAAAGAAACGTCAACAACATCCTTAGTTGCAAACGCTTGTCTTAAAAGGAAGTCGGCAAAAACAAGTACTATCTATTAAAAATACAGCATTCAAGTCTATGGTTTACCTGGTAAATTGCTGGAGTCTGTATGTCTCTTATCTTGGATTTCATCCTGAAAATTGAACTCCACAACAGGATCATCCTTGGAAGGCACCTCATCTTCGTTTCCTTTATTTTCTGCATGCAGATCATCATATTTTAGATGATCTGTTCATCTCGAGGAGAAACCCAAACATTCAATGAAGTGGGAGACATTTTTTTACACCTTCACAGGCCATAGGTATTAACATCCTGAGACGGCGCACAACTGAAAAAGAAAACCTGTGCTCCAGCGGTTTCAGTTTGAAAGAAGTTTGCTTCATACATGAAATTTTATTTAATTTATACCTGTTGGTTGCGCACTTCCATTGCCGACAACCTCGCAGTTAGTTCCCATGTCAAGGTCATGAATGGAGTTTCCCTCTCCCTTACGTTGGCATTCATCTGAAGCATCAGAATGCAGTTCAATATTTGTAACAGCAGATGGGATACCATTATCCTCACTCTCCCATGAACCTACATATGTCAAGGTAGACAGACTTATATTAATTTATTAGGAACTGTTAGTACATAGATCTGATTTATGATTATATTCCCACTGAATTTAAGATGCCAGACATGTTTGCCTAGAAGATGAAAAACTTTGCCATTGAATAATGACACTAGCAAATATGCATTGTGCATACCCCGTGAATCCCTGAAAGAGCTTCTTTCTCCTATGGTCAAGGCTTCATCTTTGGTATCATGAAAAGTTTTTGAATCTCCAGCTCCATAATCTTCGATTTCTCTGTCTACTACAGGAAACTCCACAACTTATAAATGCCTTAAGAGTTTAATTGATGAAAAAACTAGTATAAAATGTCAAAGTACATATATGCCTAGGCTACGCCTTACTGAAACATCTAGTGGCAGTGGTGAAACTTTTATATATCTGTTCCAAATTTTATATAAGCTCCTTTTTAGTTTAATCATAGCTGTGTCAGCATATATGCATCTTTGTAGGCATTTTTTGAACGATCGTCCAAATGTTCACTATCATAATATACATGGCCCCTTCATAAAAATCATATCTCCTGCTACCTAAGCTATACAGAAGCACAGTTTTCGAGCTGAAAAAGCTGTTAATATATCAAAGTCTCAACGGCAACATCCAACAGCAACATAAGTCGTGAGGGGGGGGGGGGGGGGGGGTCGGATGTACGCGAACGTTACCCCTTACTATGAAAACATAGATAGGCTGCTTATGGGTAACTCATAATGAAAATTGCTTCAAGAATCACACTGACTGGCTACTACTTCACAATGCAAGAAGAGCAGACATTTTTGTGAGACATTTTGCTTTATTCCATTACATCCCAAATCAGGGGAAAAAAAAATAGTCTTAGGCTCCATTGGAAATGAAACTAATATGGAGTATCATAGTCTAACAGAAAGAAAAAAATAATACTACAGTACTTGTCTGACATGTAGAGAGCACACAAGATCAGCTTACCCTGTGTGTTACTGAAGTCTCTGTGTCTCTTGTCTTGGGTTTCATCTTGAAGACTGAAGTCCATGCTAGGGGCATTATTGGCAACTGCAGGCCCATTATCTTCGCTTACATTACCTGCACGTACATGCATGCATATCTCAAATGGTCTATTAATTTCAGGGAGAAACTTAGCAAGTAATACAAGGCAAACATCTTTTAAACCCTTACTGGCATTAATCTGAACAAGTGAATAAAACAAGCATAAGTTGTGCTTCAACAAACAACAGCACTAATTCTAAGACTCCACTTCATCTAGAACAATTTAACGAAATAGTGCTCAAAAAAAAATTGTTAAACAAAATGGGTGGAAAAAAAACTTGTTCAACTATATGGGGTGCACGTCACTCATATGTAAAACCGCCACAACCATTGGCGGTTTTAAGACTAAAAAAAAATAGTAAAATCGCCACGGGGACTAGTGGTTTTACATGTGTAAAACCGCCAGGGCCCGTGGCGGTTTTAATGTTCACAAAATTTGAGATTTTTGTATTACTGTTCACAAGTCCTGAAACCGCCATGCTCCTTGGCGGTTTTACAAATGGGTGACGTGCACCCCATTATGTTGAACAAGTTTTTTCCCGACCCATTTTGTTTAACATTTGTTTTTTGAGCATTATTTCAAAAAATCGTTCCTTCATCTATGGGAAAGTTGATTCATATTTACACATTAAGGAAGCAAGATATCCATGATACTCATATATCAGTCAGGAAACCCCACCTGTAGGTTGGATGTTTTCATTGCCGACACTTACACTACAAGTTCCAGTGTCACAGTCGTCAGCGGAGCTTCTCTCTCCTCCACGTTGGCATTCATTTGAAGCACCATAATTCACATAGCTACTTGAATTTGTTTGTTGGAGGGTATTGTCATCCCCCTTCTCCGGACCTACATGTAGAGTAGATGGGCTGAATTGTACCAATGTATGGGAAACTCTGATGACACAGAAATCATGATCCGATTCGTAATTCTTTGATTACATTGTTGATCTCAAATTTTTCAGGAAAGACCACATTTTATATCTCTATACCATGATCATTGTCTGGGATTTCAAGTCCATTGTGATGTGAATCATCTTTGAACACGTCCATGTTGCACATCTGATGCTCCATGTCTGCATGATCACCATTACTGTCATATTGTGAAACCGGGCCTGCTTCTTTTTCTGTACATCAGCAATTTAAGTAGAATTTCAGTTAGACATACTGTATAAAAGACGCAGTTTCTTCTATAGTTCTATCACTGGCTAAACACTAGTTAGACTCATACCTCACCCCCATTGTTTATTTTATTTTTATACTCATAACTCATAAGGGCTTCTCCTTTCCATCATCATAGCGTAAGTGTTAATAACCGGTTTGATACAAAGCAAAACAGACATTATTCCATTTCTACAAATGCTGATTAAGCATTTCTATTTCACGCACACTAGCACCATAATCAAACAGAATGTAACACTTTAAATTATCATGTAAGAAGTGAGACATGTAAGTATGTCTTCACCCATAACTTATGTACCTTGGTTACAGTCAAAATCTCCAGATTCTCCATGCCCCATGGTCTCTAGTTCATCTCCATCACTTATGTCCACATCACTAGGAGGATAGTCCTCTGTAGAACCATCATCCTCGCTTTCGCCATCTTTTGAGGCGGAACCTACTGAAATCCAATTGGTTTAGACATCAAACGCTAAGACATTCATTAGGGTGCGTAGAAAAATGTGGTATAATGATCTTCAGGTAGAAAAGCCGGGAAAAAAATTATAAATAACACGATCACAGACAAATAATATTCATAAATGAATTCAGATGATTGCATTACAACTTGAATGTCAAAAGATTACGGCATCAAAGAAAACGACAACATAAAATGAAGGAAGAGGTATATGAAGAAACGTGAAAAAGAAAAAAAAAAAGAAAAAAAGGGGAACACAATCTATCAGGTTTAGCCTAAAGACTAGATCAAAGTTTCCAACAGCTACTCCAGCTTATAGCCAAAAGCTATGCTCTTGCTCTCCTACAAGTATCCGACACGAGCACGTATTCAGGCGTCAGATTGGCCATCTTTTGCAAAAAATAATGATACTTTCGTCCAAAAACAAAGTGACAACTGTCCATACTATGTCCAAATGTCGAGTATCCGACATGAGTACTCTAGGGGGACAATGAGAAATCCCAGCAACATAGGCCAAAGGTTAAAATGAAATTATTCACTAGCAGGTAAACGGATTCAATTGTTTGGTAATAGAGATTCTTGTACCAAAGAATCATCTCCCCCAAACGTCTATGTCAGATGATTTGAAGCCAGTCAATGATTTATTAATCCTACTTAATTTCTGTCTTTGTTCTCCATTGTATCAAAATCTTGACCAACAACCAAAATTTACCCAATTTTATTGAGTGTTGACAAATCAATTACTAAAGGGTGAACAATCAACCCTATATAGTACAGTATATGTTATGGGTAATTCTTAACCAATAGTGCATATTCTCTATATGTTATATCCCCCACCGTATCTAACAATTGAGTAACACGACACTCTATTATTGATGCAGGCGCGTTTTGAAACTTAGTACTAACACTTACCAGTTACCATCCAACACAGGAAACAACATAATTAACTGAGCTAGCTGACATTTGCTGATATACAAATGAAGTATCATCTCAACACTCAACAGAAAACTCCGGATTAAACAGCAAAGAAGCAAAGGCAAGAGTCTGTGGTGTGTACCTCCATTTTGGTCGTCTAACTTAGAAGCATCAAATTTATCATATCTTCTTCTGACCATAGTGGGAACATGCTTGAGTTTTACAGGTTCGTACATAGGCAGCGGTGGAGGAACACGGCGACCCCTTGCATTGTTTCCAAATGTCATCTCCCTCTCTCTCTCAATTGACTTGTAGCTGAAGCTTCACTAGCTACAAAAGTGGTTTATCAACTCATTACCAAGTTCGCAGGAGTCAAATTTAGTTGAAAATGGAAGTGTGATTATGATTTGTGGGGTTGACTTGAATGATGGATACATGTATAATTGTATACTGCCGCACTTGCCAGGCTATAATGTCCATGTGCACCGCATTTTTTAAGCACTAAATGGTTGGACCAGTTGATTAGTTGCACCGCCTTCATACATCTTAGCTATACCTCGCGAAATAAGGGCAAAGTCAAGTATATCATGGATCATGGTATATACTCCCAGACTCTTTTTTGGTTCTTTACGTTTGGTTTGAATATATGCGAGATTTCAATTTTCAAACCAAACGTAAACGATCAAAAGCAGAGGAGGGAGAACTTATAGCTGAGTCAAAAACCCTCAACATCTCACAATTGCAAAAGCATAGCCTCACGATGTCGTTAAACTTGAATTCCAACTCAAATTCCAACTGGGTTCTCAACAATAATCACAAGAAATTCTCAAAACAACACACCTCAATAAAAATTATATATCAGCCAACTCCATATCCTCTACGCTTTTGCGTAACAATATGAATAGCTAATGACAGAGGTACCACCCATCAAAGATGGAAGACCTCATCGCCCATGCCAACAATGGCTGCATGTAATTGAGACGAGACAAAGCAATTATGGATGCGCCGATGTACCATTCAGTAGTAACAACACGATTACACAGAATAGTTTGGGTAAAGCACGGCACAACAAACCCAATTTGAGGTTACAAGACATAAGCTATCAAGGATTGTAACGAGGCGAAGCTATTAAGGATTATTCTTACAATCCATAGGAGTTTTAGTAAATGCAATCCAAACACGCCATGTACTCTCACTAGGGCAGTTCTCATAAATAACCAAATAAAACATACAAAAAAAATTAAAGACGACGAGCAAGTTTTTGTCTCCCTACTAGTCCTAAACAACCAAAAAAATTGCATCCCTGGCTACAATTTAAGACTCAATTATAAGCTACAAATAAGGCCAAGGCATCTGAAGAAGAATGCTGCTTAAACTCCCATTTTGTGCTATAATCTAGTCATCAGCAAATGTGGTCTTCTTTCCTGAAATAACATTTGCCAAAAAGAGCATATTTCAGATGACGCAAATACGTAGAGCAAGAAGAGCTTCGTAGAGCAAATAACGAGTGAAAGTTACCTGATGGAACAGCGCTGACATTGTTTCTGTAGGGTGTTCCTCTTCCTCCCCTGCCACCATCTCTCCCACCTCTGCCGCCGCTAAATCTGCCGCCTCTGCCGCCATCTCTCCCGCCCCTGCCGCCGCTGAATCGACCACCACCATCTCTGCCACCTCTCCTCCCACCACTTCTCCCACCTCTGTCAAACCTACCACCACTTCCACCAAAGCTGTCACCCCTTGGTTTTGCCTCTTGCACAATCAAGTAATAGCCACCTCCCAAATCAGAGCCATCCTTCTCTAGAGCTGTGCTGAGACCATTGGTGTCAGCAAAGTCCATGTACGCCATCCTGAATCACAGCCACATAAAAAAATCAGATATGAACTTGACCAGCTTCAATACGACACTATTCTTCTCAGGCAGCAACACAAGTGATAAGGAGAAAGAATTTTGGTTGGTTGCAACTTGTAAGACCCAACAAAAATAAGAATGAACCAAGTAAACAGATATCATTTTTTTGGGGGGAGGGGGTTCCAATCCAAAAGACAACATTAAAACAGAAGTCGTTAAATTGCAGACTTGCTCTGATGTCAATGGTCTATCAAGACTTGGAGAAGATGAAGAATCATGGGAGAGTGTGGGTGAGCCTCGTTGGGGACAGAGAGGCCACGCCAAACATCTCCACATCAAGCACAAAACAGAATAAACGAGAGCATTAGAAGAAAAACATACCCCTTAACACCACCAGTTTCATGGTCTGGAGGGATAGAGATCCTCGTGATCTCTCCACAAGATCCAAAATATTCTTGCAAGCTATTTCTAATCTGAAGCACAAGTAACATTCACAACAATCAGACACCTGTTACCCGATGGATTTGACTATATAAATGAGAACACCTTAATAATTACCTCATCCTCTCCTTGAGAAGTATCAAACCCCCTCACAAATGCTGTTTGACCTTGAGGCTTACCTCCCTTTTGATAAGAGTTGTTATCTCTGCACAACAATCAGACACGGTTAGAACTTAGAATACACAAGTATTTGAACACAGAAAACAGCAACAAAGCCTCAGACATCTTTCGAAGCAAGCAATGAAAAAAATGCATCACAACAGAACAATACCTGTTTTGTGATGCACCTCTCTCGCGTGCAAGATCGAGTCTAACTGGACGGCCTGCCAGTGGTTGCTCATGCAATGCCAAAGCCTACAGAGACAAAGAGCAATTACACATGTCAGAGTTAATGTTTGGGCCAATTGCAATTCTATAGCAGACACAAATGACATACTTTATGTCCAACAGATCAGCTGTTTCATTCAATAAAAAGGGGACAGTGATATAGAAGACTCAAAATATTTCAGAAGAAGTTGCAATATACTCGGCCCATTTTATTAGGCTAATTGAAGTTTGGATTGAATGTGAGAGAAACCACATCGTTGTAGAGGGAAATATATGATAAATAATATATTTAAAAAAACAGGTGAGTTAGACACATATCTTGCTAAATGTTAAGCATTTCCCTCAAGAGAGTTCACCTTTTGAGCTGCTTCAGCTGTTTCAAATTCAATGTGGCCAAAACCCTTGAATTGGCCCTCAGGGTCGATCGCAAATCTAATGTCTACAATTTTACCAGCATCTCTGAAAAATTCATGCCTGAAAAAGAGTTCAATGCTTTTAAGTATGGAACCGAAAATCTCGACTAAAAAGGACTTAGGTTTCAGAAACATATAAACACATACACATCAGTCTCTTCCACAGAGAAGGAAAGATTTCCAGCAAATAGTGTCCTTGACCCAGTAGCTTGTGGAGTTGCTGGAGTCTGTGGCTACAAACAAAAGCAGATATATTCATCAAATACTGCATCAAACCTATACAATGTACCGTTCACCAATCCTGCTTCTTTGGGTGCTATAACAGAATGTCAACAGAAAATTGAATACCAGAGCTCCTAAAAACAGAATGACAGTACAAAGAAAGAATTTGAGAGCAAGCTACGTACTGTTTTCTGAGCATCAGCCATTTCTACATCGGTATCCTGTGGAACAAGAAAAAGTTCAAGATCCTTTAAATAAGCCAGCAGCTATGGTCTCCTAGAGGAGTTCAAAGACATAGACCAAATATGTGGTGCAAACAAAAAAAATCAATTATATCCAAATGTTCACCAAAGGTGCTTTCATAAAGATAAAACACCAATGAAGTTCCTTCTACCAACCTAAACCTCGTTTATACATAAATAAATGAATCATAGTGCCAAAATACATCCTGACGAAGTAGAACTTCCTTGCTAGTTATATTTGGGCATCCATTATAAGTTTTACCTGTTTTTTTGGGGTCTTGAGTACTGGCTTTTCGTCTTCATCGCTGTCATCTTCATCGGATGAATCAGAATCGCTGCTTTTTGAAGCTTGAACCTACCAAAGTAGAAACAAAGGTTGAGACCCAAAAGGTTAAAATAATGGCACGGACATTGGGATACAATTTCACCAAATAGGATATTATTACCTTTTTAACTGCCTTGGCCTTAGAAGGCTCATCATCAGAGCTATCACTATCAGAGCTCTCCTCTTCAGAAGCGCTGCTATCAGCCTTGGCTTTAGCCGCAGGGGTGCCCTACAAATCAGGTACTACATCAAAAGCTTTCCAAAAAGACTAGCCATGTTTTATTCTATAAGAAAGAACAAAAAGAACCCGATAATTTGAACTAAATAAATTGAAAGCACTAGGTAGCTGAGTCCTATCATAACAAAATCCTAGAAGGTGCATTCCACTTAGGCTATGCCAATTTCTATCCAAACCACAGATTCAAGATCTGAGGTTAGATAAAAACAACTGGTGTACCTTAGTTTTGTTAGCTTTAGGCTCCTCTTCACTATCAGAGCTATCTTCTTCGTCTGAAGAATCACTATCACTTGATTCAGCTGGTTTCTTTTCAGCTTTCTTTGTTTGAGCAGCAGCCTTCTTTACCTCCTGAGATTTCATACCCAACAACAATTGAATACCTTCTAACAAATATTGGCAATGACTTCCCAAGTATTTTAACATCTAATATATGGACCAGCTTCAATGAACTACCTTGGCTGTAGTAACTAAAGCCAAGGCGAAACCATCACGCATATGAAAAACCATAACTAACAAAGCCACTACAACACTTAGTAGATTACCTCTTCATCAGAACCATCACTATCAGACTCATCACTGGAGGAAGAGTCTTTACTGGTCTTCTTTACTGGAGCAGCAGGTTTCTCCTGAAAATAAACAGGCCCATCATTAAAACCCACGGTGACAATGTCTTACTAAGCATTAAAAACAGATTGATCAATGTCTTACATCCTCATCCGAATCATCACTGTCATCTTCTGAGGAATCTGAAGAATCAGAGGATAGGGGCTTCTTTGCTGCAACGGAGCCATTCTTAACAACAGCAGGTTTTTTCGTTGCAACTGGCTTCTCCTGACAATAAGAAGAACCCCTTGGTTACAGCTTGAGAACAATTATTACAATCAACTGAAACAGCAGTTTCAAACACCCAATGTGTTGGTACAATATGAATCCATTGCTTACATCACTATCATCAGAGTCACTGTCTGAAGAGTCAGAGGAGTCTGAGCTGCTATCCTTAGATTTCTTAGCGGCTGAACCATTCTTAGCAGGAGCAGGTGTCTTCTTAGCAACAACCTGCAGCGGTAAAACAAGTTAAAAAACCAACCAGCATAACTCAACTAATATATATCCTACTCGAAGAGCCAAGTGGAATAACTAATAGGGACTAAAACTCCTGCAATCACATCAAAACAATATACAAATCAGTCCGATCCAAAAATGGATTGCGACATAAATAACAAAACCAAGCGTGCGTCAAAGACACCCACCTATGGCAAGCCTTAGCCCTATATTGAAAACATAGAACGGCTGCTTAAAGTTACCCATGATGAAAATTGCATGAAAAATCAATGGATTACACAAATACAATTAGTCCAGACCAATGTTGCGTGCCATTTCATTTTACTCTATTTTACTATGGTAAAAGATTTCAAATTTTCACAAAATTTTCAACATGTAATACCCATAACTTATAAAACCTAATAATTAAAAGTCTAAGTTCTAACATTCTACACTGTAAAACTTCAATAATAAACAAAAGCACAAAATTTTCAGAACACATAATTTACCTACACACTCATGCCTATAATACTACAGCATAATTTGACACCCAATCAGATGGAATGAATAAAACACAAACACATTGCACCCAAGACGAACTCAACGAAGTCGAATTCATTCAGATAAAAAATACTAGTGTGCTCTTATACCTTGGGTTCACTGTCAGAGTCGGAATCATCATCAGATGAGTCTTCTTCAGAGGAAGAGGAAGCTACTTTCTTCGGCTTTGCCTTCTCAGCCTTCTGCTTCGCAAGAACAGTCTCATCTCTCTCCACCTTCTGCTTCTTTGCACTCACTGCCTTCTCAATGGCATCCTCAGCACCTCTTTTACCTTTAAATTGCAATAAATAAATAAATAAATAATCAGCAACAAAATTTGAAAAACAAGTCCCAAAAGGAGCTCACAACACCCTAACCCTTCGATTTTACCCATCAAAATAAAGCCCTTTGATATTAAAATTAAACAAACAATTTACAAAAAAAAAACGCCCAACAAATTACAACAAACATACCACAGATAAAATCATTCACAAATTTCAACCAACATACAACATAAGATAACTATACACAGATAATTTTACCAACAAAAAAAAATTTAAAAAGTTAAGCAAATTTTTGACATGATACAGCAGATTAAACAAGAACAAATCCATAAGCAAACGAAGCGTGAAAAGGAAGGTACCTTTTTTCCCGGATGCAGTAACAGCAACAGGGGCTTCAACAACCTACACAAAAACAAAAACCAACAACAAAACATGTAAAAGATTAAAACTTTATTACTAAACAGAAAATATAAAAGAAACCCAGAAGAAGAAAAGATGAATAGAGAGAGAAAGGTACGAACTTTGGTAGCGGATTTCTTGCTAGACTTGCCCATGGCGGATTAGGGTTTAGAAGAAGATGAAAAAAAATAAGAGGAGGCTCTGCAAAACCCTAATGTCGAAGGGTTTTACGACAGAGGAGGAGAGAGAAAGATGAGGGAGGAGTTTGATTGTGGAGAATGAGGTTTTTATAAGAAAAGAGAGAGCAAATAATTTGGTAAGAGAAAGGAAAAGGGGGCTGCGAAATTAGGGTTTTATGGGTTTAGGCTTGGCAGATATTTTTGTGACACCCAGTGCAAGGTGTGTTGGTCTGACTGGTCGTCTATGTGAGTGTGACCGAATACAATCTTTTTCCAAAATACTATTGTCCTGATCTCTAGCGTCCACGTGCACTTGACATCAAGGGTGGATGTTGAAATTTTTTTTTTCTACAGAAGAGGGCAAGGCCCCACAAACAAAAAAAAAAAAAAAACTATGCGTTAATAAGGCGAGGCGACCCCGAGTGCATCCTCCCGGAGAATAGACCGTAACTCCGCTGGAGGGTATTGAAAAAAAATCAAGTTACTGCTTTGTGATACTTCTCGATTCGCTAGCCAGTCTGTTACACGATTAGCTTCTCGATACACATGCTCAATACTAACTTGTCAGCCATGAGTTTGGAGAAGATCCCTACATCTCTGAACCACTATGCACAATGCACGTATGGTGGATTTATCCCCTTTCACCAAATCAATACAAACGGAGTTATCCTTTTGAACTAAGAGTTTGGGAATGCCCAATTTCCTCGCCTCTTCTAGTCCTCTTAGCAGGGCCATAAGCTCGGCTTTCATGGATGTACGGATGTCATAGTAGGACACAAAAGCTTGGACAACCTTTCTTGTTGCGTCGCGAAAAATCCCACCTCTCCCCGGCTTCCCCTCGGATGGATTACCTTTGGCGGCACCATCAGTACGTGTTCAAAAGAATCCAACCAAAGGGGAGGCTAACCTCGGATGTAGATTTCCTTCTTGGCGTTACCCTAGAGAGAAATTAGTATGGAGAATTTGTCAAACGCTTTTTTTGTCTCCTCAAATCTCCGTTTAAGAAAAATAGAAGGGTCTAAGGGGATCTCTGAGTTGCGCCCGAAAACAACACAATTTCTCCATTTCCAAATCCACCAGCAAGTAATAGCAAATTTCAAAGGCCAATCGTTCATAGCAAGAGGATTAGCACGGCAGAGGTTATCAAGAATCTAGTTTTTCAAAGGAGGGGAGGGTTGGGTGGTTCTTGATAACATCAACATGCCTAACCACCCAACCCAACATGATAACATCAACATGCATGGCAGAGGTTATCAAGAAACTAGATTATCAAGAATGTTCTTAATAGCACAGCAGAGGTTATCAAGAATGTTTCTCGAAATATTTGGCGGCGAGAGGATTAGCACGGCAGATAATTCCACCTCTCATCGATGGTAGATGGTGTTGAACCCCCCAAGAATTGGATGTTGAGTTGTTGATGCCGTGAGTTCAATCCGAATTATCAGCCTAAACCGGGTACCCCATTTTTAAAATCTCCTTCTCTTCAACAGTAATAATTGGTCGCTCTAAGCACATAAAGATATTCAGACAATTCAATAACACAACCTACTTTCAAGACAAATATATACTCCCTCCTACCCACAATGATGTGCCCTTTTCATTTTGTTGTTTTGTCATGTTGATGGCTACTTCTAGACCAAATTAATCGCTCAATTGTTGTAAAAAATTAACACATATTTTAATCTGGCATTGCATTCTACCATATCTACTTGATTTTATGGCATGCGGGTCTTTCATTTAGTTTAAAAAATAGCCCTCAATATGACCAGTCAAACCAGCAAAATGAAAGGGGAAATCATTTTGGGTAGGAGGAAGTATATTATAACATTATAATGGACTTAAAAGTAAGATACATATAGCTGTATAAACAAAATAAAACTTTAACCTTCTTCCATTTTTCTCAAACTTAGATAAATTCTTTCTTTTTTTTGAAGGAACAAACTCAGATAAATTCTTGATACATATGTTCTCTATAAAACAAGAGACAGACTGAATCGCATCCAATATTATACATTTAACCAACGCGATTACACTAAATTACTACTCCGTATTACATAGTGGTTGGCTTGATCATCAAGTTGTGCTAGAAGCCAAACAACAACTAAAAGTCCTCTGACTCAGGTGAGCTAGTGTTGTCATTTCCTACACATTCCTTTGCACATGAGATTGTGTCAATGATGAGTGATGAGTTGTAGTGGAGTGAATGGAGCCTCCTTCACATAATTAGCACGTGATTTTCCATCCTACGATAAATGGTGTGAATCAAGGTTGCATCTTGGGCTGGACTAGCCAAAGTTGTAGCATTCCCCCCCCCCCCCCCTGAATTGATCCTTGACCCCAAGGATCAAGAATTTCTTTTTAATGTCGTAGAAAAAATCCCAGGTTGCACCCTCGACAAGAAGGTTCGACCACATAACTAGCAGCTTTGTAGCAGAGATACACCCCCTTTTTACGGTCTTTCTTGCCAGTATGAGCTCTAGAACATTAGAAGGTTGTATATCATCAGTACTAGTAGTGGTGGAGCTAGGTGGCTCACCATGGCGTAACTTGAGCTATGACACATGACATGTGTGATGTATTTGAGCATGCTGAGGTAGCTAGTGCTAGGTTTTATGCCACAGGTCCAACCCTTTTGATGATTTTGTAAGGCCCATAATATCTCTTGGATATTTTCTGATTTCCCCTTATAGACACTAACCCTTGGCATCAAGGCCGAAGTCTGAGGTAGACATAACTATCCGTCCATACTAGATTCCCTTTCACTCCTTTTCTTGTCACTGTGTTATCTCATATTGTTATATGCCCTGGCTAAGTTAGCTTAATGCTTGCCAATGCTTCCTCTCTTGCTAGTAGTGCGCTGTTTACAGCCTCAACCTTGCTCTCTCCAAATAGGTAGGGTAGCTGGATTGGTGGGGCCTCTCCATACACTACTACAAATCCCTTGATTTCTTGACGCTTTAAAGGTGGTTTCTTGACGCTTAAAAGCGTCGTAAAATAATTTCTCGGCGCTTTGGAAAAGCGTCAATATTTGAGGTGTCAGAATATTGTGACGCTTTTTTGTGTCATCCTTTCCGACACATTAATGCGTCAAAATAAAATATTGTCGCCCCATGGTGTCAACAATTCCTGACACATTTTTGTGTCAATAATTACTCTCAACGCTTTATGTTGTCATGAAAGCGTCAAGAATCATCAAAAGTCTTTTTCACGTTATGCAAAGCACTTTTGGCTTCTAGAGACGAGCATCAAGAATTTTGAACTCATGGTATACAATATGCCATTACGCGACCTATATCAAACATTTGCATTTTGGTCATTAATCATCAATCGATCCAAAAGTTGTTTACATATGATGTTACATCGGAACAATACAATGTAATAAAGCGCTGCTAACTAAAACAACGCAAACTATAGACTTTAAATCCCAAAGTTATATACTTGTATGTGTACTCAGAACACTTGTAGCTTGATGGCTTCTGTGAGTCACAAGCGCCATGGCTGCCATACATAATGAAACCTACCAATAATGAAGTGAAAACTTGTTATTTGAATATATTAAATCATGGCATAAGTTTAAGTAACACAGCCACAACAACAAAAATCACGAGTCACCATCGATATAATGGAAACATGTGTAGTAACATAAAGCAAAAACATGGTTAATCACAAGAAGCACGATTACATTAACATCAAAATATAGCTCTAGGATGTATGCCGTATTTTGTGATTTAAGTGTACCGAAAGATATGGTGTCTTTTTTAGTGAAGGATCACGTTCAACACAAAAAATAAACCTAGAGACCTAGTGTTGTTTCTAACCTCCTAGCAACATCATTCCAGCCATAAGTATTATGTCTATAAAAAAATGTTTAAGCATCCTGAAATTAGCCGAGTACCATCACAAATGCTACAAAGTTCACCAAGAAGAAAATAGTCTTGCCTTGATCAACCGTATGTGAGCTATTAGGCTTTGTATGACACTATGACTCATATCTTTTTATGCGCGCTCTAGCCTAGGACTTATTATTTTTAGCTTATTGCCTAAGCCTTATTCAATAAGCTACTGCTAAAAGTATGCACGATATAAAAAAGTGTACAAAAAAAAAAAATCACAGAGAATACCTGTTTGTCGTGCGAAATCAGAAAGTAAAAACTTAATAAGGGTCAATACCATCTCGCTCCGCAGTCAAAGCAACATATCGACTGCAGTTGCGTGACTCCAGCATCTAAGACACCCTACCAAAGAACAAAGAGAGCAAAAAAAAAATATCAATGCAGATTTGTCAGATAGAACAGGATAAGCTACATCTTCTGCATTCTAGTTACTCTCATCTTGGGACTCAAGAAGTCTGGGTTTGAAGGGCCTATCTAATTTAAGATAAATAACCGTAAGCTAAGAAAATAGGTAATGTTTAAAGGAATTACCGAAACTAAAATGATAAGGTTGGTGATAAGTCAACCCGTTCTGACACTATACGTAGTCATACATTAGCTTCAACAAAAGTATAAAAAATATAGGATTAGCTCTAATACAATTGCATACTGAATGAGTTTTAAGATGGAACAAACATACATTCACACACAGTTTCAAGGTCACTACATTCATGCCTAAATAATGGTTACACAAACTGAAGAAGGTTATATTTCTTTTTGACATCATTAAAAATATGTATTGAGGGTGTCGATACAACATCAAACAGTCCCTTAATGCCAACAATTTCACCCCAATATGCACAAGAATTCCTATTGCAAGCCATGGATCTAGGTGTTCATTAAATATATTGTTCATGGTTTAACGAAAATGTGACAAATAGTGAGGCATATTTCTAAGAAAACAGTCTGACAGTTTCAGCAACTTTCATTCAACTTTGGAGCTGCATATCTTTTGATACAAAAAGGAGATGGCTACGGTTGTTATATGGGTGGAAAGATCATCTTTCAAGCTTTCTATTGACACCAGTTAGGACTCCATTGAAGTTATGGTGTAGTTCTTATATAGGGTCAAAGTCGGGGTGGCAGATTGCGTGACCTGCAGAACAAGGGTCTGACCTGATGTCACTCAGAGGTCAATATCCCACAAACCATGATGAATTTTTGAGATATTCTTTTTTTCAGTTTAAAGCTAAGAAATGTAACTTTAATTTGGTGTATAATGGGAAGCATGAATCCATTTGAACAGAAAGTTATGATGACTGCAAGGGAGAAGTTGTGCACATCAGGATGTAGTCAAGTTTGATTAAGAGAAATAGTGTCGTTCATTCAAGACTTCTAATCTTCTATTTCCCATTCAAACTATTGAAAGTCCAAAGAAAACACGTCACAGCAGCATATAACATGTCACACCAACACATTCAAAGAACACCAAAGATATGATTTCCTATGCATTCTTTCAATTATTTGAGACCAAATATTCTGGATATTTTATGATTTAATTTGTAAACACAAAGAAGGTTAGATCAATCTAGCAAATGGCAATAACCAAACCCAGCTCTGATCTAATGGAAAAACAGTTAACGAAAAAATGCCCAAAATAAGATGAACACCAATTATGATATAAAACTCCCAAATTAGATTCAAAAATACGATCAAATGATAGGTGCCCAGAAACATAAGATTCAAAAATACAATCAAATAATAGGTGCCCAGAAATTGAAATTCCCAAAATCTACCAAAATAATAAGAAAACAAAATATTATACCTTTGAGCAAACGACTCGAAAGCAGATATTGCTGCGGGGAACTCGATTTTTATCACGGCATATATCCCTTCCTCTTCGATTAATATCAAACAAGTGGTTTTGCTTCAACTGAAAAGTATAGCAATTGAATTATAACAAAATAGAGTTTAATTTAAATTGGTTGATTTGTAGTATCTAATATCTGATAGATTGGTGAAATTGAAGAAGAAGAAGACGAATCAACGGCAGTCATCGATGCTTGGATACTTTGGAGGCAGTTTGAGAGGAGAGAAGAGAGAGGAGAGAGAAGAGATATGATAGATAAGAGATGGGGGGAGTTAGGGTTTCTTATTTTTCAACTATAGCGCGGAAAAGAGTAGCTTCTAAAATTTCAATTTTTGTTGAAAATTGTCAGAGGCGGGGTGTTTTACTTTGAGTAGGCGCTAATTGTTCAGGAAAATGTGTCGACGCTTGCAAAAGTGTCATTGCCAAAGCGTCAAGAAAACAAGGGTATTGTAGTGGTGATAGCGCACGTCATAAGGTATACATTTTAGGGCAAATAAGTCTCCAAGCACCTATTTAACACCTCTGTTTGATCATCTGACTTAGAATGATAGGAGGAGGAAATGTTCAAATCTACTATGCACTTAGAGCAACTTAGTCCAAGTTGCTCAAAAAAATTGAATCTCTGTCTGAAACTATGCTTACTGGCATCCCATGATGTTTATAAACATTGTCAAAGTATGCCTCAACTACCACTGTGGAGGAGTAGGGGTGGCTTTAGGGAATGAAGTTTGCAAATTAAACTTATACTAAGACTATCCATTACCACCATAATGGAATCCTGTACACATGGATTTGGAAAGACCATCAATGAAGTCCATGCTCATCTCACACCTTTAGTTTTGATAAAAACAAGGCTTGCAATCCTCTGATCTAGAGCTTTCAAATGAGCTGTGTTGTGAATAGCAGCTGTAGGAAGATAAAAATGATCAGCCAATTAAAATGTGCTACGTAGGAGTTGAAAAGTCAAAGTTGACTATTTGACTGACCAATTGTAGCAGGCTTATATCATTTATAAGTGGCCAATCAAATAATGTCACGTGTCATCGTGACTCATCGTTGGAGATGGACAACTCGGTGATGATTCTCAAATACGGGGATTAAATGATAATTACCTTTTATTCAGATAATTATTATTAAATGATAATTATCTTTTATTCAAATAATTATTAAAGGTGTTATTTTCTCAATTAAACTCTAAGAGATAGAGTCCCTGAACCACCGCACCTCCAGAAGATGTACTCTAGCTGAGTGTCTCACCTCTCCACTATAAATAGAGGAGATCGGGAAGTCCACATATGATCACAAAATTCAGAAAAGATCACCATAAGAATCCTAACACAACTCACTCCTACAGGACAAATCAAGTCTTTAGAGCCATTTGAAGAACAACAAGTGAAGATCTACGAAGACCCTCAAGTCCAAATCTACAAAGTCAAGTCAAATCTGCAGATTCGAGATCAAGTCCTTGCGACCCTCGGATTGAAGATCAAATTGGAGAATCAATCGAAGGAGTTTAATTCTACTTTAGAATTAATTTCAGAGATTGACAGGTAGAAAGTCGTTATTCCTAGTCAAATTACCACTAAATCAAGCTAACTAGCTATGGTAAGTGGGTATCGTATCCACGAATAAGAGGGGAAGTCTAACATGCAATTAAAGTGCGGAAAAAAACAAAACAAATGAAGTAAAGCAAGTAAATGGGGGGTTTTTGATTTGAAAGTTGGATTAAAGCAAAATAAATGAGATATCAAGTTAATTAAAACGACTCTCGGTGATAATTTTTTCTAGCACCCTAATATAATAAGTTTTACCTCTCTCTAATATTACCAATTCATTAACATCTCGGTTTTAACCAATTAATCCTCTTTTATGAGGAATTTGAGCAACCGCTACCAAATTCCCCTCATTTTAGTCCTAATTTGTCTAGTGACCACTCAAACAAATCACAACCAAAGACATGAAAAGCAAGGAATAATAAAAGATTGAGAACAACCCAAATTAGTATCTAATTAGCCGCAACTGTGACACTAATCAAATCTAATCTATTAGTTGTCTAATTAATTACCCAATCACAAGTTAGTCATAACCATACACTAATCATGTGAAAGTTGCTTCCTTTAGGGTAAATAATCAATGACCACCAATTATCAACCAAGTATAAGAAATACCCAATTCAATCTAATCAACCAATTAGAGAAACAAAGGTCACTACGCCAAAAACAACATTTAACACCAGGATATACACCACTGGAAACACAAAAATCGGTGTCATGGATCAATAAGACACCGGTTTTGCAACACCCTGTGTGATAAGCCACTAAAAACAGAAAAACAATTGCATAAACTACTAACAAAGAAAAGATAAAACAATAAAAAAATTTGGGTTGTACATTTACACCGGTTTTTGGTACAACCGGTGTGTTCTATGTACACATAAAACACCGGGTGTGTAAATAACCGGTGTCATATGTCAGGCAAAAATAAAATTTTAAAAATTTATTAAATAAAATATTACCTTGGATTCTCCGTCATCAGTCCCTCATTAATATTCCATCAATTCCCAAAATTTCCCCATTACTCCCAATATCCCTTCGCTATTCCCTCAACTCCTTCCAACGTTCTCCTCATAAAAATTACTCTCCATTCTCTATCTCCTTATAATACTCTCCAATCTTCTTAACTCTCCTCCATTTTCATAAATTCATAAAATTAGTTTGTTAGTTTGAGGCTGATTTGAAGAAAGAAATCAAGAGTTCGAAGCTGATACGGTCGAACAAAATTGAAGATAAAAAAAGGGGGTATGTTAATCATTGCCAATGGAAGCAATTCAAGGTCGAAAATCGCTCTAGATTCATTAATTTTTTCTTTAATGATGTCAATTTTCTTAAATCTTGTAAGTTCACATCTACAACTAGTGGTAAATTTTAATTATATTTTTAAGTTTAGTTCAGATCTGGAGGATCTAACATCGTTTAATTGATGGAAGTTCTAGTCATTTCATCCTTGCAATGTCATTTATTTGTTTTGTTTAAATGTAAATTCTTACATTGTATGAGCGATGTATGGTGTAATTGGTGTTTTTGTTTTGTAATTTTTGCCATTGCATTATAGATCCCCGAGTAGTTTGTTGATCTTGATGATGAACGTGGGTGGAAGATTGCAAGTTCGTGTAACGCGTGGAATAGATTTGGGTGCATTTTTTTGTTAATATTATTTGATGATTTTTTTTTATTTCGATGGGTGATTTAAAGACACCAGTTATTAACAAAATCGGTGTCTTATTTTGTCTTAAATTACTCACTATTAAACACGTACGACATCGGTTTTTGGTACAACCGGTGTCATATCTTCCTCCTTTAACACCGGGTTTCGATTAACTAAACCGGTGTCTTAGCCTTAGACACCGGCAGTCCAGAAACCGGGTGTAACCGGTGTCTGATTGATTTAGAACCCGGTGTAAATTGTCATTTCTGGCGTAGTGGGTAAATCAAGCAATTGAAGAACAAGATTTTAATTATAATGAAATTAAGGCAAATTAGAGAGAAAAATACTTACTAATACATAAGATGAACAATTTTATTACACCAAAAGTTTAGGAGGGGGATTAGCCTCCCATACTAATTATTACAATAATAATTGAGATTGAAATCATAATAAAAATACTAATTCTCCTTTAGTTTCTCTCTTTAAAATGAAAATTAGATGAAAAATAATATGAAAGGTGATAAAAACTTGGGAGGGGTTTCATGCCCCTTTTATTCAAGATAAGTACGAAAGATACTACAAGAAAAAAGTAAAAGAATCCAAGAAAAAAGCAACTGTAAAAAAGCCAAACGGAACTTCTCGGAAGGTGTCTTCCTCGGACCGGGACACAAATTCCTCGGGCCGAGACGAAGCTCTCCTCGGACCGAGACAAAATCTCCTCGGTCCGAGGCGTGTATTCCTCAAAATCGGCCCCCTGACGGCTTTTCTCGGTCCGAGAAGACTGTCCTCGACCCGAGACGGGTATTCTCGGTCCGAGAACCTGGTACGCAACGCGGTATTCAAACGCGCATAACTCTCACCTCCAGACTTCATTTTGAGCTCATAATATATCATCGGAAAGCTAAGATCACGAACTTTTTCCTCCAATTAGAATTTCTAAAAAATATTATCTGGGTCAAAAGTTATGATCAAATTAAGTCGGAGGTGATGGTGTGTGGTTCTCTAAAATCATCCGACGCTCACCAAAAAGGGTCTTGAGGCACAACATTCCCATAAAACCATGAACTAAACTTCAAATATACTCCTTATAATGTGGTTTACGAGTCACGATAAAATCACGCCCAATTGATCCTTAAAGCGTCTAAATCATGCCGATTAACGCACCATCATCACACCACATCAAACTCCCCCATGCTTACACCTTTTCTCGTCCTCGAGTCATCTAAATCTCCACACTTGAAACCTTGGTCTCTCTTGTAGTGCGCGGCGAGCTACCACACAAAACTCATTTCCTCCAAATGAAAGAATCGCAAGCTACCAAAAACACTCAAATGGTGCTAGTTAGAGTTGAAGTGGAAGAAATGCTCAACACCTCAACTCTAACCATTTTATTCTCCCTTCTCACACACTTTAAGTTAGGAGAAACTGACACATACCACGTTTCCCCCTACTTGGCTCACTGACTCCCTCAAAACCATGCTCAAAATGAAGCTATTGAGCACGACTCACCTCTTAAAATCCACCGGCATCCCTATCATCATAATGTAAGAGGATTTCTAACATAGGACCACCAATTGCTATCACCGAACCTCCTCATAACTCCTGTAGTGATCCTAACCCGTTACGCCCCAAACTCCTCTTCTTATGTCGCCCGCCATGGATTACCTCGTGAATCAATTTTTTTTTAAAGAAGAAAAACACACCTATATTACAACTACGTGACAAATGCCAATAATCGAAATACAACAAAATGCCAACCGTCTCCCCCATGCTTATAACTTGTCATTGCCCCCAATGACAACCAAAACCAACCAAAAGATTGGGCAACAACGAGTTGGGGAGGGGGAGTACCATCAAAATATCCACTAACCCACACAACAATCAACCAAACCGTCTCATCTCATCAAAAAATAAAAAATAAATAACGGCCTCTCAGGCCAAGAGACACCCACTCTATCTCACTCCCCTATTTTTCCTCGAAAATGAAACCATCCCTCGTCTCACTACTTCATCTCCCTCATTAAAGATATGCACAACGAATACTTCTCCAACAACAACCAACAATCCAAAACAACCCGACCAAAATGAACCAAATAAAGCTATTTTAGTGGTTTAAGGGGTGAAATGGGTTGGGTAGAACAAGAAGAATGGTGGGGGGGGGGGGGGAGCAAACGCGGAGGGGCACAAAGAGAGATGTTATAGAAACAAACTAGTGAAACGGGTGAGGAGTAGTGGTTAGAATCGTGAGAGAGAGATAAGTTAAAGGAAAAGAAAACATACGTTGTGTGAGCTTCATTTCCCTCAATTACCGTCAAAATAAGTGGCTCATGGTCAAAAGACCTGTATAAGAGCCACTCTCTCACCTCACAACCCCGTCTTCCTCAAAATACGTCGCCTTCTATCATCTTACCAACGTCCATCTCCCTCGTGTGTTTGTTGGAGCATAATGACCCCACTACAACATGTGTCCAACAACCAAAACAAAATAGGCCATTTTGTGATTAATTTGTGAGTTTCGGGCCAAATGTCAACGATTAGAGACAAACAAGCATGTGGAACAAACGGGAGGGGTCAATAAGAAGAGAGATGGTATAAAAACATGGGATAAAACGGGGTGATGAAGTGACTTGGTTAGAATTGAGATGAGAAGAAAATGTAGGGAAGAGCGATATCATACCTTGACTTCTCCGTTGTATGGCAATTGTCACAAGATAAAAACACACTAAAAACAACAAAACAAAACAAACTAATAAGCTTGGGTTGCCTTCTAAGTAGCGCCTTTGTTTAATGTCGTTGGCTCGACTAAGTCATACCATTCCCATCAACATAATCCAAACCCCAAGTCAAGCAAATCGCACTTTACCCCTTCTCCTTTCACCCTCCACCTCGGGGCATTCTTGACCCCGACTTCGGTGGTATTTCTCTTTTTTCTTGTTTGGAGCATGAGGAATGGCCTTTCTAGCATTTGAAATCTGCAAAACCGATGACAAAGACTCTCCACATTTTAGGGGTGACTTGGTTAGCGTAAAATACATGCTTTTCACATTAGATTTCATGTTTTGCACACAATTCAAAGACATGCATTTGATACTTGCGCTTTTGGGATCGGGGGGATCATGCTTTGGAGATTTCACAACACATGTATCAATAGATGGAACCGAATGATCATTATCAACATAATGCTTTGAAATCATAATGACAACCATTAGCTTCTAGTGCAAGAATACCGGTGTGCATATCAATGTTCATTCTTGCGGTTTTCATGAAGGGTCGTCCTAGAAGGAGAGGGGGGTCATGCTCACTATAATTTGTATCAAGGACATAGAAATCCGCGGGAAACACAAGATTATATATCCTAACATGCACGTCCCTTACAATTCATTCGAGATAAACCTTAGAACGATCTAGCATTGGTTTCATAAGGGGTTTCATGTCCCTTATTCAAGATAAGTACAAAAGATACTACAACATAAAAGTAAAAGAATCCAAGAAAAAAGCAACTGTCAAAAAGCCAAACAAAACTTCTCGGAAGGTGTCTTCCTCAGACCGAGACTCAAATTCCTCGGGCCGAGACGAAGCTCTCCTCGGACCGAGACAAAATCTCCTCGGCCCGAGGCGTGTATTCCTCAAAATCGGCCCCCTGACGGCTTTTCTCGGTCCGAGAAACCATTTTCTCGGTCTGAGAAGATTGTCCTCAACCCGAGACGGGTATTCTCGATCCGAGAAACTGGTACGCAGCGCAGTATTCAAACGCGCATAAGTCTCACCTCCGGACTTCATTTTGAGCTCATATTATATCATCGAAAAGTTAAGATCACGAACTTTTTTCTCCAATTGGATTTTCTACAAAATATTATCTGGGTAAAAAGTTATGATCAAATGAAGCCAGAGGTGATGGTGTGTGGTTCTCTAAAATCATCCGACGCTCACCAAAAAGGGTCTTGAGCCACAAAATTCCCATAAAACCATGAATTAAACTTCAAATATACTCCTTATGACGTGGTTTACGAGTCATGATAAAACCACGCCCAATTGATCCTTAAAGCGTCTTAATCATGTCGATTAACGCACCATCATCACACCACATCAGAGATTGTACACATAAATCCTCAAATTAATAAATTCATCTTGTTTCTATAATTTGTGCCCCACTTTCTCGAAAAACAAAATTTGTGGTTACAATTTTCTGGTGAACCCGATGTGAAAGTCTCTGCCTTTCATCTTTTTCTCCACAAGAAGTCAATTGTCAATTTCATTGGCGCCAAAGAGGAGTTCGTCTAAAGCCCTTGAAGACTCGAGCAATGACGGAGAAAACCCTAGCAAAGGCCAATCTGGAGTCTCAGAAATAAGTACCACAAGGAGAGCTGCTTTCACCGCTGCCGCAGGAATGAAGGAAATGTGTCCTTCGATCAAGTAGTCACATAGTACATGATTAATTACGAAGGTAATAATTCAATTGTATTTAGGTAGTCATAATGTTTGACTAGAGACCGCTTACGATTTGTTGGTTCGTAAACTAACTGCTAAATATAATTGAACCTAATGGGTCACACACTTTGGGCTAATATCGGATCAATGTAAATGAATACAGATTTCAGGTTAACGGGTTTGGTACCCGTTATGTCTCACTTGGACTAATTGGAATTAGTCAGTCAAAAGAATGTCAAAGGCTAATTTGATTAGCATAATTATCATGACATTCATTGTGTATCAATTACATTTATGTGAAATTAGATTTCATATAATGGCAAATGTATCAGCCGTTACTTTGCTTCTGTTGCATATAAGGAAATGCTTCCTTATGGTATCTGATAATATCATTCCATTTTCAAACGCACAAACTCTTAGAGAGAAACAAAGTGAGACACATACTCTTGATTGTAATTCGGGTTTAGTCCTAGCCGACTTATCGTTGGGTTCGTAGCCTCATGTGAATAATGGTAGAGGAACAACACTTGGGGTTCTTGTCGTTCGTATTATTATAATTATTATTATACTCACGGGGGTTATCACGCGACAGAGGTATGTCTTATACTAATACTCATATTATTGCATGTTTGTGTCCTCGGGTGTTTTGACTTAATTCCGCAAGTTAGACTTATCAAAACCCTTCAAGAACGACTACGATCTGCTTTAGTGCCTGTAAGAGGAGGGCGAAGAGCCGCTAAATCAACCTCAGATTCAAGCTTGCCTAGTTCTCGCAAATTTCCTATCAAGTGGACGCCACAAGTCGTTCGTCTGGATTTGGAAGGAAGGTGCACGAAATCCCTGTCTTTGGTTCGACATCCTCAACTCAAACAGATCAGGTTGCTACGTCCTTGCTGCAACAAATTCTCGGCGAGACAAGGAAAGATTTGTGGTGCATACTAGCCCAATGTTCGACTCATTCACTATCCAAATGGAGGATGAAGTCGGGACGATAGGAAGCCATTCGCATTCATCTTCTATCAAAGACCTGGAGATGGAGTCTGAATCCTTTGGTTCTTCGCAGCCCCAATCAACACGATTGGAGTTGATTTCAAAGAACGAATGGCTGAGATGAAAAGAGCCGTTGAAAAACTCACAAAGGAGAATGAAGAAAATGAAGCTCAAGGACAAGAAAATTGAAGTCCTTATGAAGAAATTAGGCGAGCGTTCCCATGGCAGCGAAAGTGACCACAAGAGCGAGAATTCTCAGGGTTCGGTAAGAGACATTCACAAAGGCACGTCCAACATATTTATGACTACCGAGCAACTACAAGAGTTAGTGGCGAATACTATCAAGACTCAACTGGGTGTTGGATCTCATGCAACACATCATTATGTGAAACCCTACACAAAGCGGATTGATAACCTACGGATGCCCACTAGCTATCAACCCTCTAAATTTTGACAGTATGATGGAAAGGGTAATCCAAAGCAACACGTTGCCTATTTCATCGAAACATGCAATTGGTGAAACAGTTTGTCCGCTCACTTGGCGGTATAACATTTGATTGGTATACCGACTTGCCATTAGAATCCATTGACAGTTGGGAACAAATGGAAAGTAAGTTTCTCAGCCGATTCTAGAGCACCAGGAGGATTGTCAGCATGACATAATTGACAAATACCAAGCAATGGAAGGATGAGTCAGTAGTAGACTATATCAACCGCTGGCGTTCTTTGAGCTTAGAATGCAAAGATCGATTGTCTGAATCTTCTGTAGTCGAGATGTGTATTAATGACATGCTTGTGGAATTGCTTTACATACTAAAGGGGATCAAGCCAAAATTATTCCCAGATCTAGCTACTCTGGCTCATGACATGGGGATCACGATCGCTAGTCATGGAGGTCGACTATTCCACAAGTCTGATGCAAGAGCAGAAAAGAAGGAGTGCAAGAAAAATGACAAGACTTCTAAGAAGGAAGCTATGACGATCACTACTACTTCTACAAAACCTATCAAGATTTCGACAAACCCGAATTATCAAAAAAAGGAAGAGTCGTCTTCAAAAGAGGTAAAGAGAAGCCGACCAACCGTGAAGGAGCTTCGAGCAAAGAAGTATCCTTTTGAGAATTCAGAGCTCTCTAGAATGTTAGATGCGTTACTTGTAAACAAACTCATCGAACTACCGAGGTCGAAGCATCGTGAAGATGCTGGAAAGACCGATCACCCCAAATATTGCCGCTATCATAGGGTGATAAGACATCCAATTGAAGATTGCGTGACGCTTAAAGAGAAGATTATGGAGTTATCTAGAGATGAGAAGATATTACTGGAGAGCGAGTCTGCGGCGACCAACCAAATATCAGTCATTGATGAGTCGTGGCTACGTCCTACAAGAGCAACATATCCTAAGGGTGTTGAAGGGACCAACCATCAAAAATATTGTCATTATCACAAAGTGACAAGCCATTCAACAAAGGATTGTATGATGTTGAAAGAGAAAAGTATGAAGCTAACAATTCCTACCGAACGGTTAGTTAAGTTTCAATTGATACAATTCGGTACCCTGGAACCCGTCGTGATAAAAATTTTGATTCAAAATTGCCATAAGCATGAAGATGAGTCTTCTTTGATCCCGACCAAAGATGATGACCAAGGATGGACTTTAGTTACAAGAAGAAAGCCTAAAAGGCAAGTCATGCCTCGACCACAAGGTCCAGTAACTTTGACTCGTGTCAAAGCAAAGAAATAAATGAAAAGAAGGTCTCGCACCAACGACAAGCAAAACAAGAGGATGATAAAGGAAAACGAGAAAGTTTCACCAAATGACCTTCTTGAGCAGCAGCGCTCCGAAATCTTGTGTTTGGAGGATTTTTTTCCAAAGAAATATTTCAATGCAGTGGATGTCTATACAATCTCCTTCACTAATGAGGAAGATGATAAGAAATAAGGTATAGAAGGCAACGAATCCTCGAAGGCGGCCACCCACGTCCCGAACGCCAAAAGAGGTGCCAAGATCCTTGCTGCTCTTGAGTCAATCCTTTCGCAAATGAGATGGAAACAAACTTTTGGACTTTCAGAAGACAGTCGCCAATTGCTGGCCCTAACCCTATCTCATCCAGAAATGTTCTCTGAAGAGTTAAAGGATGACAATGAAGACGTTGAAAATTCAACAAAGTGTGCTGCTTGTAACGCAACAGCTTTAGCGTTTGATTTCACCGATGAAGACCTCTTGCTAGGATTTAAACCACACAGTCGTCCTTTATTTGTATCTGTGTATATTAGAGAACAGAAGGCCAAACGCATTCTAGTTGATAGAGGATCAACTGTCAACGTTATGCCAAAAGCGACCATGAGCGAGTTAGGCATTGACGTCGAAGAACTTGCAAATTTTTTTATTATGATCCAAGGATTCAACCTTAATAGTCAACATGCGGTTGGCATGATCCGATTGAAGGTCGACATGGACGAACTTGCGTCAAGTACGTTGTTCTACGTCATTGATGCTAAAAGATCGTACAAGTTACTACTTGGAAGGCCATGGCTTTATGAGAATGGTGTCGTTGCTTTAACTCTCTACCAATGCATGAAGTACTATTTGATGGTGTAAAGAAGATTAATGGGGACGCCAAGCCATTTAGTAAAGCCGAATATCACTTTGCTGATGCCAAGTTCTTTGTAGAAGGGGCCATGTCGGTTTAAATCCTTCCGTCTTCCATTCAATCAACGAGCAAGGGAGGGTTGCGAAAAAGAGTAACGATGTTCCCTCCAATAAAGAGGAACAATCTGACGCCAAAGACAAAGCAAAGTTGTTGGTTGCAACTCCATCAGTCGAAAAGAACAAGTCATCAACACCTGTCATTGTACATGTATTGCGTTATTTCCCAAAATCTCTCCGCAAGGAAGGACAATCTCAAGGAGTCATAGAAAAGAAGGATCAAGCATGCAAGACGGCAATAAAAGTCACCAAATTCTCAAAGATGAAGCCATTTTCCCCATAGCCAATTGACTGGAGGTAGGCTCATCAAGACTTCCTTGGATTCCTCATTTTCCAACACGAAAGCCGAAAGTGGTATCAAAGGTGTCAACAAGGGTATATTTGATGCCAAAACTTATAATCTACTAGTGAAATCCGGCTATGACTTTGACAATCCAATTCCTTTAATTTGGGACAAGTCATCACATACATCCACATGGTCTTAACGACACACAGAAAAAAGTCTACGAGTTTGAAGGGAGTCTGAGTTCGTCAAAAGCTGAATTAGGCTACAAAGCTCCTACACCCGTCAAGATCTATGTTAGGAGGAAGAAGAATCGTTCAGCTGCACAGTATATAACCGCTGAGGAGATGGAAGAAAGCCGAAGGTGAAAACAATGTAACTCACCCTCAATTTGATTCCGTCTTTGACAAGCTTCTCCCTTCGATCTGTGAATCTACATCCGCAGTCTTGAGCCGAGTTGGAGGCCCAAAATCACCTTCAAGCTTTGATAGATTGGGAGAAGGAGAACTCTCGGTCTTCAATAGATTAGGAGAAAGATAATATTTGGTGTTCAGCAGGTTAGGCAAACGTCAACCTTCGGTCTTCAAAACATTAGGTGAACGTCAACCTTCCGTTTTCAGGAGACTAGGCGAACGTCAACCTCTAGTTTTCAAGCGTGTTGGCAAGCATGAAATGTCGCCATTCACAACACTAGGAGGGCGACTCACCAAAGAAGTTAGGCCTCTCAAATCAAAGTAACAAGTCCTCACACATAGAACGCCGGTTTTTATGTTGGTAGGAAGTATTGTCGGTCCCAAAGAAAGGAGATGAAAATGGTCGTAGGTAACAATCTCAGAAGCGTCATTCGATTCAAGATGAAGCGCTTGGAAATGGTAGAGATCACCAATGTCAAGCCTCTAAAAGCAAAAAGTCGCTTGGTGGTTTTTACCAACCAAAAGAAGTTAGTTCAAGAAGAGATACTGGAAGATACGGCGTCTTGTGGTCATGTTACAGCTCAAGTAACTCATGACCGAGGCTCTGAAAGAGGAAGATGAAGCTCCAACAACTCTTGAAGATGGAGTGCAAACAACGGTCGACAATCTCAAGGAGTTGAATCTCGCAACTGTTGACGAACCTCACCCTGTTTTTATAAGTGAACTTGTCTCTGAAGAGGAAGTAAAACAATACTTCGAATTACTCTGAGAATACAAAGACGTTTTTGAGTGGAACTACATTGAAATGCCAGAGCTCGACCCAAAAATCGGTGTCCACTGCCTCACAATCAAAGGAGGCATTAGTCCCAAGAAGCAATCTCAATGACGGTTTAGACCAGAGTTAGTACCTGAGATCGAAGCCGAAGTCAACAAACTCATTGATGCTGGTTCTATTCGTGAAGTGAAGTATTCAACATGGATTGCAAACATAGTCCCAGTTAGAAAGAAGAATGGGCAACTTCGCGTTTGTGTCGACTTTCGTGACTTAAATGAAGCATATCCGAAAGACGACTTCCCACTACCAGTCACCGAGTTGATGATTGATGCTACAACTGGCCACGAAGCTCTTTCGTTCATGGATTGCACTGCCGTCTACAATCAGATTCTCATGGCACCCGAAGATCAAGCAACCGCTTTTCGCACACTCAAGAGAATATTCTGTTACAAAGCCATGCCTTTTGGCTTGAAGAATGTTGGTGCTATATACCAAAGGGCGATGCAAAACATCTTTGAAGACATGATGCACAAGACGGTAGAATGCTATTTCGATGATCTCGTGGTCAAGTTAAAACAAAGAGCCCATCATTAACAAAATCTTCGTCAAATTTTTGAAAGGTTTCCCAGATGTCAACTCAAGATGAACCCACTCAAATGCGCTTTCGGAATAACGTCTGGGAAATTCCTACGTTTTGTAGTGCGTCATAGAGGAATTGAGATCGATCAAAAGAAGATTAAGGCAATTCAAGAAATGCCACCGCCTCGTTCACTAAAGGAACTTCGTGGTTTACAAGGTCGAGTTGCTTACATTCGAAGATTCATTTCCAATCTTGCTGGATGTTGCCAACCTTTCAGCCACCTCATTAAGAAAGACGCTCCTTTCAAGTGGGACAATTCATGTCAAAAGGCGTTTGATAGCATAAAGAAGTATTTGACAAGCCCTCCAGTCCCAGGAGCTCCTATTCTTGGAAAGCCTCTCATTCTCTACATTTCCGCACAAGAAAGATCATTGGGGGCATTACGTGAACAAGAGAACAATGAAGAAAAGGAGACAGCCATATATTACTTGAGTCGCACGCTGGTTGGAGCTGAGATAATTACTCGCCAATCGAGAAGACATTTCTTGCTTTTGTTTTCGCCATCCAGAAACTAAGGCATTACATGCAAGCCTATACTGTGAAGGTAATCTCCAAGACGATCCAATCAAGTACATACTCTCAAGGTCAGTCCTCTCTGGGAGACTTGCAAAGTAGGCTATGTTGATCAAGCAATATGACGTTGTCTGCATTTCCCAAAAAGCTGTGAAGAGACAAGTGTTGGCTGACTTCTTAGCCGATCATCCTATACCTGACGAATGAGAAATTTCTGATGATCTTCGAGGCGAAGATGTTTTCCTTGTCGAAATAATCCCTACATGGGAGATGTATTTCGATGGTGCTGCAAGACATGATGGTGCAGGCGATGGAGTTATCTTCGCATCTCCCGAAAAACACATTTTTCCGTATTCTTTCGCACTCACAAACTTGTGCTCAAATAATATGGCAGACTACCAAGCTTTGATCATGGGTCTCGAGATGGCTCTCGAGATGGGAACTACAGAGTTGGATGTCTACGACGACTCTCAATTGGTAATTAACCAACTCTTGGGCAATTATGAAGTTAAAAAGGAAGATTTGATGTCGTACCACAAGTATGCTACTGGATTGCTTGACAAGTTCAATGTTGTCAATTTCGCTCACGTTCCAAGAAGTGCCACAAGATGGCCGACGCCCTTGCGAATCTCACAACCACTTTGGCACTGGGGCAGAAGGAGGAACAAACGTACCAGTCTGCAATCGTTGGATTGTCACTTCTTTCAGAGAAGAGTTTCAAGATTCAAGTGATGATGAATTTGAGGAAAATTATAGAGAAGAAGTTGGAAGTATCTCTGTCTACCAAATTGACAAAGAAGATTGGCGCCAACCACTCATAAACTTTCTCAAACATAAGAAACTCCTTGACGATCGAAGACGCAAGGTTGAAATCCGTCGTCGTGCTCCAAGATTCGTCTACTTCAAGGAAACGCTTTAGAAACGCTCATTTGATGGACTCTGGCTTCGATGCCTTGGAGATGAGTAGTCAAAAACAACAATCGATCTAGCACATTTTGGAGTATGTGATGTCCATCAATCCGGCTCAAAACTCTATGAACGTGTCCAGAGAAGGGGTTACTATTGGCCTAAGATGATACATGATTGTCTCGAATATGCAAAGAAGTGCAAAGCTTGTCAGTTTCACTCAAACTGGATTCATCAACCTCTAGAGTCGTTGCATCCTACAGTCGCGTCTTGGCCATCCAAAGCTTGGGGACTCGACATTATTGGTCCTATTACACCAAATTTCTCAGCTCAACATGCATACAATTTGGCGGGCACTGATTACTTCTCGAAATGGGCCGAAGCAGTTCCTTTGAAAGAAGTTAAGAAGGCGAACGTCGTGGAATTTCTCAAGTCAAACATCATCTATATATATGGCGTGCCGCGACGGATTATCACTGATATTGGCAAGCAATTTCTTCAACAAGTTGGTGACTGATCTTTGCACCAAATTCAAGATGGTGCACCACAAGTCTTCCATGTACAATGGTCCTGCGAACGGTTTGGCAGAGGCATCCAACAAGACTCTCTGTAATCTTTTAAGCAAAGTCGTAAAAGGTTCCAAACGGGATTGTGATAAATGACGCATATGTCCTCTTTTTCATGTGATTCTTGCCCTCCCGTCTCCTACTTTTGATGATTTTATAGTTGTTTCTGGCTCTTTTCGTATATATGTTTATCTTGGCTCAATTCGATGTCATTTTGCAAATTCTAGTGCATTTTCTATTTTGTACGAGAATCGAATTTTGCGGTGTGGTTTTGGCTTTTGTAGGGGAACCTACGGAGCATGTTGGAGCAGGACCCGAGGCATTAGAGAGTCAAAGAGCGGAGATAGGTCTTAGAGCGGGACCCAAGGCACGGGAATCGAGAGTAAGGGATGATGATATAAGTTTGGAAGCAAAGAGAGGGCAAACACATGAGTTGAAGACTCTTCGCGCAAGGGGGTAACTTCAAACAGTCACATCTCAAGTTTTAGAGCTGATACTGAGATAATTTGAGTTGGAGATGAAATTTTATCTCGTTAAATTTTCAATGATATATTATAAGCCCGATTTGACCAAGAAATGAGTGAGATATGGCCTTCCAAAGTCAAGTGCGCGCGCCAGTTTTTGGTCGCTCGGCCGTACGCTCGTCGGGCGGGAGGCCGAGCGGATAGGCACCCGAGAGCTAGCCGCCGAGTGCACATACATTCGGCCGAGCGGATGATTCCTCTCGACGAGTGGATATATCCACTCGGCGAGCGACTGGCCGAGTGGAAGCCCAGATTTCGCCGTTTGACACGTTTTTCCGTTTTGTCTTTTGCAAAACTATATATACTCACCTACCCCTAATGACGTAGCCACTTTTCATTATCTTAGATATTTTTAGGTTATTTCAAAAGGGGATATAGAACTCTCTCTCTCCTCTAGTTTGAGCTTTGGTTTCTCCACCCTTGTATTTTCATCTTTTAATTTGTTCAAGATTTGCACAATAATTCTCAAGTTTCATTATTAATACAATTCAAGTCTAACCGGCATTAAAACTGTACGACCCTGATGTTTAAGGGTCATGAACCCGTTTATGACTTGTAAAACTGTATTAACTCAAATCGTTTTGATACATATACTTTTGTGCTTGAATTGACCCAACCAATTGATCCGTATTTGAGTTATAAAACTAGCTTGTGTGCCCGTGAAATCACGGGTCCTATTTTCGTTTCATTTTAAACGAATAACCTATTTAAAAATGAAAAATTATTTCCTTGATAAAAAATTAGAAAATTTAGACTTTAAATCATTTTAAACTACATGATAAAGATTTTTGTTGGATGAATTTGTAAAAATTGAAATTAAACGTTTAGAGGTTCGTACGATATTGAAAACATAATACCAAAAAAATCAAAAGTACAATATACTCATTAAATTCAAAATCCAAAATGTACATGATTAACCAAAAATATATGATTTTGTTGATTTAAAAACTATAAATTTAAATACAATATAGTTATATCAAACTACCACAACTAATATATAAACCAATAGCCAAAAGACGCTATCTTAATAGTTAATATCATTATTTCATAAAATTCTTTCCAAGTAACCACATATTTTAATGCTAATAACTTATATTAGAAGGACGATTAAAGACCTATTGAAAATTTTATTGAAATCACGGGATAAATTTTGATTGATTTGGAGAATTGAGTTGAGTATATAAAATTTAAAATCTTTTTTTTTGTTCGCATAGTATTATAAATCACAAACCAAATATTGTGATCTATATATATTTCATTAAAATATACATTAAACTACGATAAACATTAAAATGAACTTGTGAATCACAAAATCGAAAATATACATTACGAAAACTATAGTTTTTCATTATAACATTTTAAGTACAATAACTATTTGAAATAACAATAAAAAATTGTCATCGATCATAAATTGATAGTAAAACATACTTGTATACTTTAAAAAGTAACACTACGATAGATACATACAACTAATATAGGTACTAAGACATATGTAGACTACTGTGTTTGAATACAACGTAAACAAAAAAAGTGGAGGGAGTATATATTATTTCCCTTACCTAAGTTTCTCTCTTTATATACAACTTCAAATTAAGACGTTACCGACACAATTGGCAAACCAAGAGCCAAGAGACACAATGTTTAACATCTTTATTAAATTAAAAAACCTTCTAATTGCCTAAACTTTAATACATCAATTAATATTTTCATTGAATACATGTCCATACAATTACCCACAATTTAATACAAAAAAGAAAAAGAAATAAAAAATTAAAAGAGCTAACCTAATGGTGACACATAAGCGATGATGTGGCTTTTTTTCCCCTGAGAACACCTTCATCAAGTGCCACATAGGCGTTGAAGTTAGCCTATTAAAGTAGTACTATAGATTAAGCCTTCCTGAGTATTATGGCTCGAACCCGACCCTGTTTGGATACACATATTTTTTGGGTCATGACCCGCTTTTATGTCCTGTGACCCAATTTCTTAGTTGTGAACCCGTTTTATATGACCCGTGATCCGTATTAACCCGAACTCATTTAGATACATCATATATGTACATTTGGGCCGTCTAATCTATCGTATCAGTTGATCTCTAAGTTAAACAACTTATATAGGATAACTAATTAGTAAACGTGAGGTGGAATTATTTTGTACTTTAATTTCGAATATCCAGCCCTATAATTTACGTAAATTAAAAGATTTGATTTGGTTTTATAAGAATATGATTTCAATTAGTTTTTTTTTCCTTTTCAATTGGTTGATTATATCACTAATTTCGTGAATAATATGACAAATTGCAATATATTGTTCATATTTTATTGCCTTCAAAATCTGGCAAATTGCAATATATGTTCATATTTTATAACCTTAAAAATATTTTATTGCCGGAGGAAATTGTATCTTTTCCCAAATTTTCGATTTTATAGTATCAGTCTAATATCGAAAATTATTTAACCTCTACGACATGGTCGCTCCAATATAGGCTTAATTATTGTTTGAACAACTCGATAACTCGACCAATTTAACTCTCTTCTTCATGCACCCACTTTTTATTACCCGTGACTTGTATTGTCTCAATCCATTTTGTATCCCCATATTTTATGTTTTTAACTGATTCAACCCGTTCATATTATTATTATTCTACAATCTATATGATACAATCAAATGATTAGTTGTTTTGACATTTACATGATACAATAAAAAAACAGCCGCTTTGACATATTATATTAACGATGATGAATTATAGTCCGTATATGATTAGGAGGACAACAATTGGTGATATACATTACTAAAGCTGCGATTTCTTATAAACGACATGTCCCTAGTGTGTCAAATCGACAAACTTGGGTGCAATGTTCGCGTTAAAGAAGCGAAGTTATTTACATTTGACGAATTGGTCATCAGGGACATAACCTTGGTTGTAATATTTTGGTTCTAAAAAGGTTGAGAATGAGGGAAGACTTTCAAAATAAACTGCAATCGGAAATGATATCAAATCGTGTCATATTACGATCTAAGATGAGTAGAGCCTATCATTGCCTATATAGGGCTCTCCATGCAAGATATGATATATACCTGCAAGAGTTTAACGGAGCTAATCAATATAGGAAAATTACGAACTTAAACAATAAGAAAAACTCAGGGGGTACAGTGGGGTAGTGGGGGTAGGGTGGGGTTGAGCGAGATTCTGCTTATGGATGATATATATACTGTAATGGTGACATTTGGTTATGGGTATCGATGAGTACATTTGCATAACAAACTGTATACGGCGTGCAAATGAAAATCAATGTACATTTTGCTACTAATTCAATCAGAGACACTACAAACATTTACGAATCTATCAAGAACATATCCGTTGATGGTTCCCGCAATGGCTTACTCTGTTTGTAGCAGGATTCGAGCTGTAGTGAGTTGGTGACCCAATTAATTCCAAGGCATTATTTATAGCAGATGAATGCAGCGAGTGTGTGAGAGGACATTTAGTAGGGATGCAACAAATTTTTCAAGAATCTTTACATATAGTTGCATTATGATTCCGATTTCACAATATTTTCGATTTCATAGTTTTGTATAGGTTTAAGTTTGGTTATTATTCGATTTAACTAGTGTATTAATAGTTAATATAAGCCGATATATTATTTATGGCAAATTTACTATATTATATTTTCCTAAATCATGACCTCTGTATATAAAATGTTACAATTGAGCGGAATGTTATATATTTACTTTCTTTATTTATTGATTAAAGATTTTGTTTCCTTTTTCATTATTTCGGTCAGATCATATATAAATACAATAGCGGTATAATTAGAAGCATTTTAGACCGTCCACATCAGATTTGACATCAGCGCCACGTCAAATGCTGACGTCAACATGCAACAAATTAGGTAGCCAAATCTCCAGTTTTATGCACGGGTTCCATAAATAAGAAAATATACTGGAATTACAATTATATTGAATCTAAATATGATTAGAAAAAATATCGAAATATATTTAAAAAGGAAACAATATGTCTTATATATATAAAATGTCGAGTATACAAAATGTCGAAATATAAATTACACTGGATAAATCAAATAATTTCCGAAATAAGATTGAATAATATACGCAAATATTTGACAGAATATGCCATCCTATAATTAGATTAAAAACGGTGACGTCGACATTCTTAATTAAGAAAACATTTAGCCGAAAATTTTGGCGAAATTTTCAGCCGAATTAATTAAAAAGGAAACAAAATCTTTAATAATTAAATAAAGAGAGAAAATTTTTTAGGAATATAGAATATAGTAAATTTGGTATGAGCGACATATCAGAATATACTAACCTTTCATACACTGGTTAAATCGAATCATTGCCAAACATGAATATTATAAAATCTTAATATCTCGGAAATATTGGAAAATGTTATTTTTTGCAATAATATATGGGCTACCTAAATATGTGTGTACCCTAATATTCCTTGCTCGGGAGTACTATAAATGTAGGCTTAGGCTGGGGCTAGCCCCAACACAATCAAGCCGCCAGATTATTTCATTCTTTTATATGACAATTTTTCGTCAATTTAGTTTAGCACCAGTACAGTTTTTCCATCATGATTGGCCGATTGCTTGCTAATTCTCTTTGTTTTTATCATAGTTCAGTGTTAAAGTAATATTCTTGCATAGTTCATAAAATTGTGTTTTGACAATGTTTACACTATTGTCCAATGCAGGACAGAGCCATGCTACCGTAGAGCGAGCGAGCTTCAATGCATGACACTTGGATTAGTATGGTATAGCCAACGAAAAGAATTACAACAGTCCAGAAAAAGCATGCCCCGTAAACTTTTCAGATTCGAACTTGACATCTCTGGTACATTTGTTGCCTTTGGTCATCTTCAATTTGGATATCGCCCAATTAGTGTTTTCGTATAGAGAAATACAAGCATGCAGGTTGTTGTTGGACTCTTCTTTCATGAAAAGTTAAATGCACATGTCAAGTGTGTCTTCCAATAATCCAATCTTATGGTTTGTTCAGATATTAATCTCAATTTTTCAGTGTGTCTTGATTTAATTTTCATGAAGATTTGTAACCAATGGTACAACAGTACCATTTAGTGGTGTTACCGCAGAAGCAACGCAGTGACATGAGCAGCGAGCGGAGCGACACAGTGATAGCAGCAGTACAGTAGCCAGCAGTACTTGACCATTACAGTATCTCATAGTAGCATTACAGCAGAAGATTTATAGCAACATTGCAGTAGAATATTAGGCTACGGCAGAATTACAGCATCATCGATTCATTATGAAATTTAATTTGCTCTTATTGTCTATAGAAAAACCTATAGTGATAATAAGTATTATTATTATTCCTATATCATGCAAAATTGACTAATAAGTAAATAGTGCTCGCATCACATATTCTATCAATTATGGATGTGTTCATGGTATGATACCACCTAAAACTTTTTAAGGTGGTCAATCGTATGAGTTTTGTGAGACAACTTCTTTTATGCAGATTGAAGATGATTATAAGTTTGGTTGTCCTTTCTTCAGTAATTATATTTGATTACTACAATCTGCCATTTAATGACATTCTCGACTAGCGAAATTTTGTTGTTCTACAAGAGCGGGATGTATACCGCCTCAAAGATATTCTGAAGCGCATATTTGATGTAGAATTTGCTCGCCCAGATATGAATTGGTGATGAATACGCCTTGAAATGATACTATGATAGAATCGTTGGAAGTGTGTACTGATTGATTTTATAGATTATAAAAGTTTGCATATTGATTCATATAAAATTCGACACTTTGGGACCAACACAAAATGTTTGCAAAGTTTGACTATTGATTTGATTTTATATTCGAAGTTTTTTTACAAGTCTCGCATTAACTTGGTTACTTCAAAGAAATTTTCTTAATTTATCCAATACTTAAAAAGAACAATTTGGGATTAATCGTGTTTGGTGTGGTTTTTGTGATATAGAATAGTGCTCAAGTGTATTAGTTTGTCTTAGTATACAAGTCACATGGATTTAGAGTATCATGTGTGCCGAACTAATATTGTCCACTACGCCCTAAGCTAATTAAATGTCATAATGTCCTATGGGTATACAAGTAATGTCCTACCCATATTGTTCGAGGAACTACAATTGCTGTACTCATGGTGACAGAATATCTTATAACAGTCCATCCACGGGCAGTAACAAAATGGACCAAAAACTATTCATTGTAGTATTAATTATTATTTTTTTTGTAAAATACGGAGTAGCTTTTAACGGGGGAATATATACTATTATATAAGTGAGTTAATTCGAGTCATATGCTATTTAACGGGCAAATTATTAGCTAATACGAATCATAATATGTTGTTTTATCGCTCTTAACTCACTTATTACAAGTTGATGGGTCGGGTTAGAGTTATCCCAAAGACGCGTATGTCAAAACATATTTGGTTTAATATGAGTCCATCCTTTACTGGACATAAAAATAGGATTGTGACTCAAATATAGCGGGTCACAGGTCATATAAAGTGATTTCATAACTTAAAATTTCAAAAATTATGTCCCTCTTCAATTCGTGTCAAATATTTTTTTGTTTATTAATGTATATTTGCCAATACCCACCCCTGCACCATTAGCTGCTCCTATGTACCAAAAAATCTTTATTTAAGAGGACAAATTAGTTTTGGGAGAAAGGGTGATGATTTGAACTGCCAGTTTAGTTGATAAAAGAAGAAAAAAAATATTGCATGGGCACCTATCCTTTTTTTTTTGTAAAGGGGTGGCACACACTTGTATTTGTTAATTTTAAATTTTAGATTGCATTTCCATATTTTTTTTGGATTAGGGCTTCCTTTTACAAATCAATACACAAATGATATTGGTTTATACTACTCCCTCCGTCCCAGCTCAAACGCCCCGAGTGTTTTTTTTTATAGTGGAATAAGAAAAATGGATATGTTAAGTTGAGTGGGGTAATATTAGAAAAATGGAGGAGAGATAATGTGGGGATTAATGAAAGTAAGAGAGATATGTGAGAGATGATGTAATAATTTAATAAAAGTAGGAGAGAGAAATATGTCCCAAAATAGATGAGGTGTTTGAGGTGAGACGTACCAAAACGGAATATGGGGCGTTTGAACTGAGACGGAGGGAGTAATTTTTAAGCATTATCTTATCTAAAAAAAACAAAATTAAGCATTATCTATATAACTGTTGTTAGTTTTAAATTTTAGATTGCATTTCCATAACTTTTGGATTAGGGTTTCCTTTTACAAATCAGTAACTAATGATATTAACAATAAAATGATATTGGTTTATACTAATTTTTAAGCATTATCTATATATCTGTCCACTACAACAGCCCGTGCAATTTTGCACGGGTCAATAAACTAGTTAATTAATTATACTAATAGCCAATTGAATAGCCTTCAATTAGAGTGTACACGTCATATCTGATGTTGATGACGTCATTGATGACATCAACAATCAATTGTATTTGACTGCACAAAAAATGAGCATATGAAGGCTTGAACCTTGGACGAGATTTTTTATGAACACTTCAACCACCAAGACAACTGATTTTTTATGATTCTTTTATTAACAAAGTGATATATCCGGGATTTGAGGTTTTAGGAGATAATTTTGGAAACAACTTTGGACGAGATTTTCTTAATCATATAAAATCAAGTTGTTTATGAACATAATTTAAGAAGTAATATATATAAGCGCATTATATTAGGAAATATGTTTCGAAATATTTTCGAAAGTATTGTTTTGGGAATAATTTTGGAATGATACTTGATTGATTTATTATAGAAAAAATCCATAAATAATCAGCGATTGCGACCCTTAATTTAAGGAGCTCCCTAAATACGTTATATGTGCACGATTTGTTGATGTGGATTAAATATTTTATTATGTTACAAATAGATGTGTTAGTAAGATATTATAAAAAAATATTAATTATAATTACAGTATGTATTACCATATGAATATTCTATCGATGATTTCGTTTTCTTTTAAAAGAAGTTTAAACTTAATTTTTTGAATTTTATGATACTTCTATATCCTTCAACACATCTTGGATTTGTTTCGTTTTAACTCAAGATACGGGTCAACGAGTGGGGTTAAAGTTAAAAAAAAAGTGTGTTAAAAAGTAGTCGGGGACTCGGGGTTAATATGAATTACAGTTCACAAAAATGGGACACAAAAATAGCGGATCACGGGTTATAAATTGTAATCCGTACATAAACGTAAAGTAATGAAATAAATTCGCTATACTTACTAAATTGTTTTCATTGAATCGGGCATAACTTCTATAAGATGATACTCAATCAAACATGTTTAATGTACAATGAAATATGGCTAGCTACCCCATTTAAACACGTTTTAAGCTAAAATATAGGAAATAAAATCAATTATTAGATAAACTAAATTTCAATTCGATTAACGATATGAGTTAGGATTTATAAAAATCGTGTTCGTGATCGGAAAAAGCGGGTCACGAGTCTTAAAAATCGAAGTGGTGGCTCAGAAACAGATTTTGACATGTCTAATATTGTAACACTTTTTTTAAATGTACATCCATTTTTTTTATCACTTTATTCGAATTATTAAAAAAAAAAGAGTATATAAGCTTCATTATCTACATGGATTATTATACTAATTGTATGTATAATCTACTTCATTTTGTCTTAATTACGAGTCAAATTAGGCTACGTATCATGTTAGGTTTGACAAAAAATTGTGTGTTAACCAGGGTTAGTCATAACATTGAACATAGCGGGTGGCTGGTTAAAAGAAAATGGCGCTAGAGCCAAAATGTGAGTCAAGGGTCATAATGACGTAGAAAAAAAATGTCTGCCAAATGGGTCAGATTAGTATGTAGTAACATTGGACATAGCGGGTGACTGGCTTAAGAAAGCGGGTTTATACTAAAAAAAGTGCAGGTCTATAGGTCGGGTCAGATTCAACCCAAAGATATGTGGGTCAAAACGGAATAGAAATAATATGGGCCACTGCCCACTGGTCATAAAACACGGGTTCACGACACTATTGCGTGCCAAAAATAGCGGGTCACGAGTCTTCACAAGCGAATTTTTAAGTCAAAAGAGTTTTCGACATGTCTTCCATTGTTTTTCTAAGGGTACAACTATTGATTTCTATTTTTTTAAAAAATTTAATGCTTTATTCGAATAATAAAAAATGTAATATAAAAACGAGTCATCACCTACCTTTCATAACTACCCGTGCAATGCACGGGTACATAAACTAGTTATTATACGATTTACCTCACACATTTCCCAAAAAGTCACAATCCAAAGCAAAGTTTATGGTTTAGTATAGTGTACAAAAAGAAAAAAAGAGCAAATACGAGGAAAGTAGAAAAATACGAGGAAAGTACAGACACAGCTAAAGCTTTAGAAAACTGCCTCACTCTTGTTTTTGTTGACCTCCATCCGACTACAAAGTTCCAGACTTTTCCTTGGAAAATCAGGCATCAAAAATCAGAAATCAGAAAATCAGGAATTAATAAGTTTAGTGGGGGGGTTTGGGTTTTGGGAGAAAAGTAAGGATGGAGGATCAGCTGATAGCTCCGGCGGATCCACGTGGCAGCCCTGCAAAGGAGCAACAAGCAGCGGGAGTTGGAATTCTTCTTCAGATAATGATGTTGGTTCTTTCCTTTGTTCTTGGTCATGTCTTACGCCGTCACAAATTCTACTATCTTCCTGAAGCCAGTGCCTCTCTTTTAATTGGTATCTTCCTCTTCAATTTTTAAGAATTATACCGCGTTGTTGAATCGAAAATGTATCAGATGGAGGGACAGGATGGATTGCTGTGTCATCCATTTACTTCAATTATATTGACAGGAATGTGTTGTTAGGTTAAGAAATGTGTTATATTGGCATGGAATGTTGCTGGAACCATAAATAAACAGCCTTCGAATGACTATATCGGGTTTCAATGTAAATGCGTTTAGTAATGAAAGCGTTTCTAGATTAGTAGAGATTTTTGTGCGGGATGGGGATATGAGGATTCAAACCCCGGTTGGTTTGCTAACCACTAGGCCTGTTCCGGGAGGAGAGTCGAACCCTAGCCCATACTCCCAATCGGGGTTCCATCCTAAAACCAATTGGCAATAGGAGGAGTAACCCTCTTGTTTATATGGCTAACAACATCCCACTTATTTTTCTATGTGGGACAAGCTCACACATGTTCCAACAAGGTCAACCTCGAACCTCGTGATGTCACTCTTTGTATAATAATGTATAATTTCAGTTGTTTCCTTGTCATGGAGCTTATATCGTTTGAGAGTTGAAGTCATACTCCAGCATAAAGCTTCTGTTTCTATATGGTAGATGTGTTTTCCTTTGGATGTTTTGCATTCACAATTACTATATTTGACATTAGATTACCTGTGGCTTGTAGGTTTAGTAGTTGGTGGACTTGCTAACATCTCGGATACAGAATCGAGCATCAGGTTCTTCCTACACAAACTTTGTAAAATTCCGAACTTTGTTCATACGTTTATCGTATCTGACTTTCAGCTCCCTCTCCTCACATTTGCAGGGATTGGTTTAACTTCCATGACGAGTTTTTCTTCCTTTTCTTGTTACCTCCTATCATATTATATCCTTTGAAATCCTATCATTTTGCTTCATTACGATAATCAAGTTTTCCCAAATTGTACAATTCTGCCTCTTTTCTTACTTGGATTTTGCTAGTTGTTTTTCTTAACTTCTTAGTTGCTACTCAATCAGGGTTCATTCTTTCACCGGTGAGTCTACTTTTGTGCTTTTTTCCTTTTAAGAATTTTTGGAGACTTGAGTTTTGTGAATGTAAATATATATATATTTTTTGTCTTTTCAGAAACCATTCTTCTCTAATTTTGGTGCCATAGTCACGTTTTCTGTTCTTGGAAGTTTTATAGCATCACTCTTGACTGGTCTTTTAGTGTAAGTATTTGTCTTCTTTCTCAACTACATAACTTTTTCATATTGATATGTTAGATTGTTAGCTGTTTCTGTCTGCTTACTGTGTTTCTGTCTGCTTACTGTGTTTCTGTCATTGGCTGCTTCTATAGGTATCTTGGTGGAGTCACATTCCTCATGTATAAGCTCCCGTTTGTTGAATGTATGATGTTTGGTGCACTCATATCATCAACTGATCCTATCACTGTTTTGGCAATATTCCAGGTAAGCTTTGGTGGAACCTTATGGCTTTAGTAATAGAGTAGAATTGGTTCACTCATCCACTGACTTTAGTGTAATAGTTTGATCAACTACATGTATGATGCTATATTTATTTCTTGACTCTCAAGTGGCTGATTAAAATTCAAATATAATGGTTGCTTTATGGATGCAACTAATTTTCTTGATAACAAGTAGTGTTTTCTCTCTTTGCTATCAAAGGGGTAAATTTATCAAAGAAAGTAGTTTTTCTGTCCTACAGGTCAGAGAGAATCGGTTCGAGTGTGAGTTTGCAGTGATAGTTGGGTACTTCTTGTGATGGTAGAATTTTAAGCTGTTTACACTTACTCCGAAGTTGATAGACAAATCAATTCATCTGGCATTTACTATCAATACTCTGGTTTCTACCTTTCATGATTGTCTCATTAGATCAGCCATCCACAAATATCTTCAGGTTTTAGCTAGGTTGAACTAAGTTAGTTAAGTCCTTTTCACTTAGAACAGATTACGCTGGGCTGTAGCTCCTTGCGTAGATTCCACATGTGTACTGTAGAAGTGTCACTTATTCTAAGCACAGCCATTTGTCGTGATCTTATTCTTTGATCGTCAAATGGCTACACTGTCTATGACCACAATTTGTTTCTGAAAGATTGCTACACCCACTTCAAGATGCAGTATTAGAGTCGTACTATTCCCTGTGTTGCTCTGAGGAAATCAATATATTTGAAAAGTAAGGTGGTGACAGCGAATTACAAAAAGAAACCATGAAGGTGATGTCCATATGCAAAAAAGAGCTAATTAAAATCCTAAACTATCATGGCAAATTTCATCCTCAAAAGAAGAAATGTCAAGTGTTCGTGAGAATGTAACTCCCGACTCCGATGTACAACAACCTCAAAAAGCAAAATTTCGACTGTTGGTGGTTTCAGGCAGTATCATTGAAAATGCCCTCTTTTAATCCATGCACACCACTAAACAACAAGTGGAACCACCTTCTACACTTAAGCTATCCACTCTTTCTTCATCCTTGTTTTCTAAGTAGAGAGAACATCTTTAGCATTGCGAGCATGGACTTGGCTTAACACCTTAACCAATACTTGGGCCTCACAACACAACGAACAACATCTAGCCAAACTGAAATTTCTTCGCTTAAGGATTTCTAGTGTTGGGATTTTCTCTTCAGTGGATGGCCAAGCAAAAAGGCAAGCTTTTGGAGGAGCTTTGCACTTCCATCTTGCATCAGCTGAGATGTCATCATAAGAGACTGGATTTTCAACATAATTACTAAAATTTCTAACATTAAAAGTTCCCGATATGTCTGGCAACCAAGTTATCTAGCACTACCTTGTGGAACGGCTTTAGAAAAGGAAGGAACACCAAAAGACTCAAAACTGAAGGCTCCTCTCAATCATTGGGTAACCTGTAAAACACAGTGTCCCAATAATTATAGTTACCATCTAGGAAGCACGTACACGACATGATACGGATACGGGGATACATGATTCTTTGTAACAACATAGATACGACACGTTAGTAGACACGGAAAATAAAAATAAAAAATCATCATTTTCAGTTTTAAAAACAATCAGAAAATACATAAACACTCTTGTTATGTGGATTTATTATGGATTACTAGTTTCTTAGCCCCTTGCTCTTTTCCATTTCTGGTTGGGGAATACGTTGAAGAAGCATTGCTTTGTATTTCATAGTGACTAGTATAGTGAGAGTATCTGAGAGTGTCGTTGTTAGACACGGATACGTAGGCCTAAAGAGAGTGTCCGTGCTTCCTAGGTTACCATCCCGCAAAACTACATCTCTAGTAGTGGGCTAGTGGCATCCTTATGAAAGACAATCTGAAGAAGTTTGGAAACTGTGATTTTGAAGGTAGCTCCCCATAGCAAAGGTCATGCCAAAACAAAGTTCCTGCTCCATTTTTCACAAAAAATCTCACCAATGACTTAGAGAAACTCAATGCCATATATATACATTTTTAAAGACTAACACCATGAGACTTTTAACCTCTTTACTCCATCAACACGATCTTTGATGTCTATATTTCAGGGCAGTGGCTTTTCTCCATAGTGGATCAATTTCAGTGGCAAACCTCCAAAGTCATTTACCCTTCTATATGGGAAGCAATTTCCGAGCTAGAAATGAGAGTCTCATTAATATGACTCTATGAGAAGGTGTCCTGTACCAAGATCCCCTTTGGTCTTTGAACAACATACTTCTTGCCAATTCTCCCTGTTGAAAGACTTTCTTGGATCCCTGCCATTCCAAAAGAAGTCATGTCGAATATTTTTAAGCTTTGAGGGAACACTCGCTGCGTTTGTGAAGACGGATATAAAATACACGTGTAAACTGCAGAAATTGTATTTCAGAAGACTAAGATGACCTACTTGAGAGAGCAGCTTTGATTTCTGCCTGGCAAGTTTTATATGGAACTTTGCAATAATAGATGCCAAACTGATATTCCCTTAGGATGCACCTAAAGGGAGCTCCAAATTAGAGAAGAGTAGCGATTCCATGCCACAACCGAAGAAATTGGCTAAAACATTGATATTGGACTCATCGCCGATGGGGATGTGAACACTTTAGACCTAAATTTTGAGGCCAAGAGTTGTTTCGAAGATGGCTAGAACATAACTCATAAACCCAAGTTATTCTGGTTAGGCTTGCAAAAGTTTAAGATATCATCCGCTAAGTGAAGGTGAGAGATGCTAAGAGGGTGAGAGGAATTATGTTTGATGGTGATTCCCTCTAGAAAGCTCCCTTTCTAGCCTAGCTCACTAGGATCCCATCTGTTTTAATGACTACCCATACTTGTGTAGTTGGGTTATATCCCTAAGGCCCTGTGCGATTCAACTTATTCAACAGTGTTTTCAAATTAGATCAGATTTATTCAAATCAAATCAATTCAAATAAGTTTTATTCAAATCAAATCAAATCAAATCAGAATTATCCAAATAACAATCAATGAATCTAGTCTATTTCTAGTTATTAATTCGTCTAATTGCACTTAATTTATCAATTAATTCAGTTCAGATCCAAATCAAGTTTATTCAAATCAAATCAAATCAGATCTGTTCAACTCAAATCAAATCAAATCAGATCAGAAAAATGCAGTCCAATCGCACAGGGCCTAAAGGTCTCTATTTCTTTGGGGATTTTGGATGAATCTATCAGGTAACCTGAAGTTTTGCAGGTGTTGAATCTAGTTTACTGTATTTTACTACAATACTGATTTTTTACATTATACATGGTTTCAATATTAAGGGTGTGTTTGGCCAAGCTCCTGCACTGAATTTTGGGTCCTTGAAGCTGCAAACTGGCCAAACGCATAAAACTGAAACAATTTTCTACTTTCTCAGAAGCAGCTCTAGTGTATAATTTTTCTTTAGAGAAATCGTTTCTCAGAAATTGATTATGAGAAGTACTCTGGAGAAGTTAAGCTTGGCCAAACAGGCCTTAATTCTGGTGTCTGCAGCATTTGTGTTCCTTGCATAGCTTGTAAGAAAGTTTACGTTGAATCATCCATGCCTGGGTACTGAATCACTGAATTCTCTTTCAGGAACTTGGCTCGGATGTCAATCTATATGCGCTGGTTTTTGGGGAATCTGTATTGAATGATGCTGTAAGTTTTTTATAATCCTTGTAAACAATATCTTTTTATTAAGTAACATTAAGTTACTAGTTGTGAACATGGGTTTGACAAAAAATTTCTCCTTTGTTACCCGATTGGCAGGTGTCAATTTCCTTGTACAGGTGTATAGAGCTGGACTTTTCTGTGTGGTTATAGTTTACTCAGAGGTCATTTGAAAAAACCATGTTTCCTTTCCAGGTCAATGTCATTATTGAGACGTCAAGCATCATCGAACCAAAGTCTGTTCATGTTCATTATTGGATTTCTTGAGACTTTCGTTGGTTCATTGTCTTCAGGTATTTCTTCAGCAAACATACAATTTACTAGTTTTGGAGCCTCTGCGATGCACAACTGGTCTTAGATATATTGAATTCTCTTTATATTCTTCAAAATGCTCCTTAAATATAGTTGATTGGATTTAAATGCGTAAAAAATTTCTCTTTTAGTGCGGTAACTTAAAATTAAATTCTGTTTTAATTGTTGCATCTAACCTATTCGTGTAAGCGACTTTCTATTTCTAGAGTTTTAGCCTTTGTTATTCTCGTTCTTATTTCATTTCCAAAACCCTTGGAGTTCATGCACAATACTGACAAGATGAATGATCAGCGATGTGATAAGTTATTTTTATCTGAAGTCATGGATTGATTTGGCAAGTATGGTTGGACTGTAGTTTTCCTTCATCACAAGGAAAGATACTGTATATTAAAACTTATGGTTAAGGCAGTTGTGTTGCAGTCCGCTTCTCTCTGATAGATTAAGAGAATGGAGGGATTTAGTGGCTGTGTTTTTATGTATAGCAATCTCTTCAGCATCATTCTGGATATAGTCTGTCTTTAGCTGCAGCTGGTCAAACAATGAATGTGTGAGAATATAATCAACTGTGAAAAAAAAGTCGAACAGCTTATGATAGTTCTTTTTTTTTTTTTTTTTTTTCCTTTTTGGGCATGATAACTTTATTTCAGCTGAATCTTGTTTTATTTTCCCATCCATTATCTGTCTATTAGGACCTAAGCTGTTGTTATCGAGTTGATAGAGTCAAGCCTCAAATTAGGACCTAAGCTATTGTTCTTATTGTGAACCAACTTCTTTTTTTTTTTTTTTTTTTTTTAAGGACCCTGTCAACTATTCTGTATTATTAAGAATGAGGATCTCAACTTAACTATAGTTATTTTACCCGTTAAGTCATTGCAATTATTTCTTTGCATGATTTTTAAAAACCAGAATCAATTTTTTAGTAATATTACTGATCCTGCAAACCAAAAAATTCCCATAGTTGCATTTACCTAGTACTTCCATCGCCTTTCACAGTTCTTATTCAAGTAACCAATCCAATAAAACATACCTCCAACAAGTTGAACGGGAAGAAATTGAAGATCGACCTATTATTTTCTTCAGATAAAATGAACAATAGATTATAATCTGATATGTAAACTGAGCTGCCGAAATGGTTTTTGAAGAGATGATGGGTTAACGTTACCTGAGTATGTTCTTGATTTTCAACTTGATTATTTTCCTTATCTTTGATTGAGCTGATCTTGGTCTTAATTTAAGCAAAATAGATTGCTCATTTGATGAATTGGGGAACTTCCGTATTTTCAGTTCTGGGTTTTCTTTTCTTTTGAATTTTTATACTTTCTTAAAGATGTATGGAAGAATTTTGAAGTCCTCAATTTGGTGATGTTGTTTACATCATGTTTTTAAATGATAGTAGATGAGGTCCTCAACGATATAAAATGATAGTTTAGGTCCTGTATTATACTTAACTCCTGCTGTATAAGATGCTAAGCGTTTTTATGTTTCTTTTCAGGGGTTGGCGTTGGATTCATTTCTGCTTTGATATCCTTTTTACTAAACATTTATTCTCTATGAACTGTGGTCTCTTTTTGCTTAATTTACTGTTAGCAATGTATTTTGTTGTGCAACCTTGACTCCACAAACCTTTTCAAGTATGCAGGTCTAGATATTGAAAAGTGAGTAAATCATACATATTCTTACGAGATTTAAAATACATGTTTGAAAGTCTTACATAAATCTCTAACACGATCTTATTTTGTTGCATATTATGATCAGCCTTCAGAACTTAGAATGTTGTCTGTTTGTTCTCTTCCCATATTTCTCGTAAGTATTCTAAGAGCCTTACTTTTTCGTAACAGTGTCTCTTTTAGTGAAGCTTGCTCAATCAAGATTATTTGCATTTCAGGTATATGCTTGCGGAAGGTCTTGGGCTCTCTGGTATTGTGTCAATACTGTTCACGGGGATTGTAAGTAAATATTACTTGTCTTCGAGTGTCTCTTTCAGTGAAGTTTGAATCTGTGTATGGTGTTGTTCTCTGTTGCTTAGACTTGGCTGCAAGTATCAGAGGCCAGTGTGTGTCTAGGTGTCACGTTGTATCGGATGTCCGGTGCACGCAAGGTATATGGAGTGTTAAAGTGACAAATTTGTTGCTTTTTTTGTGTTTTCAGGTCATGAAGCACTATACTTACTCAAATCTTTCAGAGAAGTCTCAGCAATTTGTATCTGAATTTTTCCATCTGATATCATCTTTAGCTGAGACCTTTATGTAAGGCGTATCACTGTTTTTTAATAGTTAGTTATTTAGCTAAGAGCTGGAGTAATCGTTCTTGACGTGATTATCTTCAGATTCATATACATGGGCCTTGATATCGTCATGGAAAAGCACAGCTGGTCACATATGGGCTTTATCTTCTTCTCGATCGTATCCTTCAGATTTCTTTAAAATTTGATTTGTATAAGGGTTTACTAAGATTCAGATTTTAGGTCCTTGAGCTGTTTGGTTGTTCCTTAACTTTGTTTTTTCCAGATATTTATTATACTTGCCAGGTAATCTTCCCTCAACATCTAGTAATACTAGTCTGCTATTATGATGAAATTAATTTATATTACTTGACGTGAAGAATGAACATATCTACTATTTTTTTCTACTGTCTGCTCGCTTTTACAACACAATAACTTAAAGTAGACGAGCTGTGTTTGGCAAACTTGTGCCGTAAGCTGTTGGGTGTCTAGCAAACTTGTACTGGATGCTCTAGACTCTAGAGATCCTTTTCTATATGATTTAGTTTCATTATGCATTTTAAAGGAAGACCTTCTAAATTTTGCGAGATAAGTCTCTCTGTATAACTATGTGATGTATAAATGTAACTATTCAAGGTATAATTCATGGTAGCCTGATGCTTTCTTATTAATATAGAAGCCTGAAAGTGTGGTTCTCGTCAGGAGTACTTGTGACTTGGCTGTTTTAGTGGACGTATGCTCGAGGATTCCTTTCACTTAACATAAACACTGTATACAATTGTGGTTGTAATGCTTACTTTAGTTTTATTGCTTTAGGGCTGTCAATGTCTTCTCGTGTGGATATCTTGTCAATTTGGCTCGACCTGCACACCGTAAGATACCTATGGCACATCAGAAAGCTCTCTGGTACAGTGGTATGTTGGTGGCTTTTCTTTTCTCCAAATTGATGTTTCTTTCTGTTAATTTACTATCGGTACCACTTCATCTGTTGAAATGAACTGAAAGTTGTACATTACCCTGAACAGGACTTAGAGGTGCAATGGCCTTTGCTCTTGCTCTCCAGTCTGTTCATGATCTGCCTGAAGGCCATGGGCAGACAATCTTCACAGCAACCACAGCGATAGTCGTTTTAACGGTGAGCTTCCTAATCTTCATGCAATGATTTATTACTAGTAACTTTCTATTTATTTCTTGCTCTTTTTTTTTGTTATTGTTATTGACAGTCAATTTTCATTTTCAATGGAGACAAAGACTCCCTATCCGTTGGTTTTGAAATATAATGAAATAAAGTAATATGAGTCACAAAACTGTCTCTGCTTCTTAAATTGTGAAGTAGCAGTCAGTTGGTGTGGTTTCTGCTATGGGTCATTAGTAAGCAGGCTCTCTATGTTATCAACATAAGCCTAAGGCTTGCGTATATGTGATCTGCCTTACCTCAGCATAGGCCGGAGCCTTTGAGGCACTAAGTAATGTTGTATTGTTATTAGTAGTCAGTCAGTGCGATTCTTGAAGCATTTTTCATTATGATTAAAAACCTCTGTATGTTTTCAACATAGGCGTGTAATCCAAAACGCCCTTATGGGCTATGTTATCCGGCTCTTTTAGGGATTATCCTATCATGATTCCAATATAATTGGGGGAACCTATGGTTCACTCTTAATTATTGTCCACCACTCTTGTATCTTTCTCTTGATCATTGATACAATTTGTGTGATCTATTTTTTTTATTTTTATTTTTTATGATATCATCGTCGTTGTTGTCATTTTGCAAATTCAAGTTATAAAATCAGAAAATCAGAACTCACTAGAATTTCCCTCTTGATTCCACGCATTTTCTACCCATTGTTTTCTTCTTAGCCTTTTAATTTAGCTGTTGTTTCTGTCTTGTCTCCTCTGTGTCCTCTTTCTCTCTTGGAATTCAACACTTTGTCCTTGTCGGCACCTTTCGCCCTCTATCTTTGTCTGAAAGTATAGGTGCAAGACTATATAAGAGGATAAACTTGTGGGCTATCACCGTTCATTGTTATTGTTTCACTAGGCTGGCTTACATTGAACTCCATTTTATTCTTACATGGCCCTACGCGGGCCATGTTTCTCACCGTAGTGAGTAGACTACTTGCCATATCGAGATCCAAAACCGCCTAGGTCTGCCATAAGTATTTCAGAGATGTAAAAGGACTTCACTATGTCATGTATTGTAACTGTCAGAGATTTCTCTTAACTGATTAGTGCTGAAATTTGATGGAGGAATGGTATTGGTCCAAGTCTCCAAACCGTTACCTGATGTCTGTATCTGACCGATGCGGTATTGCCGCAGTGTTGATCCTCTCATCTTCCGTACAGAAGGACAAGGTTCAGTCAGTTGCGGCCTTATGTGTTCTGGAGAACCGTGTAAAGGAGGGGGGGGGGGTTCAGCTTCTTGAAAGTCATTCTGTGGTACCATGCTCGAAGCTAAAAGTTTTATACTCTAACCCCTTGGTTATTTTGCAGGTGTTATTGATTGGAGGATCAACGGGTACCATGCTTGAAGCTTTAAAAGTTGTAGGTGAAAACCGTGAAGGCCACATAGGGGATGTAAGTTTATGGTTCTGAATTTCTACTATTAGTTTAACTTCTAGCATTATTTAATGCTTCATTTCGCCCCAGGCTTGGCCCACCTTTTGAGTTCTCATGAGTGGTAAATTGGTAATCAAAACATGAAGAAAGAAACATGCATCTTTACGAGTTGGGGTGCATTAGCTTTGAATCACACGAATTGTCATATCGCCGATTATTCATTTGTACCATTTTCGTGATTGTTAATGTATGCTGATCATGTCTTAAAGTCTCAGTACACCAAAGCACCATTGCATGGGCGAAACAATTTTCTATGTTTTGTTTCCCTTATCTCGTGGGGGAGGGGGAGAGGCAGAGATGAAATTTATGCACGAGCTGAAATTTAGCAGCTTTTCTCAGTCTTACAAATCACATGTGCAGCCAACATAAGCGCTTTTTTCTTTATTTCTCTTTCCTTATTTTCTTGTGGCTTCTTTTTAGCTTTTGCAAATATTACTTGAAAATACCTGCTGTTCGATACCATTCTATGATTCTGTAAAATTTTAGTTAACATGATATGCTACATTCTTTAGGGCTTTGACACGAGCGATGACTATTCATCTCCTCCCCAAGAGGAAGAGGGATCATCTTCAAACAGATTCAGGATGAGACTAAAAGAATTCCATAGAAGGTAGTGAATTTACTGTGTTAGCTGGTATGTGGAATGCTGGCCATGGAATCATCATACCTAAGTAATACAAATTCCTTTTTGCAGTACTCCATCATTTTCAGCATTGGACAAAAACTACCTGACCCCATTCTTTACTAGTCAGTCTGCTGACGACGAAGAACATGGTAACTAACCTTCCTCTCTTTTATTTTGGAATTCGTACTATGGAATTTAACCTTCCTCTCATGTATTTCCATTTCCAGTGTAGCCAAAGACTCATTATTCTTGTTTTTGGAATATTATGGATAAAGCTAAATGGCCCACAAAACTGTCTTCACTTCTTGTAATGAAAATATGAAATAGCAGTCGGTGCAATCCGAGACGTAATTCTCACAATGCATCATCCGTACACAGCGTCTCTATGTTTTTAACATAAGGGGTAAGGCTTGCGTACATTGGACCCCCTTTTGTCATAGGCGAGAGCCTTTGAAGCACTGGGGTAGTGTTGTTGTTGTACTTAAACTTTCAGTTGAGCTTCTAAGAGCATCCACAACGGTCCATTGTTTTTTCTATCATCGTGCTATCAATAAGTGATAGAAAAAAAACTACCCACACTCATGAGAAAAGTCTCACTATGTGATAGAATGAAATGTCTGTCAATATGTGATAGAAAATTTACCTCTATCAATGAAATGTCTGTCAATATGTGAAAGTCAAAGTTTGATAGAAATTAAGGTGGAGGAGTGAGAAAGGGAGTAGAGAGAGATAGATGATAGAAAAAATCATTCTTTATTAATGATGCTCTAATACTAGTTGGTAATTAACATTCCTCTTGTTGGTTATGGTAGTTGAACTTTTATCATTCCTTGGGGTTAAGTGTTACAGCTTCATAAATCATATACTTCTGATACTCCGTATAACTTCTCATAGTAGAAATATCACTGATTTCATCCACCGTATCATGTTACCTAACAAATATTTGCTTGTTTTAACTGGTTTGCAATCTGGTTTATGGTGAAACAGAATCTCTGATGCCTACCCCACGAAGAGAAGTCTACAGTAGCCGCAACTGACTGATCCTCATTGCTCCATTTTTTACACAACATTGGTTATCAAAGGATGTTTGACATGGTGGTCGTGTACTCCTAACAGCTTCTGTGGTCATGCCCAAAGTTAAAGGCGTCGGTACATATGTTAGTGCGGGTTCCTGCCTTTGTCGTAGAGTTAGGGATTTGATGTATATCACTATGGTGAAAGATGCATATAACACGGTTAGCTGGCTAGTTTGCGGGTCATTGATGCGGGAAATCCCAGAGAGCTCATCATCCTTGCATGAGAACAATCGTGTAATGGATTTGAATTTTTGCAAGTACGAGGATTGTATAGTGACAATATTTTTACGACCGACAGCGAAGTTCGTGAAAGTTGATACCTGTAATGATAGGAGATTGTAGATGTGTGTAATAGCCTTTTAACATTGATTAACGATTCACTTCTCAGCAAGTGACTTGTTGACAAATTATGAAACTGAGACCTTTCGCTCTGCTGATTTTTTCTCCTTGATGACGAACGATTGCAGTTTCTTTATGTAGCATAAACTAAACCAGGAAATGTGATTTTGTACTAATTTGTAGTGTGAATCTGGAGGACATCATCAAAACAACCATACATATGTCAGGGCGTCTACACCAATCACCGTGATTAGAATGCCCATTCTAATCACGGGTGAAACTGTGTCGTTTCATGGGGTGGAAGGGCTGGACTTGTGTATTGCGCCAAAAACAAAATACAAGGCCCACTAAGCAATATACGATTTATTTATTGGAAATACATAGTGTGTATTCTGAGTATCACCCTCCCTTCCCCCAAACAGCTGTTAATTTTTCCCCAAAAACACAAAAAAAAAAATTATGACATTCTCTCCCCTTCTCTCCCCCATTGTAAATTCCAGATCTACTCCAAACGCTTCTACACCCTCTTATTTTCGGAAGGAAGTTCAATTTGGGCAATAAAAGGTATGTTTTCTCTTTATTTTTCAACTCTGCTTGTTATTTTTCAACTTTGCATGTTGTATAAATTGAATGTAAATAATCGATTTTGGTTGAAATCAATTGAATTTCGTGAGGGGAAGAACATATAGTGGTGAAATTTGGCTAGTGTTTTGTTGAAGCAGTGTTGTTTAGTGTTTTTTTGTGGGTTTTGTTCATTCTATTTAACTATATAAAATGGCATCATTAGTGTGAAATATTATAATATAAGTATTGATTCACAATTAGCGATTTTTTTAATTTGATTTTGATTCTTGATTGAATAGAAGATGTGAAATTAGTGATATATATGTAGGTAATAGTGATGGGTGTGATTGAATATAATAGTTGATTGTCGATTGAATAGAATAGGTGAAATTTATGTATGGGGTTCATCTTGGGGTCATTAAAAAAGCATTCTGTGATGAGTTCGTCTTTCATTTATGTGTTTTAGACTATGTTGCACAATGTGGTAAGAATTGGTTGAGGGAAAGATTGGATGTGGCATTCCCGTGTCTGTTCTTTGCTTGTACGGTAAGAAAGGACATTAGTGACGATGGTGGTTTATTGTCCGCGTAAGAATGTTCTTCTTCGTTCGTGCATGTTTGCTTGTGATAATTAGATATTGCACATAGAAGTGAATTTTTGAAACCTACGCATGTTTTGGCTGTTTAGTGGAAATGTTAATATTATTAGAAATCTTTTATTTGACCTGTAATATTTTAGGATGGAAGGGAGACAAAGTCAATCACATACGAAGGAGGCCCCTCAGGACCCAAATATTAGTAAGACTAATAAGTTAAACATTTGACAATATTTGTCCAGGATTCTGTTAAGTTTAGTGAAATTGTTTTTGTTATCTGAATTGAGTATAATATTATTTCAGAAAAAGAAGAAGAAAACACTTGTAGGTAATCCATCATCGCTAAGTGGTTGTGTGAATGTAAGTACATTTACCATATTGGTTTGTGGCAAGAAGTATTATTGTAATTGAGTTAACTCATAAGTTGTTAAATGGTGTTTGTGTAAATTAGCACAAGTTAGATGGTCCAAGTACAAGTACATCTACAAAGACTTGTCCAAAGTCAGTCGGGGATGTTGTCAAGGAGACGCATAAAGTGATGTTTACTCTTGATGAGAAATACGAAGCTAAGGTTAAGACATGTCTATATTTCATATTATTAGTAATATGTATATACTTTTTAGACTACGTCATATACCATTTAGAATAAGTCGTATACCATTTGAAATAAGAATACTCTTTCATTTAAGTCGTATGCCATTTATAATAAGTCATATACTATTTCCAACTATTAATATAGGAATACTCTTTCAATAAGTCATGTACTAATACTTTTGTGAGTGATAACACATGCTATTGAATATTTGTTTGATACACCTATAATTAGTTTAATCCCCCGTTACATTTATAAATAATATGCAATTTTGGTGATCTTCATATCTTTAGCTTTGAAATGCAATTTATATGTTATACATTGTGAAAATAATCTTTTTGGAATTTGATTTTTTGGTGTATCATATCACTTCAAATAACAAGATTTGGTTGGTCATTACTTGTTTTTAGACTGCCTACATTTTGACCCTAATATGTTATGTATTTTAATTCGGCTTAATATCATTGTTGTGGATTTTCAGCAATCAATTCAAATGTGAACTGTAGAGTTGAAACATTTGATCGAGTGATGACCGCCTTAAGTACAAAGAAAAAGTAAAGGGCCGTTGTAAGGGAGATGGATTTTGGGTGGTCACAGGAATATCGGAAAGATTGGATCCTTGACAAAATTTAATGCAGTTGTTGCGGAAGACAAACACGAGATCGATGAAGATTTTGGCAAAATAGGGGTAATATGTTTTTGAAGTATGAATTTTTTAAATAGTGTCACTGATTGTTTTGGATGCTTAGTGCTTGTGGATGATTCAAATTGAAAGCTTACTACTTGTGGATGTTCGATGCTAAGATTTTCAGTGGTTTTCTGTGCAAGTGAATTGAATTTGTAGTTCAATGTTTATGTTTAACATGCTGAAAGCTTGACCTTTGTAATAGTTCTTTGCCGCAATTTAATTAATTTTGTGACTCGTTCATGCTTATGTTTTGTAAATGCATGCTTACTTTTTCTGATTTTGCAGTTAAATGACCCCAGTTGTGGTTGTATTTTACCTTTAGAATTTCATACCTTTTGAATGCTCAAATTCTATTTAGTTCTATACCTTTGGTTGGGAGGTGATTTCATGTCGCCGTTATGTGCATATATTATGTAGTAGTTGACTGTTTTGACTACCTTTGTGTCTGTTATTTTCAATAAGTGCCAGGTGTTTTGTAACGTTCATATGCTTGTGAAGCGGTCACTAGTACGGAGTACAGATCATGTTACGGAGATGGTGATGATTGTACGTCGCCCAAACAGAAGAGAAGGCGTACATGCATGGTTTCTTTTTTTACATATACTATTAAAAGATTACATATACTATTAGACTAATACATATACAATTACCAATTGTAGCTTAATAAATAGTCCTTTCTTTTCTTACATAAGTTTATTCCCTTATATTGTTTAAGAATTCAAACTTTGTGCTTGAATGTAATAAGTTGGAATATGATGTACTTCCAGAATGTTGAAAATGAAAAGTGAATAAACTTTTCATCATTATCATTATTATGCAAAATAAGAATAATAACTCATAAAAACGCTTCAAGTACAACACGTCACACATTTCCTTTTTTTTTTTTTTTTTTTTGAAAATCACACATTTCCTTTTTCCTGAATAAGCATAGGTATAAAGGTTACCACTCTTGGTCATGCTATTATCTCTTAGAGAAATCATGCGAGAGTAACCAATGAAAACGCTTCAAGTTTAGCCTGGCATAGTAGACATGTATCTTCAGAGCATACTCCAATTTTAATCAATTTGTCTTCAATTGAAACCTATTATGCATAGCTAATAAGCTTATAAAGGCTGCTTTGGGGATTATGTACATTGACCATGATACGAGTACGCAACGAATTTAAACTTACTATACGACAGATTGATATTCTGTACGACCGTGGGACTATTTTTGGAATTTTCTATTTTATGGGACGAAACAAGAAGAAGGAAAAGAATAAAAGATATAGATGAGCAAGTTAGACTTATAACTCGTCCAAACTGTGATCAATCTCTAGACGCCGATCTAAGTAATGTCGAACTAAGAATAAGATTACTTAACTCAATTTGTGTTCAATGCCTGAACCCATTGAAAGAAATTCTCTTTCGACTCTTCGATATTAATTCTCACTCTCTCTGTGTAAAAAAAATATCATATTGTGCTATTTATAATAGGCTAGACTTCCTAAAAATAAAACTAGCAATAAGGAAATAAGATTCCTAATAAGATATGGAAACATGACTTCCAATATCCATTCTATATTAAAAGGAAATTTATTCTTTGCCGAAAATAAGGACACTTAACTAACTAGACTCAAGAAATTAGGAGGTAACACCATTTATCTTTTCCTAAAATTCACTTCCAATCACAAAGAGACTTATCTCTAGTTTGACAGTTCTCCCTACTTGATATCGTATCAGACCATATAAACTTCCCCCATGTGAGCTTTGGATAGTTACTACTACGCCAGTTGGCCCTCTATCACTCTATAATACTGTCAAAAGTCATATACTATTTTAAGCATTACAATACTATTATTTTTACCTTATATACTATTTTACCTATAATATAAAGAAGTAAACGTTGAATTTCGCATCCACGTCCAGTTACGACAATGTGCTTTTTAAAATTGAAATATGTATAAAATACGAATATAGAAATTTACAGAAACAACCTTATGTTGTATAAAGGTTATATTACCATAGCATTCATGGTATTTTCTCGAACACAATACAAATGAAATCTCAATAGTAATAAGTATTGCAACATTTAATTTTGAATTACCTCCTTATGGAAAAAATCTATATACTTATAATAGGGAAAACGGAAGATGATGATATTACAAGATAATTTCGACAAATATTATGGAGTAATATGGTCATAAATATTACCATATGAAGTTTTGGTGATATTGTGGATGTGTTAATATTGTTAATATGGTAAGTTAGATTAACCTAGATTGTATTTAGGTAAATTGTGTACCTTAGAGGTTAAGTTAATTAGTACGAGTATATATACGATGTAATATTGATGATCTCAATGATGAGAAACTTATACATGAGAAACGTTTCGAATGAATTGCGTTGCGTGTGTTTCTCCCCATGAAATAGTTTCATGGCACCGATCAACCGAAATTCCCTAAAATGGTATTAGAGCCTCGTTCCTGAGGAATCTCGAACCTAACCGAAAAACGAACCCTCGATCGAAATCCGAACCAAACGAACCTTAAACACAGATTTCATTATTAGTAATTACCAACATTCTCTTATTACATTTAATTTACATTTAAAATTTTGATCCCATTAAACAACATCATGCACAACACATGAGAAAAATTGATCCAACACATTAAAAATGGGATCAAAATTTTAAATGTAAATTAAATGTAATAGAGAATGTTGCCCTTATTATAATTAAATGTGATAAGGGAATAGTATACGTAGTTCTAAGAATGGTATATGTAACACCGCAATAGTATAAACTAAATCTCTCATAAAAGTTTGATTGATTGTAGTATACGGAGTAGATAATTTAATTTGTGTGAACCGGTGTCACATGTACTAACTTATTGTGAGACCAGCTCTTTTAATATCAATAGTGACGTCTTTTATAATTTTAGTAACCATTGTATTTTTTTTTAGTGATGCCTTTAATGTAATGTAAGATTAGAAAACTCCAATAACCTATGACCTATTGTTCAATTGATGTAATACTTGTAAATGTCTTCATACTAACTAACCTATAACTACCTTCAAAAGTGTATAATGGAAGTTCAAGGAATTTACAATAGACGGTAAGTACTTTTAAAGACAGATAATTGATTGAAATAACAGTTTATGACGAAAGAATAGGATGATCGTAATACATACACTTTATGGTTTTGGGTTCAGGGTTATTAGGTTTTAAAGGTTTTTAGAGTTTAGGGTTTTTTAGGCTTTTAGGGTTTAGGGGTTTTTAGGGTTTAGGGCTTTTAGGGTTTACGGTTTTAAAGACCAAACTAAAGCTTACACGACTTGTGTTAAGACAACATATACTATTTGATATTAGTAATATACCATTTCGTCAGAGCTTACATTTCAGGTACAGTTAACTTCAAATAAAAATGATCAAACTAATCAACCCTATAATCGGATGCCAAAATTTCGATGAAAGATCTTCAATGTAGTTCCCTGTCAAACCAAATAAACAATATGATAAGGTAACCAATATATTATTCTCTGTCATTGCATAATAGTTCAGATTGCCCAAAATACATCATTATGAAATATGAAAATAGTTCCCTGTCATTGCAAAATACATCATTATGAAATATGAAAATAGTTCCCTGTCATTGCAAAATACATCATCATGAAATATAATTATTCATATTGTCCAACAATGCCTTATCCACAAATATGACTTCCAAGCAATGCATCATATATCGTGTGAAGAGGTGGTTCTCCACTTAATCGGGAAAACGGGAGCCCGCTGCTTAACAAATTCGTGAAGTACATGACAGGCCTTCGAATTGGCTGTTCTTGACCGTTGAAAATCAAATTGCTATCGGGATGCAATTGTGAAACTGGCCCGTTTTGATTCCTGCCAAACTTACTTCCTTGAAGCTGCAATCAGCCACACAAATCAATTAAAACTTATTCTACGCTAACGAATAAGATTTAGAACATTCACCATATTTATATTAACATGTGCATGGTTTAAGTGTCCATAAGAAGCGGTTTGTGGAGGAAGCTCAAAGATACCAACCGCTAAACTTCGAGGAGGGGCTTCATATGGTTTCTAAAAATTACAAATAAAAGTTATTACTACAACAATATAACAGAAATTACCAATTTACATCAAGAATCCACCCACATAATAAAAAGCTGATGAATTTACCTTTCCTCTCCTCATTTGAGATAATTTCTTACTACGCTTCTTGTTGTACCACACACTCGTTCCTCTAGGGACTTGAATCTCGACCCCATGGTCTCCCAGTTTTCTTTGGCCTTATTGGAAGATAAACAAGGATCATAGACAAGGTGTTGAGACCTAGAGGTGCTCGACTTAATTGAGGAACGTTAATTGATCATTATATCGAACTCGGGATTACTCGGCTTAGTTGATATAAGGTTAATTGATCACATTATCCTACTTAGGGCTTAGTTGATATAAGTTTTATTTCACGGTAAGAAAGTTTGATAACTTAACTTTTAACGTTTATTAAGTATTCGAACAAGAATATTTTGATTCCAATAAGTAGATTTTGATTCTACCAACAAGAGTTTGATTCACATAACATTTGACCGTGAAACAAAAACATTTACCTCGGCTAAGTATTGATCATTGATAAGGTTAATTGATCACATTATAGTAATTGATATGGTTAATTGATCATTTTCATAGTCAAGGTACTCGGGTTAATTGAGAAAGTGAATTGCTTTATTTTGTTAGTCGAGGGTACTCGGGTTAATTGAGAAAATTAATTGTTTTATATTCTTAGTCAAGGGTACTCGTGTTAATTACTAGTCTTAGTCCATATAAGGTTAATTGATGACATTATCCTAGGTATAGGTACTCGGCTTAATTGAGAAACGTGAATTGATCATTATATCGTACTCAGGAGTACTCGGCTAGTACTTAGTCCATATAAGGTTAATTGATCATTTTATACTATGTAGAGGTATTCGGATTAATTGAGAAACGTGAATTGATAATTATATCATACTTAGGAGTACACGTCTTAATCCATATAACTTTAATTGATCATTTTTATCGTACTCCATTTGATTATTGTAAATGACTATGGTTCAAATAAATATATGTGTGATACACAATAAATTACGGATGTGAGTAACTATAAGTATTTGGGAATCGTTATTGCATCGCTATTCACCCTACAAATTTTCACCGTAACTGGGAACATTCACCTATATCAACAGAGTGTGATTATCAATAAATTGTGATCCAGACACAGCTACCATGGTCCTCCATCTCTTGAACTCGCAAACGAAACACATGACAGCTTACGGGTGGTAGTAACACGTTTCCTTTTGAGCGCTCCCACTGATGCAGCACATGGACTTCTTCACGACACAAGTAGTACCTCCATAGACCATTCCCACTCTTATTGTTGTTCCTTTTTTCGTATCTTTAACCAAAAAACCCTTTCCCCTTTGCTATTTCATTCGCCCACTTAAATGCATCAAGGAATGACAAGAACTTGTCGTTGGTCTGAAAAAACCCGCTATAATCCATGTTTTCTCCACCGTAACTGGGAACATTCACCTATATCAACAAATTGTGATTCATGTCAAAAAATTGTGATTCAGACAAACGAATTTCGATTCATATCAACAAATTAAGATTCAGTGAAACAAATTGTGATTCAGACAAACGAATTTCGTTTCATATCAACAAATTATGATTTAGAGAAACGATTTTCGATTCATATCAACAAAATGTCATTCAGATCAATGAATTCCGGTTCATATACAAGTTCTGTTTCATATCAACAAATTGTGATTCATATCAACAAATTTCAATTTATATCAACTAAGTGTCATTCAAATTAAGAAAATACGATTCATATCAACAATATGTGATTCAGACAAATGAACTCCGGTTCATATCAATAAAATGTGTTTCACTATACATTGTAATAGTTCAGATGAATTTTAAACAACAATTCATCATTATCAAATGTTTTGGATTCATATAGCTTAAAAAACATTCAGATGTATTATTCACGTCATAAAATGTTCATGTACAAAATTCTAAGATTATATCATACTTTTACTAATAATAATGCTTATGAATTCATCTTATTACGATTCATATAAACGCATTCCCATTCAAAGAGAAAATTAACCATCCAAAACGTTTCGCCCAGTATGCAACACGGCCAGACCATGGTCGAGTCCAGTTTTCAACACGACAAGACCATTGTCGAGCCCAGTTTTCAACACGGCCAGACCATGGTCGAGCCCAGTTTTCAACACGGCCAGACCATGGTCGAGCCCAGTTTTCAACACGGCCAGACCATGGTCGAGCCCAGTTTTCAACACGGCCAGACCATGGTGTAGCCCAGTTTTCAACACGGCTACCATGGTTGAGCACACATTCCACACGAAATTTGTTCAATCTAATCATTAATTTGTTCAATCTAATCATTCACAGATTCAACAAACCATATATACATACTACATATCATATCTAGCAAACCAATTACAAAATATTGAAATCTAACAAATTCATATTACAAAATTTAACAAATGATACTAATACTAAACTAATTTAGCTAATGATTACTACAACTTACTTGTATGTTGGCAATTTCTGTTCTTTAAATAAGAGAGATCTTCAAAGCATGATTGAGGTGGGAGGGAACCAAGATTCGAGTCAGGTGGTTGATGATGAAGATTCCGATGAAGATTCGCGAAGTGTGATGATTCGGGTGAAGATTCAGAAGGTCGGGTTGATGATTGATGAAGCTCGGGTTGATGATGATGAAGTTTGATGAGGTTGAACTTGATGGTGATGAAGTTTCATGAAGATGAACATTAGTCAGGGTTTGATGAAGTTGAACATTAGTTTGATGAAGTTTGAGGAAGTTGATGAAGTGATGAAGTTGATGAAGTGATGAAGATGAACGACAGTGGAAGGGGGAATTTAGAATTAGAGAATGTTATAAATTTAGAAACAATTAATATTAGGGGAATTAATAACAATGATTAGTATTAATGACGATGATTAATATTAAATGCTAGGGCGACGAGTAGCATATTTTAGGGCGGCGAATAGCAACTCTCTTATTTAACCCAAACTTTCTCCAATTTTCTCTCTCCTCCCCCAATCCCCCCCTCCCCCACCCGACACCTCCCACTCACGCCTGGCACAACCACCACCGCCCTCACCGACCACCACCAAATCGGGATCCACCACCACCAGCCCCTCCACCGTCCTCCGACGACATAAATGCCCACCATCTGCGACACCGTTCCGGGGTTTTAGAGTCTCTTCCTTCGTCCTCCTATTTACGCTTCCGATTTTTGAATCTCAAGGAGCAATACTCCAAAGCTGTAAACATCTGATTTTTGACTAGCTTTTCGAGCTTCTACTACTTCTGGAGCATGTTATCCTACACTTCTTGAGGTGATCCCTTGGAAGTTCATCAATAAAGGCAGGCCAACCTTTGTATGCTGACCAACCTTGCTTACACCATTTAACTTGTTATTGCTCAAATTTAACATCATAAGCCGTGGGAGATTAAGATTAGTAACAGCTCCAATGAGCTTATTATCTTGCAGATCTAATAAAGCGAGCCTTGTCAGGTTATTGATACTTGACGGAATAGTCCCAGTGAAGGAATTGGAGCTCAGATCCAACAAGACAAGTCCAGGAGAAAAGGATTCAGGAATGAAGATATGGTAAACACATGCCGCCACCTCCGTCTGATCGCCACCACTATTCGAATCATCGACCTTTGATTTCGCCGGCACCATCACCGATTCCCGCCCCACACTTTCTCGCCGCACATGAGAGAAAGAAAGCTTAGGAGAGAGAAGAAAGGAAAGAAAAGAAGGGAGTGCAGTGGCGGTGATGCCGCGGGGGTCGGTGCAGTCGCGCGATGGTGGCGGTGATGCCGCAGTGGAAGGTGCGGTCGTGGACTGGTCAGCCGGTGGTGGTAACAGAGGAGAAAGAAAGTGATACCAAGATGGAGCTAATGGGATAAATGTCGTGAACTTGTACAAATTGATATTCACTTAATTTTGATTTTTTTTTTAATTTGTTGATAAGTGGGTATTATGGGCCACAAGGGTTTTATGGGCAGCCCGCAATCCAACCCTTTTTTAAGCAGCCCACAATCCAACCCTTTTTTAAGCAGCCCAAATGAGTCTACCCAAATATGTAATAAATGGGCTGAGCCCTAATTGATAAGCGCGGGCTAGAGGGTCCCGTGGGCTGCCCTACCCATTGTACAGCTCTAGTGGTGATCGGTGAGGGCGGTGGTGGTTGTGGCAGGCGTGAGTGGGTGAGGGAAGGGGAGATTGGGGGAGGAGAGAGAAAATTGGAGGAAGTTTGGATTAAATAATAGCAAATAATTACAAATCATTATTGGGATTTGGGGCTAACGATGTTAGAATCCGTTAGTGAAAAACACAAAAAAAAAAAAAAAAAAAACCATTTTGCAAACCTTAGGGGCATGCTAGAGAGGTCGGTAACCTGAGGGGTATACCTGAAAATTTCGGGAACCTTAGGGGTATATTGGAAAATTTCGGGAACCTCAGAGGTATATTCTAAAACAAAATCCAAACATTCTAGAACAAAAAACTAATAATTCTAGAACAAAATCACTCATACAACAACAAAAACTAATCATTCCAAAACAAAAGTCATACATTCCCGAACAAAGAGTAACCATTTTGAAACAAAGGTCAACCATTCTAGAAACACCAATTCTAGAACAAAAACTAATCATTCCATAACAAAAGTCAACCATTCTAGGACAAAAAGTAACGACTCTAGGACAAAAAATAACCATTCTATAACACAAGTCAACTATTTTAGGACAAAAACTAATCATTTCAAAAGAAAAGCCATACATTCACAAAAAGTAACTATTTTGAAACAAAAAACATAACCATTCCAGAACAAAAAGCAACCATTGCAGAACAAAAGACAATCATTATTGGACAAAAAGCAATCATTCCAAAACAAAAGCCACTCATTCCAGAACAAACACTAATAATTCCAAAACAAAAGTCATACATTCCAGAACAATAATCAACCATTTCATAACAAAAATGATCAATTATTGTTCTCAATTGAACTATTTACTCCCTATGTTTTAGCCCCCATTATTATGTCATTGTCCCACATTCAAAAGCTGTTCATTCTAGAACAAAAGACAACCATTCAAAAACAAAAAGTGACCATCCCAAAACAAAAACTAATCATCTTAGGACAAAAACCAACCATTCCAAAAAAACAACCATTAAACAGATTACAAAAAAAAAAAAACCTTGTACAAAATAATACCAACGGTTTGTTTTTGTTCTATAATAACCCGTTTATGTTCCGTAATGATGTTTTCTAATGATCAATTTATGTTCGAGTAATAATCTATTTTTGTTCTATAGTTTTTGCTTTGAATTGAACTGTCTTATTTTTAATGATTAGTTTTTCTTATGTCTTACAATGATTAATTTATGTCCCATAGTGATTTATATATGTTTTGGAATGATTTGCCTTTGTTCTATAATGTTTTCTTTGTTTTGTAATGATTTGTTTTTGTGATGTAGTGATTGATTATGTACCAGAGGTATTTGTTTATGTTTTATAATGATCTAATTATGTCATGTAATGATCAAATTATGTTCTATAATGACCTGGTTTAAACAAATTAGTAAAATCAATAATATAAAACAAAGCAAAAAAACAAGACTTAGTTTGATTTTCTCTGGCTCCCCAAACACCTGCCGCCACCCTCTCTCCATTAGTCCATCACGAGTAAAAAACTCCAGTCACCACCATCGGCCATCGCCAGCACCACCATATCAGCCCCCCTCTGGCCACCATATCAGCCCCACTCTGGCCACCATACAACCTTCTACCACTACCCCGCCGTCTCTATATTCCCCAGCTTCTTCTTTTTTGTTGGTTTCATGTTTATGATTTTCCGTCCCCCCCTCGATTCCCTCATGCCCCCTATCCTTATCTCGACTCCCCCTCTCCCGTCACCGCCGCTACAACCACCTAATCACCGCTCATATTAGTTTTTGTTGTCGCCTGCTCTCGCTAGAAGGACCAAGTGAGGAGAGAGAAACCAGGAAGATTAAGGAAATGGAGGAGAAAGAAAGGTGGCGCCGATGGTGGATGGTGGGGCAATGGTCGCCGGAGTAAGGACCTCCTACCGATGAAGTCGTTAGGGTTGGGGGCGGCGGTGCAGTGGCGCGGTTGGGGTTGGTTGGGGTGGGTGAAGGGGAGGAGAGAGAAAATGGTGGTTGGGTTTTTAATTTTGTGTTTCCAGATTTCTGATTTGTGTGGTTTGATTAACTGAAGTTGGGTGTAACACCCCCAATTTCCTGAGATTTTAGAAAATGTATTTGAGTTAAAACAAGGACAATTGGGAGTGTTACCGCCACGATTGACTACATCCTAGTTCAATCATTAAGGCAGAAGGTCAATTCTAATGATCTAATAACTCCAAATATAAAGTATATAAATGTGTTACATCCCAAAAGAATGAAATACAATTCTCGAATAATCTTAATTGAAATGCGGAAGCGATTAATTAACTAAGTCTGAACTTTATTTAATACGGTAAGCGATCGTCACTCTGTTCCCTTGACCATCCCCAAGCACTTCAAAACTAACCTGCAAGACTATGAAAACGTAGAAATCGTCAACCAAACGGGTTGAGTAAGAAGCAACTTATCTAGAAAACTGTTTTAAAATAAAATATATATTTTTCCTAGACACATAGCACGGCTGAAAACTTTGAGTAATTTAAAACATTGGCACCGATAACATTTAAGTAGTATAGAAAATATAATAAACGATATGATAAAAATCCTTCTCCTTTGTTCCTTTTTGCTTCAGTACCAGGGCTGACTTCCTTCAACCAATAATCCCGAATGCATGCATCCCCCTAGGGTCCTGTTCCCAAGGGGAGGATATAAAGGCTCAGGGTGGAGGATCAATCCACCCTATCTATACTTTGTGCACAATATAATTAGACCATTACGGTCACCCTGTACTCAAGTTAACTCCCTTACCAGAGTTAACAACATATATAAAAACCTTTAAAAATAATACTTGTATAGATTATTGAAGCTAGTAAACCTTTGCATTTATACCTTACACATAACGTTTACCTTTCGAAATCAGAAACCTTTTAGTAAAAAAACTCATATAATACTTCTTAACTTTTAAACACACTTAGAAATTCCTTTGAAGGAGATAAGTAATTCTTCTTACCTTATTCAACAACAAGTCTCACAGTAGCTCATCAAGTACTAAAATTGTTCTTCTACGAACTTGCACTCTACATGAGTATGTAAAATATACTAATTAGTTTATGCACCTACAATGTATGATATGAATGTTATATGCATTGCAACGTGTGGACACATACAAAACTAAAGGAGTGCTATATAACTTCGCCTATCCTTTCTCCGATGACTTACAAATACCAAACGCTTAAATTACTCGACTCACCATTTTCATCATAAACTCACCCAAAACAGCCCCCAAAGGCTATTCAAACTACACACCAACACAACCCTCCTAGCCAATACATTCATAACTCATGACTACACCTAATTACACTACATGTCGACTCCTCACTGCCTTTTTAACATCCTGGGCAGCCCTCTCTTCCTCCCATGGTCACTGCCCTTCACCATTATATAGGTCACTACATTATATTAGTAGGACTTTTGTCATTCCAGCCCAACCTCTAGATTAATTATACAACATTAGTCATCAAATTAAGCATCAAATTACCACAAGGTGAGACATGATTCCCTCCTTATTTCATCAATTAACACTACTCAGTTAGCACCATTAACACGTTATCAATTACATCATCACTGCACAAAGAAACTCACGTCTTCGAACCCGACTTCGAACTCAAAACTTCACTTAATCACAACTCGTAGTCGACAAAACCCCAAAGTCTACCTCCACGTTTAAACTACTTAAAACTGAAAATGTAAATTCTATGATAATAGGGCTTAGACATGATACCAAAGTCAAGATAAGGCTATACTCAGAAGCTTTGGAAAATTTGGACAAAACGCAGAAAAGTAAGTCTTAAACAAGTGCATTAAAAAAATAATTAAACCATGTAAAAAGAGAGGAGGGAGGATGATATCGACATGCCTTGTAATGCTGTTGATTATAGAAGGAGAAAGAGGGAGGGCCGAGGTTGAAGATGGCGGAAATGACGATAAAATGCAGCAGCCGCAGGAAAGGGTTTGCGAGAAGGAGGAATGACGTATATATCAAAAGGAATGAAGGTTTTTTTTTTTAGGGTTAAGTTTTATTTATTTAAAAAGTCTTGTGCTGCACGTACAAGTGCAAGGTCTGAATTTTTTTTTATATATTTTTTTTTAGAAAACAATAAAAATAGTTTACGTCTTCTCCGAAATAGCTGAAAATTGTCGTTTCAATGTAAAATTTTGAAACCCTTCTAGTAAAGTAAGTTTACTAACAAAAGTAAAAACAATTTTATAACCTCAAAATACGGGGTATTACAGTCTTCCCCCCTTAAAAATAAGGTTCACTCCCAAACCTACAACCTCAAATAGTAAAAAGACTCTAAATTTTGTTGATTTCTTTCATAAGTTCCCCTTCCTAAATCCCAAAATCAACTGTTAACACTTATACCAACCGCTAACTTAGCATTATAAATTCCACAATTCAATGACTCGACGTAAATGCGTAAGAAAAGATGATGCAAGACAAATAATTTCTATTCTATTATGAAATGCATGCAAAATAATTACTATCATGCAAAAAGCGCGAAGTTATATCGCCCTCTTCCTCCCTTAAAAAGAAAGTTACGTCCTCGTAACGACTGTAGTACCTCGGTGAATAAGTGGGAGTATTTTTGTCTCATGGACTCTTCTGTCTCCCAAGTTGCCTTTTCGGTTTTGTGATTAGTCCATAAGACTTTCACAAGTTTTGTCTTACCCCTCCTTGTTTTTCGAACCTTTGAGTCTAAGATTTGTGTTGGTACTTCCCCATATGTAAGAGTTTCATCTAATTCGATCACTTCGGGTTGAATGATATGAGACGGGTCACTCACATATTTTCTCAGTTGTGACACATGCAACACATTGTGTACCTTATCTAACGCAGGAGGTAAGGCTAACCTCTATGCGACTTCTCCAATTCTGTCAAGGATCTCATAAGGGCCAATGAATTTTGGGCTCCACTTTCCCTTCTTCCCAAACCTCATTACTCCCCTAGTTGGTGATACCGTCAATAGTACCACATCGCCAACCTAAAACTCAATCGAACGTCGATGAAGATCTGCATAACTCTTCTGTCTATCTTGAGCCGCCTTCATTTTCTCTCTGATAATTTTCACTTGCTCAATCATCTCTTGGATCATAGGTGGTGTAACACCCCCAAATTTCCTTTCCTTTTTAAAAACATTTTATCGAGATCCAAAAACACAAATCAGGAAATTCAGAGGTGTCACTCCGCACTCAAGTCAAAGACCCGAATGCTAGGAGATTTCAAAGCCAGAATAAGAATTGTCTAGTGGTCTAAATAAATCTATTACACCCCAAATATTAAGTTCAACAATCCGAAATTCAAAATACGAAGTATGAAATAGTCTAAGTATTGTCAATAGTCTATAGTTTAATGGGTAAGCTTCATTTGTTTAACTGATGTCTAGTGAATCTTCATCCCCGCAATGCATCATCTACTCCATACCTGTGGTGGATTTAAAACACAAAAACCACAGTTTGAAAAGTCAGAGAAACTGAGTAAGCTAACACCTCAACTCGTAGAAAACCAAAACTCTTACCTTGGTTTTGAAAAACGTTTTAGTTTTATTTTCGAAAACCACACTTAGCATGTTATCACATAAACAACTCATAAGGCAAACCAAGTCACCAAAATAGAAGCATCACAATAAACTTAACAAGTGATTGAAACCATACCAATCATTGATTTATAAGTGGGTGAACCGGTTTTTACCGAATCACCAAACCATATCATTATATACGTGGGTGAGCCGATTTTTTGTCGACTCACCAAACCATACCATATAAGACTACTAGACCTTAAGTGTGCACACCCCCTATTAAGTATTGCTAACCCAATAGGGTAGTACTAGAGCCGAGCCCTCTTAAAAACCCATGTGGCGATGCAGTAAAGTGGAGTCCATGTGATTAAAACCAATAAGGTGGAGTCAATGTGACTCAAACCAATGATCATCGTGTATACTTTATTTATTTGTTTGCTTATAATATCGATCATCTACACAAGTCTATAATGCAACCACCATACGACCATTCATAATTCAATCACCTCAATAGCACTTGTACACTCATCAACCACAATTCCAACATCATATCTTAAATCATACCAAATAATATATCAATACAATATTCCAATCCAATCCAATCGTGATATGATAATCAAAACAATAAATCGTTCTCCACCTAGCTATCATGACGCTAAGTTTTCATCCAACACACCAATCACTTAGCAAATAATTTTGAAAGGTTCCTACAATGTTAATAAATGTTGAGCATGCTAGCTTACCTTTTTAATGCACACAAGAACACGACAGCACAACGGTCACTAGTATTCTTCGTCTACGAACTCGAGGTCTACAATTACACAATCGATAATCCCGAATCAATACTAATCTTTATCCAATCATTCATCTAGTGCTTATGTTGATCTTATTCTATATGCAATGCTCATGACTACTTGAGTTTCTAATCCAATAATCAACAACTAACCAACAATGACAATTCTAATTACATGGTTAGCTACTAATACTCAATAATACTTAATTTGTTTTGAAAATTCTCAAAGTCTTAAAACTTCTTTTAAAACACAATCTAATTCATAAAAACAAACTTTTAATTATTATGATTTATTTGGAATTTATTAAATCAATCTATATTATGTTTTAATTATGAAAAACATGCTTAATTACACCAAAATTATACAAAAACGAATTAAATCAACTAAATTTCGAAAATCAGATTATAAACCCCTAAATTATCACAATGTCGAAATTTCAACCACCATAATTAAATTTAGCTAATTAACCTAATTTAGAAGCAATTAACCATAATTTCCCCCAATTTTACAATTTTTTCAATCATGAACAAAACCCCAATAATTCTCAAGATAAATTCAATACCCATGAGTGATAGATTATAAACATGCTAGAATCATAATTCATGAACTAATTGAACTTAATTCGAATAATTACACTAATTAAACCCAAATGCGTAATTAAAGAAAATCAACTAAAAACATCATCAAAATCAAATCTTTATGCATAAAACTACCCCTAATCGATTACCCAATACTTGTAACATATATTAGAACTTATTAATCATGATTTAAAGCAACAAAAATGAATTAAAACTATTGATTTCCAAAGAAGACGAAAAACAGGGGGAGAAGGAGAAGAAGAGGATGTTGCTCACGAAAAATCGAACAGGGGAAGAAGAGTGGCGGCGCGGTGGTCTGGAAAAGCTCACGGCGGCGAGCTGGGCAGGAGAAAAGCAAGTGACGGCGCGGTTGAGGAAGGGGAGCGAAGACGAGGAAAAGAGCAGGGAGACGCGGCTCCTCTGTTTTATACAGGGGAGGGGGGTGTTGTTTCCGCGTGAAGGAGAGAGAAGGGGTCGGGTTTGGGGTTTTTTTTTCTTTTTTTTTTTTTTCTGATGGGTTGTTTTGGTTTGGGTCACTTAGGTGTTGAGTCGTTTTGAACTGTTGGTCCATTAGCTATGATTGACCCAATTTAGGACTAGAACCCAAATAGATGTTCCGATCTTAGAAATCATTTTCGAACTCATTTTGAAAACGACCCACAAATAACATTTAAATCTTTTTGCATTTTAATAATCTAATTAATAAATCTTAAATTATAATTGTTAAATACTTTGAAATTTCGGGATATTACATCCTTCCCCCCTTAATAGAACGCTTCGTTCCCGAAGCGCAAAGTAACTTACACAACCACACAACACATACTAAACTCATATGATGCAATTGAATGAATGCAATGCATGTTTAAAGTAAAAGAACGAAGTTAGTATCACATTCTTCCCCCCTTAAAAGGGAGTTACGTCCTCGTAACTCTAGTTATACCTGATCAAATAAGTGTGGGTATTTTCCTTTCATGTCATCCTCGGCTTCCCATGTAGCTTCTTCAGTTTGGTGGTTAGTCCACAACACTTTGACCAACTTGGTGACCTTAGTACGGGTATTCCTAGTTTTTGTGTCTAAAATTTTCACTGGATGTTCCTCATAAGTCAAAGATGGATCTAATTCAATTGTTTCAGGTTCTAACACATGAGAAGGGTGTGAAATGTATTTCTTGAGTTGTGACATATGGAAAACATTATGAACCCTATGAAGGTCTGAAGGAAGATCTAATCTATAGGCCACCTTTCCAATTTTCTCTAGAACATCATAAGGACCAATGAACTTAGGACTCAGTTTCCCTTTCTGACCAAATCTCATAACTCCTTTTGATGGTGAAACTTTCAAGAATGCTTTCTCCCCCACTTCAAATTCAACTGGACGACGTTTCTAGTCTGCATATGACTTCTGTCGATCTTGTGCTGATTTCATTCTTTCCTGTATCAAACGAACTTGGTTCATTGTATCTTCGATCAACTCTGGTCCTAGAACCACTGTCTCACTTATGTCGCTCCAACACAAGGGTGTCCTACATTTTCTACAATAAAGTGCTTCGTACGGTGCCATCCCTATACTCGCATGGTAGCTATTATTGTAGGAGAATTCAATCAATGGCAATCTATCAATCCACGATCCTTGGTAGTCCATAGCACAAGCTCTCAACATATCCTCTAAGGTCTGAATCGTGCGCTCAGTCTGACCGTCTGTGGCTGGGTGAAAAGCAGTGCTGAAGTTCAATTTAGTTCCCAAGGCTTTCTGAAATTCTTTCCAAAAATGAGCTAAGTAATTAGGATCCCTATCAGAAACAATCGTACTAGGTACACCATGATATCTCACAATATTATTGATATAAGCATGTGCCCTTTGCTCCATGTTCCAAGTGTCTTTCATAGGGATAAATAGAGCAGTCTTGGTCAGCCTATCCACAACCACCCAAATCCGGTTCATACCGTTCTTTGTAACTGGCAATGCTGTCACGAAATCCATAGATATCGAATCTCATTTCCAAGTTGGTACATCTAACGGTTGCACAAGTCCTCCCATTCTTTTGTGCTCAAATTTTACCTTCTGACAAGTAAGACACCTAGAAACAAATTCTGCAACTTCATTCTTCATCCTTGGCCACCAAAAGAACTTCTTCAAATCCTTATACAACTTATCACCCCCTGGGTGAACTGAATATGGAGTATTATGCGCCTCAGTCATCAATCTTTCTTTCACATTAGCACACTTTTGAGGTACACACCATCTACCTTTGAATCTAATACTACCATCACCGAATATCTGAAACTCATTAGTCAAACCACTCTCAATCTTCTTTTTGATTCTCTCCAACTTAACATCACCAAGTTGTCCTTGACGAATTTCATCAAATATATCCGAAGTGGCAGTCATACTAAGCAAATGATTCTCGACAGCCCCACGTTCTACCACCTCTAGATTCATCTTCTGAAACTCGACGCACAATTCATTAGGAACAACCCACATAGAGTTCAAGGTATGACTCGATTTCCTACTCAAAGCATCTGCAACAACATTAGCCTTCCCTTCATGATACTGAATCTCCAAATCATAATCCTTAATAAGTTCTAGCCATCTCCTTTGTCTCATGTTCAGTTCTTTCTGTGTGAAGATATACTTAAGGCTTTTGTGGTCAGTAAAGATCTTACAAGTCGTGCCGTACAAGTAATTTCTCCAGATTTTCAAAGCAAACACAACAGCAGCTAATTCCAAGTCATGGGTAGGGTAATTTTCTTCATGAGGCTTTAGTTGTCTAGACGCATAAGCAATAACTTTCCCTTTCTGCATCAACACACAACCTAAACCCTTTTTCGATGCATCACTATACACCTCAAATCCTTCAGATTCCGATGGTAAGGCCAAAACAGGTGCCGTAGTCAACAAGTCCTTCAACTTCTGAAACGCTTCCTCACAACGGTTATCTCACTCATACTTTGTAGTCTTCTTCATTAAATTAGTGAGGGGTCTAGCAATGGTCGAGAAATCCTTCACAAACTTCCTATAGTAACCAGCCAAACCCAAGAAACTCCTAATATCAGTAACTGATTTAGGTGTAGGCCAATTTTTGACAGCTTCAATCTTCCCTGGATCAACATAAATTCCCTCACTACTAATGACATGTCCCAAGAAGGCTACCTTATTAATCCAAAACTCACACTTAGACAATTTCACGTACAACCTATGATCTCTTAATGTTTGCAAAACTAGTCTAAGATGTTTCTCATGTTCCTCTTTTCCCTTCGAATACACCAAATGAAAACCACAACAAAACGATCAAGATAAGTTCTGAAAATTCTATTCATCACATCCATGAACACAGCAGGAGCATTGGTCAATACAAAAGGCATCACAGTGAACTCATAATGACCATAACGTGTCCGAAAAGCAGTTTTAGGGATATCTTGTTCAGCAATCCTAAGTTGATGATACTTTGATCGCAAGTCAATCTTGGAAAAAGTGTCAGCACCCCTCAATTGGTCAAACAAGTCATCTATTCTCGGCAACGGATACTTGTTCTTAATGGTCACATTATTCAGCTCTCGATAGTCGATACACAACCTTAACCCACCATCCTTCTTCTTTACAAACAAAACAGGTGCTCCCCATGGTGATACGCTCGGTCTTATGTATCCCTTCTCTATCAACTCTTGTAACTGATCCTTCAGTTCTTTCATCTCAGCTGGGGCCATCCTATATGGTGCTTTGGAAATCGGTGCAGTTCCTGGCACTAAGTCAATTGTAAACTCTACTTCTCCATTAGGAGGCATTCCTGGTATCTCATCTGGAAACACATCTGGAAATTCATTTACTACAGCAATTTCATCAAGTCCTTTCTATTCCACACTCGTGTCCTGGATAAAACAGAGATAGGCTAGGTGGCCCTTCCTAATTTTGGTGAAAATGGACATGGCAGACACAATTTTGATAGGTGGTTTATGAACTACCCCCTTATAAGAAATTCTTTGCCCCTTTGGTCCTCTCATACTCACTTTTTGCTCAACAGTCAATTCTGGCCTTATACTTACCCAACCAATCCATTCCTAGGATGACATCTATGTTTAGAAGATCAAATTGGATAAGGTCTGCAGGTAGTTTGGTTCCCATTATTTCTACATCTACCCCCTCATAGATTTTATCACAAGTAACAACTTTACCAGATGGAACAGCTATAGGTGTAGAAATTTGAGAACTAGGTTCAAGACGCAACTTATGAACAAATGAAGATGATATAAAAGAATAAGAGGCTCCAGAATCAAATAAGACAAAAGCAGGAGTATTATGGACTAGGAAAGTACCGGTCACCACATTGGTCGCAGTATCAGCCTGAGCTCTATTCATGACAAAGATTTGACCCGGATGGCGCTGGTTGTTCCCTCCTTGAGCATTGGCATTAGCATTCCCACCAGCGGTCCCATTTGTATTCCTAGCAGCAGTCCCATTGTTGTTACCATTACCAGCTTGAGCATTGTTGTTGTTACCTTGGAATCTAGCATTGTTCCCTTGGTAGTTACCCCTGAATTGGTTCTGGTTTTGGTTGTTACCTTGGTAGTTGGGACGAGCGTTGTTATTGTAGGTATTTTGGTTATTGTTTTGGTAAGTAGGACGAGGGTTGTTGTTGTATGAATTTTGGTTTTGATTTTGGTTTCCCCTACTGTTTCCCACATTACCATTTCCCACTTGATTCTGAGGTTTTGACCTACACTCAAAAGCTCTGTGTCCCCTTTTCCCGCAGCTATTACAGGTAATCAATCTTCCAGCACAATCAACGCCAGGGTGATCTCCATTGCACAACTTACAATAGTAGTGACGCTCAAGCTTCTTGTCCTGTCCACGGTTCTGGAAATTTTTCCCATTAAAGTTCCTGTTGAACCCTTGGTTACCCCCAAAGTTGTTTGGCTTTCCCCTCTTGTCATTCCCATGGTTGTGGTTCTTGCCAGTCTCAATTGGGTTGGATGTTTGGGGTTCAAACTTTCTTTTGTTGTATCGATTTTCCTCTCTTAGCTCATGAATTCTCCATGCATTGGCTGCTTTTCCGTAAGCCTCATACACATCAGTAAAGGTCATCATTACCATGGTTTCCTGGAGGCTGTAGTCAAGTCCCTCAATAAATCTAGAGATCTTGGAGGCATCGTCAGGCAAAATAGTGGTTGCAAAGCGAGAAAGTTCCAGAAATTTGGCATAGTAGTCACTCACACTTCCTCGGTTTTGTTTCAGTGCTAGGAATTCGGAGAGTTTTCTTTGCTTAACATGCTCAGGGTAAAATCTCTGTCTTAAGGCAGTCTTGAGGCCATCCCAATTGAAGTTTGGTTGAGCTTGGAGGGCTGCCCCAGCAGCTGACCACCAAATATCAGCTTCTCCCTTAAAGTAAAAGACAGCTCCATCTACCTTTTGGTTTGCTGGACAGTTAATGGTGTTAAAGATTTTCTCCATGTCCCTAATCCAATTTTCAAGTTCAGTAGGATCCTCACGCCCATAGTAGAACTCTGGTTTCCTTTGGGAAATCTTCTTAGCCCAGTCAATCACAGGTGGTTGGTTATTGTTTTGCAGCAATTGGACCACAGCAGCTGCAACACCCCAAAATTTCCTTTCCTTTTTAAAAACATTTTATCGAGATCCAAAAACACAAATGAGGAAATTTAGAGGTGTCACTCCGCACTCAAGTCAAAGACCCGAATGCTAGGAGATTTCAAAAGCCAGAATAAGGATTGTCTAGTGGTCTAAATAAATCTATTACAACCCAAATATTAAGTTCAACAATCCGAAATTCAAAATACGAAGTATGAAATAGTCTAAGTATTGTCAATAGTCTATAGCTTAATGTCTAAGCTTTATTTGTTTAACTGATGTCTAGTGAATCGTCATCCCCGCAATGCATCATCTACTCCATACCTGTGGTGGATTTAAAACACAAAAACCACAGTTTGAAAAGTCAGAGAAACTGAGTAAGCTAACACCCCAACTCGTAGAAAACCAAAACTCTTACCTTGGTTTTGAAAAACGTTTTAGTTTTATTTTCGAAAACCACACTTAGCATGTTATCACACAAACAACTCATAAGGCAAACCAAGTCACCAAAATAGAAGCATCACAATAAACTTAACAAGTGATTGACATTCATCAACATAATACAAATCATTCTTTTATACCTGTTAAGGAGGACTTCGTATCAAATTTATAAGTGGGATGAGCCGGTTCGTGGCCAACTCATCCAAACCATACCAATCATAATTTATAAGTGGGTGAACCGGTTTTTACCGAATCACCAAACCATATCATTATATACGTGGGTGAGCTGATTCTTTGTCGACTCACCAAACCATACCATATAAGACTACTAGACCTTAAGTGTGCACACCCCCTATTAAGTATTGCTAACCCAATAGAGTAGTATTAGAGCCGAGCCCTCTTAAAAACCCATGTGGCGGGGCAGTAAAGTGGTGTCCATGTGACTCAAACCAATAAAGTGGAGTCAATGTGACTCAAACCAATGATCATCGTGTATACTTTATTTATTTGTTTGTTTATAATATCGATCATCTACACAAGTCTATAATGCAACCACCATACGACCATTCATAATTCAATCACCTCAATAGCACTTGTACACTCATCAACCACAATTCCAACATCATATCTTACCAAATAATATATCAATACAATATTCCAATCCAATCCAATCGTGATATGATAATCAAAACAATAAATCGTTCTCCACCTAGCTATCATGACGCTAAGTTTTCATCCAACACGCCAATCACTTAGCAAATAATTTTGAAAGGTTCCTACAACGTTAATAAAGGTTGAGCATGCTAGCTTACCTTTTTAATGCACACAAGAACACGACAGCACAACGGTCACTAGTATTCTTCGTCTACAAACTCGAGGTCTACAATTACACAATCGACAATCCCGAATCAATACTAATCTTTATCCAATCATTCATCTAGTGCTTATGTTGATCTTATTCTATATGCAATGCTCATGACTACTTGAGTTTCTAATCCAATAATCAACTATTAACCAACAACGACAATTCTAATTACATGGTTAGCTACTAATACTCAATAATACTTAATTTGTTTTGAAAATTCTCAAAGTCTTAAAACTTCTTTTAAAACACAATCTAATTCATAAAAACAAACTTTTAATTATTATGATTTATTTGGAATTTATTAAATCAATCTATATTATGTTTTAATTATGAAAAACATGCTTAATTACACCAAAATTATACAAAAACGAATTAAATCAACTAAATTTCGAAAATCAGATTATAAACCCCTAAATTATCACAATGTCGATATTTCAACCACCATAATTAAATTTAGCTAATTAACCTAATTTAGATGCAATTAACCATAATTTCCCCCAATTTTACAATTTCTTCAATCATGAACAAAACCCCAATAATTCTCAAGATAAATTCAATAGCCATGAGTGATAGATTATAAACATGCTAGAATCATAATTCATGAACTAATTGAACTTAATTCGAATAATTACACTAATTAAACCCAAATGCGTAATTAAAGAAAATCAACTAAAAACATCATCAAAATCAAATCTTTATGCATAAAAGTACCCCTAATCGATTACCCAATACTTATAACATATATTAGAACTTATTAATCATGATTTAAAGCAACTAACACGAATTAAAACTATCGATTTCCAAAGAAGACGAAAAATAGGGGGAGAAGGAGAAGAAGAGGATGTTGCTCACGAAAAATCGAACAGGGGAAGAAGAGTGGCGACGCGGTGGTCTGGAAAAGCTCACGGCGGCGAGCTGGGCAGTAGAAAAGCAAGTGACGGGGCGGTTGAGGAAGGGGAGCGAAGACGAAGAAAAGAGCAGGGAGACGCTGCTCCTCTATTTTATACAGGGGAGGGGGGGTGTTGTTTCCGCGTGAAGGAGAGAGAAGGGGTCGGGTTTGGGGTTTTTTTTTTTCTTTTCTTTTCTTCTTTTTTTTTCTTTTTCTGATGGGTTGTTTTGGTTTGGGCCACTTAGGTGTTGGGTCGTTTTGAAGTGTTGGTCCATTAGCTATGATTGACCCAATTTAAGACTAGAACCCAAATAGATATTCCGATCTTAGAAATCATTTTCGAACTCATTTTGAAAATGACCCACAAATAACATTTAAATCTTTTTGCATCTTAATAATCTAATTAATAAATCTTAAATTATAAATGTAAAATACTTTGAAAATTCGGGATATTACAGGTGGACCTAAAACGACGGCATCTGACATTTCATCCCAACATATTACCATAAAGATCCTCAAAAGGAGCCATTTGGATACTGGCATGATAACTGTTATTGTAAGAGAACTCTATCAAATCCAGTCTATCTTCCCATGATCCTTGGAATTCCATTGCACAAGCTCGCAACATATCCTTGAGTGTCTGAATAGTCCTCTCTGTCTGACCATCGGTGGTGGGGTGAAATGTTGTGGTCATCTTCAGTGTGGTACACAAAGAGTCTTGGAGTTTCTTCCAGAATTTAGAAATGAATCGAGCATCCCTATCTGAGACAATATCCTTAGGTACACCATGTAATTTCAAAAAAAAATTCCTATAAGCCATGGCAAGTTCATGTTTATCCCAAGTGTCTTTGATAGCAATAAAGTGAGCAGCTTTAGTCAAACGATCGACTATGACCCAAATTATATTGTTGCCTTTGGGTGTCCTCGGCAATCCAACAATGAAATCCATAGATATAGTCTCCCATTTCCACTCAGGTATTTCTAATGGCAGAAGTTTACCTTGTGGTCTCTTGTGTTCGCTCTTCACCTTCTGACATGTGAGACATCTAGCTACAAACTCGGCTACCTCTTTCTTCATGTTAGGCCACCAAAATTGCTTTTTCAGGTTATACAACTTGTCTCCTCCTGGGTGGATTAAGTAAGGTGTACAATGAGCTTCCTCCAAGATTTTCTTCTTCAACTCAGGGTTGTTCGGTATACACCATCTACCCCTATATCTCAAACCTCCATCAGCAACCACCTTGAAATCTCCGTTTTCCTCGTTGGTTATTTTCGCCTTCTTTTCCTTGCACAGTTTGTCACCCTCCTGTAGTTCTCGAATCTCATCAAATAGGGATAATTCAACAACCAACTCACCCATATGACCTCCTGGTTTCGTTAATTCAATGCCCATGATTTGCAACTCCTCTCTCAAATTTCATTCTAGACGTTGCAGCACACAATCCTTGTACCGATTTCCTACCTAGAGCATCAGCTACAACATTAGCCTTCCCTTCGTGGTATTGGATTTCCATATCGTAATCTTTGATCAGCTCCAACCACCTTCTTTGCCTCATATTTAACTCCTTCTGAGTGAAGATATATTTCAAAATTTTGTGATCAGAAAACACCTTAAAAGAAATACCATATAAGTAATGTCTCCAGATTTTTAAGGCAAACACGACAGCTGCAAGCTCCAAATCGTGTGTAGGGTAATTTCCTCATACGGTTTCAATTGTCTAGAAGAATATGCTATCACTCTCCTATTCTGCATAAGAACACACCCTAACTCATTCTTTGACGCATCAGTATACACCTCGTAACCCTCATTACCGTCTGGCAAAGCTAACACATGAGCTGTGGTTGATCTCTCTTTCAAGGTCTGAAATGCATTCACACACTTGTCATCCCAATGAAATGTCACGGTCTTTTTCATCAGAGAAGTCATAGGCCTTGCTATCTTGGAAAATTCTTTCACAAAACGCCTATAGTAACCAGCTAGACCCAAGAAACTCCTAATCTTAGTGACATTCTTCGGCGTTGGCCAATTTGAAACAGCCTCAAGTTTTGCAGGATCCACATCAACGCCATCCTTGGATACAATATGTCCTAAAAAGGCAACCTTTTCTAACCAGAACTCACACTTTGACAATTTGGCATACAGTTGATTATCTCGAAGAGTTTGTAAAACAGTCCTCAAATGTTCCTCATGTTCATCCTTATCATTGAAAAATACTAAGATGTCATCAATAGACACCACAACGAACTTATCCAAATAAGGTCGGAAAATACGGTTCATCAGGTCCATGAAAACTGCTGGAGCATTAGTTAACCCAAAAGGCATCACGGTAAATTCATAGTGACCATAACGCGTCCTAAATGCTGTTTTAGGAACATCGCCATTTGAAATTCGTAACTGGTGATAACCTGACCTCAAGTCGATCTTAGAGAATACACCTGCCCCCTTAAGCTGATCAAATAAGTCATCAATCCTGGGTAGAGGATACTTATACTTAACAGTCACATTGTTCAATTCTCGGTAGTCAATGCACAATCTTAGAGTCTCATCCTTCTTTTTGACAAACAAAACTGGTGCTCCCCAAGGTGATACACTAGGACGAATGTAACCCTTATCTAACAACTCCTCTAACTGTTTCTTCAATGCTTCTAACTCTTTCGGAGCCATACGATACGGAGCCTTAGAGATAGGTCCAATTCCGGGCACTAGATCAATGCTAAACTCCACATCTCTCCTAGGTGGCATACCAGGTATATCATCAGGAAAAACATCAGTGAACTCTCTGACAACAGGAATATCTCCGGGTACAGGATCATTAACACTAACGTCCCTAACATGACAAAGCATGAATGGACAACCTTTCCTCAAATGTGATTTCAAAGTCAACGATGAAATGATTTTCACTCTAGGTTTCACTACAAATCCCTTATAAGAAGCTTTAACTCCCTTAGGTCCTCTCAAAGAAATTTTCTTTTGCCCACAATCTATTCTAGCCTTGTAATCAGTTAACCAATCCATACCCAAAATCACATCAAAATTGTTCAAAGGAAAAACAATTAAGTTGGCTGGTAAAGAAGCTAGTCCTATCATTACACTCACGTCCTTATACATCTCACCACAAGATACTATCTCCCCCGAAGGTTGGGAAAAATCACTACTAATGGGTACACAAGAGTTTTGGTCTAAATTTTCAACGAATGATCTAGCAACAAATGAATGTGAAGTTCCTGAATCAAATAAAACATGCAGTAGTGGAGTTCACAAGAAAAGTACTTGTAACCACATGAGCCGAATTCTCTGCTTCCTCTCTGTTCAAGGCAAATAGTTTCCCAGTGGTTCGTCCTCCATTTCCTCTATTAGATTGAGCAGCATTCAGCGTTCCTGAAGATTTGGCAGCACTATCACCCTGGTTATTGTTGCTCCCGTTCCTCCCAAACTTGCGATTTCCTTGGTTATTTCCATAGTTACCACGGTTCTGAAACCCACTATTATTAGCAGCGCTAGCTACACTAGCAGTCGGAGCAGACCTAGTAGAGAAATTTTTTCCTTCAGGTTTGTTTTTCGAGTTGGAGTAACACTCATAAGCCCTATGGCACATCTTTCCAAAGTAGTCACAAGGAACCAAGTTTCCCTCACAGTCCTTACCATGATGGTTAAAAGGGCACTTCACACACTTGTGGAACCTAACACCTTTGTTGCTAGCATTGAAACCCTTGAAACTACTCCCATAACTTCCAGCTGAGCTTTGTCCGCCGAAAGATTGAGCTCTCCCCTTGTTGTATCCACCAAAGTTGGTTCTCTTCTCAAAGCTCTGAGGATTACTCCCCTGGAAAGCTTTCCTCTTCTCACCTTGTGATGCAGATTTTGTTAGCATACATGATAAACAGATTCTAAAATAAATCATGACAGAATTTGCGAGTGAAATGCAGTAATATTTTTGTGGTTTTTGTGTTTTATTGGTACAGAAAATAAAGGATAGGTAGAGGGTTAGCTAGAGATACAGAAACACCACTCAAGCTCACAATCTAGGGAGGATTCTTAGATTGAATGAGAGATAGAGACACCACTCACACACAAACTAAGTTGGAACACCTAACGCTGTTTTCCCAAACAATGTTTACTGAAACCAAAGTGTTTTTGAGAATCCACTCAAAGGGTTTTTTCATATATCACAATCTGTTTTTTACAATGCCAATAAGGTCCTATTTATACTGAAAAACTAGCTTACAAGTTGATACAATAATGTAATTAAACTTACTACAATAATCTAAGGAAATAAAAATAAAAACAATAAGATAATGATGCTATTTGGGCTGCAACTTCACGTCTGATTTGCAGCAGAAAAGGCTGTAGCTTTGCTGCTACTTGGATGCTTCTTTGATGCTACTTGGCTGCCACTTACAGACCATATTATCTAATCTAGAGAGCTGCTTGCTTGCTTCCCTTTTCCAGAGGAAAAATGTGGGTCATTGGTATAAGTAACTTCTGCAAATATGGCATTATTGTTGCAGATGACTTTTTATCAAAAGTGCTAAAAATTGCTGCTCTCTTTTCATTCTTTTATTCTGCAACTTGGAGCTGCTTTCTTTTGTACCTTGCTGAGAATAACCTTGCCTTAGAAGTCAACAAAGGCTGCTTCATATGGATAAAACAATAATCCAAGTTGATAATTTAAGTAAACCCTTCCTTAAGGGTTTCCTTAATCATCTGTTTAACACTACCATTTATGCTACTTAGTTATTTGGTAGAAACCGATTGAGCCCTGCATCATACTCTCTTTCTTCAAAGAAGATTTGACCTCAAATCTTAGCAGTTGATAATCAAAATAAGCTGCTTCATCAAATTCGCAGTAGTGACCAAAATCCTGAAACTGAAGAATTTTTGCTTGCACCAGTTCCGACTTTCAGAGACCATAACTTTCAACTCAGACACCTTGACCAAGTCGATGACATACCAAAACGTAGCTACAGATTCAGGCTACCTCCCAGAACATATTTCACCCAAAAATTCCACCGGAGTAAAAAATATGCACATTTTGGTGACACAGGTCAGAACTGACCTGCAGGTCCAGCCCATTTGCGCAACTGATTTGAAAAATCTATAACTTTTGTTCTAGACACAATTTTGACATGAGACCAAAACTAGAACTTAGTTTAAATCATAAAGTTTTCAGAATTGTATCATTTTAAACTAGTGGACACCTGATTTAGGTGCAGTACCCACAAGACGAAGACCCATCTGCAGATTTCATCAAAACAGAATAGTGAAGTGCAAAAAGTAATGCTACACTAAGGATGCACTCCTATCCATACGACTAATTCATGAAACCAACTGAAATCAACCCCTCCTAGATCGAACACAAACCCAGACCCACTTTGGTTGGAAAACGAACCACTAATCTCAAGCAATAATCTTAAAAATTTATTACATAAACCAATATGCTTTGCTTGAAAAAAAAAAAGAATTTCAGACTGAAAAAATTGCTGCAAATTGACAGAGAAGGCTTCTTGCTGGCTGTGTAAAAAAAACTAAAGCCTGAGACTTTACCTCCACAAAGGTTTCAGAAATCATATTTGGAATTTCCGAATTTGTGGGCAGCAAAACATCTTCAACTTTTGTCTCCTTTTCTTCTTCTTCCTTTGTTTCTGATGCTTCTTCTACTTCTTTCCTACAGTTGTTGGCCATCATTTTTTCTATCTGCAGCATCCTTTGCTCATTCTCTCTTAGACTTGTTTCAAGTCTATCAATCTTAACTTGAAGAGCAATCTCCCTTAATTTTCTGTCAATTTCTTCCAACACCCTCTTTTCTCGTTTTCTGATTTTTCTCTCATTTTCAGAATACTCCGACATCTTGACAGGTTCTGTTTTTAGGGATGTTTGTAGAATGGGGTTTTTTTTAATAGGACACCCGAGCTAAAGCTCTGATACCACTTGATGCAGATTTGATTAGCATACATGATAAACGGATTCTAAAATAAATCATGACAGAATTTGTGAGTGAAATGCAGTAATATTTTTGTGGTTTTTGTGTTTTATTGGTATAGAAAATAAAGGATAGGTAGAGGGTTAGCTAGAGATACAGAAACACCACAAAAGCTCACAATCTAGGGAGGATTCTTAGATTGAATGAGAGATACAGAGACACCACTCACACACAAACTAAGTTGGAACACCTAACTCTATTTTCCCAAACAAAGTTTACTGAAACCAAAGTGTTTTTGAGAATCCACTCAAAGGGTTTTTTCATATATCACAATCTGTTTTTTACAATGCCAATAAGGCCCTATTTCTACTGAAAAAATAGCTTACAAGTTGATACAATAATGTAATTAAACTTACTACAATAATCTAAGGAAATACAAATAAAAACAATAAGATAATGATGCTATTTGGGCTGCAACTTCACGTCTGATTTGCAGCAGAAAAGGCTGTAGCTTTGCTGCTACTTGGATGCTTCTTTGATGCTACTTGGCTGCTTTCAGACCCTATTATCTAATCTAGAGAGTTGCTTGCTTGCTTCCCTTTTCTAGAGGAAAAACGTGGGTCATTGGTATAAGTAACTTCTGCAAATATGGCATTATTGTTGCAGATGACTTTTTATCAAAAGTGCTAATACTTGCTGCTCTCTTTTCATACTTTTATTCTGCAACTTGGAGCTACTTTCTTTTGTACCTTGCTGAGAATAACCTTGCCTTAGAAGTCAACAAAGGCTGCTTCATATGGATAAAATAATAATCTAAGTTGATAATCTAAGTAAACCCTTCCTTAAGGGTTTCCTTAATCATCTGTTTAACACTACCATTTCTGCTACTTAGTTATTTGGTAGAAACCGATTGAGCCCTGCATCACCTTGTCCCCTTGTCTCGCCGATTATCCTCTCCATGTTACTAGCACTAGAAAATACCTCTTTTCGACTCCCGAAGTCCCTACCTCCAAGTTTTTCCTTGATATCCTGGTTTAGGCCCTCCTCGAACTTATTTGCCTTTGCCTCATCATCAGGTACCATGCCAGGAGCATACCTTGCTAGCTCCACTACTACAAAAGGTAGTTACTACAACGCCTTTTCCCGATAGATAGCACTTTAAAACCGCTATGTAATGGGGGCGCTGTGTATAGTATAGGTAGATACGATAACGGTTTTAAACCGCCGTATAAAGTACACTCTGATCTACTACAACGGGGAAAAATCGCTGTATAAAGTGCTAAAAACCGCTGTGTAAAGTTCTCAAAAACCGCTGTATAATGCTTTTTCCTTTCCGTTTTTTTTTTCGTGTACTAATGCTACTAGTAAGGGCATTCGTCTCGTATGTATGCATACAAAAAAAACTTACAATTAAGTTAACACCATTCCTTTACACAACAAAAGCACATTTATACCATTCAAGCAAAAGAAATATATCATCTATCAAAATATTCAACATTCACCAACTCCACAAATAACCTTTACAATCTTAAACAATGTACATACTCTAAATTAGCCGAACTGTTAATATACTATGATGTCAAATGTCGTCGACGATATAACTCGGTCATTCGCTCCTCACAACATCATTTTGGCTTTTGGAGTAACTTGCACACGTCGGGAACGACTGCAATAATCAATAATTTGGGGTTATTACAAAAGAAGTGAAAACAAAACAATTGATGAAGATGCATAACTACAGAAAATTCAAAATCATACACAAGTTAACCACGTCGCAAAGTAAATTCATCAAGCAAATTGAAATCTAATCACGTTCCCCCTTCTTTAAATTGGACACAATCTCAATAATCTCATCCTCGATCTGTAATATGCCCACCAAATCAAACAATAAAAAGTCCAAACAATAAAGATGACTCATTTCGCACAAAATTAACAACAAGTATTGACAAATCTAAAATAGAAACCAATTGTCACAAACCCTAAATAATTGAAAACCCCAAATCAGAAAAATTAAATGATAAAGACGGAAAGATTGAATGGCATATTCAAACAATACCTATCTAATAACAAATATAATCACACCAAACACATCTAAATCTCATTTGAAATTTAATTTGAAAGAGCGATGATAATTTCGTTACCTGGAAACAAGAGGAAAGAGAAAGAGATCGTACCTTCTGTAGGAGAGCATCGTCATTAAAGACTAAATGAAGCTCGTGGTTGTACGAAAAATGCAGATAAGGGTTGGCAGGGGAAGGGAAAGGAAGGGAGAACTGGAGAAGGAGATTGACCAAGCAAGAAGCAACAGTGAGTGTGAGGAGGAAATTAGAAGGAAGGGTGAGGCGGAGAGTTTATGAGGCACGACCTTTTCTTTTTTTTGTCAATTTTTTTTTTTTTACCTTTTTTTAATAAAACCGTTGTATAAAGGGCTAAAAACCCCTGTGTAAAGAAATTAAAGATAGCGGGTCAAAACCGCTGTGGTATGATCCAAAACCGCTGTATAAGGTGTCCACTATAGATAGCGGTTCAAAAGCGCTGTATAATGGGCGTTGTATAAAGCTAAATTTGGCGTAGTGCTCCATGAACTTGTTATAGTATTCCCTCACACTCATGGATCCATGTTCTAACTTAGCAAATTCACCACGCTTCCTCTTTTGCTCATGCACAGGAAAGAATTCACTCTTAATTGCCTTCTTGAAGTCCTCCCACGAAGCCTCAATCTCATACTCTTCCCCATCATCACCAACCTTGATGTCAGGGGTCAAAATGTCGTTCTTATTCGCATCCCACCAATTGTCAGCTTCCTCCCTCAGATATCGGGTGGCTTGGGTTATCTTCAAGTTTTCAGGGCACTGTAGAGTGTCAAAAATATTCTCAAAATTTTTCAACCATTCTTATAATTCATAGGGTTCTCCTTTTCCAGTGAACACTTCTGACTTTTGGTCGGCCACGGCCTTTGCCATGTCCACAGCAGGACCTGCTCTGTTGGTCATCACTTCCTTTAAGGCATTAACTAGGGTAGTGTTCATCTGCATTAGTTGAGCCATGGTGACCTGATTTTCGGCACTGCCATCTGAATCATCATTATTTCGGGCTCTTCTAGGAGGCATCCTTTAAGATATAAACAATTTCACTTATGAGAACATTTCTAATAATGCAAGGTACATGCTCCTTCTCAAACAATATATATATTATGCTTTTCACGCTTTCTAACTATATGAAATATCACTTGACTCTTGACTGGGATATAATCCCTCCTTTTCCTAACTTGCTGAGCTGAGACTTATCTAATTGCACTTGAATTTCTACCAATAACTCTAATAAAATAACCAAGCTTGTATAAAATCATGAAGAACTGAGCTTGGTATAAACAAAAGAAAATAATGCGACATTTAATTAAGCAATTCAAAACAATCTCGTTCTATTCAAAGAAAGACAATAGATAAAACAATTTCTAATAATAGAATTGTAAAACTCATAAAGTACACAAAGATAAGTTCCAAAATAACCCATCTCTCTTCCTTACTTCGGCGTGATACATTTTACAACTCTCCTTTTCCTATTCTTGTTATTTATTCAATTTTCCTAAGGTCGTGAGCCAAAAGCGCTCTGATACCACTTTGTAACACCCCCAATTTCCTGAGATTTTAGAAAATGTATTTTATTTAAAAAAAGGACAATTGGGAGTGTTACCGCCACGATTGACATCCTAGTTCAATCGTTAAGGCAGAAAGTCAATTCTAATTATCTAATAACTCCATATATAAAGTATATAAATGTGTTACATCCCAAAAGAATGCAATACAATTCTCGAATAATCTTAATTGAAATACGGAAGCGATAAATTAACTAAGTCTGAACTCTATTTAATACGGTAAGTGATCGTCACTCTGTTCCCTGACCATCCTCAAACACTTCAAAACTAACCTGCAAGACTATGAAAACGTAGAAATCGTCAACCAAACGGGTTGAGTAAGAAGCAACTTATCTAGAAAGCAGTTTTAAAATAAAATATATATTTTACCTAGACACATAACACGGCTAAAAACTTTGAGTTATTTAAAACATTGAAACCGATAACATTTAAGTAGTATAGAACATATAATAAACGATACGATAAAAATCCTTCTCCTTTGTTCCTTTTTCCTTCAGTACCAGGGCTGACTTCCTTCAACCAATAATCCTGAATGCATGCATCCCCCTAGGGTCCTGTTCCCAAGGGGAGGATATAAAGGCTCAGGGTGGAGGATCAATCCACCCTATCTATACTTTGTGCACAATAGAATTAGACCATTACGGTCACCCTGTACTCAAGTTAACTCCCTTACCAGAGTTAACAACATATATAAAAACCTTTAAAAATAATACTTGTATATATTATTGAAGCTAGTAAACCTTTGCATTTATACCTTACACATAACGTTTACCTTTCGAAATCACAAACCTTTTAGTAAAACCAATCATATAATACTTCTTAACTTTAAAACACACTTAGAAATTCTTTTTAAGGAGATAAGTAATTCTTCTTACCTTATTCAGCAGCAAGTCTCACAGTAGCTCAGCAAGTACTAAAATTGTTCTTCTACGAACTCGCGCTCTACATGAGTATGTAAAATATACTAATTAGTTTATGCACCTACAGTGTATGATATGAATGTTATATGCATTGCAACGTGTGGACACATACAAAACTAAAGGAATGCTATATAACTTCGCCTATCCTTTCTCCGATGACTTACAAATACCAAACGCTTAAATTACTCGACTCCCCCACTACAAGGAAAATGGCCTATTGAACGGGTAAAAAGTGTTGCAGTAGATGGTTTAAGTGTTGCCATAGGCGTATGGCCATCCGTTGCAATAGGGGGGGGGGGGGTCGCCTTAGACCTAATGCAACGGTTCTTAAGGCTATTGCAACAGTTTTTTGAACCGTTGCATTAGAGAAGCTAAGGCAACGGCTTTCTGAGTGTTCTAAGGCAACACTTGAACACCCTATTGCAACACAATTTCCTATACAAACCTGGTGGAAATATGAGTATAATGCAACGGTTATGCATGTCCTATTGCAACGGTACTCCTCAATTATTAGGCTATATGGGATTTGAACCCATACCTTTGTGCAAATGCACATTGCTCTACCACATTTTGAGCTAATAGCCTCTAAACATTCAACATAGTTCATCGATACACAAACAAGAAGTGGGGAAGAGACAAAATTAAATGCATACATGCTAAGAAGAATGGAGTGCGGAGGTCATCGACATACAAAAAAAGAATCAGGACATATAAAAAAAGGCCCTGTAATCACCAACCTCAATGTAATTCCAAAATCTCCAGCAATTTAACACCCCATAACCAACGAGGACATAGGAGCTGCCTAAGTTAACAATGATGTTTCTTAAGCCATTCAATTAGAACGCATGCCTTAACAATACGATCCAAATTTGTATCGACTACTCTTCGTAATTAAAGAAGCCATCAAGTCAAAAAACACATAACTAGAGGCCTATATGGCTGCTAATAGTTCAAGTTCAATATTATAAACATTTGCACACATTGCCCACTTACAACACCACTGAGTTTATTTGCCTAATAGGTTTGAGATTGTCTATACAAGTTTCACTGGTTGCTAACTTTGAAAACGTCTCCCAGCTACAAAAAATTGAGAAAAGTGAGAAACCATAAGTGAGAACTCGTCGATTGAATATGTTTTTAAACGAAATCATAAGTGCTCTAATTGCTTAATTGAAAGCAAAAGTGGCAAAATAAATCGAAACAAATCAATTGTAGATTCAAAGATTGAGAGAACTACCATGGAATCTTCGAGGAAGGAGGGGAGAGAAAGCGGAAAATCCGCGGACGAGTTGACGGTGGCTGGAGACATCGGGGTGTCTGAAAAATTTGGGATCGAAATCAATTTGGGGAAAAATTAGAGGAAGGCTGATATGGGGGAAAATGAAGAAGGGAACTGGGAAGTCAGTGGGTAAAGGAAATTCTTCATCTATGTCCTCAGCACACTACATGAATTCTGGAAATGGGACACAAGTTGAAAACCTCCATGGTAAATCAAGAATACATGAAAAAAAAAAAAAGTTACAGCAACCATCATGAAGATCATAATCAAACAAAAAGATGTAATCTTGAACATAAAGATACAAACTTTAACATAACCCAAATAATAAAATTGTGCCAAAAACAACAACAATAATTCATAAATCATAAGGAGTAAAGCATAAGCTGGAAGAAATGAAAAATACCCAGACAAGGAAATGAAAGACTTGAATCAGAGAAGAATAGAAGAGAGAAAAGCAGACCTCCGATCGGAAATGAAACGAAAAGACGTAGTAATTAGGAAGGATTTAATTATTAAGAAAATCCCAACTTCTCCCTATTGATCCTGTTACATCAACATACCAACATCAATGGGCAATAATGTCTCACAAAACTCAAAAATTCGCAATCCACACTAATTTATAACATTTTTTTAATTAAACATATAATTTTTTTCATCTTCTCATGAACCAGCCCGTATTCTACTAATTAAGACAACACATAATTATAGTAGACAAAAATTAACAGTAGCAACATCACCAATTAACCCAATTTCGAATCACAATTAAAACCCCCAAATTGGATACATGAACCCTAATTCCTAAACACTACAATATGACTCTAAAATCAATTCTGAAATTACCCATGTATGTCAAATTGAATTCGTCGTGCAGACAAATCTAATCATATCACATAATAAATAATCAAATATGTGACCTTAAGATCTGAAAAAATTGAAACTAAGAAGGAAAGAGTAGCATTACATTGCAGATGGGGATCACGAAGAAGAACCCTAAGCGAATCTTGCTCGTCCATGTCTTAATGTTGAACTTCTTTCATCGTCGAAGAAATCGAAAGGGCAGAAGAAGAATCATGGAGATTTTGATGAAAGATGGTGAGAAATTAGGGGGACGGAGGAGAGATCAGAGAAGTTGAGTTTTAAGGCAAAATGAGGGTTTGAGTGTCGACTTTCAATTTGGGGGAAATATGGGAGGCTCATAATTTTTTTTTTTTAAAGTGTATGGGACTTGGCTAAGGCAACACTTACTAACTTCTTTCAACCGTTGCAATAGGCTTTCCTCTAGAAAACTGTTGCTTATTGTATCTAGTGCAACGGTTACCATAAGACTTGAATAGAATGTGATAAACCGTTGCATTAGGTTAGGATAAGGCAACAGTTTGTAAAGTTGCAATAGCTAAGTTGCATTAGCCCCTCTTCCTTGTAGTGACCATTTTCATACATAAACTCACCCAAAACAGCCCCCAAAGGCTATTCAAACTACACACCAACACAACCCTCCTAGCCAATACATTCATAACTCATGACTATACCTAATTACACTACATGTCGACTCCTCACTGCCTTTTTAACATCCTGGGCAGCCCTCTCTTCCTCCCATGGTCACTGCCCTTCACCATTATATAGGTCACTACATTATATTAGTAGGACTTTTGTCATTCCAGCCCAACCTCTAGATTAATTATACAACATTAGTCATCAAATTAAGCATCAAATTACCACAAGGTGAGACATGATTCCCTCCTTATTTCATCAATTAACACTACTCAGTTAGCACCATTAACACGTTATCAATTACATCATCACTGCACAAAGAAACTCACGTCTTCGAACCCGACTTCGAACTCAAAACTTCACTTAATCACAACTCGTAGTCGACAAAACCCTAAAGTCTACCTCCACGTTTAAACTACTCAAAACTGAAAATGTAAATTCTATGATAATAGGGCTTAGACATGATACCAAAGTCAAGATAAGGCTATACTCAGAAGATTTGGAAAATTTGGACAAAACGCAGAAAAGTAAGTCTTAAACAAGTGCATTAAAACAATAATTAAACCATGTAAAAAGAGAGGAGGGAGGATGATATCGACATGCCTTGTAATGCTGTTGATTATAGAAGGACAAAGAGGGAGGGCCGAGGTTGAAGATGGCGGAAATGACGATAAAATGCAGCAGCCGCATGAAAGGGTTTGCGAGAAGGAGGAATGACGTATATATCAAAAGGAATGAAGGTTTTTTTTTTTTTAGGGTTAAGTTTTATTTATTTAAAAAGTCTTGTGCTGCATGTACAAGTGCAAGGTCTGAATTTTTTTTTTATATATTTTTTTTAGAAAACAATAAAAATAGTTTACGTCTTCTCCGAAATAGCTGAAAATTGTCGTTTCAATGTAAAATTTTGAAACCCTTCTAGTAAAGTAAGTTTACTAACAAAAGTAAAAACAATTTTATAACCTCAAAATACGGGGTATTACATTGAGCCTCTCTCACAAATGGATTCGGCTTTTTAAAAATAACTGGATTTTGTCAGAAGAACGCCCGAGGTGTACTTTCCCCTTTGTACCCCGGTGGTAGGATAGTATTTGCGGTACCTATAAAGAATGCTACTATAATTTTTTGGGCTAGATTTAGACCAACCAAATTGGGGCCTGGGGGTGTCTCAAAATGGGTCTCAAAGAGAAGAAAGAAAGTTTTTTTCCCCCTAATGGAGAGCAATTTGACGGGTCACGTCTTTAGAGACCGTCTCATTGTCAATGAGACCATATTTTTTTTTTACCAAAAATAGCTTTATAAATAACTTAATATTGTTTGAGTTTCAACCGTCTGCAGGGGATTTGTCTTCGGGTTTTGATGTTGCTCTCCTCGACCGTTTTCTTTCTAAGCGGTTGCGCACGGTAAAGTCTATCCCTCCAAAGTGTGGCCTGGGTTTCTCTCGGTTGCTCAAGGGGGCGCTTGACATGGTTTTTGGCAGGCCTGATGACATCTCTGGTTGGGTTCAGTTGTTTGTGTTGTCGCTGTGTACACTCAGGACTTTTACACCGCGGATTTGTCGTGAACGTCGGTCTGCTACTAGGCGCCGTTAGCAAGACGAGTTCATTGTTCGGGCTGTTCGCACTTGGGCCGAGCCTGGGGGCGCTTGGCGACTTATTCAGGATACCTTGGATGAGGATTCGCCTAATTTGTTGGATGTTAATGATGAGGCCCTGGAGATGTGTGAGCGTAATGTCATGCAGTGTAGACGTAAGGTTGCTGATGGTCATTTCACTGTGGCGGTTCTTGTTCTTTCTTTCTCGGGCATTGCTCCTTGCTCAGATCCTACTTTGGAAGATTTGCAAGCTAAACACCCCGTTGCTCCTGGGCCATCATTGCCTGCCTTACCTGTCGACCAGCCTCATTTAAATGCTCCGGTTGCTGTTGTTCTAGATCCAATTAGGAGTTTTCCACGTGGTACTTCTTGTGGGCGTGACAGTTTGCGTGCTCAGCATCTTATGGACTGTCTGTGTAATATCCCGAAATTTCAAAGTATTTTACATTAATAATTTAGATTTATTAATTAGATTATTAAGATGCAAAAAGATTTAAATGTTAATGGTGAGTCATTTTCAAAATGAGTTCGGAAATGATTTCTAAGAGTGAAATATCTATTTGGGTTTTATTCCTAAATTGGGTCAATAATAGCTAATGGACCAACACTTCAAAATGACCCAACACCTAAGTGGCCCAAACCAACACAACCCATCAGAAAAAGGAAAGAAGGAAAAAGGAAAAAGAAAAAAAAAAAAAAAAAAAAAAACCCCGACCCCTTCTCTCTCTCTCTTCACGCGGAAAACCCCTTCCCCTTCCCCTGTATAAAAACAGAGCAACGCCTCCTCTGCTTTCTTCTTCTTCTACGTCTTCGCTCACCCTTTCGCCGCCACCTTCACTTCTTCTCATGCCCAGCTGCTCGCCGCCGCGCCCAATCTCCGACCACCGCGTCCTCTTTCTCTTCCTCACCCAACTTCGTGAGCAACACTTTCATGTCTCTTACTTCCCCTGTTTTCGTTTCCTTCGAATATCACTGATTTTAATTCGTTTTTATTACTCTAATTCATGCTTAATAAGTTCTAATATATGTTATAAGTATTGGGTAATCGATTAGGGGTAGTTTTATGCTTAAAGATTTGATTTTCATGGAATTTTTTTTCGAAATAAGGCTTAAAAAATAAATATTAAACGAAATGGGTCGGATTCAAAAATGTTTAATGTTATGGGGTGCACGTCACCCATTTCAGGTTTGGGACAAAACCGCCATTACCACTGGCGGTTTTACGTGTGTTAAACAGTAAACTTGACCTGCAGTGGGGATCTTGGACAAGGGTGAAACCGCCATGGGGGGTGGCGGTTTCACTTAAAGTGAAACCGCCACTCCTCATGGCGATTTCAAACCCGAACTGAGTATGGGAAGTGGGAGCCTTCAATTTTGTAAAGGGTGAAACCGCTATGGGGGATGGCGCAGTGAAACCGCCACCCCCCATGGCGGTTTCAATTTTTTTTTTTCATAGACTTATATCGTGTTCTTTATTTCTCCATCCCCCAAATCACCCCGACTCCTTACAAAAAAAAAATAGACCCCCGACTCTCAACCTCAACTTCTTTCTCCAGCCCACGTCCCCATCTTCTCCGGCCGCTGCTCCGCCCCTCTCCCGCCACTGCTCCGCCCCTCTCCCGCCGCTCTGTCCTCTCCCGCCGCCGGTCGCCGCTGCTCCGGCCTTTTTTGTACCAATTTCTTTAAGGTAATTTCATGTCTTCCAATTGTACCAATTTGTTTTAGGTAATTTCAATTCATTAGTTTAATTGTTTGATTTTTTAGTTAGATTACTAATTTATTGAATAATTTGTTTTGTTAGTATTGATAATAATTTGCATATTCATGGTATATGATAGAAGTTGAATTTTTAGGGTTTTGTTAAATATTGTAATTAAACCACACTAATTTAGGTTAATTTGAGTTCATTGAGTTTTTTTTTATGTTAGATTACTAATATATTTAATCCAATTTAGTTAGTATTATGCTTGAGTTTAGTTATTAAGATTCATAAGTCGATTTTTAGGGTTTTGGTTAATTGAAGATTTATGTTAGTTGAATTTCTTAATTAAATTAGTTTATTTTTCTCATTATAGAATGGAAATTACGGGATATCCTTTGGTATGTTATTGGGATGGAGAAATTGTTGAAGCTAGTGGAAATGTTTGTTATAAGGGTGGAAATGAGAGTTTTGTATTTGCTAGTACTAGTATGACTTATAATGACTTCATTGGGGAGATTTGTGGGGCAATGAAAATCAATAGAAAGAGTGTTTCATTGACGGTGAAGATGAAGTATCCGAGTGGCGGGTGTTATAAGGTTGTAGCCCTTAATAATGATCGTTCTTTACTTGCTATGTGGGCAATTGTTCGACACTCAAAGGTTTCTTCTATGGACATTTATGTTGAAGTGGGAAGGGTAGACTCTAGAAATGTATTGCCAACAACAATTTCAACAACGCCCAATACTTCTCTCACATCAATGAGATTTTGGGATGTTGCGCAATATGTTTCCATTGAAACCAATAACATAAATAAGGGGACCTTGAACGAGGATTTAGAAGGGGATGAGGCGGAGGAGGAGTTGAATGTTGTTGAACGTATGATTGATGATGAAGATGGGAATGATTATTTGGTTGGGAAAAGTGCCACATTTAGAATTCAATACGATTCATGAAATTGATCAACAACATGTGAATGCTTGGAAAACATGGGTCAATGAAGTTGAAGTAAAGGTTGGTAGGGAGTTTATAGTTGGTCAAAGATTTCCAAATAAGGCTGTTTTGATAGAAAATGTAACTTTGTACTCTGTCCAACGTAACCAAACTTTCAAAGTGCCTGAATCCAAACCCCACACTGTCACTTTCAAGTGCGGTAGAACGCCAAACCCATGCAATTGGAGGCTTAGGGCATCACAAAAAGAAGAACAATTTTCAGAAGCCTTCACCATTGTCACTTATTTTGGGCCTCACGAAGCTACCTGTGTTGGTGACGTTATCCCACGCGACCATATGAATTTGAAACGTGGATTCATTAGTGAAGCTATTAAAAAACTCGTTGCCAAGGATTGGTCCATTACTGTCCCAGTTCTTATTGAATTTATCAGAGAAGGTGGGATTTTCACATCTTATCCAACAATCTCAAGAACAACCAAGTGCAAGTTTGGATGATCATTCTCCTCTTATCCAATATATGCGTCGACGTAGAGTTGGTTCTCCTATGACGCCAATTATGGAAGGCGACACTCCGGGTTCTTCCTCAAGCCAACCCGCTTCCTCAATCCAACGTCGAGCTACACGCCGCCGCCGCCTAGCGGGTGATTAGCTATTAATATAGTAGTTTGTGATGTATGGAAACAATTTTATGTTGTATTCGACTCTTTCAAGTATGTAAAATACGTTTTAAGTTATGAAATAAGATACCATGCCTTCGAGTTCTCATCTTGGGTTGTTCTTGTTGTTATTGAAAGATTGTGGTCGTGGCATATTGGTTTGGGTTTGTTTGAGTTGCAGGTGAAACGGAAAATAGGGAAAACACCTTCAAAAAAAAAAAAAAAAAACTATAACCGCCACGCAGCATAGCGGTTTACCGCTACTTTCTGTGGCGGTTTCAATACAGCTTCAAGGTATATGGGAAGTGGGAGGCCTTTATTTTGTCAAGGGTAAAACCGCCATGAAGAGTGGCGGTTTCACTTGACGTGAAACCGCCACCCCCCATGGCGGTTTCACCCTTTACAAAATTGAAGGCTCCCACTTCCCATACTCAGTTCGGGTTTGAAATCGCCATGAGGAGTGGCGGTTTCACTTCAAGTGAAACCGCCACCCCCCATGGCGGTTTCACCCTTGTCCAAGATCCCCACTGCAGCTCAAGTTTACTGTTTAACACACGTAAAACCGCCAGTGGTAATGGCGGTTTTGTCCCGAACCTGAAATGGGTGACGTGCACCCCATAACATTAAACATTTTTGAATCCGACCCATTTTGTTTAATATTTATTTTTTAAGCCGTATTTCGAAAAAAAATTCATTTTTATGATGGTCTATGTTGATTTTTCACTAATTACGATTTGGGTTTAATTAGAGTGATTATTCGAATTAAGTTCAATTAGTTCATGAATTATGATTCTAGCATGTTTATAATCTATCACTCATGGGTATCGAGTTAATCTTGAGATTTAATTGGGGTTTTGTTCATGATTGAAGAAATTGTAAAATTGGGGAAATTTTGGGCTAATTGTTCTTAATTTGATTAATTACCTAAAATTAATTAGGATGGTTAGTATTTCGACATTGTGATAATTTAGAGACTTATAATCTGATTTTCAAAATTTAGTTGATTTAATTCGTTTTCGTATAATTTTGGTGTAATTAAGCATGTTTCTCATAATTAAAACATAATATAGATTGATTTAATAAATTCTAAATAAATCATAATAATTAAAAGTTTGTTTTTATGAATTAGATTCTGTTTTAAAAGAAGCACTAAGTCAAAAACGAGATTTGAGAACCCCCATAAGAGAACGTATTTGAGAGAAACTGTTCTCTTAAAGGATAAGAGAACGGTTCCACTAAAAACAGATCTTAAATGTATTTTCTGAAAAAAAAACTTTAAAAAAAAATTGGATCTAAGAGAACGGTTTTAAGGAGAACCGTTCTCTTAGGCCCACCAACCAAAACGGTTCTAGTGTATACCGTTCTCATAACCTTGAGTTAATTAAAGAAAAAAAAAATAAACAACTAACCCCTCACTCTCTCAACCTCGTCACTTCCGCCCCAACCCCCCATTATTTTAATTTCCTCTCATAACTCTCTCTCTCTCTCTTTCTCTTCTTTTACTTTGTAACTCTATCTCCTTCCTCCTCCAACAATTAAATACGTTTTCACTATATTCTTGCTCACCATCATCACTTTCTCTGTTGATCCACCCCTTCTTTTTCCCATGGAGGTTCTCTTGCTGCTGCGCCTTTCGTCCCCTATGCGTAACGCCTTTCCAATGATCGATTTTCAGCCGTCGTTCGTTCGTTTAGGTATGAAAATTTTGGTATTCGTTTTAATCTTAAAAGATTTATGTATTGTAATTTTTTGGTAGAGAAATTATGTTTGGGGTTGATGAGGGTAATATAAGTTTGGGTTTTCAGATCTACATTTTATCTAATTTCATATTTCGTTTTCAGACTCAAATTTGAGGTTCGGGCCGTGAAGAGTTGAGAAAGGGTTTGCCTTGGGTCAGGTGGTTTTATTAATTATTCTTTATGTATTGATATCTTTATTTCATCGATTTAGTTTTTTTTTTTTTGGTATTCTTTGTTCTTATTTTAATTCTTCAACCTGTGTTTTTCTTTCTTGTGGTTAGAACGACGAACAAAAACCCAGATCTAAAGTATGGAAGAAGATGAACAAGACGATGGCGACAAGATTTTTATGATAAAAGTAGAGTTAGGTTCATGTATATCTTCGGTTAGTGTTTTTCATTTTTTCTGCAGATTTGTAGATTTTACACTGTAATTTTTGTTCTACTGATTTTGTATGTACAAAGTCTCATAAAATTAATTTGATGGGAGTTATATGCCCAGATTTTTATCGTAAGATTTTTTGTATTTGTTGATGTTTGTTGGTGTTGGTTGGTGTTAATGTTGTTGTAATTTGAGTTCTGGGTTAGGGGTCGTGTGTTAGGGTTGGGAAATGAGGAATTTACGAGAAAAATAAATTTTTTTTTTAAAAAAACGGGTACCTATTAGAACGGTTCTGATGAGAACCGTTCTCTTATCTATTAACATACTAGATCGGTTTCGTCATAAACCGTTTTCTTTAACCAAAGAGAACGGTTTTTACTGAAACCATTCTGGAAGAGTTTAAGAACGGTTTGGAACCGTTCTCTTACCCTTTAAGTACAATCGTCTAGAAAACGGTTGGACCCTTAGCTTTAAGCGACCCGTTCTTGTAGGCTATATTTGGCGTAGTGAAGTTTTAAGTCTTTGAGAATTTTCAAAACAAATTAATTATTATTTGAGTATAAGTAGCTAACTATGTAATTAGAATTGTAATTGTTGGTTAATTGTTGACTGTTGGATTAGAAATTCAAGTAGTCATGAGCATTGCATATAGAATAGGATCAACATAAGCACTAGATGAATGATTGGATAAAGATTAGTATTGATTTGGGATTATCGATTGTGAAATTGTAGACCTCGAGTTCGTAGACGAAGAATACTAGTGACCGTTGTGGTGTCGTGTCTTGTGTGCATTGAAAAGGTAAGCTAGCATGCTCAACCTTTCTTAAACTTGTAGAAACTCTTTTAAAATTATGTGCTATATGTGAACGGTGTGTTTGGATGAGAACTTAGTATCATGATAGGTGGAGAACGATTCAATTTCCTTTATGATTATTATGTTGTACATGTATGGTTACTGCAATGGAAATAAAGGTAATGTGGATTTGTATGTGGTATTGGTTGTGTTTGGTTTATGAATGATTCAAATTGTGAATGTGGATTATGATGGTGGTATGGAGATTTGACGAAGTATGGTGTTATGATGAATGTGTCGGAGCCTCGGAGTTGCTCCTAATGATTTTGTGTCGGGGCCTCGGAGTTGCCCCTAATGTGTCGGAGCCTCGGAGTTGCTCCTAATTATTGTGATGGAATCGCATCGATTCCTAATTATAGCCTCACCGCATCGGTTTTTAAGTGGGATTGGCTCTAGTACTACTCTATTAAGGTTAAAAATACTTAATGGGGGGTGTGCACACTTACGGTCTAAAAGTCTTTGGTTTATGATACAATGAATTGACGAAGTTGTGAAGTAATACGTTGGATTGGGTTGGAAGATCGGAGTGGATTCTTTATTTAATTAAGCTTGGATTGATGATTGTGAATTTTGTTGAGTTTGGTCTCTTGTTGTGCATTGAATCCATTTGGTTGATATTATTATGTGCTAAGTGCGTTTTCGAAAATAGAACTAAAACGTTTCCAAAATCCAGGTAAGGGTTTTTGGTTTTCTACAAGTTGAGGTGTTAGCTTACTCAATTTCTCTGACTTTTTTCAATTGTGGTTTTTGTGTTTTAAATCCACCACAGGTATGGCATAGTTGATGCATTGCGGGGATGACGATTCACTAGACATCAGTTAGATCAAATAAAGCTTAGACACTAAGCTATATACTATTGACAATACTTAGACTATTTCATACTTCGTATTTTGAATTTCGGATTGTTGTAATTTAATATTTGGGTTGTAATAGATTTATTTAGACCACTAGACAATTCTTATTCTGGCTTTTGAAATCTCCTAGCAGTTGGGTCTTTGACTTGAGTGCGGAGTGACACCTCTGAGCTTCCTCATTTGTGTTTTTGGATCTCGATAAAATGTTTTTAAAAAGGAAAGGAAATTTGGGGGTGTTACAGTCTGAGTGGGGTCGCTGTGGCAGTTTCTGATGAGTTGCTTGCCTCGATCACTCGCGTAGTTAACCTATTTCTAGATGGGCAGTGTCCTGCTGTTTTGGGTCCCTTCGTAGCTAGCGCGCTACTCACTCCATTAGTTAAGTCGGGCAGTGGTATTCGCCATATTTGCGGTGGGTATGGTATGGTGGCGTTTGGTCTCCAAGGTGGGGGCCTCTTTGTTGGGTCCTTCTTTGAGCGATTTCGCGGACCTTCAGTTTGGCGTGGGTTTGTCTGGGGGTGGTGAAGCGATCTTACATACTGTTTACCGCTTGGTTGAGGGTCGTGGAGATAAGGTGCGTCTTTCGATGTTATTGGTAGATTTTCGGAATGCCTTTAATATGGTGGATCGCACCGCTATGCTTCAGGAGGTTCGTCTTCGCTACCCCCCACTCGCTTGTTGGGTGGAGTTCTGTTACTCTGACCCTGCTCGATTATATTATGGAGAACACACTCTTTTTTCGTGTTAGGGGGTGCAGCAGGGTGACCCCCTAGGCCCGCTGCGTTTTGCTCTAGTGTTGCACCCTTTGGCGTGTAAGATTAGAGACTCATTTGACTTGTGTTTGTAGGCTTGGTATTTGGATGATGGCACTGTCGTCGGTGATACCTTGGTTGTAGGTCTGGTCTTGGAGCTGATTCAGGCAGAGGGTCCTCGTTTGGGTCTTCACCTTAATGTTGATAAAACTGAGGTTTTTTGGCCTACGGAGGATCCGCGGAGCCGACTTGTTGGTGTGTTCCCACCTAATATAGCTAGGCCTCTCCTCGGGGTCAAGTTATTAGGTGGGCCTGTCAGTGTCGATTATAGGTTTTGTAGTTCTATGGTTTTGTAGAGGGTAATTAAGACCATTGAGCTCATCAATGCGGTTGCTAAGCTTAATGATCCTCAGAGTGAGTTGTTACTTCTTCGGGCTTGCAGTGGAGTTTCTAAACTATATTTCGCCCTGCGTACTTGTGCGTCGCATATTTTTGAGTCGGGCCGCCTATCTTTTGATGCGGCCCTTCGCTCTTCCTTAGAGCGCATCGTCGTTGCTTGTGGTCCGGGTTTTGGTGACTGGCAATGGAGGTTCTCTACCTTGCCTTTTTCGCTCGGAGTGCTTGGTGTTTATACGGCCGGGGATGATGTCCATTATGTTTTTTTAGCGTCGCGACTTCAGTCTGTTGACCTGCAGTCTAAGCTTTTTCGTCATGCTGGTGTCGTCTTTTTGGGGTCTGCGTTTGTCGCTGCTGTTGGTGTTTTTAATCAGACTTTAGAGGTTGATATCTTGGGCAATCCGGGTGAGATCACTGCCCCCAGACTTATGAAAAGATTGACAGATGTGTATTTCGCTAGGGTCGCTAGGGATGCCGGTTTGTTTATTCATTGACACCGCGCCAGTTGGCTTTGTGGAGTTCTCAGCAGAGTGCGCACAGTTGGGATTGGTTTCGGGTTGTCCCTATTTCAGGATTGGGTCAAACTATGAATAGTCGTACTTATCGTTGCGTGCTTTGCTACCGTTTGGGGGTGCCTTTATTCACCATGGATTACCCGTGCTCTGCTTGCTCGCGGGTTTTTGTGGGTGATATATTTGGGGATCATGCTGTTCCGTGTGCAGGGTTGGTTGGCGTCAAGCATCGGCATAATGCTGTTCGTGACACGCTGGTTGACATCTGTTATCGGTCAGGGATCTCAGCTGGAAAGTAGGTTGACATTGGTATGATTGGTGCTCATGGCCGACCTCTTCGCCCAGCGGACATGCTACTTTATATTTGGGACAGAGGGCGCGAAAGTTTGCGTCGATTTGACTGGGTCGTCGCCTTTGACTCAAACTGGATTGACCGATTTCGAACTAGGTAAGGTGGTGCGGGAAGCGGCCCATCGTAAGCGTGCTAAGTATGAGGGTAGGTGCGCTGATTTGGGTTATGGTTTCCTTCTCTTCTCTTTCTCCTCTTTGGGAGAGTTGGAGCCCACAGTTGTTGGTCTGCTTAAGCGGATCTAGCAGTTCTCCAATACGCAGAATATCGGTGCGCAGGCTGCATCTCATATATTTAGTAGGATTGATTTTCCCATAGCGAAAAGTGTGTGATCTCAGATCGTCTCTCGGCTCCCCACCAATTTGTTGTAGATTATTATTGATTTAACAGTCCCACCAATAAAGAGGCTCTTAACCTCGATTGGAAAGACGAACAAAAGTTAGTTGAGATTTCCTAGTAATAATACTCCGTACCAAATTGTTATTGCAGTCTCCGTTAGCTTATGTATTCCGTTAATAAGCTATCTGAAAGTAGAGAGATCTTGATCCCGGAAATTTCCCCAAATCTCTAATTTCATTTTGAATCACAGCACAGATCTTTAATTGCATTGCCAGAAGAAGATGGCAGGGGCAGGAAGTTCATCATCGCGGAGATTTTCGTTATTTGGGTTTGGAGAAACGAGCAGCAAAGAAGGAGAAGGAAATGATAAAAAGAGTGAAGAAGAAGAAATAGAGGCACCAATAATGAAGCTTGAAACAGACAAGAATGTGTATAGGCCTGGTGATGAGGTTATGATCACAATTGATATTCAAACCTCCAATTCTATTTCTGATCCCAACATTGACCGCTCCTTTTTGCTTCAAACCCTTAGTTTTGAGCTCAAAGGTGTCGAGAAGCTTGATACTCAATGGTTCTCTACTCAAAAGCCCATCCCCGCTTCAAAGAAACACAGGAGAGGTTTGCCTCTATCTCTATCTCTATATATTCTGCTGCTTAAATGAATATTGTCGTATGAGTGTGTATCTTGTAGGAGAATTTGGCTTAACCATTATTTATTTATTTACTGTAATCTCAGGGGAGAATGTGTTTCTGGATTGTTCCGCAAAGTCATTGGTCTCCAATCAGATCATGTCATCTGGGACCTCAAACAAGTGTAAGTTCATTTCTATTAATAATACTTTTATTTGTTGTTTTAGCTATCGAATAAATATATCATCAGCTACTTAGGTTGTTGTTGAGTAGGGTTGGAGAGATTAAGAGGACAAAGCTAAAGGACGTTCTATTCGGTTGTCAAAATATGTAGGATGTTGTGTAAGCATTTAGAATATGCAAGGTTCATGTAATCCTATGTACTATTGTTTTACTTGGCCTCTTTATGAAATTGTGTTCGGAACTTTGGAAACTCCCTTCAACAATCTCTCTATATGGTTGGAACACTCTGTAATTAGCTGCCTTTGTGGTTGTCATGTCCGAATTTGGAATTTTCTCCATTCTTCGAATTTTTCCCACAATCAAACAAGGATTACTTTGATAATTGAGTAGATGTGTTTATACTTTATAATATTACATCGGTCTGAGTGATGGCATAGTTCCTCGAAGACAAATTTCATTTCCAATGCAGTCTATGAGCTAGCATTCTTTTGGCAGCTTGTATTTTTAGGGTCTGTGTTTCGTATTGACAACCTGTTGACCAAAAAAATTACTTATTTTTGGCTCGAACCCACAGTTTCATACTTTCAAAAAAAAGAAAATTTTTTTGGAGGTATATATTGCACTTTTGCTGATAGCCTGATATAGTTGATCTATTCAATGCCCAATGAGAGGTGGGCTTTCTGATTGGAATACACCAGACTTACCGACTGTAGGTCTACACCGCTACAAACATATTAGATGATTATAACCTTGCAGGAATGTAGGTGGTAAATTATTGCTTAGGTTGGTAAGGTTTAGACTTTTGAGGCCATAAGTTCAATTCTTGGTTCTGAAAGGGACCCATTTTTCTCCAAAAATTCAGGCTGGGCTTGCCTGAGAAGGGCACAAGTACGCTTCAGCATAAGAGACTAGGCCACGTAACACCTGCATATGCACATTACTAAAAAAACAACCTACATATTTGGAGATAAATGGTCAAATTTTTTTATTTTTATTTTTATTTTTATTTTTAAATATCTTTCGCTGTTCTCTTCATTTGTGGAATATCAAGGTTATAGTTGCATGAGGTTGAGGCTGTAGCCTAGACTCACGAATATAATAGTTATTTATCTTGGCTATCAAATGCATATTTTCTTCTGGTAGGGTGGGTCGCGGGTAATTTTCCAAGATTTACAAGACAAAGTTTGCTCAACATATTTTTCAAAATTCTCTTGGTCTTTGAGTGAAGGAGAATTCCGATACTCCCTCATGCTACTTGCTCAAGCAACATGACTCTTGTTCAAATGTCCATACTCATGCTGCCTCAATGCCAGTGGCTGCCTTCTCGTGATTTTAGACAATCTGCTCTTCGGGATAGAGAGGCTTTAAGTGCTAGAGAGACCGTTGATCTGTGAATCAAAGCTAACCATCTTGAGTTGAGCTAGGAAGGTTCACTTGCTACAAGTCAGGTCTGTCTGTAGAATGATATATATATCAAAAGATATATCACCCACTTAAAGCTTGTCTGTCGTGAAGTATGTGAATCATATGATAACTTTTTGCATATCTGTATTTTTTAATGAAGTCAAAGACAAGGGACCTGTTCATGTTGTTGAAGAGCTCTCATATTGGATAGTTGTTTTACGAGTACTCTTTGATAGAGTTTCCTTTTCTATAAACTTCATAGGTTGGCTGTATATAGCTTGAAAACGGACAACTATGTCATCTGATCCATGCATTATGCTCACTGGGAAATTGTCTCTGCAGATGTTGTGCGAACTGTTTTGCCAAGTAATATACCGCCATCTTATAGGGGTACGACGATTCGATACTTCTACTATGTTAGAAGTTCTTTATCTGGACAATGGTTGATACTGGAAAATGGGCACTCCAATAGAGATGCGGTTAAAAATATCACGGGCCTGGTCAGTCACTTGTTTTCTTGCTATACTTTTTTTACCCTCCTCTATCATCTAGTACATTCGTTGACTATCTGAAATGTCTGAAAACTCATGTTACTTAAACCATGCTGCCTGTTTTAGGCTTCACAGAATCTCTTCAGTATTTAACTGGTTAAAGAAATTGCTCGTTCACGTGCTTATAATTTTAAGTTTATGAATATGTTCTGGACTTACGGTGATAGGATGACAGAAGTTTATTGATCCCTGCATGTAGTGATTCTATATGGATAACTGGATAAGGCAGGGAATGCACTCTTTCTTAAACTTATTTGGAATTGAAATAATCTACATTCCAATACACAGCCACTTCTTATGTCCAATGAAAATGGTGGCCTTCCTAGCAAGACCTATTTTTCAAAGTTAAAAGCAGATAATCTGTTGCCTACCTTGAAGATTTAATTACAATCGGCTTGTGTGACTGCTTTGCTTTAGTGATGTAATGCACGGTTCCAACTTCCAATTCACTCCATATACAGACTGATCATTGCTTGTGGTCATGCAATATTAGTTTTGTAAATTTTCATGTGAACTTCTTAAGATATGATTAATGGAAAAATTCTAAAGCCCAAACCCCATCAATACGCCAAATCTTTGAGAATTAACATGTCCAATAAGTCTTACTTAAGTCCCTTTTTTTCCGTATAAGCAAAATGTTGGAGGATTATTCAAACTATGGCCAGATGGAGTGAATATTCGAAGCTCGGACAATACACACTAAAACTGTAGTGAGTTTCATACGCCAATGGGATTATTTGTAATAGTTGGACCTATCAAACAATGATGTCAAATTCAGAGGTCTGGCCACTTGAGTACCAATTCTATAAAAAGAGCATATGTCAAAATTGTCAACTCTTCTTGGCTGTACTTGAAAGTCCAATATTATTAAGAAGCACATATTCCTCTTAATGGTCAAAGCAAGCTTCTTTACTCTGAACTACCCAAACTGCAATAGGAAATCTGGAATTAGTGATGATGCAAGAAAACAAGTGACTGACCAGGCCCGTGATATTTGTAACCACATCTCTATTGGAATGGCCATTATCAGTAACAACCATTGTCCGCGATAACTATATATTCAAATTTCAAAGTTTAGTCAAGAGTACATCAGGACCCAAACTATCTATCGTTATATCATTAAGGATGGGCATCTTTCTTCTTCTTCTTATTCTTCTTCTTGTTATGTTTATTATTCTTCTTCTTCTTCTTCTTCTTCTTCTTCTTCTTATTATTATGATTATTATTATCCTCAAGGACCTCATCTTGCTTCCATTATTACTCCGTTGTGTTTGCCAGTGTAAATCTGGTTTCTTCTTTTTCTTTTTTCTTTTCAGAGGTTAAAAAAATGCGAAGTTCTTTCTTATTCGTGGTTTGTTCGTCTAGGTATTTTGCCGCTCGCTCTTCACTTTCTCTCTCTCCTCCAATACACATACAAAACAAAGACTCCAAACAACCTTTTATAAAACCTTAAGTCAGAAAGTACCTAAAAATGAGGGAGATGAAGTACCAGATCAATATCCATCAACAAAAACTCCGGTGATTGGATTTCGATGGTGGTTTGATGTGAAAATTAGAAAGTCACCTAATTTTATTGATTGAATCAATTACAACGAGAGAGGATGAAGGAAATGAAAGGAAGTGAGAAACATTGGTTTAAATAAACAATTACTGAGGGTAATTTTCAGAAAATTCATTTAAAAAAAAAATATCTTATTATAAAATGTAAAGTTAACAGAAAATGTAACAAAACATAGATAGAGGTCCTTTACAATAAAAAAAACTTTACCGAGGTCCTTGACGATAAAATGAGCATCAGTTTAGGTCCTGACGTGACCCTTAACTCCTCGAAGTTTTACTTGCCAGAGTTTTAAATAAACTTTTGATATAGTACATTGATTGGCTTAACTTTTAAGAATTTTAAATGTGCAGGAAGCTCGTGTTCCGTTGCAAATATGGGTTACGCAAAAGGGGAATGGATTGCTGAATGATGAAAGTCAACTAGATGGTAGGCTTCCTATTCAGTTCTGTTGAATATAGAATTGACACCAGTAAACGTTTGATGCGCTTTTCGCTTGCTTCTTGTTTAATCTCTTGCTAAACATTATGCATCCATGTATGGTGAAGCTTTTAGTGCTTACGCATATCTAAGCCAATGCAAGTGTGGCATCATGGCTAAGCAACATTGAGAGGAGAATAAATACGAATTTTTATTTGGTTCCATTCACAATTTATAGATCAGTAGGAGCTTTATGCTCCACCGCATAGTCTTATCAGTTCCGATGACAATTTATCGATCCGTAGCTGGTGCCTGGTGCAATATTTTCGGAGAAAGTAATGTTTAAGTGCTTTTAGGTATTGTTCCTGTTCAGACCGTCCAAACAGATATTTATTGGAAAGAGATGGATGAGGATTCAGATTGGGTAAGCTGGTCTTCATTTTTTTTTTTTGGAGGTCATGGTTTTCATTGTCCTTAACATCAATTAGCTTGATCTATTTCCTTTTTTTTTTTATTGGTTGATTTCCTGGCTGAATATTGTTTCAAGCAATCACTTTAGCTTGGAATCACTTGACTGTAACACAACATTTTTGAGTTGATGGAATATTTTTTCACTAAAGGTTAGGGCCAATGATTTGTTTGATGGAGCTGAAGAAGGCTATGATAGCTCAAGGGATGAAATTTCATCTCTTTCTTCATATAATCCTTCGAGGGAAAGTCTCTACAAGTCTTTTGGCAGTTCAGTGTCTCTACAAGGATCAGCGTCAAGGTCTTTTAGAGAACCCTTGCATGCAGAAGCTGATGAAGTCCTACATAATTCAAGTGGGGGTAAGTAAAGCCTGCTAGATTGAATAATTATCTGCGTGGGACTCATTTGTAGTTCATTTCGTTTGGCTGTGTAAGTGATGCTCTTTCTTGCTATCAGATATCTTATCTTCCAACACTCCTCCAACGGTTGTCTTACCAAGTCCACAAAAAAGATTCTCAAAATCATTTTCTAAAGGCGATGATGATAATGGAGCGTCTTCACCTGTAGGAACAACCGAATCTATTGCATGTAATTGTCTTCCTTTTCTCCTTTTTTTTTCCCCATTAGTTGTATCTTCTTCAGCATTCTAATTGGATCTAAGCATTTTCTGCAGCAGAAGGCTACATTCGAGGTAGGTCTTACAACATCAAGCTTGATGATCAAGTTCTTCTCAGATTTTCACCCAAGAAGTCAGATTCAAATTACTTTTTCAGTGATACGGTAAATTTCTCAAAAGTGTCAATATTATAACTGTATAATGTCACATTTTCAATATGGTTTAACATGTTGGTGACAGATAGGTGGGACCCTTACTTTCTTTCATGAAGAAGGAACAAGGAGGTGCCTTGAGGTACACTAGCTCTTCAGTCCTCACATTCCTGAAAGATCATGCAGACAGGTTCAATATAATAATTTATTCGCTAGTGTTGGCTAGCTGTCTTAACAATGATATTCTATCCCAGGTCTCGATTACATTGGAGATCTCAGAGACTATAAATCGACGTTTTGTGCATCCATCTCGAAGAAATTCGCCTACTATTACGAAGGTAAACATTTATCCCTCAGGGGTCAATCTTCGAAGTGATTCAATGTAAACGTTGGCTGTTTTTGTTTGAATTTCTTCCAGTGACAGTTCTTTGTCATCCTTCATTAGCATGTTTGCAAGGGTGTAGCAGATGGCCAAAGAAAGAGAATAGAACCTTTAGGCTTACAATACATGCACATATTTTTCAAGTTGTCATATAACATAATAAGGGTTTCAACAATCTCCTTTTCTTTTTTTTTTTGTTTCTATCTTTGGTTATTTTGCATCTTGCAAATACTTCCTTAAAGAAGAAAATTGGTTAAGTGCATGTGCTGAATACATTCCTATGATATGGTTACTACACTACTGCACTAGGGATGATAACGAGTCAAATTGGTCACGAGCCAGACTCGGATAAACTCGACTTGTGGCGCTCAAGCTCAGAAATCTGTACTGGAGCTCGAGTACGTTCACGAGCACAGACTCGCTACCAATTCTATGCTGAACTTAAAACACCTTCTTCAAGTCGAAAATGCTGCTATTATAAGTTAAATACTGACAAGATAGTAAACTCAGATTTTTTTTATTTTTTATTTTTTTTATTTTTTTTATATCAAAGAGTAACTATAATTTCAAGCTTCTCAGCGAGTTTTCCGATTCGAGTTAAGACCTAGAGTCGAGTTCACGCGAGTCAAGCTTTGACCGAGTCCGTCTTGAGCTACTTGGAAGTTATCTTAGCTCATCATCACCCCTAATCTACATAAATATACTGTTTAAATGATCATGTAAAATCTAATAATAATGCTTAATCAATCCACAGTATACTACTTCGTGTAAGTCCAGCTGGCCCACTGGGACAATACTGGAGAAGTTTGGAGATGAAGGGATCTAATTGTTGTTCTAATTCATTCTCTATATCCTGACTTGAGTGCTAAATATGTCTATCCCTTGTTTTGTATTCATTTAGAAGTTTCATTTGCGTCTTTAATCTGATGGTTAAGGACATGTATTGTATGTGAAAACAGAACCGCTGGAAGAGTTAGCTTCAATGTTGTTATTCTATTGACGTGATTAGAATCTGAACATTTACATGTTCTAGGATGTATGGAAACTTTTGTTTGTCCGTCTGATTTGGGCTGTTTGTTTGCAGGTTCACAGCGATCGTCACGAGGTTGTTGCTGACATACTTCAAACTAGCTTTCTTTTTTCAGTTCCCATGGATGGACCCATGTCTTTTTCAACTCCGCATGTGTCTGTTCAATGGGCTTTACGGTTTGAATTCTTTACTACACCAAGGAATGTTGACTGGAGTAGGTAGGAGTTTATACTTGTGTATTCTTTTCAGTGTTCCGTACTAAACTAGCATGAGGGAACGTACTTGGAATATATTTTAAGATGATGAACTTTATGTTTAAGTAATAGTAAACTGTGATTTTGTGTAGTTACAAACTAGCATGTTAAAAACAATCAAAGCCTCTGAACAAACACTGAGATGAAATATATAGGAGGCATGTTATCTTGTTATGAGTTGATGTAAGAATAATTGAGTGGTGGACTTAAGTCACCGGCTTGACTGTTTGCATCCCACTTTGGTGTGTATTTTCTCTTATCCTTAAATCTTTAAAAAAACAAAATTAGAATTTTGTTTCAGGATTTTATTGAATGGACCGTTGGCGCTCCTGCTTAGTGATTAGCTTTCATGCATCTTACATGGATCCCCTCTTCTTTTCAAAATGAAGATAGAATTACAAGTCGTACATGGATGTGAAGTACCGGCAATATGGTGTAATATGTGCATTCAGGAGCCATGTTCTCTCTGTCATATTGGTTTTTTATTTTGTTGCACAATTACTTCCAGGTATGAGCATCCTCTTCTAGTGGAGGGGAGAGACAAATGTGAGTGGTCTCTTCCAATAATTGTGCATGCACCTCAGCCTGGAGCTGCAGCTGGTCACTCCAGAAGTCGTAAGAACCAGTCTTTTGAACCTCTCTGGGCTCGTGACTGAAGGTAAAGAGAATCTTTTATGTAACTATGTGTGAATTATCCCTACATATTTATCGAGAACTGCGCCTGTGTGGGCATGCATGTTAATTTGGGATCATATAAGCTAGATAACGCACAAATGCTGCTTCCATCTTTTTGTTATGTTCACTGGGAATTTCTTTCATATTCCTGTGTACTTGACAACTGCAATACTATTTTGTGTCCATGTTCCCCATTTTTGTTCATTAGTCCCCTGCAACTCTTTCTCTCACTTTTGTATATTTATAGTTGGATTTTGTTTATGCTAGAAGAATTTCAGTTCTACGGCAGTATATGTTTACGTGTTTGTTTTCGTCCTTCGTCCACCAGATATAGTGACGGTGAATGACCTGTCTGTGGCAACCACACTTCACAAGCTTTCTCCTCCAGATCTCTGAAGTACGTGCAATCGGCAGCATAGAGAATGGAGAACAGACCGGCTGTGCATCTAATGAACACAATGGGATGCTGAAAGGCCCAACACTGTTTCCGTGCTTGGAGTGTCCTACATAAAGAAGTTACATCTGATGGAAAGTTTTTGAGTTTTGCATCTGTAGTTGAAGTTAGTGTCTGCGTCTGAGTTGGGAGTAAAACACTAGCGTAATAGAATGACTGTTTCATCACACCTTTTTTCTCTCTTTAACATTCCCTTTCTAGGATGCCATTTATGGAGAATTTGCAAATGTGATCATATAGCATACTCCGTATATCATATTTATTTTGATATGTATTCATCCAGTCTTGTAGTCCATCAGTTCTTCAATTACGTTACACCAAATGGCCGTTTGGTAGAACGAAAGGAAAGGAATGGAATCAAGAAAGAGAATAGGAAGGGAAGAAATCAAACACCCCCCCCCCCCCCCCATCAGTTTGCCCTGATGTGTAAATGCTATGGTACCACGGTGGTACTGGTACCATCCTTTTGAGTTTTGGTACCCTTACATAGGCATTTACAGCATACTTACATAGCCTAATCTCTTTCTCTCTCCTCTCCCCTTCCCCGCCTAGCCACTGTCGACGCTGCAAACCACACCGGTCGCACGCTAGTAACTTATTGCCAGCGAAGAGACGATGGGAGACATGTTGGCGACTTTCCTTCTCCCACCGCGCCTCCCTTTATGTCACATCAAAGCCTTCCCCCTCTCCCTCGCTCGCCGCCCAGCCCCCTTGCTTGTGTTTCATCTCACTCGTTAGTAAATACTAAGGGCCATTTGATATATGTATATTTGGGTTATGTAGCGAGTTCATATAAATAATTTTTAGGTGTAATTTATTGGTTTATAGCTTGCGGGGTTTTACTAGGTTTGGTTTACGATTTTGAGAAGGATAAGTGAGGAGAAGTTTAGCGATCGTGGTAACTAGTAAGAACGTTAAGCCCTTTTGAACTCGAACGTGTTTTCGTAAATCTTTTGGTGATTCGACTTTTTAGTTCATATCATTAACACCTCTGATCCTATTTAAACTTTTTTCTCCCTTTTTCATAGGGTTTCGACTTTGTTCTTCTCATTCCTAAAATATTACGGTTTTTGTCGAGAGAAAGATTAGGAAAGCAACATAGGGAAAATTATAGTGTAATCCCGGGAGTACGTACTCCCGGTGACGTCGCATACACCTAGCGCTGACTTGGCACGGGCGTGTCAGACAGGTGGCTATAGGAATTAACGGAAACCGGACTACAAGTAAATACAAAACCCGGCCCAGATAAAATTGAAAAAAACTTCTACCCAGCTCTTCTATTCACGCCGGCGATGCACCCAACTACCGGCTACATCATCTGAACTCCAGCCAACTCCGATGATATTTTCCACGTCGTCGACGGCAGCCTCCTCCCACTTGAAACCTTCATCTCCACATTTTCTACCCATTTCCACGTGACACTGCCCATCACCGCCCCAACCACCACCGCCCGCTCCAATAACGGCCAACTAAGCACCTCCTCATCACTGGAGACTAACCGGGGTCCAAATTACAGATCTATTATTATAGAAATACATAAAAAAAAAAATTGAAGAAGATGAGAATGAGAGGGGAGAGAACGAAGAGTTTTGTTTTTTTTTTTTTTTTTCTTAAAAGAGAAAAAAGAGAAGGAAGAGAGAGAAAAATAAACCGACATGGGTTATTTGGGTGACAAAAGGATGGAAAAATGGGATTTGGGTAAAGATATTACTCCGTATGTTTTTTTGACTTTTTTCTTATCATTTTCAATGACAAATAAATGATAAAAATGTCTTGGCAGATACTTTGAATACTAGATAGAGTTTGATTTATGGCATCATTTTCAATTAGAGAATTTATTACCTCCTACCAACTAAAATGGCCCCCTTTCGTTTTCAATTTTTTGAGTAGCTACTAATAATATACTTCAGCGTCGAATTAGAGTATTTATGTGAGTACTTGAACATACTAATTATGTACTTTAACATATTAATTATGTACTTTAATATATAATAATATGTACTTTAGCTTATTAAGTGTGTACTTTCAAATATGAGTATTAGTATCTACATGAACATACTAACTATATATTTTAGCGTATCAATTATGTACTTTAACGTGTAATATATGTACTTTGGCGTATCGATTATGTACTTTAATGTGTAATATATGTACTTTAGTGCATCGATTATGTACTTTAATGTGTAATATAGGTACTTTAGCGTATAAATTATGCAATTTTACATTTTCCTTACATACTTTAGCATGTAAATCATGTACTTTATCGTAATAGCTATGTACTTTAGCATAATAGTTATGTACTTTAGTGTATTAATTATGTATTTTAGCGTATTGATTATGTACTTTAGCGTCGTAGCTATATACTTTAGTGTATCAATTATGTAATTTAGCGTAATAGTCATGTACTTTAGTGTATTAATTATGTACTTTAGCATATTAGTTATGTATTTTAGCGTATCAATTATGTAATTTAACGTTTAAGTTATACAAGTATATAGTGTAAATAGTACACTTTATCTTTTACAAAATATATTTTATTTTATTAGTTTTTTTTACGTCAAATAATTTGTATTTCTGTATTTATGTTACACGCGGAGTATCTTACTATATACGGAATACTCTTTAAGAAAAACATTTCAATTAAAATATTGAAAACAAAACGACACCTAGAAAATCAACTAAGGGCAAAGGAGTAAGTGACACAAACCCACACGTGGCCCTCTTCATTTTGCCATTAGCATTTCCCAAATACACTCTCTCTCTCTCTCTCTCAATTTACCCATTTTAACCTCATTTTCCCGTTTCTCTCTACTCCCTAATCTCCTCATTCCAACCAACAACCAGTCAACCTCCCTGTACTCCCGCCCCTTCACCAACTCGCATGCACGACTATCGTCTGCTTCAACTAGCCGGATCTGCATCTAGAGCGAGAAAAGGGTCCGCCCGTGGAGATGGAGTCATTGGCGATTGAAATGGGTGGTCGGAGTGATATTGTCCGTTTGAACCATCACAAACGACGTCGCCGGCGACGGAGGTGGTGGTTTCAAGCGCTACTGTGCAGGCAGCAAGAGGCGGTCGTGTGGTGGCGCGGGAGAAGAGATAGAAGGTGGGAGCGAGGTGTTTTTTTTTTTCCGCAAATAAACCGGTTTTTAAAAAAAAAAAGGTTACGTAGTGCTGGCGTGGAGGTGACGTGGCACCGGGACTAGGTAGTCCCGGGAGTAGGGTATACGGCCTGGCAACATAACCATGTTGGTTAAGATTAACTTTTAAATTTATTTGCTAAATAAATCATATAGTATTATCTATTATTTCTTCTTTTGGAGTGCGCAAATGTGAGAAAGAAGTTTAAATAGGACCGGAGAGAGTATATTACAATGATACTCTTATCGTTTCTAAATTTTATAAAGTCGAATTATTGAATCTACCAAATAATAAGGGGCTAGACCCCTCTATTATATATTCACTCTTTATATTTGTCTTTGTTTGATATTCATATTTTAAACATAACTATAAGTTTGTATATAAAACATTACTAGTTTACTGCTCGGCTACGCCCGAAATAAATTTTATCATTTATATTTTTGTAAACAATTAATTTTAGGGTTTTTTGCGAAACCCTACCTTTAAAAGACCAAATTTTGCGAAACCCTACCTTTTATAATGATTTTTGCGAAAGACTACCTTAAAACAAAAATTGTTTGCGAAAGACTACCTAATCACAGTTTCCGTCCAAGTTAACACCATTGACCGTTATTTGCACTCTAAAACATCATCCCCAAAAATCGATTTTGAGAAATTTCCCCCAACTCCAACCTCACTTTCCCAGATTTTCCCCCAATTTACCATATCTCTGCAATTATTCCCAAATCAATTTCACTCTCTCCATAATGCATCCCTTTGTTTTTCTCAGTCTTCCCTCCTCTACCAACACTGCCACCAGCCTAAAATCAAAACGTTTTCAACTAAAATCAATTTCCAACAACAAACTACTCACAATTCTAACAGCTCAATCATCATCCCCAAAATCGATTTTTGTGGATGATGATTGAGCTGTTAGAATTGTGAGTAGTTTGTTGTTGGAAATTGATTTTAGTTGAAAACGTTTTGATTTTAGGCTGGTGGCAGTGTTGGTAGAGGAGGGAAGACTGAGAAAAACAAAGGGATGCATTATGGAGAGAGTGAAATTGATTTGGGAATAATTGCAGAGATATGGTAAATTGGGGGAAAATCTGGGAAAGTGAGGTTGGAGTTGGGGGAAATTTCTCAAAATCGATTTTTGGGGATGATGTTTTAGAGTGCAAATAACGGTCAATGGTGTTAACTTGGACGGAAACTGTGATTAGGTAGTCTTTCGCAAACAATTTTTGTTTTAAGGTAGTCTTTCGCAAAAATCATTATAAAAGGTAGTGTTTCGCAAAAAACCCTTAATTTTATCAATAAATTTTATGTTTATAAAATTTCACTTTCAATATAGATGATATGGTTCCAGTTCAAATAAGTAATAAATAAGGTATAAAATAATATGGTAAGATGAAATCAATTAATATTTATAATAAAAAAATATTGTGAATTTTTTGATATGAAAAACATCACTTATGTATCACTATGTATGGAATGTCCATCTACATTTTTTTACCATAAAATACATTTTAAATGAATTTCTTTTAAGTGGAAGTTAAAGAGACATGCCACGTGGCATGGCAGATGGCCTAACTGAAGCCGGTGAATGTGGTCGTTGCCTCTATCACAACTTTTAATATATAGTATAGTATAAGATCAACTGAAACATCGGAGTGAACTTTATTTACTGGTGTGTTAAAAAATGTCACCATCAAGGTTGAAGGCGGAGTGAGGTGACATTGAGGTGACAGCCGAGGTCCAACATACTTGTTGGACTGACTTTATCAGTAAGATTTGCTTCAGACTCACAATTTTAACACATCAGTTTTCCACTCAATTTTCTCAGACTTGATATTCTTAAGACTCACATAAACAAATAACTTTAACCTTCAGATCCACTTCAGGCTCGATAAATAAATCTACAATACTCAATTATTCATTTTTATAATAACAATACTACACTAAAGAATACAAAAATCCAACCTTAAGACTCTGCCTTTGAGTCTTGGATTTCCCAGACTTGAGCTAAGACGTCTGAAGTATCAGACGACAATATTATCTATATATTTTTCTAAAGACGTCCCCGTTGACACATGTCGCGATTGTAGGTTTTATCGCCAAGTGTTAACGCGGATTTCCACATGGCAAGCTCACAGGAAACGTCGCCACATAAGTATGCCACGTGACAACTCGAATTTCTACATGGCGCCACATAAGCATGCCATGTGGCAACACGGATTTCCACATGGCAAGCTCATAGGAAATGTCGCCACATAAGCATGCCACGTCATCAAAGTGAGACACGCATAAGCATGCACGTCATGTAAGTGAGGCAGGTCAATAATTGATAAGCAGTATATTACCAGAAAGATAGCAGTGAGGATTGAACTCATGACCTCTTGGTATTGGCAAATATAAGTCTATCATTATGCCACAATAACTTAATTGTTACTAAATAATTTCTTAATAATCATAAAGGTGGAGATATTTACAAATATGTACCTATCGTTAATTATGGATAGTCATTTATTATGTTTCTTCTTTTAATGTAAAAGATAAAATCATTTCCTATGTAAAAGATATAATCTACTCCGTATCTTTTTAAACGCAATCTATTAATTTATTAACTATCTTTTCTCAATTGAAAAACCCAATACTCATATTTCGAATCAGAATACCAATAATATTACAACTCAATTTCTAAGAATTATTATATTCGATTTTCTTACCACGATTGGGGCGGTCGATGTTTAGAAACAATGATGACTATGTATCATGTAGGTAATGTTGGGCATGATGTCGTGTAGGAGAGTGGCTTGGAGAAGGGATTAAATGCGGTTGGTTCGTTATAGGGTTAGGCTAGTGGGTTATAGCAATCGATCGGGTTAGGGGGTCGGGTGGAGAAATAGACTAAGAGTTGAGCATATTCACAAATCACAAACACTGATAAGTACGGATCCGAATACAAACGTTGGATGTGAATAAAGACCAACGGCCACTACAACAACAATTTTTAAGACATATTTACAGTTATAGCTTTTAAATTAAAATGTATTATAAGAAGTGATTTAGTGAACTTTACAATAATTTAATATTAATTGCTAACTTGATACGTAGCAACAAGCTCAAAAAACAGTACATATTTTGTGTAATCCCTCAAAATCCCATTGGCTAAAATAGTAAAGGTAACACCATGTCGATAATATTACCGTGACATAGGGAAATTTATGCTAAAAAATAAAGATATATTATAATAGAAATGATGTTTATTTTCAATTCATTCATATAAGAGGAGTTATGTAGACTAATAGCCTAATTTGATTTCCTAATTGATTTTCATATTGGCGTAATTAAAGAAACAATTGATCTCTTTTATTGACTACCAAAATTAGTCCACTCAATTCTGTTTAAAATTTATAATATATTCAAGGGTTTAGACTCTAGAAATAAATAAATAGGGGTAGAGGAATTACAGTTTCATAATTGATCGAGATAGGAGAGTTGGGAAGTAGAGTTCACATGCGGTAAGCGGAGTAAAGAAAGGGAGAGGATGCTGCTTGGAATATTCGACGAGTCTAGGGCATCGGTTAGGGAGGCTAGTAAAGGAGCGAGATTGAGCGTTTAGTGTGAACATTTGATTAGGGGCAAGTGGGTATCACCAAAACCATTATTGGTGGTAAGAGTGTTGGTTAGTATAGTGGTGGGGGTGGGTGACGTTGGGAAAGAATAGTGTTGATAATGGGACAACATTTTTTGATAGGAGATGCTTGTAGAGGGGTTAATGGGGAAGTGGGGTCGCCTATGAAAGTTGACGGGGGAGGGGGACGACTAAGATAGTTGTTGAGTAGTACTTGAGTCGGAGGTGATTGTGGCGGTGGAGCGTGTTGATATTTAGGTTGAGAGGGGGTCGAACAATTCAAGTAAGTCAAAGAGGGTTGGGGCTTTGGATGGGCGGGGGTTTCGGACAGGATTAGGAAAATCACGTAGGGGATGCGTGGTTTCCAAATTAATCATGATACGTATAGTAGATCACATCTTAAATTCTGAAATTTAAAAAAATGTTTGTTACTTTTAATTCTCATATTTTTTTATCTAAATAAATTATAAATTTATGTTTCTCAAAATTATAAATCTTAAAATCTTTTAAATATGTTTTTTTCAATATATTCAAAGTAAAAATAAATTATATAATTAATATTAACATTTTTATTCCCGTGCATTTGCACGGGCCAAAATACTAGTATTAATTAATAGGCAAAACATTTAGTGTAAATTTTTGCGTCCACATCATCGATGATGTCATTTGCTGATGTCATCGCCACCTCATAACCTGCCACATAATAAATTCTGAAAAAATGGGGCTATGAAGGTCTGAACATGTGACCTCTAAGTTATACTATAACAATACAACCATTAAGGCAATTGATTTTGTTGATTCTTTTATTAACAAAATTATAAATAAAGGATATAAATCCATAATATTTCGTCCAAATTAAAAAGCAAAAATCTTATGAAAATCTAATTTCGGGCGGGAAATATTCTGTAATGCATAAACCAATAATCACCGCACTTAATTGCAGTAAATTATAAAAACTTCTACAATAGTGCCTTATTTACGTTTTGTTTAGGATTGAGTATTTAATTTATACGGAGTATATCAATCATATCTTACGCAATCTTCTACAAAAAAAAAAATTAATTCTTTTGTTAAAATTTAAAATTGTTTGGGATTGTTAATTCTTTTGTTACTCCAGGGTAAGTATTTTGGGTCATGTCAATAATGTGTTTGGATCAATGAGGAATCATGTCCGTCAACTTAGTATACGTGTAAAGGGGTGCAGTTCAATGCATGTCATGAGTCATGAAAGGTCAATACTGGTAAACGGGTGCAGGTCAATTGACGGATATCGTTGTATGCAGAATCATTTCCGTCAAATTAGAATAAGAATAGACGGGTGTAGGTAAATACATGACACGAGTCATAAAAAGTCAAACGAGTAAACGAGTGTAGGTCAATTAACGTTGTATGTTCAATTTTTTTTAAACGCATTATTACTGTTGCCTAAATTAGAAACAATATAGAATTATTAAATATAAGTATATAACAAAGTTTTTGTGAAGAAAAATCCTTTATTCTAATAAATTGCAAGGATTGTTTAGCGGGATTTTTCTAAGGATAATCATATATAATATTAATAGCCGTGGATTTAAACGTTACTCTGAATAGCTCTAATAAGCTTGTAATGAACACATGCCAACCAATGCTTGCCACACGCCCCAACATTTTAGCCAATAAAATCTCCAGTAAAAATGACATATTCCTTAATTAAAATAAGATCAAATAATAGTAGATAAAATCTCCAGTAAAAATGACATATTCCATAACTAAAATATAATAAGATCACATAATAATTTCGAAAATCATAATATTCTTAAAAAATTGCCACGGATTTTCGAGAAGATATGTATCCATAATTAAATTAAATCAAAATGATAAATAATTTGAAAGAATCATATGTTTCCTAAATGATATCAATATCGACCCAAAAATAGCCATAATTAATGGAAACTGACCAAAATTTTGGTCAAATTTCATTAAAACGGAATAAATCTTTTACATTTTATTTAATACTTAAAATACTTTGCAAAAAAGGAATTAATTACAAAATTTGCAGCAAAATGCCGATTTCCTTAGTTAAATGTCTCATATATTACTCAGTATTTTACGGATAGATCATATTTTTTAATTTTAATCTCATATATTAAATAATTTTAATTTCTTGAAGATCATATATATGCCGTTGTTTCTCCATTTATCTCGGCATAATAAAGCTATCAAAATAATAATAAAAAAAAGATAAAAAAATATAATCCTTCATCCAATTACCAAATATGAACATTGTATAATCCTATATTTGGGGAAATATGACAAAGAAATTTGTATCAAAATAGCTTATCCGTTTATAAAAAAAAAAACCTTAACTCGTTTATAAAAAAACGGAATAAAATCTTTTAAATTAGAATTAATTTTGAAAGCCATAATTTCCCAATTTAGCTGCATATAAACCGAAATTTATTAAATACCTAAAATAATTTATCTATAATATTTCCTATAAAAATCAGGATACTCTCAGCAGCATATATAATAAAAAAATCAAATCATTCTCAAAATAACTTGATAGTTTACGCAAATAGCGGAAAATATAAAAAAAATCACACATACGACCGTATAATTTGTTATCAAACAATATTATTACCTAAATTGACGGGTGGAACTGCGACCTTAAACCCTAAATTGTCCCATTCGATCCTACTATAAATATAACAACAAAGAAGTCTGGTGACACACATCCATACCCCACTTGCAACATCACTCTGAAATGGCAAAAAAGAAACATCCATCCAACGTTTATATTAGACAATAGAAATGGAAAACGACTCAATAGGGTCGCCATGATTCAATTTTGTTTATTAGGCCAAATTTGTATCTTTTTCAATTGATGTATGAATGAATGATTTTATTTTTCTTTTGATTTGTTCGATTTTGTATCTAAGCATATTTCGATTAGCCTTCTTGGTGAAGGAGTTTTGTTTCGTGATTGAAATTGCGATAGTTTAAGCCAATATCAAATTGAAAGTTGCAATAATATTTAGAGTTAATATCATGGATTCATTGCTGGTAATATATTAATAGTCGTGTTTTTAAAGCATTATTAGGACATACACGTAGGCGATGATGTCAAATGAAAAATGCCGTTAATAGCACTCACATTTAGGAAACTAATATATTTTGTCATTTATGTATTTTTTACAATTAAATAATCCATAGAAATATTTTTAACATTCCGTAATTAATCTAATTTTAGTGTATTTTATATGATACCTAATTTCAAAAAATTGGGCCGGAAAATTTTCAGTAATAGTGTCCATGATTAATAAAAACGCTCGCACTTATAGGAAATGAATCTGCAATAAAAAAAAATAGAATTATCCATAATTAAATTAACAAAATATAGGTATATTTCCAAAAAATGTTTCCCTAAATACTTCTTAACTACAGCCGAAATTTTTTTTATTAAAAAAAAAGGAAAAAGTGTCAATCTTTTAACAAAATCTTCCAAGTTTTACTCTCTTTACCCACCTAATTAGCCATCTACCGAGATTATAACTAAAAAATTATCAAACTAGGAAAGAATCTTATGGAAAAAAAAATGGAATGATTTCAAAAAGAAATGGAAAATGTCACAGCTAAAATTAAAAATACTTTGGATACTAAGTCCTAAACATTAGCTAGATAGTAGATACCAATATACCACTATATCATGATTTTTCTTTTTCTTTTTCTGGCGTCCAAAAAAAAAAGATATCCCTATCTTTTTCTTCTTTTAGGAAAATATAATCTTCTTTATTATAATTGTAACAACCCTAAATTTTGACCGTCTTATAAATAAGAATAATTTAGAATTGTCACGCCACAATTGGCTACCAAGTCAATTGCTAGGCAAAAAATTCGATTAAAATAACTAAACAATATCCAACAAATGCGAAGACAGCGGAAGACTTAAAATGTCGAACTACAGTTTTCAAAACGAAAATCAAATTACAAGTCCGAATAAAAAATATAAATCCAATAAATGTTTATAAATCCCCAGCATGCAAGACGACCTCCCTAGCAAGCATCCAAATCATCAAAACCTGTCAACTATGCCATCGAAAAATGACATAGGCCCCAGAACATGGTAGGGAACGAAACAGAAAATAGAACGTCAGCATACAGGCTGAGTAAGAAGCACAAGCAAATAACAAAGATACGCGCCTTGAGGCGCGTAGCTATCAAATAACAGATTTTAGATATAGCAACGAATTCAGAGTACCGTCAGGTTAAGCGGTGCGACAATCACAATATCGCTGACGAGACAAACGGTCTCGTCAATCATACACACGGCTGGGCTCCTACCCCACAGCCACCACAATCTCGATCCGACGCGAGATAGAGTACAGTAAAACAGAGCCTAAGGACTTGAAGTGTGCACACCCCTCTCTAGAGGGCCAGTAGGATGCCAAGCCTCTAGGAGGAAAGCCTATTAGGAAGTCGGTAGCTACTCCGACCCAAACATTACCTTGATCAGAGGTACACATAGTGATCGGTCAGGGCCGCATCACATTCACTCTAGGTGGTAATCATATCGTCATTTTCTTTCATCCGGTTTAGATACATTATTTGACGGTACATTATTTGATACACAATTTATAAACGGCCGTAGCCGGATTCAACTCTAAACATGAGAACACAAGCGAAAACAATAACAACATTAACCACTTGGTCGGAAAGCCGAGTGGCCGAGCAAAGGAGGCCGAGAGGCCGAGGCAACAAGCAACTCAAACGGGTTATGTATGAACATACATGTCGAAACAAGCATAGGAAAATTGAATAAGTATATGGTTATGAATCAGACGTAGGAATAAAGAGCAAGTGAACATACGAGTCAAATGAAAGGATCGAATAGGCCAAGAATGGATGATCAACATTCTTACGTTATAACGCTAATCCTTAATCATCCAATTATAAAATCAATCCACAATTCGCTAATCAAAAAGATGTAACCATAAGCCTTACCACTCACAACTATCATTAATACGAAACAGATCCACAAAGGGACAGTGGTAAAGAATCACGAACAACGTCTACCTCCGATATTGGATGACCACCAAATTTTAGTATGTTGTATAAGGGTATGTCAGAAACCTCTCCTCAAAATTTCGTCCACAAACTCCAAGCGGATCGACGGGATTTAACTTCACAATTAACCACGAATAACAATTAGGGTTTACTCACGAAAACCAATGTAACTTTTGATACAGAAGTCTAGGCCTTACCAATTGTGGATATGTTTTCAAACCTATAGTTAGGAACATCACCACCAAATCTCGTCTTAAAATATCTTCTGAGTCGACGGGAATCATGAGAACACCGAGGCGGCAATACAGTCTCCGGGTAGATAGACACAGCTCTACTAAAACACCTCTACAGTGAGAATCCCATGGAATCTTGTCATGATCTACATATTTTTGGATTTTTATCGAAATCACGGTTCTAACGCCACCAACCACGCTCCAATTAGAGATTGTACGAGAGAGTTATGTGTGTTTTAAGTTGACACAGTGATGCTGAGAATAATCTGCAAGTGGAGGCTACGAAAAGGAGAGAGAGGGAGAGAAGGAGGCCGAATGTTTATGAATAAAGCAAGGGTTTTCTTCATTATATGTATATATAGGTATGAGGGTAGGCTCGGGTTTGGCCTTAACTAATTAGGTGGGTTGCGTGATCCAAAAACCCGACCCAAATCCGAAAGACTAACGAATTCTCTTGTGTAATTCTATAATTAGAATTCTCATAATAATTCAATCGAATTCCAATAAACCCTTAATAAAACTCCCAATTACATTATAAACGTAACAACCTTATTATATAGTTATCCAAAAATACGGGGTGTTATAATAATATCAAGAGAATTGTAGCAAAAAAAAAATGGGTTAATTTGTTAGGGGTGTAATCAGGTCAATGGGTCGGGTGAAATTAGATGAAAAAAATATGTGGGCTAACTGGCTAAGACAGGGCCGGGTAACTATGGGTCACGGGTCGTATAAAGTATTGTCATTATCCAGTAAAATCAGGCCGGATTGAGTTAAGTTGCTCGGTTACCTAAGATTTTAAGTTTTAACAGGTCTAAAAAATACAGTTATGAGACGCATACAAATTCCCCTTATTTGAAGGTTAATCCTACAATAGCTACTACCATATTAGCATATTTTAGTGAGCTAATTGCTGGTCAAAACGGGTCAACAAGTTGGATTATCTCTGACCAGAAATATTATAATGATTTTATATTATTCTTCTTACGTGGTGTATTATTTTAGCGCCACAGCTGCATTTTAAATTTGTTTTAACATGGATATAATCAGTCAATGGGTCGAACGAAGTTAGATTAAAAAATATGCACGAGCAAAGAACTACGGGTCAAACACGGGTTGCAAGAAAGGGTGGTCATTTGGCAGAGAGGGGTGGTGGTTTTAGGATTCGGTTAGACATGGGGAAATGATTTTTAATTATATTTGTCTTTCTTATGCTGTTTAAGAGAATGACACCCGAAATTGTTCATTTTACGTATTTTCATGGCTTTTTTCTCGTATTGGGGTTACGACATCATTTTAACAATAAAATTCTCCAAAACAAAGATAATATATAAAGATACATTTAATAAAGAGGGGCAATTGAGACTAAAAAAATTAAAAATGAGCTAGAGTATAAATAATGCAAGCCTAAAACACATAAAACAATAAAGTTTGAAATTTATATTGAATTTAGGCTGATTTATGTTAGTTGGTCCTAAGGGCGACCAACCATGATATTTACATCATGACCCTTTTTACAGTATATAATAGTGACTATTATACTATTTTTGGTAATTGTTTTAGTTAATCACCTTAATTGACAATTCTAAGTTTTGCAAAGATATTACTTTATAATTTTTAACTAATTTTATATGATGGTATATTCAAAAAAATAGATAATATAATTTATAATAGTAAATTAATAAGATCACTAAAAGTATTTTCATGGTTACAAGCAATGTAAAAATAGTCATTTTGTCACACAATATAAAGGTGGTCTTTCAATAAATTATAGAGAGATTGTCTTTTATGAGACTTTGATCAACGGGTTGGTCGAGTTTGAAATTAAATACATGGTTTAATAGGGTGACAAGTAAAAATACCAAAAAAAAAAAAAAAAACGGGTGCGAAAAAAGTGAGTGGGGTCAAATATCAGCAATATTGGGAATTTAAATTAAAATTATTAACACAATTCCCCAAAATGAAATGTAATTTATAAAGATAAAAGGGGCGTTTGAGAAAGAGAAAAATAAATGTTATACAAGTTAGAATTTGTTTTTTAATTACACAAATTATTTGCAATTGAAATAATAGTTTTTCCAGCTAGCGTGTGCCCACATGCTACATGTTAAGAGTCTATTTATTTCATCTCAATAATGGTTGGTTTGAATTTAGGTGATTTGTCTTAATTAGTGGTCAAATTTGATCAACGGGTCGGATCGAGTAACAATAAAAAACTATGGGGTTCATGACCATGAAAATCGGGTGAGGTCAAATGAGATCAACTTTTGTATTGTGTATCTTCGCGGTTCTTTTTTTTTTTATCTTAATACGCATCTATGAGTTTGACAATAGTTCAAAATAGTATCACCATAGTAAGACCTTTAGTTGATAAAAGTTACACTATTATTTTAATGTGTTGTTTATTACATCTATAATTAGCAATTCCGATTGAGTATATGCAAACATAAATGAAAAAATACGTCTTTTGTGAATCTATCGCTGATCAACGCGGTACATTTATTCAATAGTTATTGAGTGTGTTATAGTGTGTCAAAAGCTTACTTTATTCGGAAATCTAACTAATACGAAGTACCATTTTGTATATTGGGCGTAAAAACATCGACGACTTATAGAGTTATAGTATTGAGAACCGGTATAAACATTATCTAACGAAAATCAGTCCAAAGAACAAAGAGGTAAAACGCCCCGTGCAATTTTGCACTGGTCAAATAACTAGTATCATTTAATTAAGGAAAGAAATGAAGAATTAGCATGTACACCATGGGCACACGTTAGAAAAATCCTGCTAAACAATCCTTACAATTTTGCACGGGTAACAACTAAAATTAGCTTTTGATCATTAAAAGTTGTATTAATATTTACTAAATTACAATTACTATTTAAAATGTTATTCATTTAAACAATTTAAAATTACAGAGAAACAGGGTCGCGCGTGCAATATTTTGCACGGGTAAAAAGCTTAGTATCAACAACAACAATTAAATGATGGCAAGTCTTAGGGATCATGGCCCACTTAAGACTCACCCAAGACAACCGATAATCATAGTCTTAACTCTTAAGGGACTTATCATTACTTGCGACGTGGGAGTTGGACAACCTAATTATAAACCTCTGTTCGTACGTCGTAGCACTACCTGACCGATGTGGGACAAAAATTCCTTAGTTTAACAAAATAGTAAATGTTTCTTTGCTCCGCTTGCCAAATTACTGCTGGCCTTCCCGTCGCTTATTGTTCTACTGCAATGGGCAAGCCCATGGGGTAAGAGGATGTCGTGAAAAGATTGAATAGCTTGGGCAAGATGAAATCCAAAGAGCAATCATGGCCTCAAACTTCTAATGGAATTCTAAACATGGGACTTGTTTTTTCGGTTACAAAACATGGGACTTGTAATATGAATGCTTAAGGCTTAGTAAATGTCTTTTTTTTTAATCAAATAATTGCATCACGCAAGTGTGAAGTGTCTTCATCAATACACACATCCAGCATGTTAAGCCTAATTCATCAGCGACATTGTACATAACCAGTTTATTCCAAACTGGTCCAAAGAGGGTCTCCCTCTTAAAGTGAGCTCCACCTCTAAGTGTCCCACATTGGAAAAAGAGGATAAAATTGAGTCGTATATAAACCAATGAATTACTCCTTCTATTGCCAATCGGTTTTAGGATTGAACTTCCTTGGGTTTATGAAGCGGACTCTCTCTCCTCCGGCGGGTATGACCCATGCTCGATCGTGGTTCAACATGGTATCAGAGCCAATGGTTGAAGACCTGGGACTCAAGAAATAAACTGGGCCCGTAGATATGTGGGAACTGAAGAGAGCTAGAAATGCCTCGGTTAGGCCCAGTGAGCTCCATATGTGAGTGTCGCATATTGGAAAAGAGGAGAAAGTTAACCAAATAAGGATTTTTTAGCCACAAAAAAATTGATGAGGGTGAGATCTATAAAATACCAAAGTTTTATTTGGTATATATAAAACATCAAAGTTGAAAAACTTTTTTCTAAAACACACTTTAAACTATTTGGATATTTATTAAACACCAAAACAAATAAATACTAGGCTCGCTTCATAATAAGTAAAGATATGGAGTAAATCCAGTTCATTGATCTCAATAAAGAAAGAAAGAAAAAAAAAAATAAATCACATAATTCAGCAAATGTAAAAATAAGAAATTACGAACATGATTTAATAGTACCATAAGGTTCAAAATATAGCATAAACACTTGTTTAGAAAAGCCAAAATACTTGCGCTCTCCTCCATCAGGTCCAGGTTTGCTAAGATTGAAGTTCAGAAACTTAGCTATCTCATGGTATAGGTTAGAGCTTTATCGTATTAGGTTTTCTGTGTCTTCATATTTCACGTTTCCTGAAATGCTTTGTGTATGTTCAGGTTTAAAGTGTTCTTGTCGATTTGCCTAGCGTATCCTCTAATCTTAATGGAGCATTTTGGGGTTGGTATTATTTTAGGGAATCGTAAATGGTATGAATCATCTAATTAGAATTAACAAAACTTTAATCAATTTAGCATTAATTACTTTTAATTAGTCACCGGGATTACCATTAGTACACTGTTTTGAGTAAGGGATGTTTCTTGACTTTCTATGGTTGTGTTGGCTCGTCCATTTGGTAGAATATCAGCTATAAATGAAGACGACCTATAAAGGAAGCAATTAGCTTAAATAATGAAGAGTTAGCCAAGAGGCGAGCTTCTTATTGTCTTAAATTGGCAGCAGCCTAGCTACTAGCATGCTATAGAAATAACTTTGTTTTCTTTATGTATTTTACTCTATTATTAGCATTACTTTTCTGTAACGTATTGTAACACTTTGCAGTAGTTTTTGTCTTATAAATAAGCCTCACTTTGTATCAAGAAAGAGACACAATTATGAATGAAAAAACCCGTTTGCAAAGAATTTCTTTTGTATATCCAAATCTGACTTTATCTATCTAAGTATTCTAGAGAGCTTAGATTAGGGAGACTTTCAGTGCTGAGTGTGTGAGTGTGCTCTATCAATTAGTTCATCTCTTGTACGGGTATGTTGTCTAACCTAGTAAAAGTCCGACTAGGGGGAAAACTCATTTTTATTTCTACATCAGAATGAAATAGATCATATCCCTATGCCATCCAACTCCTTCATGAGTGTTTAGGTTTTCAAGTTATTGTCTAACTCAGTAAAAGTCTAGTTAGGGACTAGCTTACCACCTTATAGGAGTAATTTGCATTTCAGAGTATTGTTATAAGGCTCATATCATGTTTGAATGTGTATGGCTGTCCCCGTTGCATCAGACAGCCCAAAGCCAAGGAAGAAGCATAAACCTAAACTTGTAAAAATGGCGATCGGAGGCTACGGTGGCAGAAATTGAACTTAGAGCGTTCTATAACTGCAGTTTTCTTACAAAATCTGTGTTGCTTAATTTAGTTCTTCGGAAACCTGTGTATTGGTGGCTTAACCCTGCAAAAAGACGCAACAAAACCATAAATCTTACAACAATGTCCATATGCTGACCTCACCTAAATTATCCTCCTATATCAGAATGAGTGAAGAGTCGTTTCACGAGATATACTCAAGAGAGGGGTGAATTGAGTATATAATTTAATTGGAAGTTTTCATTTTTACTCGAGTTATTGTGTGTGAGGCAGCGGAAGAGACAAACTAGGGTACTGTACCACAAACTAGAGATTGTAGTTTGTGATGATATGTGCACAAGTTTGTACTATGAAAAAATAGCACGAAAACAATGAATAGCATACACACAAGATTTACGTGGTTCAACCTCCACCTAAGGTCTATGTCCACAAAATTCACTAGAATTTTCTTCCCTACTAGCTCAACCCGAGACAAATAGAGGAACCCCACAACTAACTATAGTTGTGCTAGTTTCAGTTATGAAACTATTCATACTCTCTCAACCCAAGACAATAGAAAACTCGAGTACAACCCCGTACCCAAAATACCTCACTCTAGAAGAGAAAAGTACAAAGTATTCACCTCTTAACAAGCTTCTTAGGCAAACAAATAGAGGTACCAATTTTGACCTATGATGAGAATTGTGTTTAATATCAATGTAGGGTACAGAATGCAAATCTGATCCGTGTAAACGTTTTCTTTGGAAATTAAAGCTCAAAACTTTTTGTGGAAAACGTGCAGTAAAAAGACTATTGGTTACTTCGGAAACAATTAGAAGATAAAATTTATTCCCTGTAAAACCATAGGATAAAATCAATGAAAGATAGAATATAAAATTCTACCTCAATTGAAATCCTATCAAATATCTTTAAATCTATTCAAAATAAAATCAAATTAAAATATGATTAATTCTTAAACAAGACACCAATCTTTGAAACTTTACTTATATGACAATCCTAAATGATATAATCGTGTCCTTTTAATTAGAATTCGAAAATAAGATTAAAAGTAGAATTGAAGTATGCACAGTTCGATTCACAAGATTGATTGAAATGTATGAATATTATGCAATGAGTGTGGTTAGAAATTACATTTACTTTACTTATATGACAATCCTAACTGATATAGTTGTGTCTATTTCAATAGAATTCGAAAATAAGCTTAAAAGTAGAATTGAAACATGCACAGTTCGTTTCATAACTTTGAATGAAATGTATGAATGTTATGCAATGAGTGTGGTTAGAAATGACATTTGGTTTACTTATATGACAATCCTAACTGATATAATCGGGTTAATTTCATTAGAATTCGAAAATAAGCTTAAAAGTAGAAGTGAAGCATGCACAGTTCGTTTCAGAACTTTGAATGAAATCTATGAATGTTATGCAATGAGTGTGGTTAGAAATGACATTTGGTTTACTTATATGACAATCCTAACTCATATAATCGTGTTCATTTCATAAGAATTCGAAAAAAAGAAGCTTAAAATTAGAATTAAAACATGGACAGTTTATATCTCAAGTTTGAATGAAATGTATTAATGTTATGCAATGAATGTGGTTAGAAATGACATTTGGTTTACTTATATGACAATCCTAACACATATAACCGTGTTCATTTCATTTGAATTCGAAAATAAGCTTAAAAGTAGAATTGAAGCATGCACAGTTCGTTTCAAAGTTTGATTAAAATGTGTGAATGTTGAAGAATGAGTGTGGTTAGAAATGACATTTCTTTAGTTATATGACAATCGTAACACATATAATCGTGTTCATTTCGTTTGAATTCGAAAATTAGCTTAAAAGTAGAATTGAAGCATGCACTGTTCGTTTCACAAGATTGATTGAAATGTATGAATATTATGCAATGAGTGTGGTTATAAATGACATTTGGTTTACTTATATGAAAATCCTAACTTATAGAATCATGTTCATTTCATTAGAATTCAAAAATAAGCTTAAAAGTAGAATTGAAGCATGCAGAGTTCGTTTCACAACTTTGAATGAAATCTATGAATGTTATGCAATGAGTGTGGTTAGTAATGACATTTTATTTACTTATATGACAATCCTAACTCATATAATCGTGTGCATTTCATCAGAATTCGAAAAAAAAAGCTTCAAAGTAGAATTGAGGAATGCACAGTTCGTTTCACAAGTTTGAATGAAATGTATCAATGTTATGCAATAAGTGTGGTTAGAAATGACGTTTGGTTTACTTATATAACAATCCTAACACTTATACTCGTCTTAGTTTAATTAGAATTCAAAAATAAGCTTAGAATGAAGGAATAATCTAAAAAGTAGAATTGAAGCATGGAAAGTTCATTTCACAGGATTGAATGAAATGTATGAATGTTATGCAATGAGTGTCGTTAGAAATGACATTTGGTTACATATATGACACTCCTAACAAATTTAACCGTGTTCATTTCATTAGAATTCGAAAATAAGCTCAAAAGTAGAATTGAAGCATGCACAGTTCGTTTCACAACTTTGAATGATATGTATGAATGTTATATAATGAATGTGGTTAGAAATGACATTTTGTTTACTTATATGACAATCCTAACACATATAACCGTCTTAGTTTCATTAGAATTAAAAAATAAGCTTAGAATCAAGGAATACGCTTTAAAGTAGAATTGAAGCATGCACAGTTCGTTTCACAAGTTTGAATGAAATGAATGAATTTTATGCAATGGGTGTGGTTAGAAATGACATTTGAGTTACTTATATGACAATCCTAACACATATAACCGTGTTCATTTCATTTGAATTTGAAAATAAGTTTAAAAGTACAATTGAAGCATGCACAGTTCGTTTCACAAGATTGAATGAAATGTATGAAAGTTATGCAATGAGGGTGGTTAGAAATGACATTTGGTTTACATATATGGCAATCAAAACTCATATAATCGTGTTCATTTCATTAGAATTCGAAATTAAGCTTAAAAGTAGAATTGAAGAATACAGAGTTCGTTTCACAACTTTGAATGAAATGTATGAATTTTATGCAATGAGTGTGGTTAGAAATGCATTTGCTTTACTTATATGACAATCCCAACACATATAGCCGTGTTCATTTCATTAAAATTCGAAAATAAGGTTAAATATAGAATTGTAGCATGCACAGTTATTTTCAACAGTTTGAATGAAATGTATGAATGTTATGTAATGAGTGTGGTTAGAAATGACATTTGGTTTACTTATGTGACAATCCTAACTCATATAATTGTGTTCATTTCATTAGAATTCGAAAATAAGCTTAAAAGTTGAATTGAAGCATGCATAGTTCGTTTCACAAGATTGAATGAAATGTATGAATATTATGCAATGAGTGTGGTTAGAAATGACATTTGCTTTACTTATATGACAATCCTAAATGATATAATCGTGTCCATTTCATTAGAATTAGAAAATAAGATTAAAAGTAGAATTGAAGTATGCACAGTTCGATTCACAAGATTGATTGAAATGTATGAATATTAGGCAATGAGTGTGGTTATAAATGACATTTGGTTTACTTATATGAAAATCCAAACTTATAGAATCGTGTTCATTTCATTAGAATTCAAAAATTAGCTTAAAAGTAGAATTGAAGCATGCACAGTTCGTTTCACAAGATTGATTGAAATGTATGAATATTATGCAATGAGTGTGGTTATAAATGACATTTGGTTTACTTATATGAAAATCCTAACTTATAGAATCGTGTTCATTTCATTAGAATTCAAAAATAAGCTTAAAAGTAGAATTCAAGCATGCAGAGTTCGTTTCACAACTTTGCATGAAATCTATGAATGTTATGCAATGAGTGTGGTTAGTAATGACATTTGATTTACTTATATGACAATCCTAACTCATATAATCGTGTGCATTTCATCAGAATTCGAAAAAAAGAAGCTTCAAAGTAGAATTGAGGAATGCACAGTTCGTTTCACAAGTTTGAATGAAATGTATCAATGTTATGGAATTAGTGTGGTTAGAAATGACGTTTGGTTTACTTATATAACAATCCTAACACTTATATTCGTCTTAGTTTAGTTAGAATTCAAAAATAAGCTTAGAATGAAGGAATAATCTAAAAAGTAGAATTAAAGCATGGAAAGTTCCTTTCACATGATTGAATGAAATGTATGAATGTTATGCAATGAGTGTCGTTAGAAATGACATTTGGTTACATATATCACACTCCTAACAAATTTAACCGTGTTCATTTCATTAGAATTCGAAAATAAGCTCAAAAGTAGAATTGAAGCATGCACAGTTCGTTTCACAACTTTGAATGATATGTATGAATGTTATATAATGAATGTGGTTAGAAATGACATTTGGTTTACTTATATGACAATCCTAACACATATAACCGTCTTAGTTTCATTAGAATTAAAAAATAAGCTTAGAATCAAGGAATACGCTTTAAAGTAGAATTGAAGCATGCACAGTTCGTTTCACAAGTTTGAATGAAATGTATGAATTTTATGCAATGGGTGTGGTTAGAAATGACATTTGATTTACTTATATGACAATCGTAACACATATAACCGTGTTCATTTCATTTGAATTTGAAAATAAGTTTAAAAGTATAATTAAAACATGCACAGTTCGTTTCAAAGTTTGAATGAGTTGTATGAATATTACGCAATTAGTGTGGTTATAAATGACATTTGCTTTACTTATATGACAATCCTAACAGATATAATCGTGTCCATTTCATTCCAATTCGAAAATAAGCTTAAAAGTAGAATTGAAGCATGCACAGTTCGATTCACAAGATTTGTTGAAATGTATGAATATTTGGCAATGAGTGTGGTTGGAAATGACATTTGCTTTACTTATATGACAATCCTAACTGATATAATTGTATCCATTTCATTTGATTTCGAAAATAAGCTTAAAAGTATAATTAAAACATGCATAGTTCGTTTCATAACTTTGAATGAATGAATGAATGTTATGCAATGAGTGTGGTTAGAAATGACATTTGGTTTACTTATATGACAATCCTGACTGATATAATCGTGTTAATTTTATTAGAATTCGAAAAAAAGCTTAAAAGTATAAGTGAAGCATGCACAGTTCGTTTCAGAACTTTGAATGATATCTATGAATGTTATGCAATGAGTGTCGTTAGAAATGACATTTCGTTTACTTATATGACAATGCTAACTCATATAATCGTGTTCATTTCATAAGAATTCGAAAAAAAAAGCTTAAAAGTAGAATTGAACCATGCACAGTTTGATTCATAAGTTTGAATGAAATGTATTAATGTTATGCAATGAATGTGGTTAGAAATGACATTTGCTTTACTTATATGATAATCCTAACAGATATAATCGTGTCCATTTCATTCGCATTCGAAAATAAGCTTAAAAGTAGAATTGAAGGATACACAGTTCGATTCACAAGATTTATTGAAATGTATGAATATTTAGCTATGAGTGTGGTTGGAAATGACATTTGCTTTACTTATATGACAATCCTAACTGATATAATTGTGTCTATTTCGTTAGAATTCGAAAATAAGCTTAAAAGTAGAATTGAAACATGCACAATTCGTTTCATAACTTTGAATGAAATGTATGAATATTATGCAATGAGTGTGGTTAGAAATGACATTTAGTTTACTTATATGACAATCCTAACTGATATAATTGTGTCCATTTCATTAGAATTCGAAAATAAGCTTAAAAGTAGAATTGAAACATGGACAGTTCGTTTCATAACTTTGAATGAAATTTATGAATGTTATGCAATGAGTGTGGTTAGAAATGACATTTTGTTTACTTATATGACAATCCTAACCGATATAATCGTGTTCATTTCATTAGAATTCGAAATTAAGCTTAAAAGTCGAATTGAAGCATGTATAGTTCGTTTCATAGTTTGAATGAATTGTATGGATATTACGCAATGAGTGTGGTTAGAAATGACATTTGCTTTACTTATATGACAATCGTAACTGATATAATCGTGTTCATTCCATTTGAATTCGAAAATAAGCTTAAAAGTAGAATTGAAGCATGCACAGTTCGTTTCACAAGATTGACTGAAATGTATGAATATTCTGCAATGAGTGTGTTTAGAAATGACATTAGCTTTACTTATATGACAATCCTAACAGATATAATCGTGTCTCTTTCATTAGAATTCGAAGATAAGCTTAAAAGTAGAATTGAAGCATGCATAGTTCGATTCACAAGATTGATTGAAATGTATGAATATTATGCAATGAGTGTGGTTAGAAATTACATTTGCTTTACTTATATGACAATCCTAACTGATATAATTGTGTCTATTTCATTAGAATTCGAAAATAAGCTTAAAAGTAGAATTGAAACATGCACAATTCGTTTCATAACTTTGAATGAAATTTATGAATATTATGGAATGAGTGTGGTTAGAAATGACATTTGGTTTACTTATATGACAATCCTAACTCATATAATCGTGTGCATTTTATCAGAATTCGAAAAAAAAAAAAAGTTTTAAAGTAAAATTGAAGAATGCACAGTTCGTTTCACAAGTTTGAATGAATTGTATCAATGTTATGCAATGAGTGTGGTTAGAAATGATGTTTGGTTTACTTATATAACAATCCTAACACTTATACTCGTCTTAGTTTAATTAGAATTCAAAAATAAGCTTAGAATAAAGGAATAATCTAAAAAGTAGAATTGAAGCATGGAAAGTTCATTTCACAGGATTGAATGAAATGTATGAATGTTATGCAATGAGTGTCGTTAGAAATGACATTTGGTTACATATATGACACTCCTAACACATATAACCGTGTTCATTTCCTTAGAATTCGAAAATATGATCAAAAGTAGAATTGAAGCATGCACAGTTCGTTTCACAACTTTGAATGATATGTATGAACGTTATGAAATGAGTGTGGTTAGAAATGACATTTGGTTTACTTATATGAAAATCCTAACACATATAACCGTGTTCATTTCATTTGAATTCGAAAATAAGCTTTAAAGTAGAATTGAAGCATGCACAGTTCGTTTTACAAGATTGAATGAAATGTACGAATGTTATGCGATGAGGGTGGTTAGAAATGACATTTGGTTTACTTATATGGCAATCAAAACTCATATAATCGTGTTCATTTCATTAGAATTCGAAAATAAGCTTAAAAGTTGAATTGAAGCATACACAGTTCGTTTCAAAGTTTGAATGAGTTGTATGAATATTACGCAATGAGTGTGGTTAGAAATGACATTTGCTTTACTTATATGACAATCCTAACAGATATAATCGTGTCCATTTCATTCCAATTCGAAAATAAGCTTAAAAGTAATATTGAAGCATGCACAATTCGATTCACAAGATTTGTTGAAATGTATGAATATTTGGCAATGAGTGTGGTTGGAAATGACATTTGCTTTACTTATATGACAATCCTAACTGATATAATTGTATCCATTTCATTAGATTTCGAAAATAAGCTTGAAAGTATAATTAAAACATGCACAGTTCGTTTCATAACTTTGAATGAATGTATGAATGTTATGCAATGAGTGTGGTTAGAAATGACATTTGGTTTACTTATATGACAATCCTAACTGATATAATCTTGTTAATTTCATTAGAATTCGAAAATAAGCTTAAAAGTAGAAATGAAGCATGCACAGTTCGTTTCAGAACTTTGAATGATATCTATGAATGTTATGCAATGAGTGTCGTTAGAAATGACATTTCGTTTACTTATATGACAATGCTAACTCATATAATCGTTTTCATTTCATAAGAATTCGAAAAAAAAGCTTAAAAGTAGAATTGAACCATGCACAGTTTGATTCATAAGTTTGAATGAAATGTATTAATGTTATGCAATGAATGTGGTTAGAAATGACATTTGGTTTACTTATATGACAATCCTAACACATATAACCATGTTCATTTCATTTGAATTCGAAAATAAACTTAATTGTAAAATTGAAGCACGCACAGTTCGTTTCACAAGATTGATTGAAATGTATGAATATTATGCAATGAGTGTGGTTATAAATGACATTTGGTTTACTTATATGAAAATCCTAACTGATATAATCGTGTTCATTTCTTTAGAATTCGAAACTAAGCTTAAAAGTAGAATTGAAGCATGCATAGTTCGTTTCACAACTTTGAATGAAATCTATGAATGTTATGCAATGAGTGTGGTTAGTAATGACATTTGGTTTACTTATATGACAATCCTAACTCATATAATCGTGTGCATTTTATCAGAATTCGAAAAAAAAAAAAAGTTTCAAAGTAAAATTGAAGAATGCACAGTTCGTTTCACAAGTTTGAATGAATTGTATCAATGTTATGCAATGAGTGTGGTTAGAAATGATGTTTGGTTTACTTATATAACAATCCTAACACTTATACCCGTCTTAGTTTAATTAGAATTTGAAAATAAGGTTAGAATGAAGGAATAATCTAAAAAGTAGAATTGAAGCATGGAAAGTTCATTTCGCAGGATTGAATGAAATGTATGAATGTTATGCAATGAGTGTCGTTAGAAATGACATTTGGTTACATATATGACACTCCTAACACATATAACCGTGTTCATTTCCTCAGAATTCGAAAATAAGATCAAAAGTAGAATTGAAGCATGCACAGTTCGTTTCACAACTTTGAATGATATGTATGAACGTTATGAAATGAGTGTGGTTAGAAATGACATTTGGTTTACTTATATGAAAATCCTAACACAGATAATCGTGTTCATTTCATTTGAATTCGAAAATAAGCTTTAAAGTAGAATTGAAGCATGCACAGTTCGTTTTACAAGATTGAATGAAATGTATGAATGTTATGCGATGAGGGTGGTTAGAAATGACATTTGGTTTACTTATATGGCAATCAAAACTCATATAATCGTGTTAATTTTTTTAGAATTCGAAAATAAGCTTAGAAGTAGAATTGAAGCATGCATAGTTCGTTTCACAACTTTGAATGAAATCTATGAATGTTATGCAATGAGTGTGGTTAGTAATCACATTTGGTTTACTTATATGACAGTCCTAACTCATATAATCGTGTGCATTTTATCAGAATTTGATAAAAAAAATAGTTTCAAAGTAAAATTGAAGAATGCTAAGTTCGTTTCACAAGTTTGAATGAATTGTATCAATGTTATGCAATGAGTGTGGTTAGAAATGATGTTTGGTTTACTTATATAACAATCCTAACACTTATATTCGTCTTAGTTTAATTAGAATTCAAAAATAAGCATAGAATGAAGGAATAATCTAAAAAGTAGAATTGAAGCATGGAAAGTTCATTTCACAGGATTGAATGAAATGTATGAATGTTATGCAATGAGTGTCGTTAGAAATGACATTTGGTTACATATATGACACTCCTAACACATATAATTGTGTTCATTTCATTAGAATTCGACAATAAGATCAAAAGTAGAAGTGAAGCATGCACAGTTCGTTTCACAACTTTGAATGATATGTATGAATGTTATGAAATGAGTGTGGTTAGAAATGACATTTGTTTTACTTATATGACAATCCTAACACTTATAACCGTGTTCATTTCGTTTGAATTCGAAAATAAGCTTAAAAGTAGAATTGAAGCATGCACAGTTCGTTTTACAAGATTGAATGAAATGTATGAATGTTATGCGATGAGGGTGGTTAGAAATGACATTTAATTTACTTATATGGCAATCAAAACTCATATAATCGTGTTCATTTCATTAGAATTCGAAAATAAGCTTAAAAGTTGAATTGAAGCATGCACAGTTCGTTTTACAAGATTGAATGAAATGTATGAATTTTATGCAATGAGTGTGGTTAGAAATGCATTTGCTTTACTTATATGACAATCCCAACACATATAGACGTGTTCATTTCATTTGAATTCGAAAATAAGCTTTAAAGAAGAATTGAAGCATGCACAGTTCGTTTCACAACTTTGAATGATATGTATGAACGTTATGAAATGAGTGTGGTTAGAAATGACATTTGGTTTACTTATATGAAACTCCTAACACATATAACCGTGTTCATTTCATTTGAATTCGAAAATAAGCTTTAAAGTAGAATTGAAGCATGCAGAGTTCGTTTTACAAGATTGAATGAAATGTATGATTGTTATGCGATGAGGGTGGTTAGAAATGACATTTGGTTTACTTATATGGCAATCAAAACTCATATAATCGTGTTCATTTCATTAGAATTCGAAAATAAGCTTAAAAGTAGAATTGAAGCATGCATAGTTCGTTTCACAACTTTGAATGAAATCTATGAATGTTATGCAATGAGTGTGGTTAGTAATCACATTTGGTTTATTTATTTGACAGTCCTAACTCATATAATCGTGTGCATTTTATCAGAATTCGAAAAAAAAAAAGTTTCAAAGTAAAATTTTAGAATGCACAGTTCGTTTCACAAGTTTGAATGAATTGTATGAATGTTATGCAATGAGTGTGGTTAGAAATGATGTTTGGTTTACTTATATAACAATCCTAACACTTATATTCGTCTTAGTTTAATTAGAATTCAAAAATAAGCATAGAATGAAGGAATAATCTAAAAAGTAGAATTGAAGCATGGAAAGTTCATTTCACAGGATTGAATGAAATGTATGAATGTTATGCAATGAGTGTCGTTAAAAATGACATTTGGTTACATATATGACACTCCTAACACATATAACTGTGTTCATTTCATTAGAATTCGACAATAAGATCAAAAGTAGAATTGAAGCATGCACAGTTCGTTTCACAACTTTGAATGATATGTATGAATGTTATGAAATGAGTGTGGTTAGAAATGACATTTGGTTTACTTATATGACAATCCTAACACTTATAACCGTGTTCATTTCGTTTGAATTCGAAAATAAGCTTAAAAGTAGAATTGAAGCATGCACAGTTCGTTTTACAAGATTGAATGAAATGTATGAATGTTATGCGATGAGGGTGGTTAGAAATGATATTTGGTTTACTTATATGGCAATCAAAACTCATATAATCGTGTTCATTTCATTAGAATTCGAAAATAAGCTTAAAAGTTGAATTGAAGCATGCACAGTTCGTTTCACAAGTTTGAATGAAATGTATGAATGTTATGCAGTGAGTGTGGTTAGAAATGACATTTGGTTAACTTATATGACAATCAATACTCATATAATCGTGTTCATTTCATTAGAATTCGAAAATAAGCTTAAAAGTAGAATTGAAGCATACACCGTTCGTTTCACAACTTTGAATGAAATGTATGAATTTTATGCAATGAGTGTGGTTAGAAATATAGGAGAAGAAAAAGATAATATTTGAAATAAAATATTTCCCTAAAACAAAATTATCTCAAATACAAACATATTTGTTGGTACTAAAAATTCGTTAATGTGGCGGAAAAATTAATTATTTTGAGTTAATATAAGATTTTAATTCAATTTAATAATTTTGTCCGTTAAATAAAATTTGGGTCGATCGAGTTTCCAATTTGGGAAGACGAATCCTCATCCGGATAAAAGAGGCAATTGGGTCAAGTCACATCTCAAGTCACATGTCTGCTGAACAACACACCCCTCGTTTTTCCAAGAAGACCTCCCAATGAGCGACACATATTTCCCCACGTGCTACTGCAGCGCAACCCGTCGGCGTCTGTAGTCACCTGCATTTGTCCCTATCCAAATGCCCGATGATGAAATGACATTTTACAGTGAGCTGTGTCTACTTGCTCTACTATGTGAACCACCGTTGTCGTGAATCCGTTAGCAAATGCGTCTTCACCCAAAACAAAGCCAAAAACAACCATTTTCCTCCCCTTGTACACCTGACCTAACTCAGGAATTACTTGCGTGCCTAAACCGCCAAAAGTCATCAAAAAAACATGTTTTTGTACGTCATTTGGCCACTCAAATTCACATGTGCAATATTCATGTCATAAGAACACCAGATTTGCAATTTTGTATAGTGCGTCACGGGGTCCAGGCGCACCTCTACGTGCGCAAAGAGGCCTTGGCGCACCTGCGCATGCGCCTTGCGCACCAGTCGTGCCCGACGCACCGCCACCTGCGTCAGACGCACCAGCACCCGTGCCATTCGCAGCCCACCTGCGTCTGACGCACCACCCCGCGTGCCTTGCGCACACAACCCTAGGGGCCGAAACCCTAGGTCTTCTCCACCACTATAAATACCCCTATTTCCACCCTCTTACACACTCCTACACACATCATTTTTCACTCCGAATCTCAGCCTCTCTCTCTCTCTCTCCATTTCTCCACCACAAAACCCTAGCAACTCTACTCCAAAAATCCTAGCAACCTACAATACAAAAAACCCTAGCACAACTCCAAAATCCTAAGGCACCCTTAAACTTTAGGGCACCCCCAAATACAACACCAAAACACACAATACAATCAAAGCCCCTCACAAATACCTACGTTCGAAAAGCAACGCATCGCTCTAAGAACAAGTCTAGCCTCCCACGACGCATACTAAGGATCAACGCATCGATCTCGAAGCATAGTAGAGCAAGTAGTGGTATCGCGGACACACGTAAGTCCTGAGGGCACCCCCTCTTTTCTAAACTTGTCTTTTTACATTTTCTGATCTTCTACTCCATCACCTATGTGCGCAATTTATTGCTTTCGACATAGATTTATATTATGCCTAACCAAGATTTAGATCTAAAACGAATTACATGAATCACGCCTAACACACATAACGCAAAGCGCTTGGACAAATTGGTAGCTAGGGACCGTTAATCAATCTTAACAACGTTGCGACCCAAGATCTAGTTTATGTCCTAAATAACCGACTTAGCATACTAGGTTGTATATAACTTGTAAATGACTGTAAATTTGCATGGCTAATTTCTCAATGACTTGTAAACTATAATTCAACTAGTAGAGGCCGCTATACGTGGGCGGGGTTGGGTGTCTTCTGGCTCCCCAACACGTACCGTCACCTCCGAACCCAGTCTTGCGGTCCATAGACTGCATATTGGCGTATGGTACAATGCGCATTTTGTTCCTTACGTCCCTCGGTTTTGTCCCTTTCGGTAAGCGACTCACGAAAGTGTTTTGTACTTGGCATGACTCGCTTCCCCAAGCGTTTATGCTCCATGGGTACAGACTCACCTAGCGTTTAAGTAGTCCGTCGGTAACAAGGAACAAGATCGCGTTGCATGGTTTCCAAACACCCCACAATTGTTTGGTGGCGACTCCCATTCTAGTGCAATCATCGCACGACTCGCGCGTCCGTCGCTATAGAGACCATCCGTGGAATCTACAGTGGCGACTCCACTGGGGACTTATTGTTCCCCAGACATGGCCACCGGGCAACAACCCGCAACCACGCGAGCCACCACCGGATTCCCACCCAACCCAGCGTCCATCTTGGGCGAGCCACCTTTCTACCTCCGGCGAACAACCTTTCACCCGGCGAGGCCAAAAGACACCCTAAGTAGAGTGGGTGTTTGAATGGGTTTGATCAACCCCTTATCGGGTGTGGTGCTCTAAAGTGGCCGAAAAAAAGGGTTTAGGGTCCCACTTCCGGTGCCGCGTTGTGTGCCCTAAACCCTTTTTCCGTTGAGTGTGGGGGCGAAATGGTGGTGGTGGGCGTCGTGGCTAGGATGGAGAGGAGAGAGAGGGGACTGGATAAGGGAAGGGGTGAGGAAAAGTTTCTGGCCTTAGGATTTGGGAGATGTAAATGAATGGTAGAGATTTGTCCATCAATCCGTGATTGGCCCAATATTGCCAATCACACCAATCTGTCTATGGTACCCCGTGGGTACCATTCTATCTGTACCCCCCGGCCCAATCCAAGGCACACCTGGGACAGTCCAATCCAACCAGCCCAATCAAAATATAAAAAAAAAAACTAAAAGAAACATAAAAACTAAAAAAATGACAATCTCACTTTCTTTTTTCTCCCCTCTCCTCCACCGACGACCCAGCTCCGTCCCCGGCGCCACCGCCACAGCTGCTGGTCCGGCGAGGAACACACCCCGTTAGTCGCCGGAAACCACCTCCTCCATTTTGCCTCGTCCACCCTTCCCCGCGCGTGCATCCCTTTCTCTCTTTGTCTCTGATCCCCTCTCCTCCACCCACGACCCACCCCACCATCCCCGCTCCGTCCCCGCCTCTGGCAGACCCGACCCGACCACCAGTCGGCCAAGACAATCACTGACGCCACCCCCACTCCACCCCCCTCCGCGAAATGCGGAAATAATTAAATGAATTAGTCGAATTGCAGAAAAATGAGGCACAAACTTGAAAATGGGGAAGAGTAATTTATGTTCTATAATGACTAATATATGTTTAATAATGATCTGCTTTTGTTTCATAATGATTGATTTTTAATGATCCATTTTTGTTCTATAATGATTTATTTATGATCTATAATGATCAGTTTTTTTACGGAATGACATGTTTATGTTTTATAATGACATATTTATGTTCTATAATGATCAATCTGAACCACACATCCACTCTAAATCAATGGTCAAGATTAAATCAAATAAACCAAAAAAAACCCTCCCCTTCCTTTTTCTCTCTCCTCCCCCAACCCCCCTCCCACTTATCTCGACCACCCCTTCTCCGCCGGCAGCCTACCTCGATCACAACCGTATCTGGCGGCGACACTGCCACCATTGTCGCGCGGCTACCGTGACCCTCTTCCCGGCGGTCCACGACGGCCCCGCCCCTTCCTTCTCCCCTATTGTCCCCTTCCTTCTTTTTGATCTCCCTTTTTATCCTTTATTAGCTGCGATGATGGTGGTGATTGGGGTAGACGGAGTAGGAAGAGGGCCGGGGGAGGGTTTGTGGGCGGCAACGGTTGAGGTTAGGGGCTGGGGAAGGGAGTGTAAGAGGAGAGAGAAATTGAGAAAAAAGGGATGTGGAAGATGATGGAGGCGGTGGCGCGGGCTCAGGGGTGCCGCCGTGGGGTCGCCGGAGCGGTGCCCATCGAATGATGGTGGTTGCGTCGAGTGAGGTGGTGGTCGGGGCATGGGGCATCGGTGGTCAGGTGGTGCGTGGTGGTGGTGGTAGGTGGTTATGAGAGGAGAGAGAAAATAAAGGGCGCAGGGGAGAGAGAATATGGGTTGGGTTTTAAACTTTTAATTGAATTATTGGGTAAAGTCAGACTTTGGCCCAACTCAAATTGTAAGCCTAGGTATAAATGAGCCCAGGGGGTACCATTCTCTTGGTACCCCCGGGGTACAGTAGTATTTGCGGTTTTCTTACTCTTTTTTTTTTATTGATATTAAGTTTGGTCTTGTTTGGATTCGAACCGTAAACTCTCGGTAAGCAAATCATCTAAAAAACCAACTGAGCTAGATGTTATTTATGCTAAACATTATGAATTCATTATCTTATTTATATGTGGGTCAAGCTTTTACCAGTTGTTGTTGTTTTTTTTTTTCCTTCTTTATTTAGACAATAAATTAGATATTGTGTCTTTCAATTTTGTAATCCATCAATCAATAAGATGTTGATGAATATTACGAGTGCTTTTGTCAATTCGTAGCTAAAATTTTGGGAATACACTATCTAGAAGAAAAAAAATCGTCGTTAATTTTTACTACCATGATTTTAAAACTTTAAAACACGCGTTGGCTACCATTTGTGTGCACCCCCATTGTAACACCCCCGTTTTTAAAATATTATTTTATTACAAAAATGCGCCAAAATCCGATAATATTACAATCGATATACAAAGCTGGCGAAATAGATATACACAACTTATATAAAATGACAAGGCGATACAAAGCCTATACAAAACTCCAATACAATGGTGCACAACGAAAGCTTTACAGTTCTTCAGGTAGAATGACAAGCTAATAAGTCGTTATTATTAGTCAAATTACCACAAAACTAACTAAGGTAGATAGAGTAAGTGGGTTATCGAACACGAAGAAGAGGGGGAAGTCTAATATGCGAATTCTATGCGGAAAATAAATAAACAAAAGAAATAAACAATAAAAAGGGGGGTTTTTTTATTTGAAAGTTGATTAAACGAGAAATTAACGATTTATCAAATTAACTAAAGCGACCCTCGGGGATAATCTATTCAAACACCCTAATATAGTAATTATTACCTCTCTCTAATTATGCCATTCATAGATAATCTCGGTTTTCACCAATTAATCCTCTTTTGTGGGGAATTTGAGCAACCGCTACCAAATTCCCCTCCTTGAAGCCCTAAATTGCCTAGTGACCACTCAAACAATTCAAAACCAAAGGCATGAAGAGCATGGATTAATAAAAGATTAACAACAACCCAAATTAGTATCTAATTAGCCGCAGCCGCGACACTAATCAAATCTAATCTATTAGTTGCCTAATTAATTTCCCAATCACAAGTTAGTCATAACCATACACCAAACATGTGAAAGTTGCTTCCTTTAGGGTCAATAATCAATAACCATCAATTAAAAACCAAGCATATGAAGTACCCAATTCAATCCAATCAACCAATTAGATAAAACAAGGATAAATCATGCATTGAAGAACAAGGAATTAATTACTATGAATTTAAAGGCAAAATAGAGAAAAAAATCTTACTAATACATTGGATATGAGAATTTGATTACACCAAGGATCTAGAAGGTGATTAGCCTTCCATACTAATTATTACAATAAATTTGAGAAGAAATTTATAATGAGAATACTAATTCTCCTTGAGTTTCTCTCTCTAAAATCTTGGAAGCAACCTGCTATCTATCGATAGGCGAGAACAGACTGCTATTGGCTATGAAGTTTGAATTATAAGAATAAGTTGGATGATTGACTAAGATTTGAGATTGAATTTGGGTTGTTGGATGTGCTATTGTAGATGAAAAATTTGTGAACGAGAGTATATCATGTTGGATGTGCTATCTTGACCAATTTTGTGTTGCTTGTGTTGAGAAGTTAAGCTAGCATGCTCAACCCTTCTATGACTTATATAAAACCCTTCAAAATATGGTGCTAAGTGTGATTTGGTTGTTGGTTGAGAACATAGTTGCATGCTAGGTGGAGAACTGTTGAATATCATGTTGGTTATTGTTATTGGATGATGGTATTTAGATAATGACCGCATATTACTTATGAAATGGTTAATGGTTTGATTGAATGAATGCTACTTTGATTTATGACTGATGATTAATGAACTATGATTGAAAGTTATTGAAGACGATGAGTTGGGAATATTGATCGCATATATTATTGACCGCACATTATTGATCGCACATATTATTGACCGCAAATTATTGATCGGATATATTATTTTTGCTCGCATATATAATTGCCCCACCGCATAGGTCTTCAGGAGGGCTTGTAGGCGTCTAGTACTACTCTATTGAGTTGGCAATACTTGATAGGGGTGTGCACACTTAAGCTATAGATTATCTTGGTTGGATTATGTAGGGCTGGTTATACCGCCTTAAATGATTGAATGATTGCACATTATGCAGGGCTGGTTACACCGCCTTAAATGATTCAGAACTCCCACTCATTGATCTTACCGAATGCTACAATTGGAATGATGATAGTATATTTGTTTGTGTTGAAACATTATTGGATTGTTTGTATGTGAATATGTGCTAACTGTTGTTTTCAAATGAAAAGTAAAAACGTTTTCGAAAAGCAAGGTAAGTGTTTTTGGTTTTACAAGTTGAGGTGTTAGCTTACTCAATTTTCAAACTTCTTCAACTGTGGTTTTTGTGCTTTAAATCTACCACAGGTGGTTGTGATGGATACGTCTTTTTGTGTGGGTTCTATGATGTGCGGTAAAGAGTGTGTACTAATGAGGGGAATTTAGATGCTTTTAGGGGTGTTTGAGCTTGTTCTTAGCATAAATCGTGATCATAAGGAGTATATTTGGAGTTTACTTGATGGTTTTATGGGAATTTTGTGGCTCAAGACCCTTTTTGGTGAGCGTCGGATGATTTTAGAGAACTACACACTATCACCTCCAATTTCATTTGATCATAACTTTTTATGCAGATAATATATATTTTCTAGAAATTCCAATTGGAGAAGAAAGTTCGTGATCTTAGCTTTCCGATGATATAATATGAGCTCAAAATGAAGTCCGGAGGTGAGAGTTTCTCGGACCGAGAATACCCGTCTCGGGACGAGAAGAGTCTTCTCGGACTGAGAAAAGCCGTCAGGGTGCCGATTTGAGGAATACACGCCTCGGGCCGAGGAGATTTTGTCTCGGTCCGAGGAGAGCTTCGTCTCGGTCCAAGGAAGACAACTTCCGGGAGCTTCGTTTGGCTTTTTTACGGTTCCTTTTGTATTGGATTCTTTTGCTTTTGTCTTGTAGTTTCTTTTGGACTTTTCTTTAATAAAAGGGGCATGTAATCCCTCCCTAAGAATTATCACCCTTCATATTATTTTTCACCTAGTTTTCTCAATTGTGCAGAATTGGCGTGAGATTTGAAGGGACTGATGACACGGGATCTATGACCTTCTCTGCCTATACAATGGATACAGAAAAGATCTTGGGAATTACTGCTGATGAGCTATGCGCCAAAGACAGAGATGTAAGCTTCGAACCTTCTAAATCCCGTTTGTTCTTTATGTCTCTGGGCATTCACTTTTAATTGTGTCCTAATTTATTGGTGAAGTCCATTTTAGTTAGAAATATAGCTGGTGGCGCAGTTTAACACACTAAACTTATTTCCCATCTACACTTACTTTGGAAAGCCCCAAAAAGATGCTCTTTGTTATGCAGGGTACTTCGTATGTACTTGCTCTATTATAGTTGTTCCTGTGATGAACAAAAAAAAGTGCTGAACAAATCTTTGATTTCACAGGAGCAATATCGATTCTTTGTGAATGTTAAAGAAGAGCTCGGGACCCAGAAGATTTGCCTCGAGCTCGGGCCGACCATGGCCCTCTCCATCAGTTACGTCCTAAAGTGGGGACTCAAGGGCGCCAGTAGAGTCGAGTAGGCAGTCTGCCAGCGAATACCTTATTTTCAACCAGCCAGGACATGTTCGGGCGGACCACCAAGTGTATTCGTTGTGACTTCCTATCGGGAGCGCGCACAAAATCTGATAGCTTGGGGCTACTTCAACTCCAATGAACTCTCGCCTGGAGTTGTGGTATTTTGCAATGCCCCATTCGTATCTATTGTTAATGTGCCTATGCGCTAGATATGTAATAAACTACCCCAACAACAGACTGCACGTCTAAGCAACGTGTCTACTACTACTCGTTTTCGCTCAGGACAATTTACTGCTTTGTTTTGTTGAACAATTGTCAATGTAATTCGTGTTATGTATAAGTTTTAAGTTCTGCAGTGTGCTTTGTATGATAGCAAGAGTAACTACGATCTCCACGAGAGCGTAACGCATTTGGAATAACTCCACCTCTTTCATAGCGAGTAAATACGAGCACCAAAAATGTTGGGGGGCCACGCGCATCGCGCGCGGCCCAACAACTAGTTTACTAAATATTCTCTTTCGTCGCAATATTTGTAACGTTAGATTTTAGAACAATGGTACTGGTTGTGGTTCTGGTTGTGATGTTGATGGGTGTGAGGTGGAACGTTAGAGATTATTAGGATATAACCTTGAGGTATTAAGCATGAATGAATTATGTGTATGTAACTTAATATAAGAGGGGTATAATTGGAAAAATCAGAGAATATTTGGGTGATAGTAGTAAAACTAGGGCGACAAATAGCTATTCACTAAACAAAAATGGGAACATGGACACAAAATAGTTATTGCAGTTGTCAAGTATATGAATGAAATTCTCAATGAACATAAACAAAAAGATGGAAGTAGCACGCAGTTGTGTCGTTTCTAGCTCAGATGATCCCAAATTAACATGCATGCCCACACATTCGCAGTTCTCGATAAATATGTAGGGATAATCCACACATAGTTGCATAAAGCTTCTTTTTACCTTCAGTGACGAGCCCAGAGAGGTTCAAAGACTGGTTCTTACGACTTCTGGAGTGGGCTGAGGTGCATGCACAATTATTGGAAGAGACCACTCACATTTGTCTCTCCCCTCTTCTAGAAGATGCTTATACCCGGAAGTAATAGTGCAACAAAAAAAAAAAAAACAATATGACAGAGAGAACATGGCTCCTGAATGCACATATTACACCAAATTGCCGGTACTTCACATCCAAGTACAACTTTGTAATTATATCTTCATTTTGAAAAAGAAGAGGGGTATCCATGTAAGATACATGAAAGCTAATCACTGTGTAGGAGCGCCAACGGTCCATTCAATAAAATCCTCAAAATCTTATTTTTTTTCTTAAAGACTTAAGGATAAGAAAAAAATACACACCAAAGCGCAGTGGCGGGCCCAGGATTTGGGGAGTGGGTGTAACAGCCCGATCCACCGTCCGTCACAACACAACCCAATAAGATGGGAAGTCACCAATAGGGCCATAAATCCTCGCTTGGGCTCTAAAAGGTGAAGACCTTGTTGGTAGTATGCTAGGTAGCACCGATACGGACTCGGACACGGACACCGACACCGACACGGATACGTGACACGACAATTTGAAAAATAGCGGATACGGACACGGCAAAAAAACAAAAATTAATATGTATTTTGAATGCATATCTTTTCAATTACATCTACTGTTCGCGGGTAGGTAGAGGTAGGGTTAGTGCGGTCGGATGCAGGTTGGGCTGTAGCGATGGGCCGCTAGTGGACGTCAGTCGGAGGAGGTCTCCTGGGGCGGCGTCGATCGAAGGTGGAAGAGTTAGCCGGAGCAAGAAGATGGGAAACAAAAAGAGACAAAGAAATAAGACATGTAGTTGAGCTATCGGCTAGTGTAATTAGAATAGGAGATAGAAAAAATAGTTTTTTTTTTAGAAAACTTGTCAAAACGACGTAGTTTTGTGTCGTGTCGGGTGTCTGGTTCGTGTCTGGTCGGTGTCCGGTTCGTGTCCAATTAAAAAAACCGTGTCTGTGTCCTAAAATTAAATTAAAAAATCGGACACGGTGTTTGGGTGTGTCGGACACGTGTCGTACCATATCCGACGCGTGTCGGTGTCCGACACAGTGTCGGACACAGACACGGTACTGGACAGGCGTGTCCGTGCTTCCTAGGTAGTATGATGGTAGGAATCTATTATAAACTGAGAGCAACCATGCGACCACGTGTTGGGTGTATCGGCACCTAACCGTATAGCGGGGGTGGTCTTGGGACTATAAGTGTAGTGGGTGTATGTGTTCTAAGTGAGGAGCATATAGTTGGTGATATGGTTGTGTGACAATTGTTCTTTGTTGAAAAGTTCGTAGTTTGAAACTTGGTGTTTGATGATCCCTAGGGTTGGAATTCGCCTGTTAAATTTGAGATTTATCTATTTACTTGACTATCTTAGGCTGCATGACTTAATTGATGGATGTGGGTTGTCGTATTTCAATCGATATAGTCAGGGAAAGTTATAAATATATTGGATACATGGTCTTTATGTTATCGATCAGTTTAAGGGTTTACCTTAAGAAATAGTGTGACGTGTTAATTGAAGAGATTTTGGTGTCTTTACAATATGTAAAGAGGTTGTGATTTGGTAGGGGTTAGGATACAGTTTGACGATTTACTTGGTTCGAATTCTTGTATTTTGAGGTTCCAATCTATTATTTTAATGACATTACCTTGTGATATAAGAGATATGTTTATGTGACAAAATGTACTTGGTGGATTTGACAACTTCTATTATTATTTTGGGTTTGTTTAACGATTGGGATGAAATTTTCAAAGGTGATTCTGACGAGTTTTGTGAATAAGGGGAATACTGACTCAACTTTATTAAATGATTCGGGGCAAAAAGATCTTGGATAAGGTTTGATGGTTTTGTATGGTTCTGATATATAGGATTTTGGGTGCGCGAGAATATCGAATTTATAGAGGTGATAAATGGGGCATAGATATCTCTTGAGGTTTTGTTGTATACTTTGATCTACGAATGTCGAGGAATCATGCAATGGCTACTCAATCTTTTGAGGGGGTGTTTAAAATTTTGGGCTATGTTTTGGGCTCGCATATTCTGAGTAAGTATTGTTTGATCTTCAGATATTAGTTTTGTTGATTTAAATGATGGGATTGATGGACGAAGTTTCTCTATTTATATCTTGGAAATTAGGTATACTGTTTTGAAATCAGTTTAAGACTCAGGAAGTGAGAACTATTGTCGGAGATTATAATTTATTATTATTGTCTCTTATATGAGTTTGTATTATTGAATAATATGTTGGATTTTTGGGCATATATGACGTTATTATGAGGAAATGGGTTCATTTTTGGTATGCAGTTTGGAGTGGATGTGAGAGGAGTTACATGTGTTAATGGTTTTATCTTTGAGGGTCTGAAACTTATATTACGGGTCATATGAGATGTTACGGTTTGGAGTTAGAGTTAAAATTATTCGACAAAATGTGCTCGATTGTAACTTAGAGTATATTTCATAAGTATGTATCGAAGAGGGGAACTTCTCATTGATACAATGTGATCGAGTAAACAAGTATGAGTAAGAGAACATGTGAGAAATATATAATTTATAGGTTCTAATTTATTTTTGGGTCATTCTTATAATGTGGTCTACGAGTAAAAGGTCATATTGATACAAGGAGGTCATTTTGTGAAAATGCAATTCGAGAAAGATTCAGTTGTCTTAGTTACTTGTTTGGTCCTTTAAAGTTATGAATTATTTGGGGAATTTGGTGTTTAAACAAAAGAAAGAGGGTAAGAATATTTTTTTTTGGAGTGATCGCTACATTAGCAAAGATAGGGAGCTTCTAGAGGTTTTAGATATCTCATTATGTAATACATTGTGGTATACTCAAGGGTGGAGTATATAAATTATTGCGAGCTTATTTTATGATTGGTATATTTGTGAACAGGTAAACCTAAGATTTTGGTGAATGTGACGAGCATGACCACTATTATTTTTATACGAGCGTGAATATGAGATTTGATGATGTGTATGAAAGTTAGTTTGGGATTTGTCGATATAACTTCGGTGTTAATTGGTGCTTTGAGAGAACAAAACATAACTCAGGGTTAGTTAGTGTTGACTTGTCTTGTTTAAAGTGTGTTTATAGTTGCATAACAGTTTGAAGACAATCTTGAGGTTTATAGACTCATTGATTTTAATTTTACTATGGGCAATGGACTGTTGAGGATGTCTAAAGATCTTATCAATGTTTCAAACGCTTAGGTTACTATAAGTTTGAGATTTTTGTGTACCTTCTTAAGTGTATTGATTTAGCTTTCAAAATTTGTTAAGAGCTTCTCTAAATTATAACGGCATCTCCTGATGTGCGAGTCATGCAACAAAGCATCAAGACTATATACTTACTTATAAGATTATATTGTTTGACTTGGGAGTTCGAGGACAAACTCTTCTTCTAAGCTGGGTGGATTATGATACTAACTTTTTACTTACTCTAGTTTCACGCAGTGTATACATACATTCTTAATTTTGCATTTACGGAGTGATATGCTTTCTATGTATTCTGATTGAGTCGAATTTTTGTACTTTTAAGCTTCGAGGGCGAAGCTTGGTGTTAAGGGGGAATGATGTAATATCCCGAATTTTTGTGATATTTTTTATTCATATTTTGATTAAATGATGTATGATATTGTTTCATTTTGGAAAAAAAAAATGAAATGAATTTGGGATCCATTCCTTTCTAAATTTGGTTATCCAATCAAGTACCTTTCTATTTCCGTCCAATGTCATTATCTCTACTAAGCCCAAACACGTTGGCCCAATGCTCTAATTATCACTCAAAAAAGAAAAAAAAAAACACACGTAAATCCAATACAAAACCCCACCCTTCCTTATTTTTTTATTTTCTCTCTCCTCTCACAAAAACCCCAAAGCCCGACCCCTGCTCTGCCGCGCAAAGAAGCCACCCGCGTCAGACAACCACCATGTGTGCCGCCAAGCCCGCCGTTTCCCCGACGCCTCACCACCTCCCCTTCCACTTTTCCGGTCAGTTTCGAGTACCATAGCCCCTTTCTCCTATTTTCTCTCTCTTTTGTTTTTCGCACTCCATTAATACCCAATTTAATTCTTGTTAGTTTTAGTTCGTTGTTATGTTTCTTATGCTTAATTAGTTGTTTTACTTGATGCGTAATGGATTAGGATCAATTTTAGTTTCAAAGGATTGATTTTTATGCAAGTTCTTGAATTATTATTGGGCTTAATTGTGAAATTATGAAATTGGGGCTAGTTATAATTCGAATTATAGATTGTTCTTATGGTTAGTTTGTTATTGTTGATTGAATTAGATGATTTATGAACCTAGGGTTTTCGAAAATTTGGTTGGGAGTAATGATTTGATTTGTTCATACTTTTGTATAAGTGAAATTGATTATAGAAATTAGTTTTATAATTTAAATCTATTTTGAAAACTCAAAATTAGTATGTTATAATGATTTTCGAAATTATCATGTATTGTGGAGTTATTTTCTTATTTTTCAGAATTTAATTGTTAATTTTCGGATTTATTGCTTATTAGGCCTAAAACATGAGTTTTTGATCATTTTTGCATAGAAAATATAGTGAGTTTAATTTGGGATTAATATATGTTGATAAAAGTATGATTTTTGAAGCTTTATTTTATATTTTAACAAGATTATTTAAGTCTTTTGGAAATTTCATGTTATTAGTGTTCTAATTGTGAATTATAATTAGTTGGTCTAATAGAACATTAGTTGTCGTGATTATAATTGGTATGTAGGTTGAGGATAGAGGGAAGTGGTTCGGCCACGCTTGCCGTAGTTGATTGGTGCAGGACACTCGTCCACGAGGAGGCTATGATTAAGCTTCCAAACTCCCCTCCACCTGCTCCAAAGAAAAAAAGGAGGCTTGGAAGTTGTGACAGAAGGGGCTCTGCAGGTGTCGATGCCGGGGTTTGTCTTTATGATCTGCCTGATGACCTGAGTACCATATTCACGGTCACGGGACGTATGTAGCTCGTAGCCATATGGAATTGATCCAGGCTCTTATTTTCAAAAATGTGCTTCTTGCCTTGGGAATTTGACTGATTTGGTTAGTTCTGTAGGTTGAGTTGCCCTCATTTTAGTTAGCAAGCTTTAATAGCCTAATTTCTGTAATGGACAAGTTTGTATGGGTTAGTAGGCCTGCTTATCTGATGTAAGTGCATTATGCACATGTATGTGTCTGGAGGTCGCTGAAAAGATGGTATCACTGCTTATGTTATAAAATAAGACTTTTACTTTTGCAAGCACATCCACTCTTATTCGTGTTTCGGAATATATATTCAGTTGTTGTTCAAAACTGCAGCATACATTGTTTTGTGACTTCCGGTATTTAGAGTATCACAGTTCTGGCATTATGGGCAGGATTCGAGGTTAAAGGTTTAACTTGGACTTCAACGTGAGTAGGAAACAATTACCTGATTTCTTAAACACGTTGAGTGAATATATGAAAGCTGCGATATTTATATTACGGGACTAAGTAAGGAAGTGTTTTTTTGGTGCATGTGTTTTTTTTTACTCTCAGCAATTTGCCTTGTACCCCGGGGCTGTATTGAAGTGACAGTAATGACAAAGTGTTAAATGACTTGCTCCTTCGGTGCCTCTTGCTCTAGAAAACACTGTGGGATGCATTTGATTATAAGTTTAGAAATACTTAGCAGTGATATGAGTCGCCCATCAAGCGATACCTTTAAAATTTGTTGAAAGTCTTACAAACTTCCATGGCGTAGGTATTACGCTGTATGATATGTGTGCGATCAGTCAGTTGTAGGTTGTTGTTTTACATGAAAAGAACCTGATTATGTCTATCTGATGAAGTAGCTCTTACACACCATGATACCAAATTATATTTTATTACAACCCTTTGTGACCGCACACAAGCACCAACGGTTTTGCCGTTCTATTATACTTGTGCACTTTTCATTGCAGATGTAAGGAGTGTGGACATACGTAGGCGATCTTACATTGCACGACTGCTTTTCCAAAGTCAATGGAATCGGATTCGAGGAACTCGAACATGGGTGTGTGTTCTTACCCTAAGCTATTATTTACTTGCCTTTCCAGTTTAGCATTTACAATGCCTTATTACTTCCAAATGCTTTATAAAGTGCTCTTCTTTCGTTGAACTTCGATTGCGTTACAAATGCTTTGGGGTAGATCAAATACAAATCATAAATAAGACATTCATGTTACGGAACGAAGCTAAAGTAGACAATCAATATGGTAACTAATAATCGTCAACTAACTCGTTCAAAATTAAATGGAGAAAGAAATATGCGAGTCATCCGCAATGGGTAGCCGTAAGCGCCGGGCTGGGCAAGATCTGACCCATGGAAGACGGGTCTCAGTACCAAGACGGCCAAGCATGGGTTATAATTTGAGACGAGTTGGTGTGCCTCGTGCCACACCAGGAGGGGTTGTTGTTCCACAAGAAAATCCCTCACCAGTTCAGCCACAACAACGTTTGTCAAGGCGCAATGCGGGGATAGGTGGGGGTGTGGCCAACCTGGAGTCATGCGAAATTAGCACTCCACGGGGTGAAATTGCTGAACTTCCTGAAAGGCCTCCTACGCAGCAACAACGGCGCCAGTCTAGGCATTCTGTTGTTACTTGCGTTAGTGTTACCAGGCAAGCAGCAGGTTAGAATTTACCTTTAATGGTGTAACAACACGCTAAATATTTGGTGATCGGTTAGGCGTGGATATGCTTCAGAACTAATATCTACCTAAAAAGGATTAAAATCAGGCACATTAGGATGTGGTTTACAAAAGACCTTGTGTGCTAATGTTCAGGTTAATAAGTCTCTGGGTTAATAACATGTAGTAAATAGGTGTGTAAACAAAGAAGTTGCAAGAACTGACTTGGGAATCGACTTCACTCCCTTTTCATAGCAGTCCGAACAGTCAAAAGTTACATCCTTTGCACAGTTGATGTTCTTGCCGCAGTTACTACATGCATAAAATGCGCGACCATCATTTATGTCGAACCCTGGGATCACAATATTCACCCAGAAACGATCCTCCTGCCACAGTTCCTCAACCTACAATCCATAAAGCACATGTGATTTGATCAGCCGAAGATTAAGCTTTGAGGACAGTTAGCAGGTTGTAGTGTTTAGTGCACATTGATGTTTTACCGTCTTAGCCTTAAGATCAGCTAGGGTAATGGTCCTCTCTTCTTTGATAGGATTCCTTGCACTGCAAATTGATGCTGTTTTCCTGGACAACATGTCCCTGTTGTCGCTGGCCCTGCGAGCAGTTAATGGTACATTAAAGTGTAGCGAGTGAGGGAGTTTGACCGAAGATATCAGCATTTCAGTATAGAATTTACCACTTTGTCAGCTTCGCGGCTTGTGCACCCCTAGACTCAAAGCCAACCATAGTACAAATAGTGGTCGACAGTGAAAAGCATGCACCATTGCCGCAAACATTATTTCTAACGTGCTTTTCTTACAAACTTGCAGAATAAGATAGGCATTACCTTTGTAGCTTGATGGCTTTAGAGCCGTGAATACGACAACAGGATAAGTAGGCAGCAATGCCTCCAACTTGTCGCCAACATCCATTGTAAGGTCTTTCCAAAGGGAAAGCAACAAACTGCGTCCTGAGCTGCTCATGACATTTGAGTCAGTACACACAAATTGGTTTGCTTATCAGATGTACGTAGATGTCTCACATGTCTACCATAAATAAGAGAATGATGCACTAAGGGTGAACTATATTGTATATGCCCTTTGGATGTTTTGGAATAAGAGGTAAAGTGCATGCTTGTTTGTAAGAATATCTGTTTTCGTTAGTTCGAATTCTAGTACCCCATTTACCTGACGAAAAGGGTGTTTTTTTAGAAGCGAATGATATAAAGGTCATGAGTTGTACCTGTTGTCCAAGACGACAAGCTCACGGACCTGGACCTCGTCCGACTGACCTACTCTCACACTCTGTGTGGGTTGAATGTAAATTGGCACGCCAATAATGCCTGTGGTTTAAAAAGTCCAGTAAGAAAACATGTTCTATAAGATTAATGTGCTGAGTTACAGCTACAGATTCCCGTGGTTGTTAAAAAGGATTAAATGCTTACTGAATCGCTCATCGCCGCCTGAGCCTCTTGGCACATCTGCTATTGTTAGGTAGTCGGGCTCCCCTACTTCTTCAAAGGTCCCGACCTTCTGGATTACAGTTCTAGCGCTAAAAGTCATCTGGTATTTGATTTCAGCATTTGGCCTAAGGAATTTCTTGAGTATCGGCTTGACAATGGCATTTAAAAGTTCGTAGATATTCTGGTTCCCAATCACCTTTTCAGAAGCGTCAATGTCATCATTGAACAGGGTTGCCTTCATTTGTTGTCCCTGAAATTGAAGCACACTATTACTGCCAAAGACAATCTTAGATATAAATCAGATAGCGGGTCCGTATGTAATTTGTATTACCTCTTCATCCTCGAAGGTGATCATTTGGTATTTAGTTTTAGGGGAAGTCTGCTTCCGTGACTTGTCTATAACCTTGACCCTTACTGTGTAACGTCCGCTACGATCTGATAGGTCCTTTAGGTATTTCTTCTCGGTTCTCACCATCCTGCACAGCAACCAAATGACCAGTGCAAACAACAATGAATATAGTGCCATTGAATGTGAATAAGCACTCCTCATGTATCACGCATTCCTGCATAGCAGCATATTTGTAATGGCACACATAGACATTGTGAATCACTGATAATGATTCGGCATAAGAAATTGTAAAAAATCCAATAGGATATAACCTGTATATTTGCCTTAAATTGATTCACATTTCAGCAACACACTTTTTTTTCTATTTGTGTACTCTGCTATTTGCTTCCGTTTAAGATAAGTTGTGTTATTCGATTGACAATATAACAGCCCGAACCACCGTCCGTCGCAACACAACCCAATAAGATGGGTAGTCACCCTTTAGGCCCGAATATCCTCTCGTGGGCTCTAAAAGGTGAAGGCCTTGTTGTTAGTATGATGGTAGGAATCTATTATAAACTGATCATATGACCCTTAATTTCCCAATGTGGGACAAACCAACTCCATAAACCACTTTCCATATTCCGTAGTGTTAAAAACTCCCTCACTTAGAGAACGCGACGTCCCCGTCGCGCCTCGGTCATTCCATACTAACATCAACACAGGTCCAAGATCTCCCCCGCTAGACGGCTGGTCCGGGCCTCGCCCCAGCACCCAGCACGTGGTCGCAAGGTTGCTCTGATACCATCTGTAACAGCCCGAACCACCGTCCGTCGCAACACAGCCCAATAAGATGGGTAGTCACCCTTTAGGCCCGAATATCCTCTCGTGGGCTCTAAAAAGTGAAGGCAGTGTTGTTAGTATGATGGTAGGAATCTATTATAAACTGATCATATGAGCCTTAATTTCCCAATGTGGGACAAACCAACTCCATAAACCACTTTCCATATTCCGTAGTGTTACAGACAATATGTTAACGACCATTAATTTTGACATCTTTTTAAACTGTAAAATGTGGACATGATTCGTGTGTTTTCAACAAGAGAAAAAGTTTCTGAATGGTAAACTTATTCCGGTGCATCTAACTCAATTACCTGTGCTTACTTGTTTAATTAAGGGGGGATGGGGTGAACAGATCATTACTCACAACTCACATAATATAGGAAGAACATATAGATTTCCAAATAAGATTTATTTTAATTTTAGTACATTTTTTCATAACACAACATCAGTCGACATTGTTTGTAAATAATAAGAACATCATTTCTGGTGATCCTTGTTAGCTCTTGTAGAACAAATACAAAGCAACATAACTATAAAGAAGTGTAATACATAGTAGCACATCTGTACATGCTATAGTAGCAGCACCCATACAAGACCAAAACGAACTTTTTAACTGCACATAAGTACTACTACTGATTTAGGACACCAATGTAAGCAAAAGTGCTTCATGAAAGAGACAGCTACTTGTTTTACCAAGCTTCTGGAAGGTAGCATCACAATAAACATGATGTTGATATGCGCTTTTAAGGTAACAGGAGGGCAAAAAGTGCAGAAAAACAATTGTAATATAAGAACAAAACATGTATTTTGGAACAGAAGTACACATCACCACAACATATTCATTACACAGAATTAATTGAAAGAACAAAAGCAATGTGCTTACTTTCTTTGGGCAGTAAAAAATGATTCTCCTTGCCTCCTGTGTTTTTTCTTTAACCCCAAACCAAAGAAATGACTTATTGTAATTAAGAGATATGATTGAAAGACATCCAATATATAAAAGAATGTGAGTCTGGCGTTTTTTACAACACCTTGTCTCCTCTGAGCATAAAGTAGAAACCTGCCTTACCAGCTAAAGGATCTGTCAAATCCGTGTGAGTTGTCGAGTTCTTGTGGTTGTATATTTTCCTTTTCAGCTTCCACTACATATAATACTAATACATGGAAGTTGTAATTGAATGCATAATTTCCCTCACAAATACCTATAACTGACCCCCCCCCCCCACATGCCTCGTAAACTCTATCATGAGTGTACTAACAGCCTTGAAATCTTAAAACCTAACTAACTGCACAGTGACTTAGTTAGTGTAACTGTATGGCTGTATTTTTATTATTTTCAAAAAAAAAATATGCCTGTATTTATAGAATTCTCTGTTCTATGTAATTTGGGTGAAATAAAAACTGAATTCCATTATGAATGCCAACGCAATGAAATGTTGCAATGGCAGCCCTAGTGCACGCCTCTTTTTTTTCTTCTTATTTACAAATAGTCTGCTAATATCCCGGCCTAAACCCGATTGATTTGCAAATAGCGGAACTTAAACTATCCAAACCAAACGACTCACATAGCATCATTTTTTTCAAGATATTGACGTGGCGACCGTAGTATAGAAGGGTACGAGCATAGTAGAAAAGATTAGAGTCGCAGTGCCTAATCAAACCAAGGCGAAAATATAAGCAAAGGGTGGAACTACAACAGAGGTGATTGAATCGTCTTCCTACGTCAAGAAATAATTACACATAAAGCCACATCCCTTTTTCATAAATAGCAGCATGCAGTGTACCCTACCTCCCAAGATAAAACGTTTATATCCGCAAGCATTACAACGACTCATAGTTGGGCAATACTCAACATCAACTATACTGCATAAAAAAAATTAAGGACGATGTCTAAAAAGGGCAGTGTAACGACACTAAATATATCTAATATCCGTAACAAACGTCTTTGAACAATAAAGTTCCACAGTTTGCACAGAGTACATCGAAACGAACTGCATCTACGGACCATACTTGCTCGAAGTTTTTAGTAAATTAAGCTACCCAAGTAATAAGAACAAAGTGAAAGTTACTTGTAGTTGTTTATCTATTAACCATTGAAAGCAGGCACATCACATTAGTCACAGTAGGCTGTTTTAAAAAGTACGCTATAAGCAGGGTTCACGACATCGTGCTCGAAGAAGCCTATAACAGGAGAACAAATAGAGGAAGCACATGATCATTTGCTTGGTACCTTTTTTATCTGTGTTCAGGTTTTGTGATTCTGCAACTAATTCACATGCACGTCAGCACGTCTATCCTGATTGTATTTATATGGGCATGCCACAATAGTAGATATTCAACTGTCACGAGAATAAGTAAATTAACCCTGGTCAAATGGCTTAACAACCAGAGGCTAAGGATGCAATTTCACAGCAACTAACCTTTAATCGAAGCATCCTGCCCGTTTATTTTGTCATATTCGTTTCCAATTGTGCGGAGTTGAGTAGCCTGTCCACAAAGGTTAATTGTATGTGTTAGAACCCTGTAAAGACTTGGGCGATCAATCAGGCACCCAGGATTTGAAAAGTGCGAGGCGGACCTGTTATGAAGGGAATGCAGTACTGCGCACGGGCTTGTATGCCTCAGCATGTCACTGTTGATTCCTAAGTCAGCAGCAACACCAACACCTACATACTCCCTTCCCCAAAAATAAGACCTGTGTACTTTGACAATTAGATCTAGAAGGAGATTAAAAACAACACCAACCAAAATCATACCACAATCTAAAACAACTTAATGATCCATGCAATCTAGTACCTTTGTAACCTGATTCTCTGATCTTGGAGTTAAGCTGTAGTACACGAGATGTGAAGGAATCCAAAACACAAGCAAAGCTCTTGATGGCAGATAAACACACTTTGGCGTTGACTGAAAATGACAACAGTAGGAATAATTATAGTGTTTTCATATTCAGTTTCTGATTTCGAATCTTTGAAATACCTGTATCCACATGCCTTGGAAGAGACTGCGCTTGTGCATAAAGTTAGGCTAAATTGTAGTTGTTATTAGTACTCTAAGGACACGGACTGGAGTGTTAGCAGCTTTAGAAACTATAAATCCAGACTTGTTCGAGTGCTAATGCTAATTTCACACCAAGCTCTTATATTGTTACGAGCAGAAATGTTGGCAAAATACAAAGAGATTGTAGGAAAGCAGACAACACACGACTCGATAAAATAGTAGAAAAGTACTTGTAACACTAATGTACATTAAGTGCCGTGTGAGTCGGGCGTTCAGTATCGCCGAAGACATCAAGAACGAAAACATGACAGAAAAGAGGCAACGTCCCACAATCCAGATGTAAGGACCCTTGCGCAAGAGGTAAAAGTTACACACAAAAAAGGGCAAACAAACCAGGGAATTACAAAAGAGGACAGTGCATGCCAATGACCGCGGCATTAGAGCTACCTGTCTGCACGTAAATTCCTCAAGCGCACTTACCACCTGCACTAAGCACAAATAATCAGCATGTGGATGATCTTAGAAAGCACAAGGGACTGAATATCGCCAAACATAGGGCGATCAAATACCAGCGCGTGCACCACCCAGGTTGACCTGTATCACGAGTCACAAGCAGGCCCAAATTTTGTCCCTATCAACCTGCAAGACAATGTAACACCAGACTTAAGTTTTACACGAATCACAAAAAGCGCTGATTGTTGTAAAGGGAGAGCACATATTCATCTTGCGATTAACTTGGCACACGAAAACCTAACACAAATGATCGAAGTACATAAATACCCTATACTTGAGTTTTCCAATAGTTAAATACAGATAATAAATCCAAAAAATGTGAACGAAGAGCGAGCTTGATAGCCTACCATGTTTTTTTCATGCTGGTATAATTCCTGGCCTCCTTAAGACTTCATAGGCAACAACATTCTGAACAGAATTTGTAGCCGATGACTCTTCCGCAGTCTCCCCAACAACTATTTTTAACTGCTGCGCTGTTCTAGCTCGTGACAGGTGCACGTATAACTGTCCATGTGAAAAACAAGGCTTCGGTAGATAAACCCCCACACGCTGTAGGGTCTGCCCTTGCGCTTTGTTAATAGTCATGGCAAAGCTTAATTTGATTGGGAACTGTCTCCGCTGGAACTGGAACGAGTATTTAGACGATGCTGATGGCCTCAGTATGATCCTTGGCAAGAAAACGTGTTCTCCTTTGTACTGGCCAGTTGATATTTCGCACTCGATCATATTCCTAGAAAACCGCTTGCATATTAACCGCTTTCCATTACAAAGGCCTGCAGCGGGGTCTAAGTTGCGCTATAAAATAACGGGGCAGTTTTCTTTTAGACAAGCTCGTGCGGACTCATCCCTCCCGGACATAGCGTGTTAAGGAACTCAGCAAGGTATAACGTGCAGTTATCATCTTTTACACTGTCGAACCCCTTGTATATATGTGGGCAGCCCGGGAATTTATGTATTAGCAAACTATTGATTGCATCAACATCATCATTTCTTGGTGTCAATAAAGCCCTCTGACTAAACACCTCTGGTGAGACTTCAAGATTACTAAGTTCTGGAAAGATGTAGTCCGAAAGAAGATCCACGACATTCTGGCCTTCCGGACACTGAAGCATTAGGTCCTGCGGTAACTGGACAATACCCGTGCTTTGTGTTTGCAAAGTTCCATTTCCCAAATCTAGCAAAAAATCAGAGAAAGCAGGGTCTTCTCGAGCTCTGACATTTTCAGTTAGGCTATATCTCTCTAAATGGGGTCAGATATGTGTGCTGACCAGGCTCGCCTCAACTGCTTCATGTTGGGTTCTCCGCGGTAACACCGGTAATACTTGGCGGAAATCACCCCCAAAAACAACCACCTTTCCCCCAAACACCACATCGGGAGCACAAAGGTCACGCAGGAGCATGTCAACGACTTCTATGTTATCTTTTCTTGCCATAGAAGCTTCATCCCATATGATAAGCGAAGCTTCCATCAATAAAGTTGCCAACCCACTTTGCTTTGTAACACTACACGATATTGACCCTTGTTCATCAGTTCGAATTTTGAATCGAGAATGTGCAGTACGGCCTGTCGGTATATTGGAGGCAGCAATGCCCGACGACGCTGTTGGTAGGCATATTTTCCGCATAGAGCGAAGCTTAGCGTAAAGTGCACAGTATAAGAATGTCTTGCCAGTGCCCCCGGGTCCATCTATGAAAAAAGCACCTGGTTTCCCAGACTTGACACGCTGGACTATAGCTTTGTAAGCTATCTTCTGCCCAGGGTTAAGATCTTGCCTCGCCCGCCAGCATGCTTCAGGAATTGGAGCATCCAACGCGTCCATAACATCTCGACTTTGTCTTAGGGAATGATCTTGTAAATTATGTAGATAATCAAGGCTAAAATCATTGAACGATTTACCCATCCCTTCTAAATACTCCTCGACTTTTTGTGAAGTCAGCTGCAGCGCTTTATTTTCATTGCGTGGATATTGCCTCCTATAGTCTTCGGAAAGGCCATCGTAGTATTTCTCCCATAGCTTTTTAGGGCCAGCAGGGTTGCAGAATATCAGAATGGTGGCAAACAAGCGTCGTAAAGCACGCGACATTTGCACATGTAATGCCTCATCCATACAATTCTCGACGGATTCATCAGATTCAAGTAGCCCTCGTTTGAGAGCTGATTCCTGGAAAGTAGCACACTTGTAGCCGTCGACCGTGAGCAGATCATCAAAAGAGCGTGGCCCTGGCACACTTGCAAGTAACAACCTTAGATAATAACGCTCGCCATCCCCCGGACTAACTGAAGCCATCCTGCCTATCACAATTCCACGTTTCCTAGTCCTCCATGATCGACTTGGTTGACGCCAAGTAAAGTGTTCAGGAAATTCTGAGTAGAGGTATTTCGGTGCATGCACGTCCTCAGCATTTTTTTTTGAAGAATTCTGTCAACAATGTCTTAGAGTTATTTTCATCATCAAGGACATTCTGCAGGTCCTTCTCATTGAAACGGACGTACTATCCGTTATGTGTATGGACCGGCAACGGTACAACTGGTGGATAGATTTCAAATAGGGGGAAACCAAATATCCGCCATGCTGCTTTAGGAGGAGAAACCCAACGTCCTGCTTGGTATCTCTCTATTTCATCAACCGGTTTTTCTTCTTCCCCTTCTACAACCGAGAAGGACACACGATCATGGCCCTTATATACATATTTGTAGAGGTATTTCACCGCCTTGATGCTTGAACACAGTTCGACGTTAATATGGCAGTCAAACATAGCCAAAAGGTATGGGTTGTACGAAACGACCCACCTATTGTCTTGATCTTTTCCTCTAACCCGAACTGTCTCCCCGGTGTTCCTCCTCCTATACATTGGATAACAATCCTTTCCCGTGGTCGTAAATTGATTATAACTCTTTGGAAAGGACGATTTACATTTGTTAATCTCATTTTCCTTCCTCATGCACGAATTAGTAGGGTTATCCAACCCACACGGACCATGCATCATATGCTTGAGCACAATCCGGCGCAAATGAGGGTTTTCGGTACACGGAATCTCTGCACTCACGTATTTGTCAAAACTTTCGGGGTTGATTATTTTATGGCCAGGCTTGAGGATAATGAGAAAGTGGGCATGAGGTAGCCCACGCTTTTGGAACTCCACCACGTATATTAGGGCTGCGACCTCTCCGAACACTTTTTTTTTCATGATTTCCTTTTTGAGAGCAATCAACTTTACATGGAAGATTCTTGCTACCACATCTGGACGGTTTTGACTTTTCTCATTCTTACCAAGCTGTTCCTTAATTTCAGGCCAGTTTCGATTGCATGTCATTGTGACAAACAAATCAGGCTTCCCATATTTTTGAACAAGGGCCATGGAATTAAGGTACACACGCTTCATATCGCGGGGCCCTCATATGAAAGAAGCCGGTAGTATGACTCTCTGGCCAATCTTTGCAGCGCTGTTTTCACCTTGGTTCACGGCCTCCACCACCTCTTGGTACAGATCAGCTCTGATTACATCTTGATATTTACGGAAAAAGTCTAATCGGGTAATTTCAAGTTTTACATACATGTCAACAATGTATTGTTGCAGCAACCGACCAGCCATTAACAAATAATTCCCCGGCCTTATCTGAAGCTTGTAGTTGTAGTATTCCTTGCACGTGATCTGTTTGCCTCTTGTTCCAGGCCTTCGATTAGCAACTGGTATGTCCGTAGGCCGCAGCAAATGGGATTAGAAATTGTTGAACAGATGAGTAGATCGTGGAATGAAGCGGTTTAAGAACTGGCCTATTTCTTCTTGTGCCAAAAGGTCCTCAGTCTCTTGAAACATGGATGCGGCGGCTTGGTCAGGGGCATTAACTCCGGCAGGTACAGGAGCACCATTTCTGGACACTCTCTGTAAGCCTTGATGCCAGCCACAATCGCCTTTAGGAAAAAGTAAGGGATATTACAGTGGATCATAGCACCCATAATAGTGCATGATTCTATAGGATTGATCGGATCGACCGTGGACCATAATATGCGGTCCATTGGACTGTTGGGAGGAGGAGTCATCCAGCCACAAAGCCGCCACTTCGTCGGAAGTTGAGCGTTATAAACACGTTGGTCTATAGCAGTAGTGTGATTCAAGACAATTCGGCTGGTATCCGTTACGTTTAGTTCGCTCAGTGATCTAAAGAAGCATGCGTAGGGATTATCTTCCATGATTCCCATTAGTATGTCTATTACTTCTGATCTCAGTTCTTGATAACAACCCAAACGATTATCCTTTTCATTTTGGGCATCATAGAAATAAAGTTGCAAGTACCGTGGCCTCCTGTTCCACGGTAAAAGGTCTGGTACGTAGTGGTACATTTGACCATGCAACTTGAAAAGATAGAGCCCTCTATCGTTAACCACCTCATAAGCCTTGCCAAGAGAGCTAAAGGCAAATAAGTTGTTGTAAAATCGTGCGAAGGCCTGAAAATGCACCGCATTATCGTCTGTGCCCGTGAGTAAATTGACCAACGCAGGAGGGTATTCGTTTGACACGAACTTAACCTCTACGTTGGAGCAACAGAAACCTTTAGATTCATACATGAATTTAGTAGCTCCACATTCAAGGCATAAACTTGGAAGGGATAAAACCGAAGCTTTAGTGGGGACAGGCTTACCACCTATGGCTGCAGGAGTACACACCAGTTGTCCTCTCCTTCACAGCAAGATAGCTCTCACGCTCTAGTGAACACTGCAGCCCGGCCATAAGCATCTTGTGGTAGCTCAAATCTTCAATCTCAAACCCTAGCCTAGGCTGCAAGTACTTTAGAGCCTTTTTGGCAAGATTCTGACGTGCCGGGCTTTCTGTGCTAGAAGAGGAGCCTATAACCCATTCCATTTCCAAGCTCGCATGTTGGACACCAAAAAAACACACCTTTCGAGATAAATGAATGTCCATACACTCTACAGCGGTGACTGGAACCAAATATTCTTTCAGCACATCTTCCAAAACACCCAAAAGTCAACTGATGCGACTCCATCGTAAACCCCACCAGTTGGATCTTTTCTCTTCCTAGAAGTCAAACCTAAGCTATCCTTTTTTGCCTTGTAGTAACTCAAGCAGACCTCATTCTCTTCTCTTTTCCGAAAGTTATAATCAAGTACAAGAATATTCTTGCTATCTATTAGAAAGAGCACAGCCTTCTCTACTGCGAGCTCTTCAGAACTTGCCACAACATGGTGCGATTCTCCTTCAAAAAAGTACGCCAGGGGGCAATCGTCTTTGGGGCGAATAACAACCAAAGCAGCATTTCCTAAGAAGCCTGAGGTACTATACACTGGCTCAGTCCATCCTAACGACTGCGTGATTTCCTTTAGTAAATGCCGGTATGAAATCCTGAAAAGGTTTCGCTTGCACTGCGTGACCTGTACATATGAACCCCAAATCACAACACCATTAAATTCACCAATCACCGCAGCCACTACCTAATGCACGAAAGTAATGGCCTACCCCATAGCCCGATCCCTAGCCTAACCTAATACCGGCATTAAGCATAACTCAACACTCACGCACACCTTCACTTTTCAACAAGCCCCGTGTAAAAGAGCACACTGAACTCCTAAGAAGCACTATTTTTTTAGGGAAGCCCCTCGCCGTATTTCGCCCAGCCGGAACACATTTGTAGCAATAACAGCAAAGACCGACACAACCTGCCTAATACAGACCTGCCACCTAGGATGTAATTCTAACCTAGGCTGAATGAGCTACTAACTATCTAAGGAACGTATGCGTCAATAATAGCAATGGCACACTGGCCGTGCATACCGAAGGACCTAATTAACACACTTACAAGCACGAATTTCAGAGGCAACTGGGAGCTATCTTGGTAAGAACAAAGCTTATCTATACCTTGCGCATTGTCAAACAGCAAAAATAGCACATCGAGACAACCTTTACTCCATAGGTGAACACATATAAGAGACCTAAGTGCACATACCAGCATAAGCAGCATACAAGCAGAAATGAACAACCTAGACCACACCCCAAGATCATTTTAATGGTCCAAACAAAGAAACATACAAAGACAAGAACAACCTGAATTACATTTGAAACTGGAAATGTTATCAGGAGATGTGCATTGCTAGACAGTCACACACAAGGCAAGCAGTATCCAAGTAACATTACAAAAATCCCATACAATGGACATAAGGCACACGCTTGGTAAGAAAACTTAATAGTACACAAGATCAAATAAGGAAGCTACCTCCGTTGAAAGCACACAAGTTCCTGATGGGAAATCAGCAGCCGTGATACGGGAGTCCCTGCAAAGCGCCAAAATAGCACTCTATGAAATGATGAATCGAAAGGAATGCTGCAAAAGCAAAACAAGCATCGAATCCCAGCACCAATTTCACGTATATTCTGAATAACCCCTTCCGCCCCTAAAGAGAGCCTAATAACCCAGTACCGATAACAGGAAGACCGCAAGAATGCACAGAACCAAATTAGGCGCCGTGTATCACGAGCAACATTCCCCATTCAGCAACATATTGAAGACACGAATCCATTTTTTCTAGAAAACATAGGAGCTTTGCTTTACAGATGCGAAGACTGCTAAAGGGAGACACCAAAAAGAACATGGCAACGTAATCAAGCATAGAGTGTTCTCAATCTTCACATTTTGAGTGCACTAACATCTTAAGAACATGTAGCCATCCCTCTAAACGAGTACATATGTCATATTTATGTGGGTTTACAATTGCACTTATCTTTCCAAGATCTTTCCAACACATCCCGTTAATAACTTCAACATACAACCAAATCAGAGAATGTAAGGAGTACACAAACCAATTCTGAAATCCGATACCCAAGTAAAACTCGAAAGCATTTAGGAAGAACTTTAGTAAACCCTATATATTACAACTTCAAAGCGTATAATCGTGCAGCATAAATCGTTAAATTTCAGTCGCTCTATGAATTTGACATACTCACACCGACAAAAAATGCAGCATTCCTTCATTTTACAACATCCATTAGAGTTCCGCAGGTTTTCGTGCGCATTTATCTCGTTGCCATTGTCTGTATTTTTCACATGTAAAGCAAGACAAAATAAATATGCTAGAAAACCGAATTCCGTAGTCTAAGATCAACCGAAAATTTCAAAGCATTTAGTTCAAATTTTGAGAGGCAATTCACCTGCAACTCCCAAAGCAATGTTCCCACAGGAAAAGGTTTTTTCCAAGCTGCTCCCATCATTACTTGCCAGGCACGCGAATCCCCGGTTCCTAATACAGCCGATTCCTATAAAAGCCTGCACAAGACACAACAGTAAAGAGATCGCAATGATTTTGAAACAAATACGTCAAGAGGGTCATAGAAGGAACGACCGACGCAAATATAATGCTTGTACCTAATGCCATACTTAGCTGTCTCTTGCCTAATTCATCCAAAAAATTCCTCAACCACACCATCTCCTTGCCTGCTTCCGACATAGCTACATACTCAGCCTATGTGGTTGACATGGAGACACATTTTTGGAGCTTACTGTTGTACCACCCATAGTGAAGACGTACCCCGAAGTGCTTTTGCTAGTATCAAAATCTCCGCTGAGATCAGCATCCACGAACCCTTCAAGTCTTGCCTCACCTTTTTCAAAGTGAAGACCTACTTTTGAAGTTCCTTTAAGATACCTCAACAGCCACTTCACAGCTTCCCAATGCTCTTTACCTGGTTTTGACATAAAACGGCTCACAACTCCCACTGCATACGCTATATCAGGTCTGCTGCAGACCATAGCGTACATTAGACTACCTACAGCAGAAGCGTAAGGTACTTTGGACATGTATTCTTCTTCCTCAACTGTTTTCGGTGACTGCTCCTTGGACAATTTGAGATGACTTGGCAGAGAAGTGCTTTTTGGATTAGCATCTAGTATACTAAGCTTTCTCAGCACCTTCTCGAAATACTCTTCTTGAGACAACTTCAAAGATCCGGTTGACTTGTCTCTGGTAATTCTCATGCCAAGCATATGTTTTGCCTCTCCCAAGTCCTTCATCTCAAAATTCTTTGACAACTTCTGCTTCAAATCATTGATTTCTTTCAAGTTCGACCCTGCTATCAACATATCGTCTACATATAGAAGTAAGATAACATAAGACATATCAAACTTCTTATGGTAGCAGCAGTGGTCTGAATTATTTCTCTCAAAGCCTTGCCGAACATGAACGCATCGAACTTTTTGTACCATTGTCTCGGAGCTTGCTTTAAACCGTACAAACTCTTGTTGAGCTTACACACCAACTCCTCCTTACCTGGAACTCTATAGCCATCTGGTTGTTGCATATATATGTCCTCCTCCAGGTCACCATGTAAAAACGCTGTTTTTACGTCCATTTGCTCAAGGAACAAATTCTCTGCAGCAACTATACTCAACAAAATGCGAATAGTAGTCAGTTTCACAACCAGAGAGAATATCTCGAAATAATCAATCCCATGCTTCTGTGAATATCCCTTGACTACTAATCTCGCCTTGTAACGTACACTGCCATCATGTTCTTTCTTGATCCTATAAACCCATTTGTTGAGTAGTGCTCTTTTTCCCATCAGTAATCTTGTTAAAACCCAAGTGTTGTTCTTCTCCAAAGAGCTCATCTCTTCATCCATGGCATGCTTCCACTTAATAGATTCACCCACTTGTATTGCTTCTTCATAGGATTCCGGTTCACCTGCATCCGTCAGTAAAAGATAATGCAACGATGCAGATTCTGACTTTTTCTTCTGTGTTGGTATCTGTACTGCAGGAGATGGGTCCAACCTGTCTGGTGGTCTAGTCTTCCTGGTTGATTTCCTTAAACAAGGATCAGACTTGGATCTTTGTAGTCTCTTCTTGGATTGAGTCTTATCAGTGGTAATTGGTTCATCAACGTCACTAGCAATATCACTAGTACTTTCTTGGGATCGAACATCATTCTCTGTGATCTCCTGTAACTCTACTGTTTCAGGCTCTACTCCCACTTTCTTAGTATGATCAGCCTTGTTCTTATACAAAACACTCTCATCAAAGGTTACATCACAGTGTCTCAAAACCTTTATGTTTTTCTCATCCCAAAACCGGTACCCAAACACGTCAGAGCCATAACCTATAAAGTAGCACTGAACAGCCTTTGGATCCAACTTATCTCGTTTCTCAGAATGTACGTAAGATACACATCCAAATATCTTAAGGTGAGAGAGATTAACTTGCTTACCTGTCCACACCTCTTCGGGGAGCTGAAAACCCAAAGGAACAGATGGCCCTCTATTAATCAAGTACGCAGCGGTATTTACGGCATCTGCCCAAAACATTTTTGGCATCCCTGCATGCACCCTCATACTCCTAGCTCGTTCATTCAACGTCCTGTTCATCCTTTCAGCAACCCCATTCTGACGAGCCTTTCCGCAAATAGTTCTCTCCAAACGGATCCCATTTTCAGCACAAAACTTCTTGAACTCATTGTCCTCATATTCACCTCCATTATCGGATCGCAAGCATTTAACCTTGTTGCTGGTATGATTTTCAACTTCAGCTTTCCAGACCTTGAAAGTTCTAAACACATCTGATTTGTGTTTCATGAAGTAAACCCATACCTTCCGACTGAAATCATCAATAAATGTGACATAGAACCGCGAGCCACCAAGGGATTTCACTGGTGCTGGTCCCCACACTTCAGTGTGTACTAGCTCTAGCTTGTTCGTCTTTAATTTTTTTCTTGGTATTTGTGAAGCCGACCCTTTTCTGCTTGCCCAAAATGCAGCTCTCACAAGGACCTAATTCTACTGACTTTAAACCAGATAGAACACCTCTAGCAGCTAGCATCTTCATCCCTTTCTCGCTCATGTGTCCAAGCCTATCATGCCATAACTTAGAGTAATCTACATCAACTACGGCTAACATGTTTGTACACCCTGCAGTAGCATACAAAGTCCCTGTTTTCAAACCTCGTGCAACCACCATAGCACCATAGTTGGATTTAGTTTATGCTAAGAGAGTGTTTGGAGACAAGAATTTCATTCTCAAATCCCATGTTTGGGAACTCAAGAATTTGGAAATTTGGATTTGTGTCAAATTCTGTGAAATTTGTTCAAATTCAATTAGGCGAAAAACAAATGACATCTCAAGAGGTGTCATTTTGAAATCTCACCCTCTCCCAAACATTGAATTTATGTTTGAAGTTCACATTCTCAAATGATGGAATTGAAATAATGATTACAAATTTTTAAATTCTTATTTCCAAATACTACCTAAAAGAATTTCAGTACTACGGCAGTATATGTTTACGTGTTTGTTTTCCTCCTTCCTCCATCAGATAATGTGACGGGGAATGACTTGTATGTGGCAAGCACACTTGACAAACTTTCTGCTCCAGCTGTCTTAAGTACGTGCAATCGGCAATATAGAGTATGGAAAACAAACCGGCTGTGCATCAAATGGACACAATGGGATGCTGAAAGGCCCAACACTATTTCCTTGCTTGCAGTGTCCTACATAAAGAAGTTACATTTGCTGGAAAGTTTTGGAGTTAGTCTCTGCGTCTTAGTTGGGACTAAAACACTGGCGTGATAGAATGACTGATTCATCACACCCTTTTTTCTCTTTAACTTTCCCTTTCTAGGATACAGTTTATGGAGAATTTGCAAAAGGAATCGTATAGCATAAGCTTATTATTCTGACAAGTATTATTCCAATTTGGTATTCCAGCAGTCAATAGTTCTATGGTGAGATTGTCTCATCGTATGAGACCACTTTATACGTTTTTTTTTTTTTTTTGAAATATTGACATGTTACTTTTGAAAGTACACTATTACTATTCAAAATTAACATACTTCAAAAGTAATACAATGATCCTCCGAAAGTATCATATTTAAGTAGTTTCATATGATGAAACCGTCTTACACAAGTACTTGTGCTCCATTAATTCTTGATATACATTACACCATGTGGCCGTTTGGTACAATGAAAGGATAGGAATGAAATCAAGAAAGAGAATAAAAAGGAAAAAAATAATATCCCGCGGTATGACGTGGTGTGCGTAAATTCTATGGTACCACACCACGGCGGTACATTCCCTTTGGTATCCCGGTTACCCTTTGCTATAAATCTAGAAGTTCATTGTTCACTTAAGGTTCCGGTACGTTTTAGAGTTGCGATTGAACCCATCGAACCCTCTAGTCAAAAGACTCAAAACATTGAAAAAACATGGAAAAATATTTGTTTTTCTACATTTTGGGTATTAGCTTACTCAATTGCTCTGACTTTTTCAACTGTAGTCTTTGACGCTTTGTGATTTAAATCTGCCACATTTGGTTGTGATAATTGCATCTTTTGTTGTTGGTACTACTTGAAGAATCGTTTAGCTTCCGCTGTGCATTATTGTGTTGGCGTTTGTCTAGGCCATATTGCCTTGTAATTTGTATGAATTATTTTTGTATATATTAATTGTAATATTATCGAATTTCGGCAAGTTTTGTGATAAATTGATATTTTTAAATTGGCTGAAATTCGGGCGTGTTATTACAGTAAAGTACATCGGGTACTATCATGAGCCGACATTCTTTTCCCAACATTTATTCTCCTCTACCACGTCATCGCTCGACTAACGGGAAAGCTAATGGTGTTCAATTGAGTACCTCAATTTTTTTACAACAAAAGTTATGAGTACCTAATTTCGGGTATGTTTGGTAGCCAAGTAGAAGGTAGCATTTAGCGTTTTGATCAAGTTAGAATGCTACTCGATATGTTTGGCTGTACATTTGTTATTAGCATTTGAAGTAGCATTTAGTGTTTTAAGGGGCATTTGGCAAATGCTATTATAACTAACATTTCTGCTAGAAAGTAGCATTTCAGATTTTCTAATTTTATTATATATTCAATTTAGGAAAATTTAACAAGAATAATCCCAACTTTGAATAGTCTTCTCAAAATAATCCCAACTTCAAATTATCTCAAAATAATCCCAACTTTCAGCTTTGTTTCTGAAAATGGTCCTAATTTTCCAAACCTACATATAATGTATCCCAAACCTACAAATTTATAATTTAAAAAAAATTATTTATTAGAAGATAAAGTGATTCTACAATGAAGTAAATAGAGTAAACGGCACCGTTCATTTTCATAAATTGATCTTGAGCCTCAAAAAAAAAAAAACCCATTAAAAGTTTACAAAAGCACCCACAAACTACCCCCTACCCCGTACTTCCGTCCCTTCTTCTTCTCCTCTAGCACCACCACCTGCCCACACTCCTAGCAACCACTACACCGGAGACCACCACGACAACACCAGGATACCGGCGTTCCGCAGCCTATTACGACCCGACCGTCATCTCCCACCACCATAGCCTCCCACGACACCTTCTCTTGACTCTCGAATCTCTCATTTCCCACCCTTTGACCCTCTTATTCCCGACGCCAGCCATACTCCCGCCACTATCTAATCACTGTAGACCCCACAAATTTTGCTACCATCGTCGTTTTTGTTGCGGGATGAGAGAGAAACGAATAACAAGAGTAGATTAATGGTTGAAACGACGGATGGGACGGAGGAAATGCTGGGGAGGGTGGGGCTAGCCTCGAGGGCCTCTGCTGCCCATGGTGGTGGTCTGGTGGAGTTGGAAGGAAATGGTGGTGGCAGTTAGGGTTGGCAAACCCGACCCGACCTGATTCGTTGACCCGAGAATCTGACCCGATAAGACCCGAAATTGTGATCAATCAAACCCGACAAGACCCGACCCGATGATGACCCAACCCGTAACCGACCCGACCTCCTATTGAGACAATGACCCGATTGGTAATGCCAAAAATTGAAATAACGTCCATAAATGACCATTAGTAACTAAAACCAATTGTGACCCGACTCGAAACCGACCCGATCCGGCATAAAATTTCCTCGATAATATCGACCTAAAACCGACCCGATCCAACCCGGAACCGACCCGAAAGATCATTTGACCCGGTATGACCCGATACGAACCGACCCGCCATAACCCGACCCGGAACCGACCCGACGACCCATTTGCCACCCCTAGTGGCAGTGCGGTACTGTGGTGATGAGGGCCAAATATATATTTTTAAATTAAAATGGCAAGGGGTGGGGTCAAATTTAGGTTCGATTGGTAAATAAAGTAGGTTAGGAGTAAATTTAAATGGATATAATCAGGTTCGTGAATATTGAGACTATTCTCAGAAAAATAATTGAAAGTTGGGATTATTTTTAAATGATAGGAATTTGGGATTATTTTGGGAAGACTATTCAAAGTTGGGATTATTTTGTTAAATTTTCCGTTTTTAATAACTCAACAGCTACTGCTTATGCCAAACACGTCATTGTTAACAACTACTTTTCGGCCAACAGCTAACAACTACCCGCTAGCAGCTAATATTAGTCAAACTGCTAACAACTACCTTAACCGTTAAAAGCTACCCGAACAACTACAACTACCAAACACACCACCCAAAATGTAAATTAACACCCACTCCGTAATTCTCTTATGCCTACAATTCGACGAACCCATGAGGTAATTACACTTCCGGGTTTGAGCCCCGATTGAACCCATCGAACCATCTTGATCTAGTCAAAAGTCAAAACATGGTAAAAGAACAGTGCAGAGTGTAGAGCAAAGCCAGAATTCCTGATTGGGAAGAGAAAGTCCATGGCAAAACCTGGGCAAACTCCCAATTCTCTCAGCCACCCTACACATCATCCATCCATCCATCTTGAGTAACAAGTTATCTCTGGAATTTCTGTGATTATTGAATTCGTCAACTTATTCTCTCTCCTCCGATCATCAATCAAACATGAATTCCTCGTCAATTTTTCTGGAGGATTTCGGCCAAAAGGTCGATCTTACCCGCAGAATTAGGGAGGTTTTACTCAATTATCCGGAAGGTACGACGGTGCTCAAGGAGCTAATTCAGAACGCCGACGACGCCGGCGCCACCAAAGTTTGCCTTTGCTTGGACCGCCGCCGACACGGCGCCGATTCTCTCCTCTCCGATACTTTGGCGCAGTGGCAGGGACCCTCGCTCTTGGCCTTCAACGACGCCGTTTTCACCGAGGAGGATTTCGTCAGTATTTCCAGAATTGGCGGCAGTAGCAAGCATGGTCAGGCTTGGAAAACTGGCCGCTTTGGGTGAGCTTACTAATTCTTAGCTCATCATTTCTCCATTCTGTTATCATTTCTGTTGTTCCTATTTCGATGTCGATTTCGAATTTATTTTAAAATAGGTGTTAACAGTACTTGGCCTAGTTGCTGTAGAGTTGTTAGTTGTGGTGTTGGACGTTGGACATTCGTAAGAAACTTTGGTAATACAACATTATAATGCCTCAAGGTGCCTGGCTACGGCCAGTGTTGAATTTCGGGTTTTAGACCTTGTGAAAAAATCGAAAGTTAGTGCAATGGTAGGAAGCTAAATGAATTTCATTAAGAGAATGAAGTTTTGCCTGCATCGTCGTCTTGCCATATTGGTTCGGGTGTCTGACACTTGTATTCTCTGTACGGTGTCCGTGTCCTATTCTGCTGTTTTTGACCTGTGTACATAATAATTTCGATTGTTAGACATGTGATTATTGTCCATCTCTTTTTGTGTCTTAGGGTCGGGTTTAACTCGGTGTACCATATAACAGACTTACCATCCTTTGTGAGTGGGAAGTACATTGTGTTGTTTGATCCTCAAGGTGTTTACCTTCCTAATGTTTCTGCTGCCAACCCGGGGAAGCGAATAGAGTATGTCAGTTCATCAGCTATATCATTGTATGAAGATCAGTTCATTCCGTATTGTGCCTTTGGTTGTGACATGAAAAATACTTTCAATGGAACTCTGTTTCGTTTCCCGCTGAGGAATGCAGTTCAGGCAGGGGAGAGTAAACTTTCAAGGCAGGCGTATTCAGAAGACGATGTTTCTTCTATGTTTACTCAGCTCTATGAGGAAGGAGTTTTTTCTTTGCTCTTTCTTAAAAGTGTTTTGTCTGTCGAAATGTATGTTTGGGATGTTGGGGAGACTGCACCCAGGAAACTCTATTCGTGTGCTGTCAGCTCACCTGGTGAAGATATTATTTCACATCGACAATTACTTTTGAGGTTGTCGAAGTTGTCCCACAACCCTTCCTTCGAAATGGACTCCTTCATCTTAGATTTTGTTAGTGAGGCTGTCATAGGAAGCTCCATTCAGAAGAGAAAAGACACTTTTTACATTGTTCAAGGCATGGCATCAGCATCCAGTAGGATTGGCTCCTTTGCAGCCAAGGCTTCGAAGGAATATGATATTCACCTTCTTCCATGGGGATCAATTGCTGCATGCATTTCTGATGAGCCTTCTGATGTAAGTTGTTGCTTGAGTCTGATGACGCTCTTGTTACGCTTGATTGCTTCCTTATATGGCCTTTGAAGTTAGTGCGGAAATGGTGTAGCAAAAGGCATCAGTTGTTTAAAGTCATGCTTTTATTATTACTTTTTTAATGCTTGTCAAATGTTGGAATCTGCCTGATTAGATTGAATGTAACATGGGCGCCTCTAATGATTGTATTTTATCTTATACTTATAAGTTGAATGTTTGTACCTTACTATAGAGTGAATTAATTCCATTTGTAGAGCAAGGGGTCATTAGAGTTTTAGCTTGATGTAAGCCCGAGGTTTTTCTGGTGGAGGGGGATCACCGGATGTGTTTCGTTTCAAGTGTAGATTGCTTTTGGCATCAGATAAGAGTGGAACATATGTGAAGTAGTACTGCAGATAGGCTGGAAATAAGAAGATTGACTCATATGTAAACATAGAAGGTTGGAGATAAACATAATCCTATTTGGTTTTATAGGTTACAGGGGTGATAAACATATTTGCTTGTCTGTGTCGTGAGTTCAAATTCCTGTTTTTTTGAAGTTGTTGAATAATTGGATACAAGTGGTTGACCTATCTGCTTTTGTAAATATGAATGCTCATAATAGAACTTAACCTTCTACTTCTTTTAGTGTGTACAGGCGTTACCCCTCTTTTGTTTTCTGTACTTGGGACCCCCCCCCCCCCCACCCCAATCCCTTACCCTTTCTCAAGCGGAAGCGATTGAAGACTTGAGGTGCTGGGGCAATTTTGTTGTTGGGAGTCACCCCCTTGTTTCCCTTCATTTTATATTACTTATCTAAAAGCAAAAGAAAAATGTAAGTAATAGAAGACATGTTTTACTTTCATTCATCTTATTCTTATGTATGATAACTTGCTCTAGTTAAGGGGTCTTTTTATATGGATCTACGCTGGATGTTGTGATTATTTGGTCCAACCACCCTATTTATTTGTCACATAAGTAGGAGTTGAAATTGACACACCCATCAGTCCTGGATCAGACTTCTTTTTAGATAGATGTTTAAAGCAATTAGTTTACAAATGCATCATTTTACCTGAGTAATGGCAGCTGCCCTTGTAAAAAAGCGCAGGTGTCAAGCACTGGGCAATATGGTTTTATTTATTTATCGATTTATTTTCGGTGGTTTTTGTAGTCCGACCCCTCCTTACCCAGTCTAATGGCAGGACCCTTTGAGGCGCTGGGGTAATGTTGTTGTCGTTGTTGGTCCCTGATGAGCTGTTTTTGTGTAGTTTTACATTTTAAAGGACTGTGGCTTTATTTATTTATTTGCACAGTACTTGCTTTTCCTTGTGATTATACCCGTATATGTATAGTATATTTATTAAGTCTTTTAGCCGTTTAGTTTCTTCTTCGTTTTTTTTTTCTTTTTTCTTTTGGTTTGTGTGCTATTTGTACAACTAATAAATTTCTTATTCCTTGCTTTCAAGACTTCTATACTAATGCATATGAGAAGGTTGATCTATTTACTAAATGGCCTTAAGAATAAACCAGTGTTGTAATATATTTTTCACAAGTGAATTTTGTAAAATACATTGTTCCTCGTGGTCCAACAACCATTACTGTCTTCATTGTGTGATTATCTAGTGTTTTGGTCTGTTGGAGTGTTGTCAGTTAGAGCAGAATTTCTGAGTTTTTTGTGTTTTGATGCTCTGCAGGATGATGCTTGCAAGAGTGGCAGGGCTTTCTGCTTTCTTCCACTGCCTGTAAGAACTGGATTAGCTGTGCAGGTGAATGGGTACTTTGAAGTTTCATCCAATCGCCGAGGTATATGGTATGGTGCTGATATGGACAGAAGTGGAAAGGTTAGATCTATCTGGAACAGACTTCTCTTAGAGGATATAATTGCCCCTTCTTTTAAATGTCTACTGCTTGGTTTGCAAGGGCTTTTAGGTCCAACGAAACTGTATTATTCACTATGGCCCACTGGTGACTTTGAAGAGCCTTGGAGTATACTGGTGGAACATATTTATAAACATGTCGTTCATGCTCCTGTCTTATATTCATTCGTTGGAGGGGGAAAATGGGTGTCTCCTGCTGAATCTTTTCTTCATGATGAGGAGTTTACTTGTAAAGGGGAGCTTGCTAATGTCCTTTTACACTTAGGGATGCCTGTTGTTCGAGTAAATAATTCTTTACATCATATGCTCTTGAAAAGCATATCAGATTTTCAGCAGAAAATGATCACGCCTAATTCAGTGCGATGCTTCCTTCGTGAATGCAGTACTGTAGATGTTCTTGGGTGTTCTGAGAGGTTACTTTTGTTAGAATACTGCCTCGATGATGTTTTAGATTGTGATGTTGGAAAGCATGCAAGCAACTTACCATTGCTTCCTTTGGCATGTGGTGCCTTTGGGTCGTTTTCTGAAGCCTCGAAAGGCATCACCTTTTTTATTTGTAACAAGTTGGAGCACGAGCTTCTTCGGCAGATACCTGAACGAGTAATTGATGGCAATCTTCCTGACAAAATCAGACTGAGACTCTTGGCTATTGCAGATTCTTCTGGGGCAAATCTTATTGCTTTTAATTATGAACACCTTCTCCAGTTATTTAGTAATTTTGTGCCTGCCGATTGGAGATATAAAAGTAAGGTTCTTTGGGAGCCTGATAGGGGTCAAAACAATCATCCAACTCCACAGTGGTTTGTTACTTTCTGGCAATATCTCCGAGATCAATGTGAAAACCTGTCTTTATTTGATGAGTGGCCTATTTTGCCATCCACATCTGGTCATCTATATAGATTGTCTTTGCAGTCAAAAATGATCAAAGCCGATAAACTTTCTGAAAAATTGAGATGTATTATTGATAAAATTGGATGTAAGCTATTGGATTCTCATTATGGAGTTGAGCATCCAGGTCTAACACTATACGTTAGTGATGCTACTGGCCCAGCTGTATTGAAGTCGATATTCAATGTTGTCTCTTCAAGTGGTGGCAACTGGAATATGTGTCTTCATATGCTGAAAGCAGAGGAAAAGGATGAGCTTCGACTCTTTCTTCTTGATCCAACATGGTACGTTGGAGGCTATATGGGTGATTCAGATATATTGGATTGCAAGAAGCTTCCGATTTATAGAGTCCATGCCAAGGAAGCTGATGATAACATGTGCTTTTCTAATCTTGTTGGCTCTGAAAAGTATCTTCCGCCTGTTGATGTTTTAGAATGCTTCCTCGGAGATGAATTTATTTTTACTTCTTCTGATGTTGAAGGAAACATACTTCATAGATATTATGGATTGGAGCGAATGGGCAAGGCATATTTCTACCGAACACAAGTGTTTAGTAGGTTTAAGGATCTGCCAGCTGAGGATCGTGACCGCATCATGCTTTCTGTTCTGATAGACTTGCCACATCTATGCATTGAAGATTCTTTATTTAAAGAATCTGTGAGGAATTTGGAATTCGTTCCTACCCGTTCAGGGGCTTCTAAGTGTCCAGGTGCTTTGTATGACCCTAGGAACGAAGAGTTACTTGCGTTACTAGAGGACACCGACCTCTTCCCTTGTGGTGCGCTTGAAGGGCCAGATATCTTGGATGTTCTACAGGTGTTAGGCTTGAGGACTTCAGCGTCTCCAGAAACTGTCATTCAGAGTGCTCGATATGTAGAACAAATAAGACAAGAAGATTCAGAAAAGGCGTATTTGAGAGGGAAGGTACTCCTTGCCTATGTGGAGGCGAATGCACATAGGTGGGCATCCATTCCACTTAGTGATGATCCTGGGACACTGAACAGAATGTTTTCTCGAGCAGCTACTGCGTTCAGGCCTCGAAATATGAAATCTGACCTAGAAAAGTTTTGGAATGATCTTCGACTGATTTGCTGGTGCCCAGTTCTTGTTTCTGCTCCATTTCAAGCTTTACCCTGGCCTGTTGTATCTGCAGCAGTTGCTCCTCCAAAGCTTGTTAGACCCAGGACAGACTTATGGCTTGTGTCAGCTAGCATGCGAATTCTTGATGGAGATTGCTCTTCAACAGTCCTGTCGCATCAGCTTGGTTGGTCTTCAGCACCTGCTGGAAACGTGGTTGCTGCACAGATTCTTGAGCTTGGAAAGAATAATGAAATTGTAACTGATCAAGTCTTTCGGCAGCAATTAGCCTTAGCAATGCCAAGAATATATGCCAGATTGACAGAGATAATTAGTACTGATGACATGGACATTGTCAAAGCTGTTTTGGAAGGAAGCCGATGGATTTGGGTTGGTGATGGATTTGCAACTGCTGAAGAGGTCGCTCTTAATGGTCCTATACATATGGCTCCTTATATCCGTGTCATACCTGTTGACTTAGCTGTCTTTAAAGAACTCTTTCTGGAACTTGGTGTGAGGGAGTTTTTGAATTTCACCGACTATGCCAAGATATTATGTAGAATGTCTACACAGAAAAGGGACGATCCTTTAAGTGCAGAGGAGCTTACAGCCGCTATACTGATTATACAGCATTTGGCTGAGGCACCACTTCATGAAAAGCATGTAGTGATCTACCTTCCTAATTCTTCTGGTCGTCTCCTGCCTTCATCTGATCTGGTTTATAATGATGCCCCCTGGTTGCTTGGATTGGAAGATTCTGACAAGTTTTCGAACCAGGCGTCCATTCTGTCACTGAGCGCAAGACGGTCTGTTCAAAGGTTTGTGCATGGCAACATATCTAATGACGTTGCGGAGAAGCTTGGTGTCTGCTCACTACGGAGGTCATTGCTTGCTGAGAGTGCTGATTCAATGAATGTAAGTTTATCTGGGGCTGCTGAAGCTTTTGGTCAGCATGAAGCCTTGACCATTAGACTGAAACATATACTAGAGATGTATGCCGATGGTCCTGGGGTTCTTTTTGAGCTGGTACAGAATGCTGAGGATGCTGGAGCCTCAGAGGTGAACTTTCTATTGGATAAGAGTCAGTATGGAACTTCATCTTTGCTTTCGCCGGAGATGGCAGATTGGCAGGGCCCGGCGTTGTATTGTTACAATGATTCCATCTTCAGCCCACAAGATCTATATGCAATCTCACGTATTGGTCAGGATAGTAAACTTGAAAAACCCTTTGCAATAGGCAGGTTTGGTCTCGGATTTAATTGTGTATACCATTTTACCGATATCCCTTCATTTGTGTCTGGGGAGAACATTGTGATGTTTGATCCACATGCTTGTAATTTGCCCGGTATATCACCATCTCACCCTGGTTTGAGGATCAAGTTTGTAGGGAGAAGCATACTAGAGCAATTTCCTGATCAATTTTCACCATTTCTGCATTTTGGATGTGACTTGCAAAATCAGTTTCCCGGTACACTTTTCCGATTCCCTCTTAGAACTGCAAGTGTCGCTCCTCGAAGTCAAATTAAACGAGAAGGATATGCACCTGAAGATGTGTTGTCACTTTTTTCATCTTTTTCCCAGGTAGTGTCTGAGACTCTTCTTTTCCTGCGGAGAGTAAAATCCGTCTCCTTATATGTGAAGGATGGAACCAACTCTGAAATACAACTTGTACACCGAGTGCAAAGGCGTACTATCCTTGAGCCAGAGCCTCCGCGGCATTCGCTACAGCATATGTTTGATGTTTTTAATGGAGATCAACGGAAAACTGTGGACAGGAATCAATTTCTTGATAAATTAAGTGAATATGCAGAAGATAATCTTCCAAGGAGATGTCAGAAGGTTGTGATGACTGAAAGTTCCCCATCGCACAACTTGTCACACATATGGATTATGAGTGAATGTTTAAGTAGTGGAAAGGTGCACAATGATTCTGTCTTTATTAGATCAAAGTCGCAGAAGTGTCTTCCATGGGCAGCTGTTGCTGCCTATTTGCAGTCTACTGAAGATGATTGTGTTACATGTGACTCTGCACTCGCTGAGGGGTCGCCAGGTACTCTTTCTAGTACTCTTCAGGGTGTGGGATTGTCTGTCCAGACTCGAGAAAACTTTGAGGGTCGTGCCTTCTGCTTTTTACCTTTGCCAATCAGCACTGGCCTGCCGGTACATGTAAATGCGTACTTCGAGTTGTCATCCAATAGGAGGGATATTTGGTTTGGGAATGACATGTCAGGTGGTGGCAGAAAGCGTTCTGACTGGAATATATACCTCCTTGAGCATGTGTCAGCCCCTGCCTATGCTCACTTGCTTGAGAAGTTGGCAATGGAAGTTGGGCCAGGTGATTTGTTCCTTTCCTTTTGGCCAAGAAAATTAGGTGGAGATCCTTGGTCCTCTGTGGTACAGAAACTCTATATGTTTGTTTCTGATTTCAATGTCCGCGTGTTGTACACTAAAGCTAGAGGTGGTCAGTGGATCTCAGCGAAACAAGCTTTGTTTCCTGATTTTTCTTTTGACAAGATGCCTGAACTTGTTGATGTATTATCAGATGCGAGTCTACCCCTGGTAAATGTTCCACTGATACTTGTTGAAAGATTTGTTGAGGTGCGTCCATCCTTACATTTTTTGACACCCCAATTGCTTCGGATGTTGTTGCTTCGACGTAAATGTAAATTTACCGAGAAATCTGCATTATTATTGACACTTCAGTATTGCTTATATGATTTGGCAAAACCTGTTCAGTCTAATTGCTTGTTTGGGCTTCCTTTGATTCCCCTTGCAAGTGGATTACCGGCAGCATTTAGCCCAAGAGGCGTGGATGAAAGAATCTACATTGCAAGGCAAAATGAGTATGATTTACTGAAAGAAAAGATTCCTACTCTGTTGGTAGATAAGACAATCACAGAAGAAGTCTATATGAAGTTATGTGACATTGCTGAAAGTGATGATTCAAATTTGTCTTTTCTGACTTCTCATTTGCTGGAGAAGCTTTTCTTTCGGATCCTTCCAATAGACTGGCAAAATGCTAAACAGGTTAAGTGGATCCCTGATCATGAAGGTCACCCCTCTGTAGATTGGATGAAATTGTTGTGGAGTTACTTGTGTTCAAGTTGTGCTGACCTCGCGGTTTTTTCTAAGTGGCCTCTTTTGCCAGTTGGTAATGATCATCTCATGCAGTTCATTAGGAACTCAATTATCATTGAAGACGAAGGCTGGAGTGAAAATATGTCATCGTTGCTGGTCAAAGTTGGTTGCTTATTCTTAAGGAGTGACCTCTCAGTTGAACATCCACAGTTAAAGCACTATGTGCAATCAGCAACCGCAGCTGGCCTTCTTAGTGCATTCTTGGCAATAGCTGGCGGCATAGAAAATGTTGGTAAGCTGTTTCTTGATGCATCAGAAGGAGAGATGCATGAATTAAGGAACTTTATTCTCCAGTCCAAGTGGTTTTCTGATGGTGATATGCGTGATACTCATATTGAGATAATCCAACACATCCCTATGTTTGAGTCATACAAAAGTAGAAAACTAGTAAGTTTGATTACTGGTATCAAATGGCTTAAGCCAAGTGGGGTGCGTGAGGACCTTTTGAATGATGACTTTGTTCGTGCTGATTCAGAGAAAGAGAGAGCCATTTTGAGTGGACATCTGAATATTCAACAACTCTCAAAGGCAGAGTTCTATACACGCTATGTGCTGAATAACATGTCAGAGTTCCTTCCTTCAGAAGGAGCTGTCTCTTCAATCTTATTTGATGTGAAGCTTTTGATTGAGGAGGATGTCTCTGTTAAGAACACACTATCAGGAACTCCTTTTGTTCTAGCTCGCAATGGCTCATGGCAACAACCATCCAGGTACGTCCAATATAATTTGTGATTTGTGTCTAGTCTTTGCCCTCATTTCCAGATCCTTTTATCTTCTGTTGTTAGCGAGCAAGCAATTGCTCGTCACCTGTTCCCAAGTACACCGGAAATTGATCATGATAGCTTGAGTGCTCCACCGTCTAACTCTTCTCATGTATATGGGTGTCACCCTCTTGGTGTCGTTTTGTACTTTGGGGCCACCCCTTTGGTGTCCTTTAACAGATATCCTTTATAGCTTGCAAAAAAGAGTGCACGATTAGGGTTATCTTTCCTACTTGAATTTATGTGGGGTGGGATATTTGTGTCAAAGCCGACCTAGGACTTTATTTCAACTCTAAGTGAGGTATACTTGGTCTATTTCAGATGTAGCCAAAATATTTCTCTTCTTCCCCCCTTTTTTTTAGCGACTAAGTCAAATTGCTTTGAAAGCTGTGCGCTTCTTTTTCTCATGAAGTATGGTTGTCTCTATTATTCCCATTTCCAATGGAGTCAAATATTCTTTGGCTTTGGGATACTATGGAATAAAGTAAAATGGCACAAAAAACTCTCTGCTTCTTATGGTGTGAGATAGCAGTCAGTCATTCTGATTCTCGAAGCAATGTTCATTTCTGGTCATCCGTTCGCAGTCTCTTTATGTTTTTATAGGGGTAAGGCATGCGTACATCCGACCCCCCCATACCCCGCTTTATGGCGGGAGTCTTTAAGACGTTGGGGTAATGATGTTGTTGTTGCCAAAGGGAAAGTTAGGTACTTAGGTTAGGTAAGATTGACCTTCCCTTCCGCAGCTTGGAGCAGGACTTTCTTTGGAGCATTGGGTAATGATGGTTATGATGATTTGAGCTGGGTCTGGAAACTTTAGGATCGAGAAATGCTTCCCTTCGTCTCACACCCCCCTCTCTTATTTTGGTAACCTAGGTTGGATGATTTTCTCCAAAGTTGTTCGCTTTGTCCTTAGTTGCCTTCCTTTAACGATTTTGATGAACAGTTTTTCTGGACATTTGATGAGATAACTTAATTTTAATCCACAATTTCTTTGTTTGATTTGCCAATACAACTATACATATTAATTTCTTTTTTCGTGAAACCGTCCATATGAGAGCATGAAATGATGCTGAACAGTTATTGGGTGAGTATTGATTTAAGGCTCAGAGGATGTGAAATAGGGAAGCAGAAATATGATATTAATTGATGTAGCCGTGTACAAATCCTTTTTTATTGAAAGACGAGAATGAAGGGCTTGTTCTTAGTTTCGTATATTTGCATGGCTCGTAGAGAGCAATCAAGAAGGGAACTGAAAGGATTAGTTGATAGGGTAAGACTAAGACCTTGATTTAATGAGATCTTGGCTGTTGCATCTAAGCTATGTGAGTTCACAGGTTTTTGTTACTTTGGTGATCACCCTCTGAAATGGATGACGTCCTCCCCACCCACCACGCCTTTCCCCTTTTGAATCCTAATATAATTCTTTGAAGCTAGTATCCCATCAGTTTAAGGCCTTTGCTTTTTTGCTCATTTGGCAGGCTTTATGATCCCCGAGTTCAGGAGTTATGTGTGCTCTTGCATTCTGAAGTTTTCTTCCCCAGTGAAGAGTTTTCCAATCCTGGGACTCTGGACATGTTAGCTGTCTTGGGATTGAAGCAAAATTTGGGTTATACTGGTTTGCTTGACTGTGCAAGAACAGTTGCACTTTTGAATGATTGCACGGATTCAGATTCACTCGTTCATGGTAGGAGATTGCTTTCTTGTTTAGATGCTGTAGGATCAAAGCTCTCAATGCTGGAGGAACAAGGGACTGCCGATGAGTCAGAAGAATATGTTCACTCTTTAGTTTCCCAGGATGAATGGGATATTGATGCGTTTTTAGGTAGCCTGACTGATGCAAAACCAGAGGAAAATTTCTGGGCAGAGCTAAAGGCTATTAAGTGGTGTCCTATCTATGGGGATCCACCTATACGAGGCTTGCCTTGGCTGAAGTCCAATGATCTAGTAGCTGCTCCGAGCAAAGTGAGACCTAAGTCAGATCTGTGGATTGTGTCGTCTACTATGCAAGTTCTAGATGCTGACTGCAACTCTGCATTTGTCAAACACAAATTGGGCTGGATGGATCGTCCTTCTGTGCAAGTCTTATCTACTCAACTAGTTGAACTCAGCAAATCTTATGCGCAGCTAAAGTTAGACTCCACTTTTGATTCTGAGTTTGATGCTGAGTTGCAGAAGGGAATAACATCTGTTTATGATATGATGCAGGAGTATATTAATACTCACGATTTTTTGATCTTGAAGTCTACTCTTGAAGGAGTTCCTTGGGTTTGGATTAGTGATGGTTTTGTGGCTCCAGATGCCCTTGCATTTGACTCACCTGTCAAGTATCACCCATACTTGTATGTGGTCCCTTCTGAGCTATCGAAGTATAGAGAATTGCTCTTAGCCTTGGGTGTAAAGCTTAGTTTTGAGGTTTCTGACTACTACCACGTTCTTCAAAAGTTAAACGCTGAGATCAATGGATCTACGTTATCAGATGATCAGTTGTCGTTTGTGTTGTGTGTCCTTGAAGCTGTTGCAGATTGCTACTCGGACAAGCTACCAGAGGAGGGTTCAAACGCTCCTCTATTAATCCCAGATGCTTCTGGTGTTCTCATGTATGCTAAAGATCTTGTTTTCAATGATGCACCATGGATGGAAAACAACATTTTAACTGGAAAAAACTTTGCTCATTCGAATATAAGTGCCGATTTGGCATCAATGTTAGGAGTACAATCACTTCGATGCATGTCTTTAGTAGATGAAGAAATGGCCAAAGATATGGTTTGCATGGACTATGCAAGAATCAGTGAGCTTCTGACAGTGTATGCTTGTGAGGACTTTCTTTTGTTTGACCTTCTTGAGTTGGCAGATAGCTGCAACACGGAGAAGATGCATATTATATTTGATAAGAGGGAACATCCTCGCCAGTCTCTCTTGCAGCATAATCTAGGTGAGTGTAGTTATAGATATATGCCATGAATTTATGAGATGGTCTCTGATTGGTAGGCCAATTTGTAACAGAGACATGAGAAACTACCTTAATTTGTTTTGGTATGAAAAATTGCAGGCGAATATCAAGGGCCAGCTTTAATTGTTATCCTCGAGGGAGCCTGCTTAAGCAGGGATGAAGTTACTGCTCTACAGTATCTTCCTCCATGGAGACTCCGAGGCCATACACTTAATTATGGTTTGGCTTTGCTGAGTGCATTTTCTGTTTGTGATCTTCTCTCAGTCATGTCTGGTGGCTACTACTATATATTTGATCCACGTGGTTTAGTACTTGCGCCTCCCTCGTCTCATTCTCCCGGGGCAAAGGTTTTTTCCTTAAGTGGTAATTTGTTCTCTTTTCTTCATACAGCGGCTGTTTGTTATGATTTTTAAGTTTGGTAGTTACAGGTAGGTCTTTGTTCTGGTGGTTATTTTCTGTAACTGTTTCTCAATCCAAGTAAAATGTTATGCTTTGACTGATTATTTCCAAAATAAAGTTTCATGTAATCAGATGTGAATTTCGACCAAGCTAAATGGCAAACATTAAAGTGATATCGTATACTCTTTCTGTCAATATTTTAACTTCTGACTTTATTTTGTGGGGTGGCTATCGTAAACTTCCCACTTGGAATCTGTCTTATTTGTAAAAATTGTTTCGTTATGACTTTCTTAAAATTTGGAATTTGGCTCTATATAAAATTGGAGGGAGGAGTATGTGTAAAACACCTCTACTGAACCACTTCAAGAGAAATTTCAGGTTTTTGATTGGATTTCCAGAACCACTCAGAAACAGTCCTCCCCCCTGGTTTTGTGCAGCACTTACTACTGTTCCTGGAAAAGGCCGAATGACCTTCTGGACTGACATTATTATTAACATCTTAGATTTTACAAACATGAAACGTTTACTGTGTAGGGGTATTAAACTAGAATAGTGTATGTTGTAGCTTCTTTGTCTTCTTAGGATTGTTCACCTTGGATCCCATGATTCTCTGAAGTTATCAGCAATAAATAATGTTGGTCAAATCAATCTTTCTTTTATTTTTCACTAGTCGGTTTAGTGTGGGCAAAAAGTCTAAATATTTTTATATATGCCAAAAAGAAAGGAAAGACAATAATAAAGATACTGATGTAATGACTGGTATCTAAATATTTGCAATATGATTTGTTTATCAAATGAACAGTCAACTGCTCAAGAATTTTGCTTGATGTATGCAGTTTATAAATTGTACTCCACCTTCTTAGGTACGAACTTGACGGAGCGTTTTCGTGACCAATTTTCTCCCATGGACGTGGCTCAACTCAAAATGTCATCATCTGATGCGACCATTATTCGCATTCCACTTTCTTCTGAGCTTATGGATAAGGAACCTGGAGCTGGAGCCGAGAAGATAAAACAGATATATGATAGATTTATGGAGCATGGATCTCGTGTACTTCTATTCCTTAAGTCAGTTTTGCAGGTATTATTGCCTTGGGTCATGCTGTGAGTTAGATTCTGGAATCATTATTATTGGTTTTCAATCTAATCAATGAGTTTCCGGATGGGGGTGGACTATTTTTATTACTACCTTGCATACCCACTTAACACGCCGTCTCTTTTTTTTTTTTTTTTTTAATCAATTTGGTTTTCTGATATCTGTCTCATTTGACTCGCCACTCTTTCTTTTTCAGTGTCTTCCCGTTTTTTTCTTTTCTAAAAGTTGCTACTTTGGTACCTTGAGGTGGTTTGGCCAGGCCATATTAGCCATTTACTTAAGGTGATCTCAGGCACTTGAGGGCCTATATCTTGGTGGGGGAGTTTGTGACTGTCCAAAGTGATATGAGACAAGTTTTGATTCTCGAGGACATCAGGAGCTTAAGAAAAATCGACTGTCACAATTCCTCTTGGATGCTCGTTTTTGCGAACTCCTCTGTGACATGTGGTCATGAAAAGCCTAACTTAGGTCTCCAGGGTCGAAAAATATGACATAATTCATGCTCATCTAATTTACCTACGCCTTCAAGGTACTGCACCACTGGCCACGTAGGATATATTATCCCTTCCTTGCAAAACACTGGACCCCTTTATTGGTTTATAAGTTGACTAGGTGCACTTTTTACCTAGATGTTTTTATACGCCACAAAACCTAATATCTGGTGTTGATGAGAAGTTTTTTCTCCTGCTGGATCAATTGCTTGAGACGACCAACCCCTCTCCCTTCTGTCTTTCTGTCTGCAATTTGATATCCGCTGCTGACGATTTCCTGAACTCTGATGTGATGAAGGTCTTTGTTAACGACTATAGAGGAGACTTCAGTAACGGGGGGAGTTGCAGCCTTTCTTTCTGCCTGATAGTATGTTGTTTTTGTAAGTTGATCTAAGCTGCACAATCATTATCTGGCAGACTCTGCCTTCCTTGTAAAGGTGGCCAATAGATAGAGGTGACGAGAGCAGGGGAGGATTCTGGGGGAGGGGACGGGGAGTTTTGGGGGTACCCAAGATAAAAGCGGTAAGTCTACTCTAGAATTTTGGTAAACAAGGCATGCTTGCTTTCTTCCACTTCTGTAATTATTATGGAACTCCTTTTCTATTCGGTTAATATCCTAGTACATCTCAGGTCTATACTGTTTCCACTTCCAAAATACAGATACTTGTTAATGTTCGTATTATGTTTATATATATCAAATACTGCTCACAAATGGCAGTTTCCGATAAGGCTTCTTGTTAGGAGATCCCAATGAGTTTGGGACTAACATGATCCTGAATCGTATGCAGTCACCTACTACGAGCCTGTTTGGCCAAGGTCCAACTTCTGCAAAAGTACTTTACTGAAACAGTTCCTGGAGGAGGAGCCCCAAATTGGAGCTTCTACTTCTGATAAACAAATTTACACTAGAACTGCTTCTCAGAATCCAGAAACAGTTTCTCAGTTTTGGGTGTTTGGCCAGTTTTCAGTTTCTAGGACCAAGAAACAAACACACCCGTACATCTTTCATCCAGCCATCGAGCCAGTCTTGTTTCCATACCATCAATGACTACTTTACGTATTGACCACACCAGATTTTTCTTTACCAACCTGTCCTAACCTTACTAAGGACTCCAAAAAATCTTTTCTTCGTTTAGGTGGGGTATATCTATCTTCTGGGTGGTCTTAGGTTGCTGGTGCTATAACTGGTATCCTGTGTTGTACATTGAGCACTTGGGGTTATCTGCATTTTTATTTGTAGCATTGAGGATTTCTTGTCCTCCAATGCTCTTTAGTGAATTATTTTCTTACATTAATATCAAAAATAAACTGACAGCCATAGTCAAAGATGGAACTATTGGGTATCACAAACGCATTACATGTGGGACGTAAGCTTTTACGAAATGGGAAAGCTGCTGGAGGATTCCAGTATAGCTATTACCTTCATGAGTAGGGCTTAGAGAGAGAATTAGTTCGGCAATTCGGCAGAGGGATTTGGATGATAAATCTAGCATTTCTTATTCAGAATACTGTTTCTTTATCAGAATGTAGTATTAGCCCCCCCCCCCCCCTTCCTGTTATTTATAAAAAAAAAAAAGAATATTTCCCATCATTACCTCTGCCTTTACGTCTGGTCACTGTTTGAAGGTTTATAATTTAGTGCAATGCACAATAGTTAAACTCAAGTAGGAAATTTTATGACTAGATGAATTATCTAGGAGTTGGTTTTGAGCAGGTTGGGTTGGACTGTTGTTCAATAAGCTATCTTGTGGTGCTTCATGGTGAGTTTTCGACTCAGAATGACAGAAGGTCACCTGATTGTTTGAGCACACGATGGTTCCACGTCCTACCATTAGATTGTTAGATCAAAATTTCGCCTTTGATATATTAGCTGTGGCTGGTATGTTGCTATTGATGCCAAAGTCCAATGTCCGTAAGCAGCCTCTCTATGTGGTTAACTTAGGGGTAAGGAATGCGTAGATCCAACCTACCCTTAGCCTGCCTGATGGCGAGAGCCTTTGAGGCACTTGGGTAATGATGATGAATGTTTCCTTTAGATGTTCTTGCTATTTACTTATACATCACTTTTGCTACACAAAGCCCTCAGCTTGTATGGTTGTCATTTTTTCAGGTCTCGTTATCCACTTGGGAAGAAGGGAGCCTGGAACCTTCAGAGGATTACAGAATATCTGTTGATTCCTCAAATGCCATATTGAGGAATCCGTTTTCTGAAAAGAAGTGGAGGAAATTCCAGATTTCTAGATTATTTAGCAGTTCGAATGCTGCTACTAAGATGCACGCAATAGACATCAGTTGTTGCATAGGAGAAACAAAAGTTTCTGAAAGATGGGTTGCTGTCCTTAGTATGGGTTCTGGACAAACAAGAAACATGGCCCTTGATAGGTATGGTGAAAAGTTAAATCAGATAAAATAAGATAATTGCTGTCGGCATCTGGTTGTTATGTTCTGCTACTTCAAGTACTCACCCTTATGTGTTAGCTTGAATGTTATTTGTTTGTTTTCTTTTACCTTTCTTTGCCGTTTGTGCTTCCTTTTCTTTTATCAACTTGGATAGTGAGGCCTTGGCCATTGGCACTTCATCCGTACTTAAAATCCCTTTTTGCTTAAACTTATCTTGGGGCCTTCTTTTGTGTTACTTCCTAGAGTTTCAAGAGTTTATGCTTAGTGCAGAGTTGGTGGTAGCTTTACAATTCGCTTAATCGATTGATTTGTTACTATGAAACTCAAAATGATAAGATATGCCTTTTGCCGCTTTTCATTTCTGTTAGGCCTCTCCTATTGCTTGGTGGTGTATCTATCCAGAGAGAAATAATGAAGACTTAATTATTTTTGTTTGACTCTCTTGTGTTTTTGCAATTTGCCCAGGCGCTATCTGCCTTACAACCTCACTCCAGTTGCTGGAATTGCAGCTCGCGTGTCACGCAATGGCTTTTCTGTCGAAGCATCTCACTCAAGCTGTATTATGTCTCCTCTTCCTTTGTCAGCAAAGCTAGATCTGCCTGTGACTATTCTGGGGCATTTTCTCGTCCGTCACAATAGGGGTCGTTACCTCTTTAAGTTTCAAGGGCCAGGACCACAGCCCGATGCCGGTAGTCAGTTGATAGAGGCATGGAATAAAGAACTGATGGCTTGCATACGTGATTCCTACATTGAAACAACTATGGAAATGCACAAGCTTAGACGTGGGCACCCCGGAGCTGCTGATGAACCTGGTGGTAGTCGTGCAGTTGAACATGCGCTAAAGGCCTTCAGTGGTCATTTGCACTCGTTGTGGCCAAGATCTATTAAGCATGCACATGGTGATCAACCAGATGATAATACAGTAGCATCAGTAGAATTGCCCAAGGCAGATTGGGATTGCATAATTGAACATGTCATTAGGCCGTTCTATGTTCGCTTGGCCGAGCTTTCTGTATGGCCTTTGTATTCTGGAAACCTAGTGAAAGTTGAAGAAGGTATGTTTCTGTCGCAGCCGGGGAATGGAGTGGGTGATAATTTGCTTCCAACTACAGTCTGTAATTTTGTTAAGGAGCATTATCCAGTGTTTTCTGTACCCTGGGATCTGATAAGTGAGCTTCAAGCCGTTGGAGTAATAGTTCGTGAAATCAAGCCAAAAATGGTTCGCGATCTTCTCAGGGTTTCCTCAACATCTATGGTTGTGCGTTCTGTGGAGACTTATGTTGATGTTCTTGAGTATTGTTTGTCAGATATTCAGCTTCCTCAGTCGTCTGGTCCCATCGTAGCTGATTCAGGAGACTTTGATTCCTCCGCTCCAGCAAGTAGACCATTTGACAGAAATTCAACTTCGGTTTCTAGCATTCGTGGGCTTCATGGGGTATCTACTCATACTCCACCGAATTCAGGGGTGGATGCTCTTGAAATGGTGTCAAGTTTAGGGAAGGCTCTCTTTGATTTCGGCCGTGGAGTAGTTGAAGAAATAGGCACTGGAGGATCAATGGCTCAAAGGGCTCAAAGCAGTTTTAACATTTCACATGGTGGAAATAGTTTTTTGGCTGTAGCTTCTGAGTTGAGAGGCTTACCATGCCCTACTGCAACAAAAAGCTTGGTGAGACTTGGAATTAATGAGCTTTGGGTTGGAAATAGGGAACAACAAATACTTATGGAGCCTTTGTTGGGGAAGTTTGTCCACCTTAAGATATTGGAACGACCTACTCTGGCTGCTATTTTCGCCAATGCATCTGTCCAATCTTTGCTGAAATTGCTTAATCTTTCTCTTCATTTGCTAGCTAATCATATGAGGTCACTTTTTCATGAAAGTTGGGTTAACCATGTGACGAGTTCAGATATGGCTCCATGGTTCTCTTGGGAGATTAGCACGAGTTCTAGTGGTGAAGGTGGTCCAAGCCCTGATTGGATCAGACTTTTTTGGAAAAACTTTGACGGATCATTAGATGATCTTTCACTTTTTTCTGATTGGCCGTTGATACCTGCTTTTCTTGGTAGACCAATCTTATGTCGTGTGAGAGAGCGACGTCTTGTATTTATTCCACCTCCCATAACAAACACATCACACGACAATGTGCCAGATGAGGGGCCATCAGAAAGCATGCTAAGTGGTCTTCCTTTTGATCACTCATCTGTTTCTGAAGCAATGCTGCCTTACTATAGGGCTTTCAAAGATGCTCAGAGTAGGTACCCGTGGTTGTTCTCACTTTTGAACCAGTGCAACATACCTCTTTATGATCCGTCTTTCTTGGATTATGCCTGTCCATATGACTGCCTTCCTGCTGCTGGTCTATCATTAGGGCAAGTAATTGCTACAAAACTTGTAATAGCTAAACAGGCTGGCTATATTCCTGAACTCACCTCATTTCTGGCTTCAGACTGTGGAGAGCTCTTTAATCTTTTTGTTTCGGACTTTGTATCAAATAGATCCAATTACGGAAGGGAGGAATTGGAGGCATTACGAGCATTACCTATCTATAAAACTGTAGTGGGGTCATACACACGATTAGACGGGCAAGATCTCTGTGTGATTGCTTCCAATTCTTTCCTGAAACCATATGACGAAAGTTGCCTTTCCTACACTGTGGACTCAGATGAATGTTTATTACTTCGAGCCCTGGGTGTTTCTGAGTTGCATGATAAGGAGATTTTAGTACGGTTCGGTTTGCCGGGGTTTGAGAATAAAAGGCAATCAGAACAGGAGGATATCTTGATATACATCTACATGAACTGGCAGGAGCTTCAACTTGAGTCTCCTGTGACAGATGCTCTTAAGGAGACCAATTTTGTAAGAAACGCTGATGAGTTTTCCTTAGAACTGTCAAAAGCTCGGGATCTGTTTGATCCAAGTGATGTATTATTGGCATCAGTCTTTTCAGGCGAGAGAAGGAGATTTCCTGGGGAGCGATTTGGTGCAGATGGCTGGCTTCGCATTCTTCGTAAGTTAGGTATTCGGTCAGCGACAGAATCAGAAATTATGCTTGAATGTGCGAGAAGGGTGGAGTTTCTTGGAAATGAATGTATCAAGCAAAATACAGATTTTGCCTACTTTGATGTCGACCCTGCCAACTCTCAGGATGAACTGTCTTCAGAGATATGGTCACTGGCTGAAGCTGTTGTTGAAGCTGTATTTTCAAACTTTGCTGTTCTTTACAGCAATAATTTCTGTAGTGCTTTTGGGAGGATTGCTTGTATACCTTCTGAAAAAGGTTTTCCAAATATTGGTGGCAAGAGGGGTGGAAGGCGTGTGCTTTCATCATACAGTGATGCTATTTTGTTGAAAGATTGGCCACTGGCTTGGAGTTCTGCTCCCATCCTCTCTCGACAAAATGTCATTCCACCTGAGTACTCTTGGGGAGCATTGCATCTTAGGAGTCCCCCGGCATTTTCTACTGTCTTGACACATTTGAAGGTTAGTGTCTTGGTTTATGTCTAAAATAATTAATTCATGGATGGTAGATGATAAAATTAACATTTGTGTATCAGACTGTTGGGATAGATGGAGGTGGAGATACCCTTGCACATTGGCCGACTGCTGCAAGCATGTTGACTGTTGAACAAGCAGCTTGTGAGGTGCTCAGTTACCTTGATAAAGTTTGGGATTCTCTCTCTCCTTCAGGTATCTTCCTTCTTTATGCTTTTCATTCGATAGCACAGGTATCTAGGATTTATTTTTAAACTCTTAAACAATAAGGAATAATAACAATTGCAAATGAGAAGTGGGGACGGCATCTATTCTTGGCTTTGGGATATAGTGGAATAAAGCAAAATGGCTCACAACAGTATTTGCGCTTCTTCTATTGTGAAGTAGCAGTCAGTCGGTGCAGTTATCGAAGCAATTTTCCTTATGGGTGATTTGTAAGCAGCCTCTCTTTATCAACGTAGGGGTAAGGATTGCCCCCTTACCCCGCCTTATGACGGGAGCCTTTGAGGCACTGGGGTAATGTTGTTGAAAGTAACAAATTGCACCTTTTTTCAGATTTTTAATTGTGCTGTTTGTTCAGATCTATGGAATCCTGCAAATAAACTGCCCTGTTTTGTTGCCGTTTTCCCATTTTCCAGAATATTGGGAATGTTTTATTAGCCAACTAAGTAACAGTTGACACTGATTCTGACCTGGACTTGCTTTGTGATCGATAGGTCACAGGTCCAAATCCTGGGAGCAGCCTCTTGTCCAAACTGACAAGGGAAGGCTTGCCCCCTATTCACCCTTGTGGTGGGACTCTCGCCTAGCAGGGACGCCACTGTAAGCCAGCATCGTTACAGCCTGTGAGATTTTCGATTCTTAAATTCTTTGGTTTCAGAAAAGGATGCATTACAAAATTATTACGAATGAAATTGTGTACGCCCTTTTTACCGTGCAATTTTCAACGTAAGTTTCATTATTTGATATCCAGATACAGCCTCTTTATGTTTTGAACATTGGGATAAGGTTGCCTACATCCTGAATCCTCCATGCCTCGCCATAAGCAGGAGCCTTTTAGCCATTAGGGTAATGTTGTTCTCGAAGCTTGTGTATGTTTTAGTTGGCAATAGTGAATTAAAATGCAGTTGTTATTGAGGGTAATCTTCTGTTTGTAGAACAGAAATCTTTGCATGTACCCGGTTAAGGTTGGAGTTTTGTTGAATGTATTGGACGAAACTTTGGAATATTTTACCTTTAGTTGCAAACGTATACTCTGTGTAGATAGAAACAACCATATCTTATAAATAGGAACAACCATATTTTAAGATAGGAACAACCATATTTAATGGCCCTTTGAATTTAAATATATAATTAATTTGCTTCTAGGTACCATGTGGGTGGTTCTACACCATACTATGTTTGGAACTCCAAAAATACAATTTTTTACACTATATAACTTTCAAGCAAACAAAGTCAATTTGATCTTCTCAAATTCGTGAAATTGAAGTCGGTCATACAATTCTTGGTAGCGGATATTTGGCCCGCTCCCTACCTTGACGTAGATGAGTGCCTTTGATGCACTGATTTATGTGGTTGTATCTTACTAAAGGGGGAAGGAGAAGAGATAGACAGGGGGGGGGGGGGCATAGAGCCAGGGACTCAGTTGAGTCTTAATGTTCCAGAATTACCTCACAGAATTTCTCTACGAGGCATATTTGATAAGAAAAATATTTACTGCATCATTAATAATCTTATGTTACTTGAACTCTTCATTTTTGCGGCCATACCTGTGTCCAACAAAACACTGGAGGGATATAGGTGGGAGTTTTTACCCTACAATTGCCTATTTGACACTTCTCCTAAAGAAATCAGATAGGGAGGCTCTCACATGACGAAAGTAGAGTAAGTCACTAGTGTATCAAGCCTTTAGCATGATTTTTGATTATTTAACATACTCTATAATTCTGAACTTAACAACCCTCCCTTATGTCACCTTAACATACTCTAGTTCTGAACTTAATAATTATTATAGTGTTCTTGTTTGAAGCAGTAACCCCATACCCGTATTTTAATTTCGGAGCAGGTTGGGTAACAAAGATAAATTTTAATTTAAGGGGAAAATATCACCTTCTGTAAGGCTGACTCCCTAAAGTTGGTCATTATGGTATTGTATATAAACTCTTGCAAAAGACGCGCCTGCCTTAAAGGACCGTGTTAGGCGTTCGGTACGTCCAAAGTTTTGTGCTGTTTTCTACACCCCAACCAATTTGCAGTGATTTTCCGATACCGTAACCAATATTTCATTCAAATCAAATCACTTATGAATGCCAATATATTGTTTATTTCCCATTCTATGTGAAATCTGTCGTGGTATAATGTTTATTTTGATTTCTGCACTCCATTTCACCAGAAAAATAGTCAATTTAGTTCTAATTTGGACTCTGCTGGGCCTCCTTATGTTTTAGTTTCTGCGTCAGGATGCATATGTGTCTAAATGGTTCTTTCTTGTAATTTCATGATCATTGCTGCAGATGTACAAGAGTTGGAAAATGTTTCTTTCTTGCCCGCAGCAAATGGTACACGGCTGGTGAAAGCGGGTTTGTTATTTGTGCGACTCGGAGTAAACTTGTCCCCATTTGCATTTGAACTCCCTTCTATGTATCTCCCGTTTGTAAGGGTTTTGAAGGAGTTAGGTTTGCGAGATTCTCTGTCCATAGTCAGTGCAAAGGACATTCTCTTAAATCTCCAGAAAGCATGTGGTTATCAACGTTTGAATCCTAATGAACTTCGTGCAGTAATGGAAATATTGCAATTTATTTGTGAAGAAACAGATGATTCTAAGTCAGAAAGGTGTGGCTGGGATTTGGATGCCATTGTACCAGATGATGGCAGCAGACTTGTCCATGCAAATTCATGTGTCTACATTGATTCATATGGATCCCGCTTTGTACAATTTATCGACTCGTCAAGACTGAGATTTGTCCATCCAAGTGTTCCAGAAAAGACATGTTTAACTTTGGGCATCAAAAAGTTGTCTGAAATTGTTGTGGAGGTAGATATAAACTTAAACTATCTTGATTTGTTTTCCGAGGACCCAGTTATATTTAATTTTCTTGTTTAGCTTTTATTATGCCGGATTTGACATCTTTCCTTTTTAGGAACTGAATGTGGAGGTTCAAACTCTGGAATACATAGGGTCGGTTTCATTGGCTTCTATACGAAAAAAGTTGATGAGTCGATCATTCCAAGATGCCGTATTCAAGATCTACTGTAGTGTTAAAAGCAACATTATTCCACTCCAAAACCTATGTGTAGAAGAAGTGCATTGTTTACTTGAGGATGCTGCAGACAAGTTGCAATTTGTTCAGTCTATTTATACTCGCTTTCTGCGTTTACCTAATTGCATTGATATCACTTATGTTTCTAAGGACCGAACTATTCTCGAGAGTGCTGCGGAATCTGGACATCGTGCCCTTTATTATATCAACAAGGGGAAGACCGCTCTTTTAGTTGCTGAGCCTCCCAGCTATATTTCTGTTCTCGACATGATTGCCATTGTTTTGAGTGATGTTTTAGGTTGTTCGATTCCATTGCCCATTGGGTCTCTATTTCTTTGTCCTGAAAATTCAGAGAGTGCAGTAACTGATATTTTGAGGATCTGCTCTGAGAATAAAGGAAGCCAAAATATGGGGAATATCAGCAACTTGATAGGCAAAGATATATTGGCGCAGGATGCTTCTCACGTTCAGATCCACCCATTAAGGCCATTTTACATGGGAGAAATTGTTGCTTGGCGGTCTCAGAATGGGGAGAAGCTAAAATATGGTAGAGTTCCAGAGAATGTCAGGCCCTCATCTGGTCAAGCGCTTTACAGGTTTGGGGTCGAAACTGGGCCGGGAGTAGTCGAGACTCTTCTGTCCACACAGGTGTTTTCATTCAGGAGTGTATCACTGAAGTCTGAGTCCACATCTGGTATGTTGCCAGATGCCTGTCATACAGTAACTGGGAGTACCATGCACACCCACATTCCAGATGATGCTAAAAGAGGCAGTTCAACGTCAAAACAGGTATTGATTAATTCTTCTGACTTTGACAACTGCGTTTAATAGCAACCTAATGTGGCTTAAACTGATAGGTTTCTCTACCTCCTTTCTTATTCTTTGTTGTTGTTGTTGTTGTTGTTGTTGTTGTTGTTGTTGTTGTTGTTGTTGTTTCTTTTTTGGAACATTATTTTTGTAATGGTTCTTTTTGATAATTTATGTGACAACTTCAAGAAGCAACAACAAAGTCTTAGCCACCAAATACATGTTTTTTTTTGGGACTAAGCCCATGCTGTTGGGACCACATTTGCTACACTCATTCTGCACATCTAATTGAACTCATGAACCTCTTATGTTTGGATGCGCCCCTATCCTTTCGACGACATTGAGATTATTTAGGATTGCAAAAATTAGAACTCAATGCAAAACTTCTCTTCTCCTATGCAATTGGAGTTGCATTAAAACACCTTGCAACTCATTAGATGCAAAAAAGCTTGGTGTGTGCGGACGCGAGTTGTTGGCTCTCAGTGATCAAGTGTGTTTGTGTGTAATCTGTTGCATAGGAGAATATCACTAGGCACCTCTTGGGTAATAGTGAAGGGCTAAGCAATTTGACCTTACCAGACCTTGCCTGTAGTGGATCTATATGGCATGTGGTCCTTGTTCACTAACCGTTGGCGCTATTATCCCAAGAACTTGTGGTGTTGTTTATGCTTCTGTTACTCTCTATTTCAATCATAGCCATAGAACTGTTTGTTTACTCTTATTCTTTTGATTTATGCTGCAAACACTTGTGAAACCTTACATGGTCTGTTGCAGAAGGGAAAAGATCTCCAGTATGGTCGGGTGTCACCTGCAGAACTAGTGCAGGCTGTTCATGAGATGCTTTCTGCTGCTGGAGTTAGTGTAGAGATGGAATCTCAGACATTGCTGCGCACAAACTTGACTCTGCAGGAACAACTTAAAGATTCTCAGGCTGCACTCTTGCTTGAACAGGTATTCTCCAGGAATCTCTGTAACAAACTGTTATAAACTATCATCAATCTGAGGTTTAGTTAAATTTATAAGTGACTTTGGATAATAATTTGGATAGCTGATCTCGAAGACCTTAAGCTTGGAAAGGACAATCAATTTGCAGTATTTATGGATGGACTTTTTGTACTGTAGTCTGTAAAAGTGTTATGGCAAACATCGTCATGACTATGATCATGAACATTATAGTAAATGCAGTACGGTGTTTCGATGCCAGCAGTTTGTGATGAACCCCAAAATGGTCTTCACTGGAACTTCTTGATGTCAATTAACGCCTGAGCAGCTCCATATGGTTTTTTATTTCTTTTTCCCCCTAGGGGTTGAGGGACTACTCTGGTGTAAAGCAATCATGATGCAGATGTCCAAAGAACAATTACCAGTTGTTGCCATCTGTTAGCATCCCCATTTATCTTTACATTCTCTGATTGGTTCGTTTCGTAAGAATGATGATGATGTTCCTGTGTGGAATAAATTTCAGACAAGGGTTTTCTCCTGGAGTTTGAATTTTACTGCGAACGACCTAAGTTAGGTTAAATAATTAAGCTATAAAAGATTCCCTTGTATCAGCTAGAAGGGAAAGCCGTGAAGCACGACATACGTTTTCTCGTGATGTTTTGGGTATTTTGTGCTGTTGGTGCCTGGATTTCTTGTTACACTTAGATTTTCTTCTTTTTCTTCTTCGTCGATTTTCTTACACCTGGTTGTGTGCTCTTTGTGGTAAATGCAGGACAAGGCTGATTCTGCAACTAGAGAAGCTGATACAGCCAAAGCAGCATGGCAATGTCGGATTTGTTTGGCAGCTGAAGTGGATGTCGCAATGGTTCCTTGTGGACACGTGCTTTGTCGTAGATGTTCCTCTGCGGTTTCCAGATGCCCGTTCTGCCGTCTCCAAGTTTCTAAAACCATGAAGATCTTCCGGCCATGATGACTCCGAGTGCTTCATTTGGCCAATGCTGTTAATATATGAGCTTTTGTAAGAAAGCAGTTCCTGAAACCTAGCACACTACAAATCTACAATATTCTTACGAATTCGTCCCATACAATGATTCACGCTAGATGACTTGTAATCCTTCTGGGACAAAGGCTGTCGAAGGTGGAGGGCAATCGAGGTGTAGATGGTAAATCACGATATACATGTATTATAGGGTCCTCGCCTTCAATTTTGTATATGTGCATATATTATCGATGTACAGTGTATAGTGCAGTCCGCCAAGGTAAGGTTCCCTTTAGATTAGAAACTGATTGTATAATGTTGTCTCCTACGATTTGAATACTGAAATATGAACCTTTTATTCATGAAGGTAAGGTGACCAGACTTCAAGTACTAAGGTCTCTGAACGTTAAATCGATGATTCCGAAAGTGTAGTCAATGTAGACTGCTGTTCATCATAGCTGATACCATCGATGTCATCTCAAGAATGTACAAAAACCAATACATATCAACTTCTGACGACTTCTTTCAGAACTTGACAAAACTCCACTGTACAAAGCAATCACTTCGGCTTCGCTTTATTATCAAAACTCTATTGATGAAGATCGGTGTCCACTTCGTAGTCTAACAGGATGATATCACTTTCTTTTATGTCGGATGTCATTTACCACTCATCAAACCTTCGCTTAACACTACCCTTACTTTGCCTTAGCTCTTGCCATTGTAAGTCACAATGATGCCCTCTCTTACCACAAGGCATGAGTACAATACCTAAAGCAATAAGTGTATCAAAATATATCAAATATGGTATCTATTTATAGAGAATGAAAACTTATAATTGTTTGTGTAAATAAATCTTTTTCAAAATTTATATGATGCAAAAATCGTCATTGTTGTAGTTAAAAAAATTCAACAAGTCAAGAAAGTAGTGGAAAAAAATAGAAAAAAAACACTCTCTCTCCTTTCTCCCTTCCCATGCCCCAGATTAAAGTGGAAGGCATAGTTTGCCTTTTAATGCCTCTCTTAGGCTACCCACAATGGTGCTCTTACCTGCCCTAGGGCAACACACTAAAAACCGATTTTTTATTACTTTGCCCTAGGGCAATACCATGGTCGGTCACATGGGTGCCCTAGGGCACAACCACATTGTTATTAATTAGAATGTAAAATAGTAGCGTTAATATTTTTGGAGAGAAATATAGAAAATTAAAATGTACACCAAAGTACATCAAATGTGGTCTCTATTCATAGATAATAAAAAAAATATAGCTGTTGGTGTAAATTTTATATTATTTTTGAAAATTTGATTTGGAAATAGACATTGCAATGCCACAACGGTAATAAAATTTTCAGCAAAGCAGAAAATACCAAGTGGCAACAATGTATTGGAAGAAAAACAATATTTCCCTCTCTCTTCCCCCACTGGTTGTTGCCCGTTGCATGCCCCAGGTTATCAACAAAAGCAAGACATGCCTCTTCCATGCCCTTGTTGCCTCAATTAGTTTTATTTTCCTTTTTTTTTTATTATTCAATGTCCTTGCCCTTGACTCCATGCCACACCACTGTGGTGTGGTATAAGCTCCAAGGGCAAGGGCATTGAATAATACAAAAAACAAACTAAATTGGGTTGAGGCATGGAAGAGGCACACAATGCCCTTGACAATCTCCAAAGGTATCAAGTAGAGCAACGCTATTTTGGCAATCCGTCTATGCTACCCCCAGGGTACCATGCGCATGGTACCCCCCGCGCCATATTGGAAGTGTGCCAGCCCGGCCCAATAAAAAAAAATTGAAACAAAACATTCATAAGCAAAGTCCAATAAAAACATCAGCATATTAATAGGAAAAAAAAAAATCTTCAGCTGTACGAAGGATATGTCGAGCGAAGATTACGAGGACGAGATGCGCGGCGAAGATCACGATAATCAGATGCAATGCGATGATTACGAGGACGAACAACGAGGATCTTCATCGGAAAAAAAAAAAAAAGAATAATGCAGAAATTAACAATGAAGGTTAGCATTTAAGTTTAGATCATTAATTTTTATGTATTAATTATTTTTTTATTATTCTTACATCATTAATTTTTCTATTATCATTAATTACTTTAGATAAAATTACTCTATAATATATGATACAAGCATGGTCATTACCATGCATACTCAAACAGTGTTCATTACTATGTTTAAACATGGTCATTACCCCCTGTAGGACTTGGTCATTACACTTGTAACACATGGTCATTACCGTTGTAGGACATGATCATTACCCCCTGTAGGTCTTAGTCATTACCCCCCATTAGGAATTGGTCATTACCTCAGTAGCCTCTGGTCATTACCCCCTGTAGGACTTGGTCATTACCCACGTAGGACATGGTCATTACCATAATAACACATGGTCAATACTATCGTAAAAGGTGGTCATTACCCTTGTCGGAGTAGATCGGAACTTGTCATTACTCTAGCAAAACTTGGTCATTACCCTGTAAGACTTAATAAGAGCATAGTTATTGTCGTACTCACCCATAATCATTACTATGTTTAGACATGATCATTACCCCTGTAGGACTTGATCATTACCTCAGTAGGCTTTGATCATTACCCCTGTAGGAAACGTGGTCCTTACCCTTGTCGGAGTTGATAGGAACTTGTAATGCTCATTACCTTATTGAAAAATGACCATTGTCGTACTAAAAAGTGGTCATTACATTGACCAAACTTGACCATTGCCTGTATTGATTGGAATTTGTTATTATATAGGTTCAACTAGTGTTGCCGAAACAGAGACAGGTGAATCTATTTTGGTGGGAGAGAGGGTCCCAACATTGGAAAAGGCTTATGAACTATACAATAATTACGCATTTGTTGCTGGGTCAGGGATTAGAAAGCATAATTTTAGGAAATCTTATGGCACTGGTAACATCAAGGGCAGAGAGTTTGTATGCTGTAAGGAATGGAAAAGAAGGGGTACAAGAGTAGACAAGCAGTATACAAAACTTGATGTAAGGACTGGATGTAAAGCTTTGATATTTTTTGGAAAGATAGAAGATGGGGAATGGGAAGTTACAAAGCATAATTCAGTCCACAATCATAGCATGTGCCCCCCTGATATATTTTATCTCTTGAATCACACAGAAACCTGGATAAAAATCATCTTCGAATGTTACAAGAAATCTGGAATCGGGGATTAGTGTAATAGATGCATATAGATTTTTGAAAGGTCAAGCTGGTGGACATCCTGCTGTTGGATTTACTAAAAAGGATGCATACAACCAGCTTGCTACAGAAAAGTTTAAGTTCATTGATGGTTGTGACGCGCAAACATTAATCAATATTTTCACCAAAAGACGTGAAAATGAGGATGACTTCTACTTTGCTTTTGAGCTAGATGAAGAAGCTCGTTTGGTGAGTTTTTTTTGGAGGGACAAGCGTATGAAACAGGATTACGTACTCTTTGGGAAACTTCTGATTCACGATACCACTTATAGAACAAATAAGTACAAATTTTTTTGTGCTCCGTATGTGGGGATGAACCATCATAGAAAAAATTGTATGTTTGCATGTGGATTTATTTTGATTGAAAGGGTAGAGTCATTTGTATGGATTTTCAGCCAATTGCTACAATCCATGGACGGCATGATGCCTGAAACAATCATGACGGATCAGGCATACTCAATGGCTACTGCAATCAGAGAAGTTTTCCCCGATGCAAAGCATAAGCTCTGCACTTGGCATATCTTGAAAAACTCAAAAAAGAATATCCCACACTTAACAAAGATGCCAGTATTTGAGCTTCTATTCAATCAGGTTCTCATGTACTATGATACTATAGACGAGTTTCAACATTTTTGGGACAGGTACGGTATTTACTGTTTTTTATAATGTGTAATATTCAAGTTTTGTGGAAAACAAAGAATGACCTGTTACTGGTTTATTAATGATGTATTTTTGTGTCTTTTACAGAATGGTACTGAGTTTGATTGTGCTACACATCCTTGGATTGTTAACCTCTTTAGAACAAGAGACAAATGGTGTTCCGCATTCACCAAAGATCGCTTCTCAAGGGGTATATTATCGTCACAACGAAGTGAAAGCACCAACAACAGTGTTTCGCGAAGGCTTCATAAGACCGCCTCCTTGCATGAATTTTACAAATGCCTTTGTCAAGTTATCGCTGAATGGAGAAGCAATGAAAAACACGAGGATACGCGGGGTTGGGAAGGGTATCCACAGATTGCAGTTCCAAACCTGCCAATTCTCTCACATGCTTCGCAAGTTTACACCATAGAAGCATTTAATATCCTCCAAGACAAATTTTCTATCGGGATGACATGCAAGTATAAACCACATGAATGCGGTGATATTCTATTTTCATATGTGGAAACCAACAAGTGAACTCTTTCATCATGTGGTTTGCTTTAATCTGCAATTAAAGGAGATCACTTGCACATGTAAACAGTTTCAGGAGGTCGGTATTCTTTGCTGCCATGGTTTGAGAATTTAATTTAAAATTTGCAGTTAAGAAATTCCTGAGAAGTATATCATACCCCGGTGGACAAGAGCAGTTATAAAACCTGCTACTGATGATGACGAGGTTATTTCAAGCAGATCGAAGGCGTTAGTATCAGAAAGTTCTACTATATGGACTCTGGCATTGCAACGAAATTGGAACAGATTAATAAATATGAGTTCATCTAACTTGGAAGCAAGACGTGTTTGCAAAGATGCTTATGACAATGCTAAGAAGGAAATTGAAGATAAGTTGGGGCTCACTACCATTGGAGAAGATGTTGTTACATCACCTAACCAACAAGGCATCCAAATCCGAAATCCTAAAGGTGCTTGGACGCCAGGTAGGAGAAATAAAAGGCCAAAGGGTACTAGGGAGAAAATTGACAACCGGATCAGAACGAGGCAGAGAATCGTGATGAATTACAAGCAAAAAGTTTCAAGTCCTGCATTTATTAAAAGCACTGCTACAAGCAGTGCATTAGATGATTGAGTTTTGATGATGGTTGTCTAAATCTGTAATCACAAAGACAAATGACTTCGTATTTTTTTCTGTTTGGGTTTATTTTTTAAATTAATGACAGGCTGTCTATTAGGTAATGACCAAAAACCTTGAAGGTAATGGCATGTTGTGTAATGATCCTTCTGAAATTCTTTATTATAAGTAATGACCAGTTTTCAATCAGGTAATGACCAGATCGTAATAAGCTAATGTGCAAGTGTCGGGCATGTATTGGCCAGTTTTCGATAAGGTAATGACCAGTTTTCAATTAGGTAATGAGCAGGTGTCGGGCGGGCAATGACCAGTCCCAAAATTCTATATAATAACTAATGACGAGTTTCCGTATTAATTTCAGCAGAGCGGCAACGTTTAAACAAACCCGCTTATTACACCTTCAAAGCGTTTATTAAACAAAAACGATGGATCGTAAAATACATTTTGATTGGAGTTACAACTTTTTAAACGTAGTGAAAAATGTTTAAATGGGAAACAAAAATACATTTAACACAAGACGACAACGTATTACCAAGACGGGCTGTCGCAAAAAATAATGATAAGAGCGAAGATAAGTAAATAAACTAATTTACGAGTAATGATCAAAGTATTCGATAGGTAATGATTAAATAATTTACAAGTAACTAATGATAAGATCCAAGATAGGTAATGATTAGACTCTCAACAGGTAATGATCTGTTACTTAAACAAGTAATGATCAGATCATTGCCAAGTAATGAAATGAAATAATAATGATAAAACAGTTTCCTATTAATTCACACTCGATCTAATAAATAAATAAAAAACAAAACATAATATGATTGTACTTCAAGTACAACTTAATTGTCTATCGTAATAACAGTCTTCTCATTCATTGTAGGATCTGACGACTTAGTCTCTACGTGATCAACAAGAGCTTTGACGTCCTTATTGAATGATTTTTCTACTGACAGAATGTGTTACAGCCTCTCATTTGCTGCCTTTACTTTCTTCTTTTCATGAGCTTCATCCTCTAGAGTTATCTTCCTTGTCTGTGTTGTTAGCTTCAAAAACAATCTGACTCTTTTCAAGATTATGGTCATTCAATATTATTTCACTGCAGAGTTTCGCTCTGTAGAATCTCCTCCGCGACGACTGCAAAATTAAACAACCCAATTGAACGCTAAAAAAATGACCATTAATAAAAAAGCGATGACTTTTAAAAACATACATACCCGATGTAAATCATAACTAAACGAGTTTGCATGGAAAAGTCCCATATGCTTCATAAAAAACAACCCACAGTCCCACGTGTTTCTCTTATCTCTCCAGCTGAGGTATACGACATAATATCGGTCTTCCATTTTAGAAAAGGTTTCATTAACATCCTCTTCCAAAAATTTCTCTTTCAATAGCACTTTTAATTTTTTGACCTACACCAAAATCGTAATATTAAATCATGATAAAACAAATCATAACACAAACACATCTGATCTAAAAACTGCAAAAACTAACCAATAATCGATCAAACCCCTTGTAATCCTGCAGCTCTTTTCTATTATCAAGAGCTGAACATAAAAGTCGATCATGTTGACGCAAAGTAATGTAAAGTGACTTTCAAAGATAATCGGGAAACACATCTGCAAAACAACAAAATCCAACGTATCAAAATCCATTAAGAAGTTGAATAAACAGTATTCTCGATCTGCCATAGAGAATCGAGCTAGTGAGGACAATTTGGAATTAGAAATGATCCAAATGTAGTTATAGAATATGCCAGGGAATATTGAGCTTATACATCAAGAGGTGTTAGCTGCAGAAAAAGCCAGGAAATCTTAGGAGGCAAAGAACTCTTTTCTTAAACAAAAGAGTAAAGTCAATTGGTTAGAAGAGGGGGATGAGAATAACTCTTTCTTTCACTCTTCCTTGAAGGCAAGAAGAAGAAATAGCAAGGTTTACCAAATCATGGATATGGAGGACAACCTGCATCAAGATTCCCAGGGGATTCAGGGGGCATTCTTAGAGTATTACAAAATGCTCTTAGGATCCTCAAATAATGTGGATAAAGTTCATTATCCCACAGTTAGAGCTGGGAACATAATGAATGAGGAAATGGCTGGTATACTGATGAAAACTGTCTCTGCTGAAGAAGTAAAGTAAGTCATGCACTCAATTCCGAGCAACAAAGCTCTAGGGCCTGATGGTTACTCAAGTGCTTTTTTAAGGATACATGGGAAAGTACAAGTGGAGATGTGATAGAGACTGTAAAGACTTCTTCAGAACGGGTAAGATCCTCAAGCAACTCAATGCCACTACCCTCACCCTTATCCCAAAAATTTCTAATCCTAGCAGGGTCACTGAGTTTAGACCAATAGCATGTTACAATATAGTTTACAAATGCATTTCAAAAGTTATTTGCAACAGACTAAGTGAGGTTTTGCCAAATCTGGTAAATGATAACCAAGGAGCTTTCATCAAAGGGAGAAACATAGTAGAGAATATCATGATCTGCCAAGATTTGGTAAGGAAATATGAAAGGTCTCATAATTCTCCTAGGTGCATGATGAAAGTAGACTTAAAAAAAGCTTATGACTCAATTGAATGGGGATTTGTTAATGAAATGTTGTCAGCCTTGAAGTTCCTTGAGACGTTTATCAAATGGGTAATGGAGTAGTGCATCATTACCCCTTCATACTCTCTTTCACTGAATGGGGAATGTTTTGGATTTTTTTAAGGGAAGAGGGGACTGAGACAAGGAGATCCAATCTCTCCTTTACTCTTGACGCTATGGATAAACGATTTGTCTAGGATTCTGAACAAAGTGGCCCAGAAAAGAAACTTCAACTTCCACCCAATGTGTAAAACAATTAGACTGAATCATCTGTGCCTTGTAGATGATCTTCTAATGTTTTGCAAAGGGGATAGAGCATCCATAATGCTTATGTTGAGAGGTTTTACTACATTTTCAAGAGCTAGTGGCATGTGCATGAATAATTCTAAATCTGAGATTTTCTTCACTGGAGTTCAGAATGAAGTTAAGGATAATATATTGCAGGTTTCCGGATTTAGACAGGGATCCCTCCCTGTAACAGCCAAAAATTCCAAATGATTATATAACATTATTTTTCTATATTCAGTTACGTTTCTTAATAAATTTTTGAGTCGACTTAGGTCTTCCATTTTTGAAATGGATTTTCGAATCAGGTTTAAGAAAGTAACAATCTACAATTTTGACCAACTACTTTTAGGCTGAATTTCTATCCAACATTTTATATTATATTTACAAAAAAAAAAAAAAAAAAAAGAAAAAAAAAAAGGAAAATAAACAAAACCACGTATAACACCCCCCTTTGGTTTTCTCTCTCCTCATATCATTCTCCTGATGCACGACACTTCACCCCCAATTTTTCCTTATAACCATTCTCATCAATACTCACCATCATCATCTTCAATATGATCATCCTCGTCAATCAAGCATCATTTTCGACCAATTTTCGATCAATACCAACACTTCATTTTCTGACCACCTTGCTCTTGATTTCTAACCACCACTGGCTCCCGTCGCGCCGCGTTCGGCCATCGCCGTCGACCACCGCTACCTCCTCTCGTTGCTCCACCTTTAAATTTTTGGTTTATGAGCCGACTTTGAGTTGATTTTTGGGAGCTGATTTAGGGCCTTTTGTGAGCTGTGTTCGGATTTATTATGCGAGTTGAGTTAAGGTAGCGTTTGGAAACATGAATTTGGAAATTTGTAATCATTTTAAATCCATCATTTGAAAACGTAGAATTCAAATATAAATTCAAAGTTTGGGGAGGGTGGGATTTCAAAATGACACATCTTGAGGTGTCATTCGTTTTTTTCCTAATTGGATTTGATACAAATTTCAAAAGATTTGACACGAATCCAAATTCTCAAATTCTTGAGTTCCCAAACATGTGATTTGTGTCAAATTTGGATTTGAAAATCAAATCCTTGTTCCCAAACACTGTCTAAATGTAACACGATGTTTACTGATAGCGAAGATGTCGTTAAATCCTATCAAATTACCACAAATTACTAACTAAGAAGGTAGGGTAAGTGGGTATCGTATCCACAAGGAAAAAGAATAGCCTAATATGCCATCCTATGCGGAAAAATAAATAAACAAACGAAATAAACAATAAATGGGGGTTTTTAGTTTGAAAGTCAACTAAACAAGAAATTAACGATTTATCAAGATTACTAAGCCGACCCTCGGTGATAATCTCATCTAACACCCTAATATAGCAATTTTACTCCTCTCTAATTATACCATTCATAAATAATCTCGGTTTGCACCAATTAATCCTCTTTATTGGGGAATTTGAGCAACCGCTACCAAATTCCCCTCCTTTTAACCTTAATTCGCCTAGTGACCACTCAAACAAATCAAAACCAAAGGCATGAAGAGCATGGATTATCAAAAGATTAACAACAACCCAAATTAGTATCTAATTAGCCGCAACCGCGACACTAATCAAATCTAACCTATTAGTTGTCTAATTAATTCCCTAATCACAAGTTTTAGTCATAACTATACACTAAACATGTGAAAGTCGCTTCTTTTAGGGTTAATAATCAATGACCATCAATTAAAAACCAAGCAAATGATAAACCCAATTCAATCTAATTAACCAATTAGAGAAAACAAGCAAAAAATCATGCATTTAAGAACAAAGAATTAATTATTATGAATTTAAAGGCAAATTAGAGAGAAGAAATTCTTACTAATACATAAGATGAGAGAATTTGATTACACCAAGAGTTTAGAAGGTGATTAGCCTTCCATGAAAATAATTACAATAATATTTGAGATAGAATTCATGATAAAACTCTTAATCTCTCATTCTTTCTCTCTCTAAAACCACAATTTTTTTTCCAAAAACTCTAATATGAAAAGTAGGCAGGTGATACAAACTAGGGAGGGGTTCATGCCCCTTTATTCAAGATAAGTACAAAAACTAGAAAACAAAATAGATATTTGCCAAAAGAAACCGCCTTTAGCCCCTAGGAAGCTCTCCGGAGGCTTACTTTCTCGACTCGAGACAAGAAATCCTCGAGTCGAGCGTGGGAATTAACACACTACCACTACGCCACATCAGATGCTCCTCCACGTCTGGCTGCACGTCGCTCCACATGCGCCAACCTCCGAACTGTAGCCGAATCAAACACCTCCTGCGGGACAGGCACGTATGACCTAGGCTTAGGCTGAGAAAAGAAGGTGGCAAAACTCTGCTCAAAAGCAAAGCTAAGATCCAGACGATCCGTGATATCCTCAAAACGATCGTCTACATCTCCTCTCCAAAGACTCAACTCTCCCATCTGAGCCTCCATAGCAGCTCGCCATGCATCACCATCCGCAACCGCACCCGGACCATGGGGTAACGACAGACCACCCTCTGGTACCCTAGCGAGAATGGACCAATCTGCCGCAGTCTCCCCAGAAGGAAGGGGATCATCCTCATGGGGTGGCAAAGTGATAAAAGCACTGTCTACATCACCCAACCCATACCTGTACACTCCACGTGGGGTGATAGTCAACTTGTCATACTGTTTCAACCACCGGAAATCACAAAATGCAACCTCAGAAACTTTGCAGTCCACCTCATCGGGGTGCTCATACCCCTCACCCTTGACCACCTCCACAATCCGAGTGATCAAACCACCGAAACTGAAGTGCCCCGCGGTGACTTTCTGAAGGGCCAAACACTGACCCACAAAGATGTCTATCCAATCGGGTATCTTCCCTTGAATAGGAAGAAGACTCATGAGGTACCGAACCTCAAGACGAGAGAGCTTTGAGGGCTCCCCCTTGCAGAAGAATGTGACACCCAACAATCGTGAGGCCATACGCCATGCGGGATGACAGAAATGGTTGACACGCGGATCGTTCTACGACCAACAAGTAAGCTGGTGCCAAAAAGCAGATGCGGCTTCCTCACCCGGATCTTCCCAATCCTCATCGGGCTCAACCACGCACAAAGTCTCTCGAAGCTCGGCAATGGTAAGACGGTGCGACTCATCATTGATACGAAAAGTGATTGCCGGCTCTCTCACCCCTCTGACACCCGAGTGCAAAGCAAGAGTAGTCATAAACTCCAAAACATAGCGGCGACAAACACCCCTCGGATAATCCATAAGGCACTCCACACCTGCATTACGAAGCAAACCCCGCACTAGCTCTTCTAACCCTAAGGTGCTTAACGTCTTGGGGTGCAAATAGCACGTCTGTTTCACCAACTGTGTGGGTTTACTCATACGTTCCCACGTAATACTCCCCACCACACGCTCTAACCCAAGCGTGTCTACCGGGTCCTTATCCATGCGGTCTCTACGAGAACTAGGGGCTCTACCACCCCTTCTAGCTCCGGCCGCACTCGTGCCGACACCATCATCACCACGGTTCAAACGTTTCCTAGGTGGCATCGTACTCCCTCTTATCTCACTATGGGGGTGCTCACTCTCCTCTAACCACACTCCCTCAACAAGCTAGCAAAAACAACAACCCTCAAGCAACAATCAATGTCAAAAATCACCCCACAACAATACTTGCCACAACAACAATACCAATTATTACTATGCCAATATCAACAACACAAGAGCAACAAAGCCAAGACCTCTCAAATTTTAAGCAACAACAAGCATCCAACTACAAGCACCACACCAACTACACAACAAGTATGGCAATACCCAATACCAAAGACCAACAATACCACTACCAACTATCTATGCACTAGAAATCAAATTTTCGAATTCAAAGGGTGAGAATCGAATTTTTACCTTCAAAAGGATCAAAAGTGTGCAAAGATAATGAAAACCCGTCAAACATACCTCCAATTAGCTTTCCCAAGTATCGCTAATCTTCAATTCGACTTTAATAAAAAAAACCCCCAAAACCTAGGTTGAAGGGTGCGAAAATGGATTTGGGAAATTTTTGAGAGATTTGGGGATGAATTTATGGATGAAAGTAGTAGTACGAAGGTGGTAGATGAAGATTTGGTGGAAATATGAGGTGGGTAGAAGGATTTGAGAGGTTTAATGGAGGTGAGGAGTGTAACAAGGGTGTTTTTGGGTGGGTGGAAGAAGGGTAAAGGCGTGAGAATGAGAGGGAGAAGAAGGAGTATCGGGTCTTAAAGAAAATGTACCTCGCCGAAATCGCCTGGAGACGATCGTCCCGGCTTGACACGACTCGTCTCTGGGCTGACAGACGACTCGTCTTGGCATGGGACGACTCGTCTTGGCATGGAACGACTCGTCTGCCAGAGAGACCAGTCGTCTTTTTGCCTCTGCTTCTTCCCTCCGTTCTTCGTTTGCGGACGACTCGTCCTCACCTGCGACGACTCGTCGGAACACCTTTTTTGTGCTTTTTCGAGACCATCTTTCATCGAACGAATGAGTTCCTCCAATGGTGAACCTAAAATACAGATCATAGACAAAAAAAAAAACGTAAAATCTAAAAGAAAAAGAAAAATCAAATCAAAAGGAAAAGAGAAAAGCTCGGGTTGCCTCCCGAGAAGCGCACTTGTTTAACGTCGTTGGCTCGACGCAAGAGGTGGAGTATGATCAATCCTCAATCACTGGATCTTTCAATTCGACCTCCTCCAACTCGGTTTGCGTGAAACCCTCATAATATGGCTATAGCCGTTGACCATTGACCTTGAACTCCGAATTCGAGTTAAGTCCTCGAATTTTCATGGCTCCATGAGGATACACGTTCACCACAATGAACGGTCCAATCCATCTAGACCGTAACTTGCCCGGAAAGAGCTTAAGGCGCGATTGATAGAGAAGGACTTTATCACCAACCTTAAAATCCTTCCTCAATATCATCTTGTCGTGCAATGCCTTACTCCTTTGCTTGTAGATAGATGCATTATCATACGAATCCAGTCGGATTTCATCCAACTCTTGCAACTGCAGCTTCCTATGTACACCCGCCTCATCGATATTCATATTAAGGTTCTTCCCCGCCCAATAAGCCTTGTGCTCCAACTCAACTGGAAGATGACAAATTTTGTCAAACACAAGTCTAAAGGGTGACATACCGATAGGGGTCTTGTACGCAGTGCGGTACGCCCATAGCGAATCATCCAACCTCAAGCTCCAATCCTTCTTATTCGGATTCACCGTCTTCTCTTGGATAGACTTGACCTCTCTATTGAACACCTCAGCCTGTCCATTGGTCTGTGGATGATAGGCCGTGGACACCTTGTGGGTGACCGATTACTTCTTCAGTAAAGCACTCACGGTCCTATGGAAGAAATGCGTCTCTTGATCACTAATGAGGGCACGGGGTACCCCAAATCTGGTGAAAATATTACTCTTACGGAACGCTGAAACCACGGGAGTATCATTAGTTCTGGTGGCTTTTGCCTCTACCCACTTAGAGACATAGTCTACCGCAAGAAAAATATACACATTACCGTGGGACAAGGGAAATGGTCCGATGAAGTCAATCCCCCATACATCAAATATTTCACAATAAATGAGAGACTGTGTGGCATCTAATTCCGCCGGGAAATCGAGCCGACTCTTTGACATCTATCACAGTTTTGACAGAATTTATAAGAGTCCTTAAACAAGCTAAGCCAATAGAATCCACTATCTAAAACTTTCCTAGCCGTTCTCTTGGAACCAAAATGATCGCCACAAGCACCAGCATGACAAAATTCAAGGATAGAAGGTACCTCAATCTCGAAAACACAACGGCGAATGACTAGATCCGCGCAATGCTTCCACAAGTAGGGGTCATCCCACTAATAGTGCTTGGCGTCACTCCTCAGCTTATCTCGCTGAGCCTTCGTCATCTGTGGAGGAAATTCACCAGAAACAAGATAGTTAACAATATTAGCATACCATGGTCGTGTGACACGAACTGCACACAGGGTCTCATCCGGAAACAGTCCTAGAACAGGCACTTGAGTGTGTGGCTTGTTGTCATCTCGAACCAACCTACTCAAGTGACCAGCAACCAAGTTTTCAGCTCCCTTCTTGTCCCTTACCTCCACATCAAACTCACTAAGAAGTAGTACCCATCGAATCAACCGCGACTTTGCATCCTTCTTCGTCATCAAATAACGAATAGTCGCATGATCAAAATAGACAATCACCTTGGTACCAACTAAGTAAGAGCGAAAGTTCTCCAAAGAAAACACCACAGCTAGCATCTCTTTCTCAGTGGTGGTGTAATTTCGCTGTGCTTCATTCAACGTCATAGAAGCGTAGTGGATCACATGGGATGCTTTCCCTACCTTCTGACCCAACACCGCCCCCACAGCATAATCACTGGCGTCGCACATGATCTCAAATGGAAGAGACCAATCCGGCGCTTGGATGATTGGAGCGCTAGTGAGCCTTCCTTTCAAGTCATCAAAGGCTCTCTTGCACTCTTCATCGAACTCAAAGTTAATCTCTTTCTGCAGCAACTTACATAATGGCGAGGAAATCTTAGAGAAATATTTGATAAACCTGCGATAAAATCCTGCATGACCAAGAAAAGACCGCACTTCTCGCACATTAGTGGGGTAGGGGAGTGACTCGATCACATCAATTTTAGCCTTATCAACTTCAATACCCCTAGCAGAAACTACATGACCTAGCACAATACCTTTTTTAACCATAACATGGCATTCTTCAGAATTTAAAACAAGGTGGGACTCAATACACCTATCTAAGACCAGAGTTAGATGATGTAAACATGTAGAAAAAGAGTCACCATGTACTGTAAAGTCATCCATAAACACCTCCATGCAATGCTCAATATACTTAGTAAAAATACTCATCATACACCGCTGAAAGGTTGCGGGTGCATTGCAAAGCCCAAAAGGCATGCGCCTGTACGCAAATGTACCAAAAGGACATGTGAAGGTTGTTTTCTCGCGATCCTCAGGTGCAATCTCAATCTGAAAATATCCTGAGTAACCATCTAAGAAGCAATAATAAGCGCGACCTGCAAGTCGCTCAAGCATCTGGTCAATAAAGGGGAGAGGGAAATGGTCTTTCTTTGTTACCGCATTCAACCTACGATAATCTATACATACCCTCCAACCCGTTTGTGTACGAGTTGGGACCAATTCACCACTCTGATTAGGCACAACAGTAATGCCTCCCTTTTTGGGAACTACCTGTGTAGGACTTACCCAAGTGCTGTGTGGTACTGAGTAGATGATCCCCATCTGAAATAGCTTGATCACCTCCTTCTTTACAACCTCCATCATAGGCGGATTTAAACGCCTCTGGGGTTGCCTTACCGGTTTAGCATCGTCCTCCAGTAGTATCTTATGCATGCATGTCGTTGAAGGGATACCACGGATGTCGGCAATCGTCCATCCAATTGCTAATTTCCGCTCCTTCAACACATCAATCAGTTGGCTCTCTTGTTCCTTGGTCAACTCATTGGAGACAATGACTGGCAATGTATCTCCCTCTCCAAGGAACACGTACTTGAGATGATCCGGCAATGGCTTCAACTCAATCTTAGGTGCCTGCACAACAGAAGGAACCAACTTTTCTTTCGGCACATCCAAAGGGATGACCCTAGAGTTAGAAGGCCTCATAGGGAGGCTATCATATGCATTCAAGCTAGGAATCATCTCCTGTAAGCAAGTAGACAACTCAAAATCTATTGTATCATCTAGTATATCACCATGCAAAGCATTAATCAAATCATCATCAGCAGCATGTGCATCAAAAACATCTTGCACAACATCATCAAGCACATTCATAGCACACAAAGACTGATGGTCAAATGGGTATTTCAAAGTATCATTCGAATTGTATTTAACTATGCGACCATCAAATTCCATAGTTAGTGACCCACTAAACACATCAATCTTAGTTCTAGCTGTCTTCAAAAACGGTCTACCAAGTAAAATCGGTGCAGTGTCCTTATCATGATCAATTTCCAAAACATAAAAATCAGCAGGAAAGATCAAACTATCAACTAGGACAAACACATCTTCCACTAGACCCTTAGGATAAACAAGCGATCTATCAGCTAGTTGCACTACCACATCAGTTTCAAGCAATGGACCAAGTTTCAAAGACTTATATGCAGAATATGATAGCACGTTTATTGACGCTCCTAAGTCTAACATAGCACCATCAAATGTAGACTCACCTAAAGTAATAGGGATAGTGAACATACCTGGATCACCGTACTTAATAGGCATCTTACGTTGAAAAACAGCGGAGACTTGTTCACTTACTTGAACTCGTTGCTTACCTATCAACTTGTAGCTCTTTTGGACCTTGGTCAAGTCCTTGTACACCTTTCCCCACTTGGGAAACAATTGGCACAGCTTAAGCAACAGAATTTTCACCATGCAGCGGCTGAACGTCTCATACATCTCCTTGTTGCTCTCATACTTGCGTGTATCTTTCAATGCATCGGGAAATGGAGCAACTGGCTTGTAGGTAGGTAGATCAGGCGTCACAGCTGCATCCACCCCCCCTCAAGAAGAATGAGGGGTGAGCTCAGTCTCAACCCTGGTCTCTGCCAAAACTGACGAAAAAATCACTGTAGACGACTCGTCCACGCCTGGGACGACTCGTCGCTCTGCCACGGACGACTCGTCTCTCCTCAGGGGACGAGTCGTCTTTTTGCTTCTGTTCTCCAACTCGTCCTCTTTGTCAATATCATCCACTCCCTCTTTCTCACTCACCGTTTTACCACTCCGTAACGTCACAACACTCATATTTTTCTTCAATAATTCCGTGTTGGAGGGTAGTCGATTTGAATCTTTGGATTCCAACCTTGCAATGGCGGTGGGGAGTTGCCCAAATTGATTCTCCAAATTTTGGATACTCGATTGGGTTTGTTGTTGGAATTGTTGGGATTGTTGTTGGAATTGAGACATATTAGTGGCCATAGCGCGAATCATATCTTCCGTAGACATCGGCTTTCGGGTGGAATCTTGAGGCGGCCCTTGCGGTCTAGGTTGGAATGTTCGCCCACCTTGAGGACCAAAGTTTGACCCTCCTTGAAAGTTGTTGGTGGCAGTGGACCACTTGAACTTGGAATTATCCCTCCACCCCTCATTGTAGGTCTCGGAGAAAGGGTCATACTTTCTTTGGTATCCACCTTGATAGCCTACGACATGCACCTCCTCTACCTTATCCTCTTCAACAATGGTGGGGCAAGCATCAGTCGGGTGCCCCTCAGCATAACATATCCCGCAAAGCTTCACTGGTGGTGGATTGCCTCCCATCATGAATGCTTCCATCATAGACGTCAACTTATCTACCTTCTTTTCTAGTGGAGCGTCGGTACCAATAGATTGGTCTTGATCCGACAACTCATTGAGCAAAGTCAATGCCTCAGCGGGAGTCAACTTATCAATACCACCTTGACTTGCAGCTATCACATAGCGTTGATCATCATGCTTGAGGCCATTGTAGAAGTAGAGTATAAGATCTTGATCAGTGAATCCATGATATGGGCAACTCGAGCATAGCTGTTTGAATCTCTCCCAATATGTGGAAAATCGCTCTTCATCTTCTTGCATAACATTACTAATACTCTTCTTCAAAGATGAGGATTTGGTGGCCGGAAAGTACTTGTTAATGAAAGCCTTCTTCATATCATCCCAAGAAGTGATACTATTTTCAGGAAGAGTGTAGAGCCAATCTCTCGCCTTTTCCTTTAGTGTAAAAGGAAATGCTTTTTAACAAGTAGTCTTCAATCTTGACCGCAGCTGGCTTCATGGCGTTACAATAAAAGAACACATCCGAAACATGCCGATTCAGATCCTCAAACTGACCCCCAAGAAAGTGTGGGAGTTGGTGTAATAGCGCCCCCTTTATCTCCACACCTTTACCCGCTTTTTCTTCCGGGTACTTGATGCATGATGGTTTCTTGGAGAGATTCGGGGCTGTGAGTGACCGTATACTCATATCTTCAACTTTATCAAACTCGGACTCAAAATATGATTGGGTAAATGGTAACTCTCGAAATGCCTTCCTTGTAGCTCGTAAAGTTCGTTCAATTTCTGGATCAAAAGGAACAAGAGGCTTATTAGTAGCACGGGTGTGGACCATAAATGATCCACAAGAAACACACAAAGACAAATTAAACCGTTGTAGTATAGTGGTAAGTATTCCCGCCTGTCACGCGGGTGACCCGGGTTCGTTCCCCGGCAACGGCGCCAAAATTTGACTGGCTATAGTCGTATGCCTAAATCAAATATAAAAACCACAGAACTTATAAACGTAGTAAATGGGCAAGTGGGATCGTATCCATAGAGAACGGTAATTATCTAAGTATGTCAAGTAACAAATGGGGGGATTTGTGTTTGTAAATGATTAAGTGATCAAACGAAAAGAAGTAATTTGCAATTCAATTAAGGGGAAAGTCTCAGACGATTAATGTCCACTACAGTTCATCCAATTGATCATTGTCCTCACTAAGATCAATTATGTTGAGCACCTAGTTGTGAAAACGTAGTTTTCGATCGTTCCTAATTAATAGATAGCGAGAGAGATCAGCCCTACCAACTAGCCCTAATCGATGAATAACAAAGACGCGCGGCTAAATTCAATTCAACGAAAGCAATAAGCAATAGATCGTTAACAACTAGGATAGATAAGATCTAGACACACGCGGTTTCGATCTTCAATCAATATATCAATTATCTCCTAAACCTTAGATCTATGATCAGCACAGAATTAAGATTTAGTTTCTACTAGTGAATCAATTAAAGAAACAATTAGTCCTTTGATTGATGATTCTAGCAATATGATTTAACCTAGGGCTAATTAGTTTGCAACCTAATTAACGATAAATCAATCAATAAGTAATTCAAACAAAGAGAATGATAATACTCAACAATAATTGAAATAGTTAAAACTCACAATTGTCCGGGTGAATTTGTAGTTTCAATTAATAAATCCGAGAATAAGGTCTTTAGCCTTGCATAATCTGGAAAATAATACAGCTTAGGTCTTGAAAACTGAATGAGTAATAATAAACAAAGTCTAGGTATTTATACTAAACTATTACAAAACGGATTTAGGAAATCCGTGAAAACGCCGACACAGCAGCGGGACGACTCGTCCGGATTTGGGACGAGTCGTCTGGGATCGGGACGACTCGTCCAGACCTGGGATGACTCGTCCAGACGTGGGACGAGTCGTCCTAATTCGTTCTGCTTCTGAAAGTCGACGACTCGTCCCTCATTCGGACGAGTCGTCCCACGCCCTTCTTACCCGGGGCGACTTCTCAAATGCTCCAACTAGCAACCTTCTTACGCTCTCGGACCTTTAGCAACCTCGGAATCTTCTTAGCACATATCAATATACTTCCAAACTTGCCTTTAAGCGTCAAAACTTGCATATTCCTCCATTAAACTAAGAAAACATGATAAGTAGAATAATGCGTAAAATGATCCGAAAACAAAAGAAATCTCAACTGAAAATAACACAAAACCCACTCTAAAGTGGGTTGTATCAATATTTTTTCGGTTTCAAGCCTTGATCTTATAAAGACAGATTCTTTGAAGTCTTAAAAACATCCCTGCAAATTTTTGGATCCAAAATCAGTTCAGAATATTTATGACATTTTTTGTAGTGCAACTTCTCAAAACTGGTCCCAACTCCGACCAACTGAGTTCAACGAGGTTTTTAGTATTGAAAACGACCTTTTCTCGATATGTCTCCATCATGAGAGTTGAATAGCAGACTCCTAGGTTTCCAGAGAGCTAAGGGTAAAAAATTAGTCATGTCCCTATCAATAGTTATGATTTTTTGAAAACAGATCCAGTTTTGCTCAAAAATCCGATTTTCAATCTTAAATTTGTTTTATGAGTAAATGAACTCTTGGGATCATGAAAACATTCATGAGTAATCGCAAGATGTTCATAAGCCCACATTCAACCAAGAAAAATTTGAAGACTTCATTTGTCTTTCAAACCATTCAACTTCCATCGATTTTCAGTTTTTTGGGGTTAAAAATGATAAGTTTCTTACCCAAATTAATTGTTGTAATTAACCAAATAATTAGACTTAATAGGGAGTCTAATTAGTCTACCTCATTGAGATGTCAAAATGTTAAAGACGATTTAAACTTAATTAAGAGTGTATTCAACCCAATTTGTAAAAGCGATTAGACTTAATAGGAAGTCTAATTAATCACCCACTTGTTTGATGACTTTGAAACACTTATGAGGAAGTTTAGGGGAATCTAAGTCAAGTCAATCTAAGTCAAGTCAACCTAGGTCAAGTCAATGAAAGTCAACCATGGTCTAAAACCAATCCAAATACAACCAAGTCTACCAAAGTCTACTAAAATCCAACAAACAACCCAAAGTCCACTCGAGCCGACCAAAGTCAACTAAAGTCAAACAAATCTACCCAAGTCTACCAATGTCAACGTCTATCCAAGTCAACCCGACTCTACCCGAAAATCGACTAAAGTCAACTTTGCAAATAGGTGCATGTCAACCGAAGTCAACCCGAGTCGATGTAAGTCAATAAGGACTAAATTTGTTTCCTTTGTGAATAATGTGATTAATAAAACCAAAAACCCCTAAAAATGTTTACTCATTTGCTTTTAAACGTCTTTTTGTTAGTTTTTCTAATTAAAGTCGTTTTGTCCATTTTCCCCAACGATTTAAGAACTCCATTTGTTTTTCAAAACCTTTTGTACATGGAAGTAAATAAACTTTCTTTGATGTGTTTTGCATGTAAGTTTTCTTTCCCGTTCTTTGTATGGACTTTGGACAGGGCCCTACCCCACACCAGGCAAGGATTGCCAATTAGCTTATGCGCGATCATGAGGTAGATCTACATTTACTTCTACCATCTATTCCACCAAAACCTCAGTGGAACACATTTGATCGAACACAATCGAATCGACGATTTATTTTCCTTATATTGTTGTAGGGCCTACACGGGCAACTCTAACGATAAGGCCAATTCCACCGAGCCCAAACACACAACCCAACCCATCTTCCATTAAATCTCCCCGCGAGAGTCAATTCAACCATAGTTAAACCATTGAGAGGTCTAATCTTTAAACTCGCCTTAGAGAGGTCGAGTCATCCACTTTAAGACCTCGTTCAAGAGGCAAGCCTGGTTCAGGAGGCATGGTGATCAAAAGCCATCGCCGTCTCGACGAGAGAGACATAGATGCAATCGGAATATACCTTGCTTTATTTTACGTGGATCGAGTTGACTCTAATGTGAGTCATCTATAAAGTCTCTCAATAGTACAACTTTGAGTGAAACGACTTTCTACCGCTTCTAAGCGAAGTAAAACCCATCTCTACCCCCACATTAGTTATATCCCCAGTGGAATGATATCTACCCTGTGGATCCATCCACCTATCCTCGCGGATATTAGCCGCTACCCCCCAGTGGAAAAAGGTCGTTGTCGTGAGGCTACCCGTCAGAACCACGTTGGGTTTTGATCCTCGATTGGATTCCAATCCCACAATAAAAGGTACGTAGGGCAACTTTAGTGCTCAAACCCCCCAAGTCCGTACCAAAAGACTCGGAAAATCTTTTGTAAGTTCTTCTTCTAAACTCTTGCATGTGAATGACAACATGAATATATGTGCTTTTCTATTTCTACATATCTATATGGATCTTAACGTAACCAATATACCGAGAATCTTTAGAAGGAAATGATGTATTAGTAAGTGCCCGTCCTTAGGACGGAAGGGGAGACGAGTTCTAAATGTTCGCACCCCTTAACTAAGGCCCGGACCCTTTTTCTTTATTTCGTAGACTAGTTTTCCAAATTGTGAATAAACAATAAAACGGAAGTTTGCCTTAGGGCGCATAGAGTCATTTTTTTGGTTTTAGAGTGGTTTTCAGTAAAATTCTTTCATTTGTTTCCGAACTCGTGCTTTTTAAAATTGTTTCGAAACCCTTCCTTGTCGGGGTAAAGACAGGGTGGCGACTATGAGTTTTCAACGATCAAATTTTGGTTAGTTCAATAACCCTTCAAACACAAACCATTTTGCGGGCGCCGCATATAGTAAACTCAGAATAGAATGCATAATCAGCAACAGACCTCTCGAGAGGAGTTAATCCCTCAAAATCTTTTTTCCTAGTCCGAAGGAATTTTGAGACCATTATGGAGTCGTCATTCAAATCCATAGGTGTGAAACCTGAACTCACTTTTTCTTCTATCATACTTTTTCTTGTAGTTTGCAATAATTTCATCTGATTTCTGGGAAATCATCTCAACATCGACAATATCAGGTCCCAAAACAGAAGATGGAAGACGAGTCTCATAACAAGTTGGCGAAGGTGTCAGCAACCGGAACGATGGTGGTTCGATTTCATCACCGAACTTGGCAAAATATGCCCTCAACTTTTCCCTGAATTCCCTATTCTGCGGCTTCTTCTTCTTGGCAGGTGACTTATTGTCGACATTTACACGAGAACCAAGGTGTATGCAGAAGAATGCATCTCTCTTCTTCTTCGTCGTCATCGTCAACCTGTGAAAAAAATAAGATCAGATCATTAGGTGAGCAAAAGCAGATCATTACCTAAAGATAATGCAATCATTTCTCGACCAAAAATTCATCATTGCCCCTAAAAGATAATGGAATCATTACTCGAATAACACCTCATCATTACCCCAAAAGATAATATGGTCATTACTCATGGTCATTAATTTAGCAACCCATCATCATTACCTAACCATAAAATGGTCATTACTCGAGAGAAAACTCATCATTACCAACTGATAAACAAATTACTCCAAAAATTAATAAAGGATACCTATAACAAATCCAAAACAGATCATTGTTCAATTCTTTAATCATTACAAAATACAAAAATAGATCATTCTTTAATTGTTTCTCTATTACAATAAGTAACGTCAAACCTTCAATTCTGTGCTTTCCTTTTGTTCTAGTTCTTCTGTACTTTCCTTTGGGTCTGTTTGTCCAGTATTCTCTAGCAATAGCCTTTCAGCAGAAGAATTTATTCCTGGATCGCCTTTGTATGGTGACGACTCAAGCGAAAAGGCAACAGGTAAACTACTTGTCTCTCACGACCATCACTAAACCGTCTCTCTTTTCAATTTATAGGTCAACCCTTTGGCGTCGATCCGGGTCTAGATTAGTTCGAGCACCTATTTGTGAGTCACCAAAACCACCATCTGAAATGGCTGATGCTCAAGGGAGCAACGACAATGACAACCGGATTAACCCCCACTCCGATGCCATGAGTGAGCTGAAAGTAATGATGCAAACCATACTGGACCGTCAGGACACGGTCGAACAAACCATTCTCAATATGCAACGTGATCACATACTGAGACCACCCGTCCCCTCCGAGATCAGAGTACCCTTCAACTTAGGACCTCCCTCCGAGCACCAGGAATTAGTGCCGAGTAGACTAGAGGATGAGATAAACAAGTTGAAAGACGTCTTGAAGGGTATGACCCAAGCTGAACCATGGTTGGACATTCACGGGTTGACACTATTTCCCAAGGCTCATCTACCTGAGGGATTTCGATGCCCTAGCATCTCAAAATTCAATGGAACCGGTAACCCTACCAACTTCCTCAAATTGTACGCCAGGACCATGAGCTCACTAAAGTTAGATGAGCCACTAATGGCTCAAATGTTTCAGCAATATCTTGAGGGTGCGGCTTTGAATTAGTTTTTGGGCTTAGAGAATAACAAGAAATCCACTTGGTCCGATATTGTACGGGAGTTCACTAACCAGTATAAGTACAATTAGGGAATCGACATCACCCGGAGGGATTTGGAAACCACTTCCAAGAACTTCAATGAGACTTTCTCCGCTTTCATCATTAGGTGGAGATCTAAGGCCGCTCAAATGGTTAACAGGCCCGGAGAAGAAGAGCAAATCCAGATTGTAATCAAGAACCTCTTACCGGCTTATAGGGAGCATGTGGGCTTTCAATACTTTTCGTCTTTTAAAGCTTTGATAGCGACTGGGTCATTGGTCTAGCTCCAATGCTAATCAAGCTCCTTACAGGTTTGATGCCAAAAAGCCTGTAGCAAATGAAGTAGGGACCTCGAAACAGTACACGAGAGTGAATGTTGTGACATCCGGGAATTTCTTTCAAACAAGACAAAGAAGAGAGTTTGTCCCAATCCACATGAGCTACACCCAAGCTTTTTCAAAACTGTCAAAAGCTAATCTGATCAAACCTCTGACCCCTAAGCCACCTCTAAAAAACCCTTACCCTGGCTACAACCCAAATAAACATTGCAATTTCCATCAAGGTCCTGGTCACGATACAGAAAACTGTGGAGCATTGAAACACACGATTCAAGACCTTATCGACCAAGGAAAAGTTGTGGTCAACCGCAATGACAACCCCAACATAACAAAAAATCCACTCCCTAATCACAAAGATGTACCCTCAATCAACATGATCTCACTCTCACCGTTGTGTGACACCTCAAGAGGCACACGACCAGTCGAACCAAGAATTGTCCAAGAAGAGATGTGTCCGAGAAAAGAGTACATAGTAAATGATTTCTCGACGAAGGACGAGGTGGTATTAAAAACGGCAAAGAACCTTGAGAGTATCATGAAAAAAGACCACTTCCCTGAGTTGTGTGGTACTGTGGAATGCGATGGCGCCTTCTATATGTTCGACGAAGACGAGGAAGAAGGCACTATCATGAACATCTGTAGTCAAACCACGGAGTATTTGAATAATGTTCTCGGTCTCAATGTTGCGGGCCCGGTCTGTTTAGAAGATCTTAGTGATGAAGAAGATTCTGTGGTTGCTCACCTCACACGCGCCGGGAGACATTTCAAACCATCACACTTGGAAGATGAAAACCCCTTCGAAGCTTTAAGAAGAAAGGAAAAAGGGAAAGAGCTTCCTGTGGATGAGGATGAAGCCATGGATGCCATCAAAAGAATGAAGGAAGTGAAGTCAAACGTTTCTTTACGGCAGTTACTTATGCACTCACAACCTCATAGGGCCGCCGTTTTGAAATTATTGAATGAACTGGCCGTCTCATCTTCTATGTCTCTAGAAGAGGTAGTCGCTCTCGTGCATCATGTGTCTACCGCAATTGTGTTTAGTTGATCTACCTGATGATGTCCCACACAACAACGCTTTACATCTCACAGTCGAATGTAGTGGTAAAGTAGTTCCCATGGTGTTAGTTGATAACGGTTCAGGCGCCAATGTATGTCCCTTGCGAGTCCTCCAAAAGCTTAGGTATTCCAATGATCACCAGAAGCCGTCCAAAGAAGGAGTGTGGGGATTTGACAATGCTAAGAGGGAGGTCCTGGGTATAATTTCTCTACATTTAGAGTTCGGACCCGTGACCCGAGAAGTGAACTTCATGGTAATCAACATCCCAGCATGCTTCAATCTGTTATTGGGAAGGCCATGGATTTATGCCATGAGTGCCGTTCCATCCACCCTACATCGAAAAGTCAAATTCATGACCGAAACTGGAGTTGTCACCCTCGAAGGAGGTACGGGATTCATGGATGCCGCCGTGGCAAGTAAGACTGTTCAGAACCTGAATGAGGAGTTGGCTCATTGTTTGGACGGGTTCCTAATTAATGTACTAAGTGTCGACTCAAGTGAAAGTGAACCTATGGAAGACGACGAGTATCCTAGTGATGATCCGAGTGAAAATCCATCTAACTCGTGGTCGGCAGACTGTGGTGAAGGGTCACAAGTTTTTGTGGCACCTCCACAAGCCATTCCAGATACCCATGTTGATTAGGATGCGACAGTACCAAGGGGACAACCTCCAGTGATACGAGTACGAATGCGTGCGGAAGCTAGTTGCGGTACAGAATAGGAATCTGTACTCTGGTCAGGACTGAATTCTGGTCTGTATGTTAGAACAGAACAAGAATCTGCTCTCTGATAACTCGTGAGTACGGGACTGACTGCTGGTCTATGCCGTTTTGAGTTCAGAGAACGAAAAGTAAAAGATATGAACGAATGAATCTCAACCCTTAGAGACCCAATCGAACTAAGCCAATCCCTAAACAGTACGGTCGTTTAGTTTTAGCCTTTGACCTCTAGTACCTCTAGCCGATCAACGATAGAACGAGTACCTTTCGTTCCCTGTCTTGAGTTTAATTACCTTTAGAACGTAAAACGAATGCAAAGGGGTGAGAAAACCTTTCTCAGACTCTTTTATTGATTTTCTTTAATTCAACGAGACACTTGATACAATTAAACGTCCTAGACTTGTTTATATAGTAAACCTAAAATCTAGAATATTCCTTAAACTAACTTAATACGATATGGAAAATAAAACTCCTAAGGAAATTAGAATACTACTTATCCCTTAATTTTATTCTAACAACAATAAGGTAAATAATATTATCTAATAATATGGAAAGTGATCTCGCATCACCCAGATTTGAATATGGGAAATACTCCAACGCCTGGATTGAAACGAGTATCTGTGTACAGACTAGACATCTGTTCTGTGTCAGCGCGATACAGACTAGCCATCTGTTCTGTGCGAGTTTCAACAACCTGATCAAGCGTACTTGCATCATCCAGCCTTGGACCTATACCCATTTCCTCACTTCCGCCTACCTGCGGGGTGTATCATTCCAGTGTTCAACAAGTTTACCGGTTGGGGCGATCCACAACTTCACCTCATCAAGTATTGCCAGAAAATGAAGATCCAGAGAATCCACCCGGACAACTATGCCCCTTTGTTCGACCAAAGCCTGGATGGTCCCGCACTGAAGTGCTTTTACGAGGTACCTATCGAACTCAAGAGCACTTGGCCTGTATTGCGCAACTCGCTCATCAAATGGGTTGAGTTCCACCAGAAGATAGATCCGGCAAGGCTGCAATTGATGGGAATTCGACAGGGAGTCGATGAATCATTCTCCAGCTACTGCGCTCGTTGGCGTACTCAGTATCGAGAAACTTATACTGCACCAACACTGAGGGAGTGTTTGTTGATGATTGCATCAGGCTGAACCAAGCTTATTTTGACGAGATAGGTAATGAGACCTTCAAGACATTGGAAGACATGGAACATCGAGGCTACTGCCTAGATACGGCAAAGCTAGAGAGGGCACCTGACTTGTCAAAGGTTGGAAAACATGTGATGATTTCTTCTAGTGACCCTCGTCCTAAGCGTTGGTATCTAGGCATCTTTTCAACCAACTAGTCAGAGCCGACCTCATAACTCCTCAGTTACCACATGTTCCCTACTGTGGTGAATTGAGTTGCACCACCTTCTACCGGTACTGCCAAGCCTACAGCCACAACACCGATGGCTATTAAGAGCTTCGCCACAAAATCCAAGACTTGATCGATGCTAGTGTAATAGCCCGATCCACCGTCCGTTGCAACACAACCCAATAAGATGGGAAGCCACCCATTAGGCCCGTAAATCCTCTCGTGGACTCTAAAAGGTGAAAGCCTTGTTGGTAGTATGATGGTAGGAATCTATTATAAACTGATCATATGAAGCTTATTTTCCCAATGTGGGACAAACCAACTCCATAAACCACTTTCCATAATCCGTAGTGTTACAGCTAGGGTCATTGACTCTTGAAGCCTCAACAACATCCAACCTATCATCACCTAGCTTATTAGGAATAACGTAGGTCGAGAAAGAACTACGCGAGGCCTGAGTCCCCAAGTCAATGTTCCTACAGCATTCGACACATTTTGCAACCTTTTGTAACATAACTTGGGGTTACATAGACATCCTACTAGTGGCTGCAGCCACGGATAAAATATTGTAAAATAAATAAAAATTAGAACTTCTCTTGTACTCACAAGAACTACATCGGGCTTGATTCTCCAAATCATATGCACCTCAACACCACAAACGAGAAAGAACTTCCAAAATTCTCACACATGGAGATATGTAGGCAACCCGCCTTAGGGTTCGGCCCAAACTAATTATAATAAAAATATTATCTACTTTGCAGGAACACGACCGACTTTGTCTCAAAAGGGAGACGACTCTATTTTCTTCTCTCGTACATTCTTGTATATGAATTCAAATTTCAAGTGGGAAATGAAATGTCAAAACCTCGAACGGGAGAATTCGAGCTATACATAACAAACAATAATCAAACAAAGCAAACAAGACAATAAACTGTTTTCAAAAAAAAAAACGCGCAAGCGGAAACAAAAGTTCCAAGTTTTGTCATTCAACCTTTTTTGTGTAAATATTGATTTTATTCTTTATTGTTTATTTCTATGGGCAATCTCCCGAAAGAAGTCCTTTGAGTTGTGGTTTGACAGTTGCCAATCCTAATCCACCACAACCCCACAAAATGACCAACACCACCAAAAGAAACAAGAAACACCAAACCCACCGTGAGCGTGTGAATCCACCACCAATCCCTACCTTCTAACCCCAAACTCTACACATGATGGACAAGATGGAATATATCTCTGGAAATGGCCTAGGCAAAACTGGCGAAGGGATCAAATGTCCAATTGTGGTCACCAACAAGCAACAATAACACGGCATTGGATATAACCCTAGTGAGGGAACCTCAACAGCCACAAAAGCCAAAAAGCCATCCCTAACCCTCAATGGCCAATTCGTGCTGCAGGGAGAGAGTGAACCCTACTTCGAATTCCCAAAACCATGGTTCGATGAAAAACGCGAGAGAAGCTTCCGGGACTTGAGATATTCTTTGTCGAGGCGTCCAATGAGGATTTGATTAGAAGTTGGTTTGTGAAAGACAAACTGGTCAAAGAGGACCAAAATTGGGTGGAAGTCATGTGTGGTGAAGCAATGAAACGCTTATTCGAGTCAGAGCTAAGCGATGAGATAGATACCGACCCCACCACCTTGATTAAGATGACAAGAGACCACGCACAAAAGGAGGAGAATGTGGAGCGCAAACCCAAGAGCGAAGCTACCGAGCTAGGCTATCCTCTAGGAAACCTCACCCCCAAACTCACTGACCAACCGAATCCTGACTCCCCTGCCGATTCTGACGGCTACGAAACAGACAGTTCCTCATCCGACAATTCGTCTCTTTCTACCCAATCTGACTTTTCTGATAATGAAAACATTGTGTATAAATCAATATCCGAGTATGTTTGCATAAATGACATTGCATCTGATCATGCATATCTTCTGACACTGAGTCCACAGATGTTCCCAAATCATGCATGACTTCCATGGAGGAGCCCATCATTGTAAATATAGGGTCACATGATGACGTTAGAGAAGTCAAAATAGGATCACCCCTCTCCCCATAAGAGAGTCTTGCGTTCATTGCATTGTTAAAAGAGTACATAGATGTCTTTGCATGGTCCTACGCCGATATGCCAGGTGTCGGTCAACAGATTGCTGTGCACCGAATTCCACTACTGCCAGAATGCAAGCCAAAGCAGCAACGATTTCGCCGAATGAAGCCTGAGGTGAGTCTCAAAGTCAAAGAGGAAATCGAGAAACAGCTCAAAGCAAACTTCATTAAAGCGATCAAGCACCCAAATTGGCTCACCAACATAGTGGTCGTGCCGAAGAAAGGAGGAAAAGTTCGAGTCTGTGTCGACTACAGAGACCTAAAGGCAGCGTCGCCAAAGGATTGTTTTCCGCTACCTCACATCGACGTCCTAGTTGATAACACCGTTGGCCATGCCATGTTCTCATTCATGGACGGGTTCTCCGGATATAACCAAATTCTCATGGCAGAAGAGGACATGAACAAAACTTCATTCATCACCCCATGGGGTACCTACTGCTACCGAGTCATGCCGTGTGGGCTGAAGAACGTCGTCGCCACATACCAAAGAGCCGCGACCATCTTGCACGATCTCATTCACGACATCGTCGAAGTACAACTTGAGCCTCAACCCGCAGAAGTGTGTATTCGGGGTGTTTGCTCCGCTACCCCTCATCCATCCCCCTGCTCCCTTTATCACTCCTCTCCTAAAACCCTGAACCCTGCTCCACCACTTCTCCTCTCTTCCTCACCACTCCCACCACGCCCCCTCTTTCCCTCTGTAAAATCCACCATTTCTTGATAATGTGACCCATTTGTACTGATCAATTTCTTCCACTTTTTAACTCCCCCATCTTGAAATTCAATTATCTATTTATTTATCTATATTTTTAACCTGGTAATGGTTATAGCTAGACTTCAGTGCACTTTAATGGCTGCCCGTGCTACTCCTGCTACTTTCATTTTTGGGTCTTGTACACCCTCTTTCATGCCTCATGTACTCTTATCCTTTTCTTTATGCTGTTTAATAACTTGGTTTCGATGGCGATTCTTGTTAGGCGACCCCGAATCATTTTGGGCACTAATTTCTGGTGTTGTACCCTTTAGTTTTAAGATTTTCGTGAATTGGGTTTCATATAATTTGCGTTTAATTTTTTTTATTGACCGTGGTGGCATGTTTAACCCATTTCAATTTGATTTGTGCTTGAAGGTCAATTCAATTTGATTTTTTATTATGAAACTAGAATTTTGGTATGATAAATTGTTATAGAATATGTGGGTTTTTATCGTTGGGAGGAAGTTTTCGTTATAAGATAAAATTGGGATGTGAACGTTTGTGGTAATCTGTTGTTTGTGTTGTTTTACTGGGGAGGTTATGGTATACTAATGGTGGGGGGAGTTATGTTCACCAATTTCGTAGAAATTACTAGTATGTATTTGAAGGTTTAGGCGAAAGGCAATTCGAAATCTTGTGGTTGATGCAGATTTTATTTCTATAGGCGACGAGAATACTATAGTTCTCGTTTTATTTGCATCGCGCTACTTTACATCTAAGTATAATGATTCTTGGGTAATTTGGTAATGGGAATGTAATTTTGGAGATTGTTGGAGTGCTATTAGAGGTGTTCTTTATGTTCACTGTTAGATGTTTTGGGGTTGCGTTCGATCAAGCTCACAGGTTATGTTTCTTTAGAATATTACTGGGCTCTTATGGCTGAGTAATACTGAACTTTTTTAGACGAAAACAAGTATTAGTGAACAGGAATGATATTCAGCACAATAGTACCTGTTATTGTGATCAAACGCAAATTTCAACACCACAACATATTTCTTGCAAACCATTATTAAAACTAAAGATCATGAAAGGACATGAACTTAACTAGCCTAAATTACTGACCACTTAGGACTGCTAATAGCTAGGATTGCTCAAAGTAGTATATAGAATTACCACGTAAAATTGGTTAAACCCCGTTGAGATTCTAATAGCTTAGATCAGATACAGAGACACGATTAGCCCTCCATATTCTAATAGCTTAGAGTGGATGTGTATTTTTAGACAAAGAAGGCTACGGCATATTTGCAAGTAGTATTTCAAGTGTTTATTAAAAGCATAGCCTTCCCTGTGGGTTTTCTCGTAGATGATTAATCACTATTTCAGATGCTTCTTTAAAGAGTAATAAATTGTGTATGACATTGGATTTCCGATTCTTATTTCATTTGCTAGCTCTATTTTGAACTCCAATTTGTTAAGACTTGATCCTGCATCAGTATAGATAATGCTTTGTGTCACAAGCCTACTACTATTTATTTACTACTATACTAGTTAAAAGTTGTCTTCCGTCTCTGAAATATTTCTGATTAATCTCTTTGCATATAAACTCTACTATAAATAACACGGGTGTCGTACAATATTCCCTCCATTTTCATTACTAAACGTTATTTTTCAATCAAGATCCATATGATTCTCAATCAAGATGCATGATTAACAATAGTAAGAGTATGAACTCAAATAAAATAATAGTAAGAGTAGATCTAACAGAACACATGTGAATGAAGAACGAAAACAGATCACAAAGCTAAGTGAGCGTTATATGTTGATTATTTATCTAGTACGTAATAAATTATTTATCTTTGCAGGCACTGAAAGCAGTAGATATTTTGTCTTGCAAACTTGTTAATGTAAATTATCAGCAAGTTGGAATCCAATTTAAGTGCACTTACAAAGTTTCTGAAACATTTCGACCCTATTTATTCTTCCCATCCAGGAATGTGAGTATACTAAAACTTAATTAATTGTTAAGGTATTCACTAGAGAGATGAACCAAATATTTCCATATCTGTAAATATTCCATTGGGTTATTTCAGCTTTGACGATAAGAATACGGAAATCCTTAAACCCTGAACCCTGCTCCACTTATTGGTTTCTCTCCTCCTCACCACTCCCACCACCAACACGCCCCCTCTTTCCCTCTGTAAAATCCACCATTTCGTGATAATGTGACCCATTTTTACTGATCAATTTCTTCCACTTTTTAACCTGGTAATGGTTATAGCTAGACTCCAATGCACTTTAATGGCTGCCCGTGCGACTCCTACTACTTCCATTTTTGGGTCTTGTACACCCTCTTTCATGCCTCAGGTACTCTTTCCCTTTTCTTTTTTCTGTTTTAATTACTCGGTTTCGATGACGATTCTTGATAGTCGACCCCGAATAATTTTGGGCACTTATCCCTCGTGTTGTAACGTTTAGTTTTTAGATTTTTATGATTTGAGATTCATTATTGTTTCATACGGAGTACAATTCAAGCGGCAATTTTTTGGGTATAATTTGTTATTGAAACCTAATTCTATTGATTGTTTTCTAATGAAACTAGAATTTTGGTATGATATATTGTTATAGAATATGTAGAATTTTTCATCAGGTGGAAGTTTTAGTTATTAGTTGAGTGGAGTATATAGGTGGGTTAATGTTCCTGCGTGAAATGGACAATGCTAATTTGTTGACTGAGGAGCGTTGACTCTTGGCCAGGGTGGCTGAAGACCTGCAAAGAGGAACAAATATCACTACCCCGGGGGGAGTAATCGGGAACCCCCTCCGACGGTCTTGTCAGTAGGATGTTTGTGAGAGGTAGGTTTCGTGTTTGTGTAGTAAGAGTGACGTACCTTCCTCTCTCCTTCGAACGTGGTATTTATAGGCGTGTGAGCAAGGGAGGCATGGGCCTGTTTGACTTGATCGGCCTTATTGGGCCTGTTTGGCAGAGTCGGCCTCGCTGGGCCTTTTTTTCATTGCACATAGAATTCCTTACAAGTGATGGCCCGTGGACATTGGGCCGGAACAATTGCCCCAAATGAGGCCTCATTCCGTCTGGTGGAATGGGCTCATTTATTTACCACTGCTTCTTTCCTTGGCGGGACTTTCGAATTTCGTAAAGACAGCATCATTGCCTGCCTTAACCGCCAGCCCACGTGTACGGCTATGACGGGGGAGGACTTAACTTTCCCGTCTTTTCAACTGCTGGAGGGAGACACGCCATTAAAGGCACCCCTCCAACGGTAGTTTCCTTTACTCTCTCTCTTTTTCTACATCTTCTCCAAAGAAACCTCTTAATGTCTCTCTCTCTTCCCCGAGTTCTAGCGCCGGCGAGGACTTCGCTCCGTTAATTTTCCGAGCAAACCAAGTAAGTAACTTGCTTCTTTTTCTCTTTCAATGTCTATATAATCTCGTATGACGGGTTTCACGACGTCTGGGTCTTCAGAGGCGGAGGACGAGGCGGAACAACCGTTGATTATACAGCGCCGCCGTCCCCGGAGTACCAGGAAAGCGGCTCTCCGCGCCCAATCCGCCAGGGTGGCCCACAAGCCTAGGCATATAGTGATCGACGAGGATAGCCCTCAATCGCTTGGGGGAGTTCCTGAAACATCCCATGCGATAGGCGACCCTTCCTCGCCGTTGGCGGTTGCCCCCGTCAGGATGGCGGGTTTCGAGGAGCGCGCCCGGTCTTGTGATGATGTGGGCATCTTCGATGTGGAGTTCAACAAAATCCACATGACTACCCGGATTGACCCTGCCTGGAGGTTAGAATTTCTCAGATCTGGGGCCGCTGCGATGGCGGACAAGTTTTACCAGATCGGTAAGGGTTACAGGCTGATCTTGCCTGACGAGGGGTCAGTTGTGACCGATCCTCCCCCTGGTTGTACTGGTGTTTATCTCAAATCCTTAGATTTTGGCCTAAGGTTTCCTTTACATCCCTTCTTAGAACTTCTTTTGGTGAGGGCTGGAGGTGCGTTGTGTCAAATCACTCCACCCTTAATCTGGACCATGATTTCCTTTGTGTGGGTCTGTCTTTTTAGGGGGTACCCCCTGTCTGTGAACCTCTTCAGGAACCTTCATGATTTTCAGAAAATGGGGGTGTCAATAAGGGTTGGTATTCCCTTCGCATGGCGGAGAAGGTTGCCACAGTTTACCCTCGTCTTGACAACATCAAGTGGGCTAAAGACCAGTTCTTTTGGCTTAAAGTGGATGGTGAGTTCACCCTCCCTATTTGCTTCTCGTCTGGGGTCAACTCTCGGCTGCAATCTAGGGTGGAAAAGGATATGGGGTTGAAGATGTCGGAGATTGTTTTAGACGACGCCGATCAGGAAGCCTTTGCCAACTTCGCTTCCCAAGGGGGAAGATATGCCCCTCATTCTGTGTGGTTGCCCCATTTCGACGTGATTTCATTAGATCTGATGCTGGGGGCAGTAGGGCTCGCTCCGACCTGCGGTTCAGGTGCGTGGGTCGGAGATTTGTCTCTCTACCCTGTCTTTTCCGAATCGATTGTATGGTTTATTAACCGTTATGTTTCCCCTTGTGCAGGTACTGAGCGTCCTTTCAAGTGGCGCCCGAGCTACTGAAGAAGATCCATTGCAAGCCCAACGGATTACCAATCGGCCGAACACTTCCTACACCCAGCATCACATATATGAAGGGCTCTCTATCCGACTATGTAAGGGGTTTCAAGTTTACTGCCTTGCCTCCTGCCCGCCAGGGTGTGTCATCTGCTGCCAGTGGTCAGCCAGGTGCTGTTGGGGATCAAGTTCCTGTTGATTCTCCTGACCATGTAGGTTCTCCAACAAAGTCCTGTCGCTTTGGGAAAGTTAGACAGCTTCCTAAGTCGAAGAAGAGGAAAGCTGATGTGTCCGTTGAGGACTTGACGAAGGATTCTGACCCTGCTTCGGAGACCGTGGCGCCTGCTGCTCCGGTTCAAGTTGTCGAACTTGACACCCAACCCTCTGGCTCCGGGGCTAGGCCTTCCCTGACATGTTTCATAATGAGGGGCTAAGCAACTCGGTCGATGGTGCCTTCCTTTCCCTGGAGCATATGAGTTCTGAGCGATTCCAGGTTCCATCTGGCTTGACCTCTAGCATTCCTAAGCCAGCCTTCGTTGAGAGAGATGTCTTCTACGAAGAGGCAGAGGTGGAGCTTCCACAGGAGGTGCTTGCCAACCTGGAGTCCGTTCCTCGTGTGCAGATGAGCGAATCTCTTTGTCAGGCTAACCCCTGTCAGGGCAACACCCTGGCCTGGCGCCAGGCTCGAGCAGGATTGCTTCCTCTAGATCGACCCTCTGTGGACTTGAGGACAGTCAGGGCTCTATTTGCGTATGCTATTCACAATCTTGCTCAGGTGTGTCTCGACAAATCCTTTTTTTACTTGTATTCCTCGTCTTTTCTATCGTTGTGTCTAACCTTGCTCTTGTGCAGGCATCTCGATCCGTCCTTCAAGCTTGCGAGCTGGGAGCCTACTATCAGTCCCAGTGTCGTGCTTTTAAGGAGAGGATGGCGGCCAAGGAGCTAAGAGACAGAGAGATCAAGGAGGGGACGCAGCGGGCTATGCAGGACTTACAGAGCGTCGTCGAGGAATTGAAGGGTAACCATGCTCAAGCCATTCGGGAGCGGGATGACGCTCGATCCGAGGCCTATTCTGCCAGATCTCTAAACGACACCCTCCCGACGGATTGCCCTACTTTAAGATCGAGCCTGGAGAAGAAACAACAGGAGCTTGGCGCTGCTACGGAGCAGCTCAAAGGGAAGGGTGCATTGAAGAGCTTAAAGCTGATGCCCTGGATGAGGTCCAGAGGGCCATATGGGATGGTTTCGAGCAGGGGTGCCATGCTTCCTCTGTCCTTTTTGCTCATCTCTACCTTGGAAAAGGCTCTCAATGGGCAAAGGTGGAGGCGTTGAGAGTTGAGCAGGCCAACCTGGAATGGCCCTTACTCAAGAATCATGGCAATGAGACTAGCGCCACCAGCCAGGGAGAACTTGGTCCTGACGGTGCCGACCACCCTGCTGAACCCCAGGCTGCTGCTGGACCTTCTGTGACCACCGATGATAGCAACCAGGCATAGGGACACCGGCGGTTGTTTGCCCGTTCAGAGTCCTGTAACTCTTCGTGAGTTTGCCTACCTTTACTTGTTGTTTCTTTTTGCTTATTTCTTAGTTTGGGTAGGCCTTAGCAGGAATCTGGTGGACGCTTGCCGATTCAAGCTTTGTTGTTGAACCTTTTGCATATGTAGCTAATTTCCCACCCTGGCGGGATATGCCAGGGGTAAACAGCTTTAACTCTTTGTACCCTGGACCTTACGTTGGCTTTCTTTGCACCCTGGTCCTCACGCTCTTGGGGTTTGGGTTAAACTTTGAATTCTTTTTTGGTTCTTTTGACTTATGGCCCTAGTTGCAGTTACCACCCTGGCTTTCCGACAGCCTTAGGTCGGACCTTTGGTCTTTATGGCCTCCAACCTTAGTTGAACTTCCAACTCTGGCTTTTCAATAGCCTTGGCTGGGATTTTTGGTCTTTATGACCTTTAACCCTAGTCGAACCTCCAACTCTGGCTTTCCAATAGCACTTGCTGGGATTTTTGGTCTTTATGACCTTTAACCTTAGTTAAATTTCCAACTCTGGCTTTCCAATAGCCCTGGCTGGGATTTTTGGTCTTTATGACCTTTAACCTTAGTTAAACTTCCAACTCTGGCTCACTACAAGAAAAACTTTCATTTGCGACCAAAATTACGACCGGAAGGGATTCTCGTCGCAAAAGAGGTATCTTTTACAACGAGATTTTTGATCTCGTCGTAAAAAAGAATATTATCTAAGAAAGTCAAATTTCTCGTTGCAAAAAATATATATTACGACGAGATTCAGTTTCTCGTCGTAGATAATAGATTAGCTACGACGAGATTCGATTTCTCGTCGTAAATAATAGATTAGCTACGACGAGATTCGGTTTCTCGTCGTAAATAATAGACTATCTACGACGAGATTCGGTTTCTCGTCGTAGATAATAAATTTGCTACGGTGAGATTTGGTTTCTCGTCGTAGATAATAAATTTGCTATGGCGAGATTTAGTTTCTCATTGTAGATAATAGATTAACTACGACGAGATTTGGTTTCTCGTCGTAGATAATTAATTAGCTATGACAAGAATGTGTTTCTCGTCGTAGATAATAAATTAGTTGCGACGAGAATTTGTTTCTCAATGTAGATAATCAAATTATTTATGATGACACCCAATTCTCGTCGAAAAGGGAAAATTAAATTTTACAAAAACTCAAAATTAGAGTTAAGATGTAGAGAAAATAAACAAGAATTAATTTAAACAATTTGTAATGTAGCTGTGTGCATTGATTTTAAAAGTTTCGATCTTATTTCTTGAACTATTTGAAACCACTATGTAATAGTTGATAGATAGTTGTGCGATATAAGGTCAACATATAAAAAAATCACTATAAGCTTCAGGGTCATAAATGATCGTGTAATACTCGAAACTATATATATTGAGGATTTTTAAGAGATTTAAGGGTTCCTATGAGTGTTTAAATAAATTGATAGTACTAATCATACAAATAAAATTGGCTTTTCATGTAGGAAACTCATGTGCTAAGAACTCCAAAGTTAAGCGTGCTTAATGGGGAGTAGTCTTAGGATGGGTGACCTCCTGGTAAGCTAACTAAGATACTCACGAGTGAGATCGAATTGCGGGCGAACGAAATACTACCGGTCAACGTGAGGGTAAAAGGATTAAATTGTGTAATTATGTGTTGTCGGAAAAAAGAATTACGACGAGAAAAAGTCGTCGCAAAAGAGCTTTTACGACGAGAAAAACATCTCGTCGCAAAAAGACTAATTACAACGGGGCACTGTAAACTCGTCGCAAAGTATTTGCGACGAAGCATTTTGCGACGACTCGCGACAGGACAGAATTCTTGTCGTAAAAGACCATTTACGACGAGTTTTGGTTGATTTGCGACGAGTTTGCTTCGTCGCAAATGAAAGTGTTCCTTGTAGTGGCTTTCCAATAACCCTGGCTGGGATTTTTGGTCTTTATGACCTTTAACCTTAGTTAAACTTCCTACTCTGGCTTTCCAATAGCCCTGGCTGGGACCTTTCTGGGCTTACCCTGCCCCTATTTTATTTTGCTATTAGCTCTAAGTAAAGTAAAATGAAATACATATACAGACAACGTTGGATCTCATGCGGGGCTCTTTATTGATTTACTTCATAAAGATTACATTTGGATGTATCAGGGTTGTTACAATTACAGACCATTGTTGGCCTTACCTTTTAAACATGGTACTTCTTAAGGTTGTCGGTATTCCATATTGCGTCTAAGGGTTTGTCGTCCATATCGTGGAGTCTGAACGTTCCCGGACCATGCTGGTTGATGACCTCGTATGGGCCTTCCCAGGCTGCAGTCAGCTTGCCATGGATGTTGGCCTTTTGGGAGGCGGTTGCCTTCCTTAGCACCAAGTCGCCTACCTTTAGGGGTCGAACTTGCACCCTCCTGTTGTAGGCTCTGCGTATCTTGTCTTTGTATGCAGCCATAACTAGCCTGGCGTCCTCTTTCACCTCATCGAGCAAATCTAATGACGTTTTCAGGGCCTCATTATTCGCCTCTGGCTCCCAGGCCTGGACTCTTAGGCTCATGGCCCTGGTTTCGACCGGCATCACCGCTTCTGTTCCATACACTAGCATAAACGGCGAGTAACCGGTTGCCTCTTTCTCGGTGGTTCTCAATGACCACAACACGCTGTGCAGCTCTTTCACCCATTCTTTCTTGGCATCCTCCAGCCTTTTCTTCATGCCGTTGATGATCTTTTTATTGGCCGCTTCTGCCTGGCCGTTGCTTTGCGGATGGCAGACAGCAAAGTAAGTAAACTTGACGTTGAACTCATCCAGCCACTCTTTCAGGGGTTTGCAGTAGAATTGCCTCCCATGGTCAAATACCATGACTTGCGGTACCCCGAACCTTTTGAATATATTCTGCCATATCACCTTCCTGATGGAGGCCTCGGTGATGCTCGATACGACTTCTGCTTCTACCCATTTAGTGAAGTAATCAACAGCTACAATCACATACTTGACCTGATATGCTGTAGTGGTGAAGGGTCCTATGATGTCCATCCCCCACTGAGCGAAAGGTAGGGGGTTCAGGGTTGGCATCAGGTCATTAGCTGGCACATGGATCATAGGTGCATGGATCTGACAATTGTGAGAGCCCCTGACCAGCTTGACAGCATCCTTGAGCATGGTGGGCCAGTAATACCCTGCCCTTAGGGCCTTATCTACCAGGGCCTTTGATTCTAAGTGGTGCCTGCACAAACCCATGTGGATTTCACGTAGCACGTAGTCTGCGTCTTGGGTCCCACGCATTTCGTCAGGGGGCGTTTAAAAGATTTTCTATATAACTCCCCATTCATCATGACGTAGTGTGCTCCCCTCCTGAGTATCCTTCGGGCTTCTCCCCTGTATTCGGGCAGCTCTCCTGTCATCTTATACTTTCTGATCGGGTCCATCCAACTCTCGTCTTCCTGCACTGGCAGGGCTAGCTCTCCCTCTGATATGGACTTGCACTGTCGGATGTCTACAAATACAGATCTGCCCATCTCGTCTAGGCTGGAGCTGGCCAGTTTAGACAAGGCGTCAGCCTGGTGGTTTTGTGATCTTGGAATAAGTTCGACTTTCAGAGTCTTTAGGTTGCTGGCAACCTCCTTAAACTTGGTCAGATACCTGAGCATAGATTTCTCTCTGGCCTCGTATTCTCCATTGATCTGATTGCTAACCAGTTGGGAGTCTGTCCGGACAATGATGTGTTCTGCCCCTGCTGCAGTGCTCAGCTCCACTCCTGCAATCACAGCCTCGTACTCGGACTCATTGTTCTAGGCTGGAAACAGGTTCCTTAGTGCATGTTCGAACCTGGTACCGTCTGGAGCTATGATCAGTACGCCTGCCCCACACCCTGTCGAGGTGGCTGACCCATCTGTGTAAACTTCCCAGATTCCTTCGGCGTCAGTGGGGTCATCAGGGTGTGAGCACTCTGCCACAAAGTCCGCCAGGGGTTGTCCCTTGAGACTCCCCCTTGGCTTATAGTTGATTCCGTACCCTGATATTTCTACGGCCCACTTGGTAAGTCTACCCAACTTTTCAATCTTCTCAATGGTTTTCTCCAGGTGTTGACTAGTCCTGATTGTCACCGGATGTGCTTCAAAGTATGGCTTCAACTTCCTTGTTCCTATGACAACCGCGTAGGCTGTCTTCTCCACTTGGGAATAATTTCTTTCCGAGGCTATCAAGGTGTGGCTAATATAGTAGATAGCCTGCAGGGTCTTGCCCTCTTCCCGGATCAGGGCGGCGCTGACTGCCGCCTGGGTCACTGCTATGTATAAGAACAGAGGCTCTCCAGCCTTAGGTACGACCAGGGTTGGAATTTTGACCATGTGTTCTTTGAGATCTATGAAGACATGGCGTTGCTCCTGCCCCCAAATGAATTGCTTATTCCCCTTAACGACTTCGAAGAAAGGAGTTGACTTATCCCCTGATCTTGCAATGAACCTGGACAGGGCTGCCATTCGGCCTGTCAGCCCCATGACTTCCTTCTTGGTTTTCGGCTCTGGCAGGTCTAGTATCACCCTTACCTTGTCTAGATTTGCATCAATCCCCCACTGGCTTATCAGGAAACCGAAGAACTTACCAGATCTGACCCCGAACACGCACTTTTTTGGATTCAATTTCATCTTGTCCCTCCTAAGGGAATGGAAAGTTTCCCTTAGGTCATCGATGTGTTGTGCATCTGTCTTGCTTTTCACAATTGCATCATCCACGTATACCTCAATATTCCTCCCCTTTTGGTGCTCGAACACTTTGTCAACCAGCTTTTGGTAGGTTGTCCTGCATTCTTTAGGCCGAAGGGCATCACCTTGTAGTTATATACCCCGTGGCTGGTTCTGAACGCCGTTTTTTTTCGGTCTGGCTCCCAAAGGGACACCTGGTGGTATCCTGAGAAACCATCTAAGAAACTCAGCATCGAGTGTCCGCTGGTGGAGTCTACCAGCTGATCAATCATGGGTAGAGGATAGAAGTCCTTCGGGCAGGCTTTGTTCAGGTTTGTAAAATCCACACACATCCGCCAGGCTCCGGAGGCTTTCTTGACCATCACAATGTTGGCCATCCATTCAGGGTAATCACATGGCTCAATGAACCCTGCCTCGAGTAGCTTGTCTACCTCCTCTTTGATGGCTGCATCCTTCTCCGTGGAGAAGGTTCTCTTCTTTTGCTTCACTGGCCTGGCCTCTGGATTCACGTTCAGCTTATGAACCATCAGGTCAGGGTCTACCCCTGGCATCTCTGCTGCTGAGTATGCAAATATGTCGTCATGCTCCATGAGTAATGCTATCAGGTTGGCCCTGGTGTCACACTCCATGTCAGATCCAATGTGTACACTTCTTCCTGGTGACAGTTGAATCTCCTCTTGCCCTGAGTAGGGCCTTTGGAGTTGCTTGTCCCTCCTTCTGACCCCTTAGGGTTACTGGACTCTAGTTTATCACTTCCTCCTTTTGGGCCACTCGGCTTACCCTGGCCCTGGCCTTCTCCTTACCCTGCAATCCTATGGTCAGTGTCGATAGGGATTGTATCTAGCACATTTGACTTCCCCTTTGGGAACTTCTTTGCATTCCTTATGGTCACCACGTTGCAAGATCTCCCTGAGATCTGAGATCCCAATAGTTTCTCGGCCGTTCCTCGGTTTGATATGTACAGCATTGCCAGGGCTCTGATTGATATCCAGGCTCCTATTTTGTCCAGGGTGTTCCGACCTATTAAAGCATTATAGGCTGAAGGTGCATCCACTATTACGAACTCCACCATAAGGTTGCGTGAGGCTGGCTCTGCTCCGAACATGATGGTTAACTCGATCACCCCGATCGGGGCCAGCCGTTCTCCCGAGAATCCGTATACCATCTTGTCTGTCTTCCTCAGGCAACCCAGCCCTAGCCCAAGTTGGTCGAATGCTGACCGATACAGGACATTTGAGTAGCATCCTGAGTCGACCAAGCACCTGTGGACCACGTGGTTACCGATGTCTGCCTCTATCACCAACGAATCGTTGTGGGGTCTAATGACCCTGTCGTAGTCGACCTGGCTGAACATCATGTCACGTATTATTTCCGGCTTCTTGGGGATCCCTGTCCCTGCATAGTGTATCTGATGGGTCAGGGTTCTGTGACTCCTGACAGACCCTCCATGGGCATCTTCACTTGTGACTACATGTATTTCACCCAATCTCTGATGGACTGAGACCCTGTTGGCGTCTGCCCATGGCTCCTTCTTATACTGCTGCAGGCGCCCTTTGCGAATGAGATCTTCGATCTGATTTTTTAAGTGACGGCATTCTTCTGTGTCATGACCGTGGTCATCGTGGAATCTACAGAACTTGCTTTTATCTCTCCGTTTGTACTCCATTTTCGGTGGTTTCTCCCATTTCTCATCAGCCATATGGATGTGGTATACTTCAGCCCTGTTGACAGTCAAGGGTGTGTAGTATTCGTATCTCCTAGGGTATTCCATCTTTTTGGAGTCCTTAGACTCTCTCTTTCTTTCTCTGTCTTTCCCCCTGTCGCTCCTGGCTTCGACTTCCTTAGCCTTTCCCTTCGAGGGCTCTGCCTCCTGCTTCTTCGATGGCGAGAACGCCTTGTGATATTCTTCCTCCCGGATGAACCCTTTTGACAGGCTCTTAGCCTCAGCGATGGTGGCTGGCGGGTTCCGGATGATTCGGCTATGGAAAGGGCCAGGCTGCAAACCGTGAGTGAGTGAGAAAATGGCCACCTCCTGGGAGCAGCTTGGTATTTGTTGATATTCCTGGTTGAACCTCTTGATGTAGCTGCTTGTACTTTCTTTCTCGGCTTGCCTTACGTGGAGCAACTCAGTAGCAATTCTTTCTCTCCTCTTGTTGCCTGAGTATTAAGCCTCAAACTTCTTTGACAGGCTCCGGAAGGCACGTATGCTTCCCTCTGGCAGGGCCCTGAACCAGGTCTGAGCAATTCCGGTCAGGGTATTCTGGAATGCTTTGTACCAGACTCCATCTTCCAGTTGATACATCGACATATGGCTATCAAAGTTGTTTCGATGTTCGATGGGATCCGTAGACCCATCAAACTTACAGCTGGGCATCTTGAACGTGGGCACAGGAGTTTCCATCACTCCTCTGGAGAAAGGAGTCCGCCTAGCATGTCTCGGCCTCTTGTACCCAGAACTTTCACCCTTGTTGTAGGTGAGGTCCTGGCTGTAGCTGTTTGGGTCTTGACGTGGCTGTGCTCGCCTGAAACATGCCCCTTCTTGGTGCGACTTTGAGTGTGGTGAGATCCCTTCGCGGGTTTGCTTCGGGAGTAGGTCTTATTCCCAGATTTGGCCCCTGACTTGGATCTCCTGTTGTGGCTTTCGTTCACTACACTGGCGGCGGGAGCGGGCTGGATGTTGCCTACTACCTGGCCAGGCGGAGTGCCGAAAAGGTTGACAGGGGTAACACTAGCTGCCTGTCCCTCCTGGGCTTGTCTTCCCAGGGTTCCAAACACGTCCTTTAGGACTTCGAATACGGACTGCATCTGGGCCTGGCTGAGGCCTGTCCCTAGACTGCTTCCAGGGTTTTGCTGTGGAGCGGGAGTCGCCGGTTGGCTCAATCCAGTTGTTCCGTCCACTACTTCCTTCCCTGCCCGCCTTACGGTACCTGCAACGTTAGATCTTACCTGTGTAGGTGGCGCAGGAAGTACGGGTGGATCATTAGGGATCCTTTCCACAACTATCTCACTTCTCATCCAGGGAGGATTGTTGATCATGTTGATGTGATCCTCCAGGTTCCTCGTGGTCTCTCTACTTCTGCTATAGGGGGATCCCCTGATGATTCCACTGGTGGGAATCGGAGCCGGGGTCCCTGATGGGCGATCAGCCATGGCTTTTAGTTTGGCGCTCCCCACAGACGGCGCCAATTGTTCCTGCGTGAATTGGACAATGCTAATTTGTTGACTGAGGAGCGTTGACTCTTGGCCAGGGTGACTGAAGACCTGCAAAGAGGAACAAATATCACTACCCCAGGGGGAGTAATCGGGAAGCCCCTCCGTCGGTCTTGTCAGTAGGATGTTTGTGAGAGGTAGGTTTCGTGTTTGTGTAGGAAGAGTGACGTACCTTCCTCTCTCCTTCGAACGTAGTATTTATAGGCGTGTGAGCAAGGGAGTCATGGGCCTCTGCTGGTCACGTAGGAGGAATGGTGGACTCTCCTCCTTCATGGGCCTGTTTGACTTGATCGGCCTTATTGGGCCTGTTTGGCTAAGTCGGCCTCGCTGGGCCTTTCTTTCATTGCACAGAGAATTCCTTACAAGTGATGGCCCGTGGACATTGGGCCGGAACAGTTAATAACTGGGTTGTGCAAGTTTGTGGTAATCTGCCTATTTGTGTTGTTTTACTAGGGAGGTTATGGTATACTGATGGTGGGGATTGGGGAGAGTTATGTTCACCAATTTCGTAGAAATTACTAGTATGTATTTGAAGGTTTAGGCGAAGGGCAATTCGAAATCTTGTGGTTGATGCAGATTTTATTTCCATAGGCGGCGGGCATACTATAGTTCTCGTTTTATTTGCATCGTGCTACTTTACATCTAAGTATAATGATTCTTGGGTAATTTTGTAATGGGAATGTAATCTTGGAGATTGTTGGAGTGCTATTAGAGGTGTTCTTTTATGTTCAGCGTTAGATGTTTTGGGGTTGCGTTCGATCAAGCTCACAGGTTATGTTTCTTTAGAATATTACTGGTCTCTTACGCCTGAGTAATACTGAACTTTTTTAGACGAAAACAAGTATTAGTGAACAGGAATGATATTCAGCACAATAGTACCTGTTATTGTGATCAAACGCAAATTTCAACACCACAACATAATTTCTTGCAAACCATTATTAAAACTAAAGATCATGAAAGGACATGAACTTAACTAGCCTAAGGTACTGACCACTTAGTACTGCTAATAGCTAGGATTGCTCAAAGTAGGATATAGAATTACCACGTAAAGCTAGTTAAACCCCGTTGAGATTCTAATAGCTTAGATCATACGATTAGCCCTCCATATTCTAATAGCTTTAGAGTGGATGTGTATTTTTAGACAAAGAAGGCTACGGCATATTTGCAAGTAGTATTTCAAGTGTTTATTAAAAGCATAGCCTTCCCTGTGGGCTTTCTCGTAGATGATTAATCACTATTTCAGGTGCTTGCTTAAAGAGTAATAAATTGTGTATGACATTGGATTACCGATTCTTATTTCATTTGCTAGCTCTATTTTGAACTCCAATTTGTTAAGACTTGATCCTGCTTCAGTATAGATAATGCTTTGTGTCACAAGTCTACTACTATTTATTTACTACTATACTAGTTAAAAGTTGTCTTCCGTCTCCGAAATATTTCTGATTAATCTCTTTGCATATAAACTCTACTATTAATAAGACGGGTGTCGTACAATATTCCCTCCATTTTCAGTAGTAAACGTTATTTTTCAATCAAGATCCATATGATTCTCAATCAAGATGCATGATTAACAATAGTAAGAGTATGAACTCAAACAAAACAATAGACAGAGTTGAACTAAAATAACACATGTGAATGAAGAAGAAAAACAGATCACAAAGTTAAGTGAGCGTTTTTAGTTGATTATTTGTCTAGTACGTAATAATTATTTATCTTTGCAGGCACTGAAAGCAGTAGATATCTTGTCTTACAATCTTGTTAATGTAAATTATCAGCAAGTTAGAATCCAATTAAACTGCAGTTACAAAGTTTCGGAAACATTTCGACCCTACTTCTTCTTCTCATCCAGGAATGTGAGTATACTAAAACTTAATTAATTGTTAAGGTATTCACTAGAGAGATGTTCCAAATATTTCCATATCTGTTATTATTTCATTGGGTTATTTCAGCTTTGACGATAAGAATACGGAAATCCAAAAACCCTGAACCTTGCTCCACTTATTGGTTTCTCTCCTCCTCACCACTCCCACCACCACCACGCCCCCTCTCCCCCTCTGTAAAATCCACCATTTCTTGATAATGTGACCCATTTTTACTGATCAATTTCTTCCACTTTTTAACTTGGTAATGGTTATAGCTAGACTCCAATGCACTTTAATGGCTGCCCGTGCTACTCCTGTGACTTTCATTTTGGGGTCTTGTACACCCTCTTTCAAGCCTCATGTACTCTTTCCGTTTTCTTTTTTCTGTTTTAATTACTCGGTTTCGATGATGATTGTTAGCCGACCCCGAATAATTTTGGGCACTTATCCCTCGTGTTGTACCCTTTAGTTTTTAGATTTTCATGATTTGAGGTTCATTATTGTTTCATACGGAGTACAATTCAAGCGGCACTTTTTTGGGTGTTATTTGTTGTTGAAACCTAATTCTATTGGTTGTTTTCTGAGTGGCTAGTTAAGCCCATTTCAATTGGATTTTTTTTAGGAAACTAGAATTTTGGTATGATATATTGTTATAAAATATGTAGAATTTTTCATCGGGTGGAAGTTTTCGTTATGAGTTGAGTGGAGTATATAGGTGGGTTAATAATTGGGTTGTGCAAGTTTGTGGTAATCTGCCTATTTAAGTTGTTTTACTAGGGAGGTTATGGTATACTGATGGTGGGGACTGGGGAGAGTTATTTTCACCAATTTCGTAGAAATTACTAGTACTTATTTGAAGGTTTAGGCGAAGGGCAATTCTAAATCTTGTGGTCCATGGAGATTTCATTTCCATAGGCGGCGGGCATACTATTAATCTCGTTTTATTTGCACCGTGCTACTTTACATCTAAGTATAATGATCCTTGGGTAATTTGGTAATGGGAATGTAATCTTGGAGATTGTTGGAGTGCTATTAGAGGTGTTCTTTATGTTCACTGTTAGATGTTTTGGGGTTGCGTTCGATCAAACTCATAGGTTATGTTTCTTTAGAATATTACTGGACTCTTATGGCTGAGTAATATTGAACTTTTTTAGACGAAAACATGTTTTAGTGAAGATGAATGATATTCAGCACAATAGTATCTGTTATTGTGATCAAACACAAATTTCAACACCACAACATAATTTCTTGCAAAACCATTATCAAAACTAAAGATCATGAAAGGACATGAACTTAACTAGCCTAAGGTACTGACCACTTAGTACTGCTAATAGCTAGGATTGCTCAAAGTAGGATATAGATTTACCACGTAAAATTAGTTAAACTCTGTTGAGATTCTAATAGCTTAGATCAAATACAAAGATACGATTAGCCCTCCATATTCTAGTAACTTTAGAGTGGATGTGTATTTTTAGACAAAGAAGGCTACGACATATTTGCAAGTAGTATTTCAAGTGTTTATTAAAAGAATAGCCTTCCCTGTGGATTTTCTCGTAGATGATTAATCACTATTTCAGGTGCTTCCTTATAGAGTAATAAATTGTGTATGACATTGGATTACCGATTCTTATTTTATTTGCTAGCTCTATTTTGAACTCCAATTTGTTAAGACTTGATCCTGCATCAGTATAGATAATGCTTTGTGTCACAAGTCTACTACTATTTATTTACTACTATACTAGTTAAAAGTTGTCTTCCGTCTCCGAAATATTTCTGATTAATCTCTTTGCATATAAACTCTACTATAAATAAGACGGGTGTCGTACAATATTCCCTCCATTTTCATTAGTAAACGTTATTTTTTAATCAAGATCCATATGGTTCTCAATCAAGATACATGATTAACAATAGTAAGAGTATGAACTCAAACAAAACAATAGTAAGAGTAGATGTAAAAGAACACATGTGAATGAAGAAGAAAAACAGATCACAAAGTTAAGTGAGCATTTTTAGTTGATTATTTATCTAGTACATAATAATTATTTTGTCTTTGTAGGCACTAGAATTTTGGTATGATATATTGTTATAAAATATGTAGAATTTTTCATCGGGTGGAAGTTTTCGTTATTATTTGAGTGGCGTATATAGGTGGGTTAATAATTGGGTTGTGCAAGTTTGTGGTAATCTGCCTATTTAAGTTGTTTTACTGGGGAGGTTATGGTATACTGATGGTGGGGACTGGGGAGAGTTATATTCACCAATTTCGTAGAAATTACTAGTACGTATTTGAAGGTTTAGGCGAAGGGCAATTCGAAATCTTGTGGTTGATGCAGATTTTATTTCCATAGGCGGCGGGCATACTATTGTTCTCGTTTTATTTGCATCGTGCTACTTTACATCTAAGTATAATGATTCTTGGGTAATTTGGTAATGAGAATGTAATTTTGGAGATTGTTGGAGTGCTATTAAAGATGTTCTTTATGTTCACAGTTAGATGTTTTGGGGTTGCGTTCGATCAAGCTCACAGGTTATGTTTCTTTAGAATATTACTGGGCTCTTATGGCGCAGTAATACTGAACTTTTTTAGACGAAAACAAGTTTTAGTGAACATGAATTATATTCAGCACAATAGTACTTGTTTATGTGATCAAACGCAAATTTCAACACCACAACATAATTTCTTGCAAACCATTATTAAATCTAAAGATCATGAAAGGACATGAACTTAGCTAGCCTAAGAACTGATCACTTAGAACTGCTAATAGCAAGGATTGCTCAAAGTAGGATATAGAATTACCACGTAAAATTAGTTAAACCCTGTTGAGATTCTAATAGCTTTGATCAGATACAGAGACACGATTAGCCCTCTATCTAATAGCTTTAGACTGGATGTGTATTTTTAGACAAAGAAGGCTACGGCATATTTGCAAGTAGTAATTCAAGTGTTTATTAAAAGGATAGCCTTCCATGTGGGTTTTCTCGTAGATGATTAATCATTATTTCAGGTGCTTGCTTAAAGAGTAATAAATTGTCTATGGCATTGGATTACCGATTCTTATTTCATTTGCTAGCTCTATTTGGAACTCCAATTTGTTAAGACTTGATCCTGCATTAGTATAGATAACACTTTGTGTCACAAGCCTACTACTTTTATTTTTATCATCCTGCTACATGTTTTAATGACATGTCTTTTGATCTTATGGTTCGTTTCGAATATCAGTTAAAGGTGAGGTACAGCTCAATCCGCATTCATGTAGCCAATTATAAATTATGCTTACTTATGAAGGGTGGTGATATATGCCTAAAACGTTCACATATATGTTGTAGAAAGGGTAGAGTAGCTTGCAGAGTGATGGCTCATCAGTGTACATTTGTGATTCGCAGAGACACAATAAATGAATATAGTTGAAGTTGTAGCATATACTCTCTATCACTACTAGGGGAAAGGTCTGTTGCGACGCTTATAAACATCTGTTGTGACGTTTATTAGCGTCCCTAGGACCTATACCAACGCTAGAGAAATCGTCCCATTAGCCAGCATCCCTAGACCCTCTTGTGACGCTTTCCAATTGCGTCGGTATAGGTCTCAAGAAAGCGTTCCCAGGTTTAGCCATGCTTTCCAATAGTCTATTGGGACGCGTAAAAAAGCAATCTAAGTTGTTCTCTGGCGATGCAATTCATTGCCATAGTGGGACGCTTATTAGCGTCGCCACGGTTCCGATGCTTTTAAAAGCGCCGCTTCAAGCGTCGGGACACACATGCGCCTATATCAAAATGCAAAAACTAGCGCGCCAAATTTAAATGAAACCAAAACAAATCACATGAATTACTCGATAATATCGTGCTGATAGAGTTAATTTGTCTTATATCATAAATTTGTAACATTGTTGCAAAAGGTTACAAAGCAAAATAAAGACATTACACTAATATCTAGTCGATTTCAAGAATCGACACATTAACATCTCTAATGAATTACATCAAGTTAGGACACAAAGTGTCATCTAGAAAGCACTACATGAGATCTATCATTAACTTAGTACATACGACTAAAGTTGAGTAAAGTTATCCACCACCTCCATCGAGCTTTAATATCGTTGTACGAATGCCTGCATAGAAATAATCAAGTAATGTCATATTGTCATGTTTGAAAGCTCTACCATCATTGTGCAGCTATATGTCAATTGACTAGAGCAGCGATTATCATAGATTACGTACATGTCTCCCTAGTCTAACAAAATCTACATTCGGAAACGTTCATGCAACCCATATTTCCTTTTTTTAAGTCCTCTATGTTTTAGTTCTTGTTCCTTTATGTAAGGGGCCTTTTGTGGGCATCAAACTAAGGTTGTACGCTTACCGAAATCAGAAACTATCTAATGTTATATGGTAACATTAACTGAATTTCAGTACTATGTACACACCTACTTTTGTGATAATAAGCTTAGCTAAGTAAATGCGCCAACACTAAACTTCAACTACATTAGCGAAAGGCCCTTTCCACTATCAACTTACATCCGCAATCTGCCCTTTTAGGTAAAATCGACAACATATTGATCACAGCACTCACAACAATACCTTACCACCTAATTCAAATACCACGTTTCAAAAAATTGAACATTTCACAGTACAATACATTCAAGGAGTAGAAAAATTGATCATATTCAAAAAGCAGAGAACTAATGAGTTTGTGGTTTCTTAGAATACATGTTAGGTAAGTGGTTCAAGTTTATTCATCGGCGTCGGTGTCACTGGAATCTAGAAGACTAGAACATGTTTAAAAGAATAGCGAAACCTATGAAATGGTAGTAAAAACCCAAGAATTACTGTACTTAATGTATCACAATAGAAAATAAGCGAAACTAGATACCTCGCCATTTATTGTTCCACAAATTTCAACCTCCTTTTGTTATAGTAGCACTAGCTTGTCTTCCGAAGCATATCCAGTGATTTCTTACTATTTTCGCTTCTAATATGTGAGAATCGAATGTTAAAACAAAGCAAAAGTATTGCCAAGAAGCTAAGAATCAAATGAGTTTCAATGAATGTCTTACTGAGATCATATTTATAGCACACATATGTTCTTATTGGAGTAAAGAAAAAAATAACTTCAGATCTTATAACAATAGATAGTATTACCTTTCCTTCATCAGACCGCCAAAAGTTAACAAGACTAATCCAACAGGCTGCCCAAATTGGTTAATTTGATAACTATACGGTGTACTTTAGAACGATTCCAGTTTTCTCAACGTCTCTCTGATCCCCATTTGGACCTATTGTCAAGGTTAAAAGAGGTGTGGATTATAATTCAAATATATACCAACTTATTTGTATGAACCCAAGACAACAATTTGATGTATATTGAGCATATCCAAAACATTGTACTCATATAGGCGTTTGGCATCAGATTGATTGCAATGAGTTATCATAAGACCTCCAGGAGCTGCATTTGTTGTTTGATTGAAATTGATGGTTAATTTGATCATTTCGACTAGCAACGCTACAGCTCAAAGTCATATTTTGCTCCTGATTAGTAACAATTCATGGAACAATTACACAAGCATCATAAGAAATTATTTATGTTGGAAAACACAATCTTAAAAGTTCTCAGAGAAGATGAACAAATTGTCGGGCATGGCTTGTTAGACAAAGAATAGAAGTATAATCAGTTGTGATTGACCACTACAGAGATAGCCTAATCACATCATCAAACTAAAGCGCACCAAGGTTGGAATGTCATCCAACTTAAACCGAAGTTATCATACTAACTACAGAGCTCAGTTCTAGCTAGAATTTCTGAAAACCTGAAGCAGCTGTCCTGACACATACATACGCCTATTAGGTGCATCCAAGAGTATATGGCCTAAAACATCAATGTTAACCCCTTCATCTAATTTTAAAGCACGTAATTCCGATAGAGGCTAAGTCATAGCCCCTCTATTGCACCCCAACATAAAGCGTACTTGAAAGCAACTAATCGGGTTTTCGCAATTCGTATAACAAAGAATACCTTAATTCCCACAATCTTGGATAACATCACAACATTCTTTAGTGAATTAAAATGCCTAATTGGAAAACACACTACAAGTTTAGTTCGCAAAATAGTGATTCCAAAACACCAATTTCACACTCAAATACAACTGATTTGGCGGATTAAATACAAAGTAAACCCTAAAAACCCAAATTAAACAAAATCTAGAAAAACCCTGATAAAGGTTCGTCAATTTCAACAGATAAATATCTAAACTCATGTTGATTATTTTCATGCAGATTAATGCCACAATTACAATCACTCATAGGTCACAACCAACACAATCAATACAAAAACTAAACAATTAAAAGCACAAACTAACATAATTATTGTCAAAACTATGGAATTGAACATACAATTTAGCAAATGAATTAAGCAGTGGCGTCGAAGTGACAAATGTTGGCGTGAACTTGACGCCCAACTCCCTGATTAATCTGATATTTGGCGAAAAATATGAATCCAAGGAACGATCAATCTAACTGTAACCGATATCGCAGGAAGTAGAATCAGAAAATCCACATTCCAAATAAAACAAGCAAGTTCTAAAATCAAGGGAAAAAGCTCTTATTTCTTACCGGCGGTGAAGGTTCAGAGCAAGAGAGGAAACGGTGACTAGATGTGCGAGTTGTGTGGGCTATCGGCGACGACGACGACGAGGAGGAGGAGGGAAGTCGTCGCGTGTCTCCGGTTGGTGAATCGGCGGTGAGAGAAGAGCGAATAGTTCGGTGAGAGCCTGAGAGGAGGGGATATGGTTAGATGAGAGAGCCTCGGGATAAACGTGGAGGCTGATTTTGTATCCTATTTCTTTCTTTTTTTTGTTTTTTTTTTTATAAATTTTTTTTTGTCTATTTAATTTTGGAGTCAATTTTCAGAAACCCGCTCAACTTTCATTCAATTTTGCGCCAACTTTTTCATTTTGCGCCAAAATAGTGAAATATATGCCGACGCTTTGAGGGGAACGCTTCAAAAAGCGTACCAAGTTAACCTGAACAAAAAAATATTTCCATATAAATTAGGGTTGTTTTTATTCATCTAGTAATGTAGCGACGCTATCAAGCAACGCTTATAAAAGCACTTCTAGTTTTGTTTTGGTTTTGGTCATTAGGTAGCAGCCCAACACTTTTTTGGAAGAAGTGTCCCTAATAGTGCGTCGCAATAGACCTAATTTCTAGTAGTGTATCCATGTTTGGGTTTGCAAATCCTCCCTTGTCTTCTTCTAGGATAAGTTTTAGCCTTTCGGGTAAGGGCGTTAGGCTCCCTTATGACTTTTTTGCCAAGAGGGTGTTCTCTGCTAACGCAATCCCAAACTCCAATCTCACTTGTACAAGGACTAGTGAAGTTGCGTTTACAAAACATGGAAAAGGCACCAATATCAGCAGCACGGACGATGTCAATTCGAGAAACATGAATCTAAATCTTCCACAAGGTGCAAAATTTACAAAATGTGGTGAAGTTAATTCAAAATAATCCAAATTACTAACAGTAATTCTCCATATACTAGTATACAACATTAACCTACTATGACATTTCTGAAATTTATACTGCCTTTCTCTTTTTCTTTTTGCCTTTCTGGCGTCCTGTAGGTTGTAGGCCTAATAATTACATTTAGAATAGTAATATGGTAAGAATCATATATAGCCATGATGTCTTCATGTGCAACATCACTACAGACACAAATTCAAGCAACATAGAGATATAAACTCATACTTACACACAAGACAATCTAATACACACTAATGAGACGATTTACATATTAGAGCAGAAAACTAGACACTGTTACTCTTGAGTCACTCCACGAGATATTTCTCGTTCACCATATCTCTACCTAATTATCTCTGTTTGCCAATTTCGAGTTCCCAAATCCATAACATAGGTAGCTTTAAAAAAAACAAAACCAACTCACATATTACTTAGTTTCAAGACTATGTTCATCTCGACAGATTGACCACAACCCTAAGCTAAAGTTAAAGCTCACAGCATACAGATTTTGTTTAAGAGCCTTATCTCTGGATCTGATCAGGAGTGTGGCTGCTTGAAAAGTTATACAGCTTGTTCTTATTGTTATTGATTGATTTATTGTTTAATTAGATTGCAAACTAATTAGCTCTAAATCTATCATATTTTTAGTTTACAATTTAAGGACTAATTGTTAGATTGTTGATTCACAAATAGCAACTAGCCTAGTTTTTCTATGCTGAACATCGGTAGTAGGTTAGAGAGAATAAACATATTAATTGAAGATCGAAACCGCGTGTGTCTACATCTTGTTAATCTTAGTTGATATCGTTTAATTGTTTCATGCTTTCGCTGGATTAAATTTAGGCGTGCGTCTTTGTTATCCACCGATTAGGGCTATTAGGTAGGTTTGATCTATTCTCTTAGCTACAATTAAGAAACGGTAGGAAATTATATTTCTACAACTAAGTACTCAACGAATTAGGATTAGTTGATAACTAGGACCGATTAGGTGGACGATAGTGGGTATTAATTGTCCTAGATCTTTTCCTTCATTTGTTTACAAATTACTGTTTTGTGTTTTGATTACTTGATCACTTATACTCATTAACCCCCCATTTGTTACTTGACATACATTGATAATTACTATTCTCTGTGGATACGAACCTTACTTCCCTTTTACTACGTTTTAGGTTAGCATTGATATTTTATATTTGTAGGCATACAACTTTAACCTGTCATTATAACCCTTGGGGTTGGAAATCATATTTCTTATAAAAAGTTTCACAAATAATACAATGAAACAATCAGTACATAGTTTTAAATCTTTGATTAGGTTTGTAAATTCAGTATTAAGAAAGGGACAATACAACATTGGATCGAGATTGTAACTCGTCAACTTTTCTTAAGTACAAGGTCCACAAAAAATTATATGATATTATCTATTTTCATAGTAAAATAACTAAAGAGACTAAGAGAATGTTGAGAATAACCAAGCTCCTTAAAGACTCGGTTATTACAAATCTACGAGATGCATTTCATTTCAGAATTGCTGAAGGAAACACAAGTATGAGTGTCAAAATTGCATTATTCATTTTCTATTGACAGTATATTCATGTCTGTGTGAGAAATAGTTTGTTATTGCGAATACATGTGTTTCATGAGGTAGATAAACCGTCAATTTGTGTCCTACGTCGTGTAAAAAAGTTATTATCTGATTTGTGAAATAACTAGAAAGATACAAATACTCATGAGTATGGACTTGCAAACTCAGACATATCCTTACAAGTCGAGTACTAGGTGTTGTTATAAATTTCATAAATAGTAAAGAAGCTTATTTAAGTTGTTATAAACTAGAGGATTTGAGTTTCACTTCCATCGAGCAAGAAGGTCGAGAATTTTACTTTTATTAACCTATACTCAGAAATGCCTACAAGATGGCAAATCAAAGCATGGTAGCAAGAGTTTCCTCACTTAAACCTGAATTTGGAAACATCATCCTTACAGCTACAGTATAACTAATTCTTCAAACAATTTCCTCTACATTTCTCTGTTTGCCTGAAAAATTCTGTGATTCCTCTCCTGCCAAAGCTCATAGGTCGTACAAAGCAATGCACACATGTTTCTCCTTTGCTTCCACCCCTTACCCTTGTTGTATCTCTGGAACCAATTAACTTCCTGTCTGGGAGTACAAATGCCATGAGGAATATGATACTTGTTGATCATTGACCCCCAAACCATCCTAGAAAAGCTGCAGCTGAAAAATAGATGGTTTGAGGTCTCATCACTCCTGCAGAAGTGCACACATCTGCTAGCCAACTGAAAACCTCTCCAGCATAGGTTATCCAGAGTAGCTAAGCACTTCTGCATTGCCAATAAGCCAATAAAACCATGCTTAGGAATGACAGCATGATCACAAAGTGTCTTCTGCCAAAACTTCACATTGTCTTTGTCTCTGAAGATATTGTAAATTTCCTAGATATCGAAACCACCCTCCTTTCTGGGTTTGCAGAAGCTTTTCCAGGATTTAAACACCATTCTTCTTTCCCTGTATACCCCAAATGAAATCCTTGCATATCTTGTTTATGCTTTTAATTATACCCTTGGGCAGGAGAATGCTAGATACGGGAATGACCTTGTATGATACAATTCAACTTAATTTTGCAACATATAAAATACCAAAGCATATCACCTAAATTAAGCTCTTTTTTAATTAACTTAATGAATTGTTCAACATTCAATGCCTCAGCTAAACAAATTAAAACAATCATACATTTCTAAAAGGAGGGAGTATCCTATTTTTTATGATTAGAAAAAAAAAAAGACTTATAGAATAGCGCATACTTAGAGAAACCCAGTGACTTATACTCGTAGTTATTAGTATTTGGAAATTCACTTGAGTAAGTTGAATTGCTACCCACCTAAAAATATAAGCAAAAAAATTATAAAGCTATAATAATATTATCAAAGCAGATACCTCACTAAATGAGTATAACTTTAAGTGTGGAAATCTGATAGTTTTTTGCGAAATCAACAGCCAATGCCCTAGCTTGCAAAATGAAATCGTCTTACATTTTTTAAAGGAGGGGTATCCTATCTTTTTATAATTACAATAAAATTAAATTTGGAATATAATGTAATCTTTCCATTACCCATAATAAAAAAATTTGTATTATCTTACCTTAACATGACTACAATATACATGCTTAGAAATATTATCTTTTATAACTTATAAATGAATTTTTAATAAACCAATCGAATTTTTTTTCATCAGAAAATGAAATACAATTTCAATGTCTCCAGACGTATTAAAAGCTTATGGTTACACACAGAAATGATCAGATTCATTCAAAAATATAAACATTACATTTATTCGTAGTTTGTGGTCAATCTTTTATATATACATACTAAAACATAGATTACAATAAAAGTATAGACTTATAGAATAACACATATATAAAGGTGAGTAAACACTTACCTTTACTCATAGTTATTACTATTGGGGAGTTCGCATAAATAAGTTGAACATTCTTTTTTATTATCTTACTATTTCGTGATTAATTGCCATATACTCCCTTCGATCTTTTATTAATTTTCTGTTTTGTTTGTTGCTTTTGACTATCCATGTTGGAGGCCACTTCTACGCTACAAGAACTTATAAAGGGACATTTTATTCACCAAAAACTATATTAAAATTTATTAACCGTAGACGCATTAAAAAAACAAAAACATTTGGTTCTTATATTTTATTAAAATGTAGAAAATGTCGTATACTTTTTTCTTATAGTAAAATGTAGGTTTGACTTATTATCTTAGCATAACTTTAAAAGAAAACTTATATTGATGGATTTTTTTCTAAATTACCATAAACCTACATATGGTATATTACATTTCCATAAGTAAAATATATGACTTTTGTAGATGATTACCATAAACTCACATATGGTAGAACAACAATTCCATAACATAAATTAATTCCTTATTCACCAGAAGATCTAAGAAAATTCGAAACGCTCTAGACCCCTTCAATACCCACGAGAAAAGCATCGTTTATAAATATATAAGATAAGATAAGATAAGATAAGACTAGTTTCGGTGCCCGTGTCGCGCGTGTGCTCCCTATATGTATCAATCATACTTGTTTCACACACACACAAAAAAAAGTTGTTAGATAATTACATTATACACGTAAATGTCACATATTGAACATTATTTAACGTATGAAAAACTATAATGTAGCTATGAATTTATAAGTGTCAGTTATCACTTGAAAAGTATTGAATATCCCTTAAGAAAATGTTGATTACTACCATCTTCATAAAATTATAGATGTCTTTTTAATCGAGATGAGAGTTTGACATACAAATATAAGAATAAATATTCATATAAAAAATAATTAATAAGATGCACATCGTAGGATTCGTAAAAAGTACGGTTTCAAGCGAGCGTGGCATGCCACGAACTCAACATAACCCAACCAGATCTGATCATACATGAAATTGATCCGACCCTTTCTAATTTCCAACTTATTTGCATTATTCATTTATTGTTATCTTTGTTGAGATTGCAAAGAAACCTTTAATTCTACACATACGTAATAATCTTACCTAGAGAAACATATTTCGCTTAGTAATTTAAATCATTATCTTTATATAATTTATTGACCGTCTTTAAAAAATTAATATAGTCATTGACTGTATACATAATTGTGTTAATAAGTGTCATGTTCCCGATTCTAACTTTTAATCCAAATTTATTGAAATATAACTCTTTCAACAATATAATACCACACGGAATATAAGTTGTAAAAGGAGAACTTTATAATAAATTTTAAGAATAATAACTAACTTAAAGAATTATACTCCCTCCAATTTTGATGATGATGTTGCATTGTAAATGTCACGTATTGACCCTTATTTAATGTATGAAAAAAATACACTTTGGATGTGACATTATAAATGTAAATAAATATTTATCAGAGAATATTATATAATCATCATTTCAAAGTATTATTTAGTCTAACTATTTGCATCAAATGTGACATTATGCCAGAAATCCAAAAACTGGACGTGGTAGAAGATGAGTCAACTCAATCCTATTCACGAACCTTTATTCATGAACCAATGCTACATGACAGAATAATGTATAACTTGAATTTGATTTCGATTCTTATAAGAGAATGAAACTTTTAAAAAAAAAATATGAAATAATAGTTCTCAAGAAGCCAGAGAGAGAGAGAGAGCGCAAATTGTATCGGCAAATTCGAGATCAGAACTTCATTTTTTTTTGTAAGATTGTGACTTTTATTCATCCATATAAGGGAATAAAAGAGAAAAGGATCTTACAAAAAGAACACCACTAAAAAGAGAGATCATCCCAGGATCGAACCACTATGAGACTAAACTATTGACTATTTCTACATTGTCACAATTTTTTTTCCAAGCATAGATTCTAACACTAACAATATATTTGATTTGCCTAATATTCCATTCTTTGTTGTGCTCGATTCCTCCAAAAATACGCGCATTTCTCTCCATCCAAATCATGTATACAGTTGTTACTAAACTGCATATGAGCCACTTGCATTTCCAGTGCTTTCTATGCTTATTCTGTGCAAGCCATCTGACTTCTCCTCTCAACCTTCTCGGTTGTCTTTGGATTTTGAGCCAATTCAGAATCTCACTCCAAATCCCAGCAGCATATGAGGAGTCAAAAAACAAATGCTGATGGTTTCAGCTTTGTTTTTACACAGCTCACACCTGTTCACTAGCACCATTCCTCTTGCACAAATGTTGTCCACTGTTGCCAGGGAATTTTGCATAGCTAAGCCAGTGATGAAGCTATGCTTAGGTAAGTTTATACTGTCCCAAATCACTTTTGCCCACCTAATTTCAGGATAGTGTTTCCTGAAATGCTCGTACCCAGCTGCAGCTTTATACTTACCATTCATCTGCCATTTTTTTTTATCATTTCAGCAGCTCTACATTCATCAGCAGCAGTAGTAAGTATCTCATTTCTAACATTCAAAATATCTCTCCAGGTTTCAGAATCATTAGCTTTCCTCTTGACCTGCCAAATACTTTGACCTTTGAGCTGATAGACTTGAATCCAGCAATTCCAGACACCTGAATGATCAATATGCAATTGCCAGATCCATTTTGCAAGCATAGCTTTATTCCAGGCTAGGATCTCCTTTATATTCAAACCCCCCTCCTTTTTAGGTGAGCACATTCCATCCCAACTTTTGTAGATCATCTTCCTTCTTCCAGCTTCTATGTTCCAAAGAAAGTCCTTGCATAACTTTTTGATTTACTTAATGATACTCTTAAGAAGAAGCAGACTGGCACACCAAAAGTTTTCAAGGCCAAAAATAACTGAATTTATCAGCTGGACCTTACCAGCATAAGAGAGCATAATAGAGGACCAGTGAAGCAGAGAATGCTGAATCTTGGTCATTAAAGAGTTGAACATTGCAGTCTTCAGTTTTGCAGAATGTAAAGGGATTCCAAGATATTTGAAAGGAAATGAGCCTTCCACATAGCCTGAAATGTCAAGCATCTGCCTTTTCACTTCTTCTCTGACCCCTCCAAAGTACACTTCTATTTTAGCCTGATTTGCCTCCAACCCTGATACTTCAGCAAATAAACTCAAGCAATCTACATCAGCCTTCATTGATGGTACATCCCCTCTTATATATGACGATCATTAGATCATCAGCAAAGGTGAGATGTGTCAACTTAATTTTAGGGCATTTAGGATGATAGCTGAAATGCTGTTGGTTTGGCATATCTCTCAAGAATCTGGAAAGGATTTCCATGCTTATAACAAAAAGATAGGGAGATAATGGATCTCCTTGTCTTATGCCACACTTACCAGGGAAAAAGCCATCATAATTTCCATTGATTTTGATGGAAACCCATGTATTTGAGATGCAATTCATTATCCATTTAATGAATTTTGCTGGAAATTTCAAAGCCTCCAAAGTATCCTCAATAAACTCCCAACTAACTGAATCAAAGGCTTTTCGAATATCCACCTTCACCAGACACCTTGGGGAGATATTTTTCTGATTATAGCCTTTCACCATAGATTGAGAAACAGCTACATTGTCAAAAATGCTCCTCCCCTTCACAAAAGCTGCCTATTCCATTCCTATTAGGCCTGGCATAACCTCTTGTATTCTATTTGCAAGAACTTTGGTTATTGTTTTGTACATTGTAGAACAGCATGAGATTGGCCTAAAGTCAGCAACACTAGAAGGATGACCTTTTTTTGGGATAAGAATAACCATGGTTGTGTTTCTTCTTACCAATCAGATTGGTGTAGAAATCAATGAAAGCCTTGGAGATGCCTTCCTGAGTCTCATGAACTTTTCCATCCATATCAGCAATCTTCCCTATCATGCTCTGATGCTGTCTCTCCTTGATTTTTGAAAAGAAATAGCTGGTGATGCAGTCTGAGTTATTTATATGAATGATTTTTGCTCTTTGTGTCAACATACTCAGCTGAGCCAGCTTCAGATTGCAGTACTTGTCTTTGATTTGTTCAACTTCTTTTCCAAATCAGAATCTCTTAGTTTTTTGTTCAGCTCTACCTGTTTGTCAAGTAGTTCCTTCTTACATTCCTGAACTCTTTTTGGTATATTAGTCAAAAGAGGTCTTATGCATCAGAGAGAGTTCATGCTTTGTTTGTTTCAATTTCTAGAAAAGCTTAGTCATTGCATTCCCCTGAGTATTGATCTGCCAAGCCTTCTTCACAGTATTGTCATACTCAGAATGCAATGTCCAGCAATTCAAAAACCTGAAGATCTTCCTTATGGGAGGAGGAGGGAGTATTGTGACCACACAGGGAGAGTGATCAGATAATCCAGAGGGCAGAAAATCTCCGAAAGAAGCAGGAAATTGATTCAGCCAAGCAGAATTAATTAATGCTCTGTCCAATTTGGTCCAAGTTCTCCTATCTCCATCTTGATTATTGGTCCAGCTTAGAAAATGACCCTGACTGTGTATGTCATCCAACCCACAATCCGAGATACAGACATTAAAATTATCCATGTCGTTTTGCACAGGAGCAAAACATCCAGATTTTTCCACACGTGACCTAATGACATTGAAATCTCCTAGCACAATCCAAGGCTCATTTTGTGGTCTGTGCCCAACCAGCTTGCTCCATAACTCGTGTCTGTCAGATGCATCATTACTTTCATAAGTGAAGGTAATGAGCATATCCCTATTGGTTAAAATATGTCTAACCTTGCAGTGAATAAATTGAGAATGAATCTCAATGATATTTACCACAAGTTGTTGTGTGTTCCAAATCACCCAAATTCTACCATTATAATGCTGACTATAGATAGTCACAGCCTTATAATTTGCAAACCTCTTCTTAATAATGCTTCCAGCCCTTATTTTCCTTCACCCTAGTTTCCAATAAACCTATAATATTTATCCTCTTTTTCAGCATAAGGTCCTTCACCTCACACTGTTTGAGAGGGCTCTTCAACCCTCTCACATTCTAGGTTGCTACTATCATGCTGGGTCAGGAGGTTTGCCTTCCCCTACTGCCTCAGCATGTTCACTACCTGCCCAAAGTGCATTTGTTAAACTCACACTCAGCAGAGCATCAAATCTATTTGTTAGCAATGTCGGCCACCGTCATGCACCACCGGACCACCGTCACCACCACCGCAGCCCCGTCCTTATCTACCTCCCCTCTTGATTATTATATCAAGAGTAGTAAGATTTCTATACCTTCCTCACAATTGTAATTTAGGGTTTTTGATATTCATGTTTAGTTGTAGTTTAAACATGAAGTTGGATGTAGAAATTGTAATCCTTTGATTTATTTATGATTGTGTTGAAGTTTATGCATGAATTTATGGAGTGGTGATTTAGGGCTTATGCATGTTTGATAGTGATTTTGTAGTCGGAATTGCATGAGATTCGGAAGGATGGTTTGTTATGAATTAGGTAACGTGTGGTTTCAATTTGGGGATGTTTTATGAAGGTTTAATTGGGTTAAATAGTTTCTGCCCAGATCTGGTTTCGATCTATTTTGGGTGTTATTATGAGTATTTTGGTATTTGTATGGTGGGAGATTGTTACTAGTGTGTTTATTGAGTTGTTGTGCAAGTTTGACGCGAATTGGAGTTGATTTGGTTGTCATATGACCATGTTTTGCTTGAGAATTATCATGTTGGGTGTTGTTGGGTGCGTGGTGTGTAAGTTCTAAGAATGGTATAGTCGTTTGAGGATAGTTACCTTGTGATTTGTAGTAATTCCATTGTTTTCGACATTTGTTTAGGTGGTGACTTTGAGGAAGTACCTTTCGTGGACTTTTGATACCCTTCTAGCATTTGTGAGTTTTGAAGGTAAGAACGTTGATCTTATAAGACTTGAGCATCTTTTGTACCTTTTGTTCTCATAAGCCTAATCGTTCGCTTCAACCGTCGTTGTATTCATTGAAAGTTATTTAGCCCCTAATTAGACTCCTCTAATTATTACTTAATTACCCCTAATTAAGTTTAGCTAGGATCTTTTGTTGCATGTAAGATTAAAGCATAAATAAGGTAATAAAACATATTTTTATACCTTAATCAAGAGGAATTTTGACCTTCCTTCAAAAGAAGGATCTTGAGCTGCTAATTAATGGGGATCCTCCTCCTTAGTTTTGAGTTTCCAAGTTAGGAAACCTCCTCTCTTGATCCACCAAAGAAGCTCTCCAAAAATCTCACAAAATGGACTAGTTTTAAGAGATTTTTTTTTTAACCCTAAAACCAAAATAAAATTAGCTAACACTTTAGCTAATGTTATTCTAGGTTTAGTAAAGTGTTTTGATCAAGTTTTTATTGACATGCAATGAAGAAAACTTGATCTTAAAAGAGTTGGAAGTAGGCTGAATTTTTAGAGAAATTAGAGGGTTTTCTCTCTATTCTCTCTCTAAAATCAAGTTTTTGTGTATGTAGAAATGATTTGTTGTGTTTATTTGACATAAAACACACTATATATAATGGTTGTGGCAAATGACCATTTTGCCCTTACTAATTATACCCCTTAACATCTTATGTTACAATTTGGGTATAATTTGTACACTTATTTCTTTAAGTGTTAGTTACTTATTATATCTCTATATAATAATTACTAATTACATCATTTTAAGCTAAAACTACAACTCTTTGTAATTTAAATAGCTAATCGTCAATTTTGACTATTTACACAAAAACCATAATTTATCCGACTCGAGTTCCGAACTCGTAAAACACTATCCAACATAATCAGTTAACTCTATAACTGATACATTAGGGTTTATATTATATTGTATTAAATACAAATATAATATCTTCTGGAGAAACTATCTTTATCAGTGTGACCGGGAGGGATCAGTTGATTACCGCCGTCAAAACGACAATAACGTCAAACTCTAGCCAGCCAAGCGTTATCGATTTACGTTAATCAACTGACTTAGTATATATAATATATCCCAGGTTTATTCCTAATTAGATTTAATTAGTCAACGCATTATTGTCGGAGGACACCTACTCCAACAATCTCCCACTTGTCCGAGACAAGTCATGCGTTACCGATTCTCTTGTCCGTTATATCTCCCACTCAATGCGAAGTATCTTTCAGGTCGAACTTGCATTGGATCTTTATCAAAAGTGGTTTTCTCGATCTGGATTATGACTGTCTGACCGGAATATCTATCATAGATCTCTTCCGAGCGTGGCCACGCATTTCCAGTCACAATTCCTCGAGTGGCCCAAAGATATTATACCCTGACGTGGGTGGACAATCCCTTCTTGACATATTTTCTTTGTTTCATACAGTAGGTAATGACCCAATAGAAGCCCTTTTAGCCTCCTTTTACGGCACGATTTAGAACATAAATCAAAGTCACTGCCTGCTGCATAAACTCAGACAAACAATCTCAGGTCGAAAGAATCGACTAATAGGAATAATATAGATTACCTTGTCACGACCAGACACAAAGGTTCTATAATTGGTCAAATGTCTGACAGAGTGTCATCTACAGTCTGTCTATGTAATCGGTTATTCATCTCTATGAATCCATGATTATTGAACTAGTCATCAACCGACTTACAATCTAGTCAATTGAGACGTCACCTCATTTTATGACTAGAGACAGAATACACTGTTAATCCTGTTCACTTAATAGGGTTCAAATCGTCTCCACGACCTATTAGGAATCAACAGAGCATATATATAATTCAGCATTTTATTAAAAATGAATTAATAAACGAGTTCAATAAAACTTAAAACGATGAATTTAATTATCATATATGTAAAAGGTAATACACTTATTAACTATTACAACATATAATCTAACACATGTCAGGCATACGCCTCAAACCCATCGAGGCAATATGACCATTGTGTTTAGCCTGTGATAATGGCTTGGTTAAAGGATCAGCGATATTATCGTCTGTCCTAACCTTACAAATCGATATATCTTCTCGTTCCACAAAGTCTCTAATTACATGGAACTTCCTGAGTACATGTCTAGATTTGTTACTAGATTTAGGCTCTTTAGCCTGAACTATTGCTCCACTATTGTCGCAATAGACTGGAATATGATCCGCTGCTGTAGGGACTACATTTAATCCTTCCAGGAACTGCCGGATCCAAACTGCCTCTTTTGCAGCTTCTGACGCTGCAAGATACTCAGCCTCCGTTGTAGAATCCGCAGTCACCGATTGCTTGGTGCTCTTCCAGCATATGGCTCCACCATTCAGTATGAAAACATATCCTGATTGAGATTTTGAATCATCTCGATCTGTTTGGAAACTAGCATCCGCATAACCCTTTATACGAAGCTCAGAATCCCCTCCAAAAACTAAGAACGTGTCCTTAGTCCTTCTTAAGTATTTAAGGATGTTCTTAACGGCTATCCAATGGCTCTCGCCTGGATTGGCTTGGTAACGACTTGTCATACTCAAAGCATATGACACGTCTGGGCGCGTACGCATCATAGCATACATGATCGAACCGATTGCGGAAGCGTAAGGTTTCGATTTCATGTGTTCAATATCCTCAGGTTTAGTTGGACATTGAGATTTACTCAAAATTATCCCACTTCCCATAGGTAAAAAGCCTCGTTTAGAGTCTTTCATATTGAACCTGTCAAGAATCTTATCAATATAAGTTTCTTAACGCTAGTATTCTTTTTGATCTATCTCTATAGATTCGAATACCTAGGATGCGTTGCGCTTCTCCTAAATCCTTCATTTGGAAATGTTTCCCGAGCCAGTCCTTAACGGAGTTAAGCATGGGGATATCATTTCCAATGAGTAATATGTCATCTACATATAGGATTAGGAGAGTTACTTTACTCCCACTAAATTTCATGTATAAACAAGGTTCCTCGACACTTCGAGTGAAACCATTTTGTTTAATCACATGGTTGAACCGATGGTTCCAACTCCGAGATGCTTGATTAAGACCATAAATGGATCTCTTAAGTTTGCAAACTTTCTTAGGATTGTTTGGATCAATAAAACCCTCAGGTTGTGTCATATACACTTCCTCTTCCAGAAACCCATTTAGGAAGGCGGTTTTAACGTCCATCTGCCATATCTCATAATCATGAAAAGCAGCAATCGCTAAGATTATCCGAATAGATCTAAGCATTGCAACTGGCGCAAAGGTCTCGTCATAGTTTAAACCATGAACTTGTGTGAAACCTTTAGCTACCAATCGAGCTTTGAAAATATCTTGATTTCCATCCATGCCGGTCTTGATCTTAAAGATCCATTTGCACTGAAGAACCTTGGTTCCTTCAGGCAAGTTAACCAAGTCCCATACTTGATTCTCGTACATGGAATCTATCTCGGATTTCATTGCCTCAAGCCATTTAGCAGAATTCGGTCCAGTCATGGCTGCTCTGTAGGTTGCAGGCTCATTGCTTTCTAGAAGCAAAAAATGATCACCACCATCCTCAATCACACCTAGGTATCGATCTGGTGGATGGCTTGATCTGCCTGACCTTCTAGGAGTGGAAAATGGAACCACAGAGTTAGACGATTCAGGAATGTCTTCTGGCAAAACATCCTGAGCCTCATTATGCATTTGTGGCTCCTGAACTTCACTAAGTTCAAATTTTCTCCCACTCTGTCTTTTAGAAATTAATTCCTTTTCTAAAAAGACAGCATCTCGAGACACAAAAACTTTTTTCTCTACACGATTGTAGAAGTAATATCCTCGAGTATGTACAGGATAACCTACAAAGAGACATTTATCAGATCTTTGTGTAAGCTTATTGTCAGTCTTATTTTTGACATATGCTTCACAACCCCAGATCTTGATAAATGAGAGGTTCGGAACTTTTCCTCTCCATAACTCATATGGAGTTTTCGGAGCTGATTTAGTCGGGCATCTATTGAGAGTGAAAATAGCAGTTTGGAGAGCAAAACCCCAGAATGAATCAGGAAGCTCAGTCTGACTCATCATTGATCTGACCATATCCAACAGGGTACGGTTTCTTCTTTCGGCTACACCATTTAATTGTGGTGTACCAGGAGGTGTAAGCTGTGATATGATTCCACAGTCTTTCAGATGAATATCAAAGGCATTACTGAGATATTCACCTCCCCGATCTGATCGTAAGGCCTTGATCTTCTTTCCTAATTGGTTTTCTACTTCCTTTTGAAATTCTATAAATTTCTCAAGTACCTCACTTTTATATTTAATTAGGTAGATGTAGCCATATCTACTAAAATCATCTGTAAAAGTGACAAAGTAGTCATAACCTCCTCTAGCAGTGATTGTCATTGGACCGCAGACATCTGTATGAATGAGGGCCAATAAATCACTGGCTCGTACTCCTTTTCCTGAAAAAGGTGCCCGAGTCATCTTGCCTAAAAGACAAGATTCGCATGTTCCATATGATCCAAAATCAAATGGTTTGAGAACTCCATTGGCTACGAGTCTCTCAATGCGTTTTTCGTTTATATGCCCTAAACGACAATGCCAAAGGTAGGATTGATCGGGATCTCCTATTTTGAGCTTTTTATTTGCTACATGATAGACCTCATTTGTCAAATCTAAAACGTAAATACCGTTTATAGATTTGGCTGTTCCGTACACCATATCATTAAACGAGAAGGTACAACTGTTGTTTCGTATTGAAAATTCAAAACCTTCAGCGTCTAAAACAGAAACCGAAATTATATTCTTACTTAGAGTTGGTACAAAATAGCAGTTATTTAGATACAACTCTAGCCCTGAGGCCAGTGACAGAATATACGTTCCTACTGATACGGCGGCTACTTTAGCTCCATTCCCGACACGGAGGTCAACTTCACCTTTTGCCAGCCGACGTGCCTTCGTCAGCCCCTGCAAGTGATTACAAAGGTGAGATCCACATCCAGTGTCCAATACCCAGGACGTGGTACTTGCATAATTAATGTCTATCATATATATACCTGGTTTCGACTTCTTCTCCTCCAGGTACTGTGGGCAATTTCGCTTCCAATGACCGAAATTTCCACAATGGAAGCATTTTTGTTCAGGAGTCGCGCCTCTCTTAGCAATAGAATTGTTGCCCGAAGCAACTTTTCCTTTTCCTTTGCCACGCGCGGGTTTCTTACCCTTGCCCGCACCCTTCTTGAACTTCCCCTTTTGTTTTACCGCCATGGATAAAACATCTTTATTCGCGCTCCCACTTGACACCAAATCCCTCTCATGTTGTACAAGCATGGCATGCAATTCATGAAGATTTTTCTTTAAATCATTCATGTTGTAATTCGTCCTAAAAGGATCGAATGTTGCAGGCAAAGAATTAAGCAGACGGTATACCGCAAAATCTTCAGAAATTGGGCATCCTAACTTCTCAAGAGTTTCAACATTCTCAATAAATTTGAGAATTTGAGGACCAACTGGTTGGCCCTTTGAGAGCTTAGTCTCAAAGAAACTCGAAGCTGCTTCGTATTGAAGTATTCGCGGCTTTTGCGAGAAACTAGTCGTAAGCCGAGCGAATATTTGATACGCACTGAAATCAATCATGCGTTTCTTTAAACGCGGGTGCATAGCAAAAATCAATACATTCTTAATCTGGTCAGATTCATGCTTGTACTCTTCATACATTTGTATCATATCAGGGGTGGCGTCGGGACCTGGAGCGGGAATCGGGGGTTCGTATAGAAAACGTTGTTTTCTATCAGATTGAAGGGCTAATCGCAGGTTTAACTCCCAATCAGTAAAATTGCTTCCATCCTCCTTTAGTTCATTCTTTTCCATAAAATTACGAAGCCAGGAGTCTTTGGATATTACTGAATTGGACATTTGAGCCATTTTTGACTTTAAACTACAACGTGGGAAAAAAAAAAACAATCGATTAAATTCATCGTCAAATTCACATTAAAATAATTATTTGTGAATTTAGGCATTTATATAATGATCTCTCTAAATTATATAAATGATTCCGAGATCCGATCTTATATAAATCTAGGCACGCGGATGGCGATACATCCTAAATTTATGTAATTTCGGTAAACCAACTCATGATTGATTCTACACTTAGAACTCTCGGTTGATCGATTTCAACTAAATCAATCCTTTAGTCCCGTATTGCAAGACTTGTATTGCAAATCACGTCAAGATTAAACCAAAATTCACTCGTAATAACTCTTTATTAACCTACTCCCCCAAGGTAAAAAGGAAACACCCCGCTAGGGCGAGCGTGCCCCTAATGAACAAGGGTTGCATAGGTGTGAATTGTGGAAGGACTAAATCTCGATTTTAAAATTTTTTTGTGAGAGATCTTGTCATATTATATCTATCGCTTTTAAGTGAACTAATTCTAGCGAGTCGCGGATAATGGATATGACAATGTGGGATTTGAGTTTGGTTATAATTGTGCGGAAATTAAACCAAGCATGCATCAAATAAATCCAAGTCCTAGTATGGCCATAAGACTAGAACCTAATAAAAGCTATTAAACCTAAATTAGGCTTCAAAAGCTTCAAAGGCTCCGTCTTCAATTCGATCTCGAGTCACCAACTTTTGGCTCCGTGAAAAGCGCCGGTCTACAATATAAACAAATGTACATATGGACTATCCTATTATACATTTTTTGAAAAAAAAAAAAAAAAATTAAATATTATTACAAACCGGCGATACGAGATCGCAATTATTACAAACCAATCGGATACCGTCCTTACATTTCGGTACAGTACCGATACTATAGTACTCTATGGCCATACTATACTTAGAATCATGCAAATTAGACCGAAAATCAGATTTTCAACTTTACAGTACAAGCAACCCGGTAAATTTAGGAATTTCCGATTCTAACTTTAAAAATCAATAATCAACACTTAAAACACCTTTTAAGTTTAAACTAACCACCTTTAGTCTCCACTAAAATTGAATTAATTAGTTTAATTTGATTATATTTGCTAACTATTTGTCCAAAAATCACATAATAAACCCGAAAATATCTAAATAAATCATAACTAATTATGAAAAAACATTTAGAAATTATTTCATTATGTGATTTAAGCTCACAACCAGTAGCTAATTAAGGACAAAAATATGCAAAATTATTTTGGTCATTTTCTCTTAAGAAATCAATTTTCCACCATTTATATTATTACTAATTAATAACAAATGGCCAATTAAAATTATGAAATAATTTCTGGAAATTATACTCATTATAATTCTGGAAAAATTATAAATTTCTTAAATTACAAAAATCATCATGCATGTTAATCTAATTACCAATTAATTAGAAAATAGCATAAATCTTGTAAAAACAACCAAAATTAAGCAAGAAAATAGCAAATAAATTCCTAAAATACCATAATTTCGGTTGGAGCATCCACATGCCCAAAACATCACATGCAACTTTAGTTTATATGATAAAACCAATTTTTATCATTAAAAATTAATTAAGTTACCAATTAACCTAATTAAAGCTTAAAATTAACATGCAACTTAAACCGATGCTCTGATACCACATGAAAGTTATTTAGCCCCTAATTAGACTCCTCTAATTATTACTTAATTACCCCTAATTAAGTTTAGCTAGGATCTTTTGTTGCATGTAAGATTAAAGCATAAATAAGGTAATAAAACATATTTTTATACCTTAATCAAGAGGAATTTTGACCTTCCTTCAAAAGAAGGATCTTGAGCTGCTAATTAATGGGGATCCTCCTCCTTAGTTTTGAGTTTCCAAGTTAGGAAACCTCCTCTCTTGATCCACCAAAGAAGCTCTCCAAAAATCTCACAAAATGGACTAGTTTTAAGAGATTTTTTTTTTAACCCTAAAACCAAAATAAAATTAGCTAACACTTTAGCTAATGTTATTCTAGGTTTAGTAAAGTGTTTTGATCAAGTTTTTATTGACATGCAATGAAGAAAACTTGATCTTAAAAGAGTTGGAAGTAGGCTGAATTTTTAGAGAAATTAGAGGGTTTTCTCTCTATTCTCTCTCTAAAATCAAGTTTTTGTGTATGTAGAAATGATTTGTTGTGTTTATTTGACATAAAACACACTATATATAATGGTTGTGGCAAATGACCATTTTGCCCTTACTAATTATACCCCTTAACATCTTATGTTACAATTTGGGTATAATTTGTACACTTATTTCTTTAAGTGTTAGTTACTTATTATATCTCTATATAATAATTACTAATTACATCATTTTAAGCTAAAACTACAACTCTTTGTAATTTAAATAGCTAATCGTCAATTTTGACTATTTACACAAAAACCATAATTTATCCGACTCGAGTTCCGAACTCGTAAAACACTATCCAACATAATCAGTTAACTCTATAACTGATACATTAGGGTTTATATTATATTGTATTAAATACAAATATAATATCTTCTGGAGAAACTATCTTTATCAGTGTGACCGGGAGGGATCAGTTGATTACCGCCGTCAAAACGACAATAACGTCAAACTCTAGCCAGCCAAGCGTTATCGATTTACGTTAATCAACTGACTTAGTATATATAATATATCCCAGGTTTATTCCTAATTAGATTTAATTAGTCAACGCATTATTGTCGGAGGACACCTACTCCAACAATCATTTCATCTCATGTCTTTCACTCTTGGATCTCTTTTCATGCAAGTCTTGTTTCATGGCAATGCCATTGTTCATTTGCTGATTCATATGTTATTGTTTCCGGCTACGGCCGTGTATAAATCGAAAACCGCAAGCACAAATAATGTACCTTAATGATAAATTAAAAGTGTATCGTAAGAAAGTGAAGATAAGTAAAACCCATCTAGAGGGGCGGGCGTAGGAGCCGTCACCACACCATGCGGTTGTGGCCTTTGTTTGTACCTCTGATCAAGGTAGTGTTGTGGGTCGGAGATCAGCTACCGAAACCCCTAATAGACTTCCTCCTAGAGGTGGTTTCGTCCTACCGGCCCTCTAGGGAGGGGTGTGCACACTCGAGTCATTAGGTTGCATTACTTGTAACTCTAGATGTGGTAGTCTTGGGGTAGGACCCTTGGCTTGTCTTTAGGGACCTCTCGGAGGCCCTCGATGATCATATGTTGTTGTCCAAAGAATTGAGGAGTAAGAATATCAGCTTTCGTCGTTTGGCACTTTTCTGCCAATTCTTCGTTGTCTTGTTTTCTTGGCGTAGTTCGTTCAGTTATATTTAGCTACGCGCCATTTTAAGGCGCGTATCTTATTTCCTTTTCGTTGCTCTTTTCTCTTACTCAGCCTGTGCTGACGTTCTTTATGTTTGGGTTTGTTCCCCACCTTATTCTGAGGCCTACGTCGTTCTCGATGGCGTAGTTGACAGGTCTTGAAGGTGATTGTTTGACTGCTTGGGTTTCGATTGCATAGCATGGGATTTTCCCACAATAAATTCGTCGGACTTTTGTATTTTATGAACGATTGTAATCTTTTTCATTTTGTTTGATTTTGGTTTGTAACCTCAACTATAAGTCTTCCGCTGACACTTTATTGCTTCTTTCAGAATTTCGATTTAATAAGCTTTGTCGTTGACTTGGTAGTCCACGGCGGCATAACAGTCCTTTATTTTCTTATTTAAAATTGTCGAAAATTTAGGGTTGTTACAGTTGTAACACTACGGAATATGGAAAGTGGATTATGGAGTTGGTTTGTCCCACATTGGGAAACTAAGGCTCATATGATCAGTTTATAATAGATTCCTACCATCTTACTACCAACAAAGTCGACTTTCCTTTTAGGAAGCCCATGTGATAAGAAAATAATCCTGAGCAAGAGCAAGAGAAAGACCCCATAGAACACCCTACGACGAGGAGGATAATAATGGAGAGACTAACAACCCCGAAGTAATTGATATTAGGTCGGGTGAGGAGGAAGAAGACTCTTACACGGGCGATGGAGGAGAAGTTCAGGGTGACGAGGATTATGATCCGGGTGAGGATGCATAGGATGAGGCGAATTAGAAGTGAATACAAATAAAGGCATAAGGCCTACTAGATATCTATAGAGTTGTTAAGTTTTATTACTTTTCGCTTTGGAGTTGGATGTTATGCGTACTCTTTACTCTAATGTTGGTTATTTCGTTTTGGTACTTTAATTAGGGGACAACACCCCTAAGACTTCCTACGTTACTTTAAGTATTATATGCTAATTGTGTGTTGTCAATGAGTTTAGGACATGGCCTGTTCGATTTCTATTCGTCCTTTTGTACCGTGGATCTATTGATCTCGGCTCGATTCGTGCACCTCTGGACACGAGTGGTGTGTCTCAAACCGCGTCGCTAGCGGACAACCGCACCCGCGGTCAACAGCGAAAATGCACGGCAAGTAATCTGCAAACTTACCGCGCTCGCGGCTAAACACGGCAAAGCACCTGCATGCTTCCCGCGCCCGCGGCAACCTTGCAGCACCTGCGTAAAAAAAAAAAAAAAATAAAAAATAAAAAAAAGGTTCCAGAAAAGTCATAACTAAGCGAGACGAATAACTTATAGGCGTCTGTTTCAATTCTCTATCGTTTTCTACCTTACTCCTCCTTGTTATTTACGAGCGGGCTGTAAGATGCCTTATATATTGTTCTATACTGCTAATTAAATCCGTTACTATCATATAGAATATGGCACGCGGAAACGGTTCCCCTAATCAGGGTAACCCAGAGTTGACAGCTATCCTACAACAATTGGCTGCAGGACAAGAGGCCTCGAATCAACACATGGCAGCCATGACCAATTTTATGACTCAACTTCTGGCAAATCAAGCTGTCAACCAACAAAATACCAACAATGCTGATGTTAATCAGACTACTGCTACACCAAATAATGAGGAGATGACTTTGGCAAAGATGTCTAACACTGTGCAAAAGAAGAATCCCCCAAATTATTCTAGAAGAGGTGACCTTGTGGAATTGAATGAATGGCTTGAGGATATGGAGAGGATCTTCCTCTCAGTGGGCTGCCCAGATGCGTATAAAGTACGAACCGGGGCCTACTATTTGAGGGACTTAGGTGGACGTTGGTGGCAGAGAATTCGTGATGAATTATTCAAACCAATAGTAGAAACAGAAGCTGATGGTACCGTAACTTCCTATGAGAGGACCTGGCTCTACTTTAAGAAATATTTAGAGGCTGAGTTCTTCCCTGAGCACTTGAGGAAACAGAAAAAGGCTGAGTTCGAGGAATTGAAGCAAACAGAGAAAATGAGTGTTAGGGATTTCCATGAAAAATTCATGGACTTGAGTCGATTTGGTGGTGACCTCGTAGCCACTGATGAAGCGCAAGTTAACCGATACTTGGAGAAGCTTCACTGGAAGGTTAAGGGTTGGTTCGTTGGTGAGGATTTCCCGACTGTCAAGGGACTGTACGCTAAGGCTAACAATACTGAGAGGATGGTTGCTAAGATGGAGTCAGACATACGGCTGAATAGGAAGGATAGCCCGCTAGACCTCTTGGAGACCTCTAGCAAGAGAGGCAATTTTGGGGGTCATAAAGGGAAAACTCAATCAGCTAATGTGGGAAACTACTCCAACAAAGGATTATCGGCGAACCGTGCTCAGACCCAAGGGAATGAACGAAAACATTTCTGGAGAAAGTGTAATCGTAGCCACCCTACCACACTGTGCAACGGAGATAAAATACAGTGTTTCCATTGCCAAAAACTTGGCTATAGGGCATCAGATTGTTACTCAAAACGGGTTGGGAATCCACCAGCGCCGGCTTCGGGAGCATCGGTCGTACAACCTAGGTTCCCAAATCAGAGGGCACAGAGTGGTTATATGGGGTCTAACACCAACACTTTTAGGAACCCGGCTCCTACGAGGAATAATGCGACCACAACCCCTGCAACACCAAGTGGGTCCGTCAATGCTGCGACAAAGAACAAGAGGGCTACGGGTCAGCTTTATGTGATGAACCCAGAGGAAGCTGAAAACACTGATGTAGTCTCTAGGAAAATTTCCTTGTCAATTCTGTTGTTGCTCATGTTTTATTTGATAGTGGTGATTCCCATTCTTTTATTGCTGCTAAGTTTGTTGAGAAATGTGGTCTTAGGTCTATTTAACTGTGGATTTTGATTTCTCAATGCCTACCGGAGCGAGTGTCCATTGTAAAAACATGTTTAGAGATGTAATAGTAGTAATTGGGGGCCATGAGTTCAAAACTGACTTAGTGGAATTTCCTTTACCCTATTTCGATGTCATCTTGGGAATGGACTGGATGGGCAAGTACAAGGCAAGATTGGACTGTTGGTTGGGAAAGATATTATTGAGGGGATCTAAGAATGTTAGAGTTTCTTACCGTGTTAGCTTAAAAGGGCCCAAAGTCAAATTGATTTCGGTAATGAACCTAAAGAAACAGATCTCTAGAGGAAACCCATTAATCTTATGCCAAGTGCGGGATACTAGTGTGGAGTACCCGGACTTGAGTGATGTGGCAATAGTGAAAGACTTTGAGGATGTCTTCCTGGAAGAGATTCCTGGAATGCCACCAAAAAGGGAAGTCGAGTTCAAGATTGAGTTAGTTCTTGGAACTGGTCCAATTGTTAAGGCACCCTATAGGATGGCACCTGCGGAAATGCAAGAACTTAAGAAACAGTTAGATGAACTTGTGGAGAAGGGGTATGTAAAACCTAGTGTGTCACCTTGGGGCGCACCTGTTTTATTTGTGCGAAAGAAGGATGGAAGTATGAGACTATGTATTGATTATCGTGAGCTCAACAATGTGACGATCAAGAATAAGTATCCCTTACCTAGAATTGATTACTTATTTGATCAATTAAAGGGCGCGAGTGTGTTCTCTAAGATTGACCTGAGATCTGGATACTATACCAACTTAAGGTGGCAGAGGAGGATGTTCCCAAAACAACGTTCTCCACTAGGTATGGTCAATATGAGTTCACTGTGATGCCGTTTGGGTTGACAAACGCACCTGCTGTGTTTATGGATTTGAAGAATCGGACATTTAGACCTTATTTGGACAAGTTTGTGGGAGTTTTCATTGATGACATCCTAATATACTCGAAGAATGAGGAGGAACACAAAGAGCACTTGAAGATTATACTAGAAGTCTTGAGAGAAAAGAAACTGTATGGTAAATTTTCAAAGTGCGAGTTTTGGTTGGATAGAGTTGCATTCCTGGGTCATGTCATTTCCAAGGAGGGAGTAGCCGTTGATCCTTCCAGGATTAAGACAGTCAAAGACTGGCCTACACCCAAGAGTGTAACTGAGATTAGGAGGTTTTTGGGACTTGCTGGCTATTATAGGAGGTTTGTTAAGGATTTTTCGAAGATAGTGAAACCCATGACAACACTGATGAAGAAAGCAACCAAGTTTAAATGGGACTACTCTTGTGAGGAAGCCTTTCAAACCCTGAAAACTAGGTTGACGTCTGCACCAGTATTAGCACTGCCAGATGAGAACATTCCATATGAGGTTTACACGGATGCTTCAAAGAATGGTTTGGGTTGTGTCCTTATGAAGAACCGAAAAGTAATCGCTTATGCGTCTAGGCAACTCAAGAGTTATGAGGAGAACTACCCAACACATGACTTAGAGCTCTGCTGTGGTATTTGCTTTGAAACTATGGAGGCATTACCTGTTTGGAGTAACCTTTAAGGTATTCTCTGATCATAAAAGCCTCAAGTACATATTCTCTCAAAAGGAGCTTAACATGAGGCAGAGGAGATGGCTAGAACTCATTAAGGACTATGACATGGAGATTCAATACCACGAGGGTAAGGCCAACGTGGTAGCAGATGTTCTTAGTAGGAAGTCCTTGCACAATATTCAGATGATAGTACAACGACAGAAGTTGAGAGATGAATTTCTAAACTTTGGAATACAATTATCGGAACATGGAGTCACTACATTTCAAAACGATCTCTTAGGGGAGATTAAGGAACTCCAGAGTTCTGATGACTACCTCAAAGGGAGGTTGGAGAAAGATGGCGAATCGTTCACGATGACTGGAGATGGTGTGATTCGCTATCAAAGTAGAGTATGTGTTCCCGACAGTGTGCAATTGAGAGAAAGGATCCTAACAGAAGCTCATACTACATTATACTCAGTACATCCAGGAGGAGATAAAATGTACCAGGATTTGAAACGAGTGTTCCGGTGGTCTGGGATGAAGAAAGACATAGCCGAATTCGTAGCTAAGTGCCTAAGTTGTCAGAAGGTAAAAAGTGAACACAAGAGACCACAAGGCAAGCTACAACCACTGCCAGTGCCGGAATGGAAGTGGAGTTCGATATCCATGGATTTTATTGCTCGTTTACCCAGGACTCCTAAGGGAAATAACATGATTTGGGTGATAATAGATAGACTGACGAAGAGCGCTCACTTCATACCCATGAAAGACACCTGGAAAAAGAAACAACTAGCTAATGCTTACATACATCACACTGTGAGGCTACATGGTATTCCGGATGAAATAGTTTCAGATCGCGATGCGCGATTTGTGTCTAGGTTCTGGTCAAAGTTACAAGAAGCCTTGGGCACCAAACTCCTAAAAAGCACTTCTTTTCACCCAGCTACTGATGGCCAAACTGAAAGAACAAATCAGACATTGGAAGATATGCTTCAAGCTTGTGCTCTACAATTTCAAGCAGGATGGGAAGACAAATTGGACCAAATTGAGTTCTCTTATAACAACAGTTACTAGGCGTCAATCAAGATGGCACCTTATGAGGCGTTGTATGGGAGAAAGTGTAGGAGTCCAATTTGTTGGAATGACATCAGTGAGACTGTAGTTTTTGGACTTGACTACATCCAAGAGATGACCGATCAAGTAAAGCTAATCAAAGATAGACTCAAGGCAGCTCAGGACAGACAAAAGAGTTACGCCGACAAGACTCGAAGCCATATCGAGTTTGAAAAGGATGACATGGTGTTGTTGAGAGTGTCTCCTACTAAAGGCGTAATGAGATTTGGCAAGAAGGGAAAGTTGAGTCCAAGATTTATTGGGCCATACAAAATATTGAAACGAATTGGTGAAGTGGCTTATGAACTGGACTTACCTGCAAAACAGGATCAAGTCCACAACGTGTTCCATTTGTTCCAGCTGCGAAAGTATGTTAGTGATCCGTCTCATGTGCTCGACCCGGAAGCGATCGAGTTGGATGAGACAATGACCTACGAGGAGGCACCTTTGAAAATCCTAGATACCAAAACAAGAAAGACCCGGCGTAACGAGACCAACATGGTCAAGGTACTGTGGTGTAACAACAATGTTGAAGAGGCCACTTGGGAGGTCGAGTCCGCTATGCACGAGAAATACCCCCACTTATTCGATTGAGGTACCTTTGGTTCGGGACGAACCTTTCTTTTAATTAAGGGGGATGAGAACTTCGTGCGTTCTATCTCCCGTATTTGATGTACTGTATGTTTATTTCTAAATGTGCTTAATCCACTTACGTGTGCGCGCGCTGTCTCCCGGAAGTGCATCGACGATACACTTTACCCCCTTCTATGTGTTATCATACCCTCAAATTCTACTTTTCACATTACTTACCTTTGTGTACTTTCCGCCTAAACCATTAGGTCTGAGAGTTGATGTGGACACCGAGAAATGTATGAACATTCGAGCGTTGTGTACCTTTTGATGGAGGGACATAAATCTTCGGGATGAAGATTTGTTTTAAGGAGGGAAGTCTGTAACACCCCGTAATTTTTAGGATCTTTATTTAATTAGGGTGTTACATTTAATTAGGGAATTAGGAATCAATTACTAAATTTGGGAGTTTTCCTACTTTGGATCGGTTTCCTAATTGGGTTAGTTTTATGGAAGTTACCTAAATACCCTTACTAGTACTCCCTTACTCTACTACTACAATATAAAAACAAATAAACCAAGCCCTACCTATTCTATTGTACGCGTGAAAGAGAGAAGCAGAGAAGAGAAGAGAGAAGAAAAGAGGAAGTGACGGCAGCCACCGTTGGCCACCGTCGTGCACCACCGGACCACCGTCACCACCACCGCAGCCCCGTCCTTATCTACCTCCCCTCTTGATTATTATATCAAGAGTAGTAAGATTTCTATATGACAAGCTAAGAAGTCGTTATTCCTAGTCAAATTACCACTAAATCAAGCTAACTAGCAAGGGTAAGTGGGTATCGTATCCACGAGGAAGAGGGGAAGTCCTAATATGCGATTCTAGTGCGGAAAAATAAGAAATAAAAGAAATAAGAACAATAAATGGGGGATTTTTGGTTTGAAAGTTGGATTAAAACGAAATAAACAAGATAACAAGTTAATTAAAGCGACTCTCGGTGATAATCTCTTCTAACACCCTAATATAGTAAGTTTTACCTCTCTCTAATATTACTAATTCATTAACAATCCCGGTTTTAACCAATTAATCCTCTTTTATGGGGAATTCGAGCAACCGCTACCAAATTCCCCTCCTTTTAGTCCTAATTTGTCTAGTGACCACTCAAACAAATCACAACCAAAGGCATGAAGAGCAAGGACTAATAAAAGATTGAGAACAACCCAAATTAGTATCTAATTACTCGCAACCGCGACACTAATCAAATCTAATCTATTAGTTGCCTAATTAATTCCCCAATCACAAGTTAGTCATAACCATACACTAAACATGTGAAAGTTGCTTCCTTTAAGGTTAATAATCAATGACCATCAATTAAAAACCAACAATATGAAGTACCCAATTCAATCCAATCAACCAATTAGATAAAACAAGGATAAATCATGCATTAAAGAACAAGGAATTAATTCTAATGAAAATAAAGGTAAAATAGAGAGAAAAAAATACTTACTAATACATAAGATGAAGAATTGATTACACCAAGAGTCTAGAAGGGAATTAGTCTTCCATACTAATTATTACAATAATATTTGAGAAGAAATTCATAATGAAAATACTAATTCTCCTTGAGTTTCTCCCTCGAAAATGAAAACTAGATGAAAAATAATATGAAGGGTGATAATGGTGATAATCCCTAGGAAGGGGTTACATGCCCCTTTTATTACAGATAAGTCCAAAGAAAAACACTAAAAGACGAAAATAAACATTTCTTAACCAAAAAGAAATCGTCCAAAAGCCTCGAGAAATTTCCCGGAAGCTAGCTTCCTCGACTCAAGGGAAGAGATCCCCGAGTCGAACGACGGAATCCTCGACTCGAGGGACACTCTCCTCGAGTCGAGCGAGGAAATCCTCGACTCCAGGCGCCTTCCTCTCGAGTCGAGGAACTTGAATTCCTCTTGGGAGGGTTTGAAGAAGGCATTCATCCACAAGTACTTCCCCAACATTAAAGCTTCGGCTCTGAAGAAGGAAATTTCAACAATAGAGCAACGGGGAGAGTCACTTGCTTCTTATTGGGACCGATTCCGAGAGTTGATTTCTAGTTGTCCATACCATGGGTATAAGGAGCAAGATCTCATCTTATTCTTCTACCACGGACTTGATGATCAAGACTATAGGCATGTGGTAGCCGCGAGTAATGGTGGGTTGGACAAGATGACTCCCATTGATGCTTGGGACTTGCTAGAAGAATTGGCGACAAATTCACGTGACCGGGAGTCCAAGAGGTGTGTGAGGAGAGTTAATATGGTTGAGGCGCCTCCCTATGACAATCAACTGGGAGAATTGACAAGTATGATGAAGGAAATCCTCCGAAATCAATCAAGGAACTCACCACCTAGGGAGTATGAAGAGGTCAATGCCGTGGGTGGTTTTCAAGGAAATTCTACAAGAAGATATGACCCATATTCAAACTCATACAATCCGGGTTGGAAAGATCATCCTAACTTGAGTATGGCAACAATCAAGAAGTTAACAGTGGCTACAATCAAGAGAATAACCGGTTCAAAGGCCAAGGAAGTGGAAACTACAACTCTCAAGGGCCTAGGAACGGGAACTACAATCAAGGGGGTCATGGAAGTTTCAATCAAGGTCAAGGGGGTGGAAATAACTTTCAAAATGCTCGTTTCCAAGCTAAACCACCTCTCTCAGGCCAACAATCTCAAGGTTGTCCCTCATCTTCAATGTCCCCGGAAGAAATGATCAAGGCATTGACCCTCAATGTCACGAATATGCAAGCCTCTATGGTCCAAAATCAACAAGAAACGAAGGCAAGAATTCAAAACCTTGAAGGTCAAATGAGCCAACTATCAAGTGCGGTGAACCGACTAGAATCAAGAGGTTCCACCAAATTCCCATCTCAAACCGAAGCCAATCCCAAGAAGAATGTGAGTTTCGTGAGTCTAAGGAGCGGTAGGAAGCCACTTGAGCCGGATGATCGGGGAAAGGATGAATCTTGGGTTGAGGATGTGGAATATGAGAGCAACAATGTGTCCGGAAATGAGCAACCTCGGCTCGAGGAGCGTCCAGCTCGAGCCGAGGGAAGTAGGAGTGGAGAACACTCTACTGGAGTGAATCTCGAGTCGAGGGAGTCTTTGCCACGACTCGATAAACCAAGCCGCAAAAACAATAGCATTGTTCCTCACCCTCGACTCGAGAAGAAAGACCTTCGAGTCGAGGAAGATGATCCTCGAGTCGAGGGTGAAGCGCCTCGAGTCGAGGAAATGCCCCCTGAAAATAACCTGACTGATCTCACGCCTCGAGTCGAGGACACTCTGCCTCGAGTCGAGAAAATCCCGCCTCGAGTCGAAGTACCCTCTCCTCGACTCGAGACGACTACTCCTCGAGTCGAGAAATTTCCATCTCGAGTCGAGGATTCTGTTCTGGGAGATTGTTTACTTGGCCCTTCTCCCGTTTCACAAGATGAGGTTATAGAGGTTGATGTTTCGTTTCCCGAAGCACTTAGGGATAATCGGAAATACAAGCACAACTCCGACATGTATGCCCTCTTTCAAGATTGTAAGGTAAACATTCCATTTCTCAACTTTGTTAAGAGTGTTCCTAAGGTGGCGAAATTTGTTAAAGATATAGTCACACCTAGACGATCTCCTAAACAAAAAGGGAAACAAAAAGTGAAAATGAGTGAGCATGTGTCGGCGGTTTTCCAACATAGATTGCCTAAGAAGTGTAGGGATCCGGGAATGCTTTCTATCCCTTGTACATTAGGGGGTGCTAAGTTTGATAGGGCCATGTTAGATCTCGGTGCTAGCATAAATGTTTTGCCTTATTCTGTGTTCGAATCTTTCAAACGTGGTGAATTGCATGACACGGATATCATAGTTCAACTAGCCGATAGATCAAATGTGTACCCTAAGGGAATAATTGAGGATGTGTTTGTTGAAGTGGATAAACTTGTTTTCCCGGCCTATTTCTATGTGATTGAAATGGAGCACGACTTGCATGCGGCCCTTATTCTTTTAGGGCGGCCCTTTCTAAAAACGGCTCAAACAAAAATTGATGTTGCAAGTGGATCATTAACAATGGAATTCGAGGGTAGAGTTGTCAAATTTAATGTTTTTAACTCTATGAAATACCCTTCGGATGTGCATTCAATCTCTTCTATTGATGTTTTTTATCCTATTGTGCAAGACGTGTTTGACTCACATGCCAATGTTCTTGATGACGTGCTTGGTCAAGTTGAATGTAGTAGGATAGAGAATTCTTTGCTTGGTTCTTTGTCCACTAACCCGCAGGAAATGGCTCATGAGATCGGTAAACCGTTTCGGATGAACAACAACTCCAAACAGATCATTCTTGAGAAGCCGCTTGCTCGACCTAAGCTGCCTACCGTTGAGGCCCCACAAGTGGAACTTAAAATCCTCCCGGACAAGCTCAAGTATGTGTTCTTGGGGGACAAGGAAACTCTCCTCGTTATAATTTCGAATCAATTGAGCAAAAGTCAAGAGAAACGATTTATTGGGGTTTTGGCGAAGCATAAGGAAGCTATCGGGTGGACTATTGCCGACATTCGGGGTATTTCCCCCTCCACGTGTATGCATCGTATCATATTGGAGGAGGGGGGAAACCCGTAAGGCAACCCCAAAGACGGCTCAACCCACCGATGATGGAGGTAGTCAAGAATGAGATTTTGAAGCTTTGGCCAATGGGGATGATTTTCCCCATTTCGGATAGCCAATGGGTGAGCCCCACACAAGTCGTGCCAAAGAAGGGTGGGTTCACTGTGGTTGCAAATAAGGAGGGAGAAATGGTTCCTACAAGGCTTCAAACGGGTTGGAGAGTTTGTATTGACTACCGTCGTCTCAATGTCGTAACAAGAAAAGATCACTTTCCATTGCCGTTTATTGATCAAATGTTGGAACGACTAGCGGGGCATAAGTTCTACAACTTCTTGGATGGCTACTCCGGGTATTTCCAAATAGCAATAGCCCCGGAGGACCAAGAAAAGACCACATTCACTTGTCCCTTCGGTACATTTGCATACCGAAGAATGCCGTTTGGATTATGCAACGCCCCGGCTACGTTCCAACGTGCCATGATGAGCATATTCTCCGATCACATAGAGAAGTTTGTAGAAATCTTTATGGACGACTTCACCGTGCATGGAGACACCTTTGAGCAAGCTTTGTATCATCTAAAATGGGTCTTAGATCGGTGCTTGGAGTCTAATTTGGTCCTCAATACGGAGAAATGCCATTTTATGGTAGAAGAGGAAGTGGTGCTAGGCCACGTGATCTCGGAACGGGGAATTGAGGTTGATAAGGCTAAGGTGGACGTGATTTCTACCCTCCCCTACCCGACTAATGTGAGAGAGGTGCGGTCTTTCTTGGGCCACGCGGGCTTCTACCGCCGGTTTATCAAAGATTTTTCGAAGATTGCCGCTCCCATGTGCAAGCTCCTTCAAAAGGAGTCGGATTTTAACTTTTCCATGGAATGTCAAGCTTCATTTGATGAGCTAAAGGCTCGACTTATCTCCGCTCCTATCATTAGAGCACCGTGTTGGTCGCTACCTTTTGAGATTATGTGCGATGCAAGCGACTACGCGGTCGGAGCCGTGTTGGGCCAAAAGAAGGGGAGGGCGAGTCATGTCATACATTATGCCTCTTTGATGTTGAACGAGGCGCAACGTCACTATACAACCACGGAGAAAGAGATGTTGGCGGTTGTGTTTGCTTTAGAGAAATTCCGACCATATCTCTTGGGAACGAAAGAAATTGTTTATAGTGACCATGCCGCCATTCGTTACTTAATGTCAAAGAAAGAGGCCAAGCCACGGCTCATCCGATGGGTGATGCTCTTGAGTGAATTTGAGGTGGAAATACGGGATAAGAAAGGTGCGGAAAATCTAGTTGCGGACCATCTAAGTCCTATTGAGCATGATAAGGAAACCTCTTATGCCAATGATAAAATTCAAGAGAGGTTTCCGGATGAGGCATTATATTCCTTGGGCACTAAGAGGATTGCGCAACCGTAGTTTGCAAATATTGTCAACTTTCTCGCGTCTAGCCAATTCCCTCCCAGTTTCACTAAGTCAAAGAGAGAAACTTCGGAGTGTTGCACGGTTCTACATGTGGGATGATCCGTACCTTTGAAAACAAGGAGCCGATGGGGCTATACGTCGATGCATTCCCGACGATGAGGTACGTTCTATCCTAACTTTTTGTCATTCTTATGCGTGTGGTGGCCCCTTTGGTTCCAAGAGAACCGCGCTTAAGGTGTTCGAATGTGGATTTTATTGGCCTTCACTCTTCAAAGACGCTCACAAATTTTGTCAAACATGTGATAAGTGTCAAAGAGTAGGCAATAATTCACAAAGAAATGAAATGCCTCAAACTCCCATTATCTTTTGTGAAATTTTTTACGTTTGGAGCATTGATTTCATGGGCCCTTTTCCAAATTCCCACGGTCATTACTATATTTTACTTGCGGTGGATTACGTCTCCAAGTGGGTGGAGGCGAAAGCCACTAAAACTGATGACTCCAAAGTTGTTACAGATTTCCTCCGTTCCCGTATTTTCTCCCGTTTCGGTATTCCAAAGGCGTTAATTAGTGATAAAGGGACGCATTTTTGTAACCAGACGGTGAGTTCTCTTTTGAGGAAGTTCTATGTTGTTCACAAGGTCTCCACTTCATATCATCTCCAAACTAATGGGCAAGCCGAGGTGTCAAACCGGGAAATCAAGTCTATTCTCGAAAAGATGGTCAACCCGAGCCACAGAGATTGGAGCTTGAGATTAGATTATGCGGTTTGGGTTTACCGGACGGCCTACAAGACTCCAATTGGGATGTCTCCCTACCGATTGGTGTTCGGTAAAGCATGCCATCTTCCCGTAGAAATTGAGCACCGGGCATATTGGGCTATCAAGAATCTTTATATGGGAATGAGTGAAGTTGGGGAGCACCGGAAGCTTCAATTACATGAAATGGAGGAGATATGGTTGGAATCCTACGATAATGCGGCAATTTACAAGGAGAAGACCAAAGCATAGCACGATAAATTGATTTCAAGGAAGAGTTTTGAAGTGGGGGACAAAGTGTTGCTCTATCAATCAAGGTTGAAACTCTTCCCGGGCAAGCTAAGGTCTCGATGGATTGGCCCATTCACCGTTTCTAAGATATACTCTCACGGTGCGATCGAAATCTTTGAGAAAGAGGAGCATAAATCTTTTAAGGTGAACGGTCATAGGTTGAAGCCGTACTATGAAGGATTCAAGGTGAAAACCGTAGAGGAAATGGCTATCTTTGAGCCAATTGTTGAAGAATGAAGCTTTGGAGTTCTCATGTCGAGCCAACGACTTTAAACAAAGGCGCTACTCGGGAGGCAACTCGAGCTATTTGTGTATATATGGGTTATTTGATGTATTTCGTTTCGAGGAAATTTTGGTTTCGGTTTTTGAATCAAGCAAGTAATCGAGGAAGTAGAGAAAAAAAGGGATCCTCGACCCGAGGATAGGGATCCCCGACTATCCTCGAGAAAGATTTACAGAAGGAACAGTTTTGGGAGAAAATCCTCGAGTCGGATGAAGCATGGCTCAAGTCGAGCGAGACTCTCCTCGAGTCGAGGCAAACGAGCAGTAGGAAGGATTTTTGGGGTAATTCCTCGACTCGAGGATTTTCCATCCGAGTCGAGCGAGCAAATCCTCGAGTCGAGGCTCACTTTCTCGACTCGAGGATTCTGAAAAATCTGTTTTTATCAGATTTCAAGCCCGACCCCCCCTCTCTCTCCTCACTTCATCTTCTTCAATTTTTCCCCCATTTTCGAAACCCCTCTTCTCCCAAACTCAAACTCACTCAAATCTTCACCAAATCACACAAAATCACTCCCAAACTTCTAATTTTTTCACAAAAATCACTCCATAAACAACAAATCAACCACAAAATCTCTTATTCCATCAAAAATCATTCAAAATTTCCAATTTCTTTTCAAGAACCCTAGAAATTAGGGGTTTTGTTTTTTGGAGAGTTTGGGTCGATTTCTACATTTGAATTGCATCTTGGGACGGTACTGCTGCTTTTGGAAGCGATTTAGAGGATCGAGTTTGCTCAAAAAATTGTTTTTGAGCCCAATTTGGTAAGAATCACCCCCAAATTCGATTTTGGTCCTTGTAGGTGTTTTGGTTGTTTGTTGTTGGGTTGGTGAGGGTACTTTGGATTGATTGATGTTTGTGTAAGATAATCGTGGCTTGAAGCACGTTGGTTAGAGTGAATTTTGGCTTTGTAGTGTGACTGTGGGTGTTGGATTATTTGTGCGAATTATGTGATAAGTGGTTGTTTGGGATTAGTTGGAGAATTGTGAATTAGAAGACGATTGTGGTGAATTTGTGTTTGTATTACAATGGGTAGAAATGATGGTGAAGCCGGCCCCTCCAAGAAGCAAAAGAAAGTTAAAGACCCTAATCATTGGGAGACAATGGGGGTTGAGGGGCTGGACGATATGGAGAAGGCCCGTTTCAATGACATAGTCAAGCGCAAGAAACTCGTAGTAACCAAGTTCTTCGATGCGGCCACACTTGACCAATTAGGCTTCCTCGAGTCCGTTCGCTTCCATTTGGGTGTAGGGGGCATGTTAGGCTTCTTGGGCAAGTCATCTCCCACCTATGAGAGGTGGTCCTACGAGTTTTTGTCCACTCTCAAGCATGAGCGGGACAATGAGAGGATCCTTTTCCGCATCAGAAATCGCCTCGGAAAATGGAGTTATGGCGACATTGATCAATGCTTTGGGTGGCACATTCCGGAGGAGGAGGGTAAGGCGTACAATTTGTACGGGGGATATGAGACCAAGGTGTTGTGGACAAAGCTCACGAGGGAGCCGGTGGTCCCTCCCTCGGGGAAGATTTCGATGGTTCCCCACCCGGCTATGAGGTTTATTTACCGGGTGATCGGTATGTGTGTTTTTGGGCATGGAGAGCCCAATAAAATACAATTTATGGAGATGGGTTGCCTAGCCTCGTTCATACCGAACGAGAATGGTAGGTCGCGGTGGGCCCAGCTCTTCGCCGAGGCGTGCATGGCATGCCAGATGTTTCCCTCACGATCTATCGGGTTGGGGGGCATGATTACCCTCATCATCCGTCGGTGTCAGGTAGCGCGGGTTGATAAGGAGGTCGCTTTGGAGGGGCTCGCGACTCTGAACATCCAAGCTCTCCGGAAGACCAGATGGATTACCTCCGTGCTGAGACTGCGAGAGTACGCAGGGCGTTACCACTGGACTTTGGGGACTGACGCGCAGAGTTACCTGTTTCTCCCCAACCCTGACCGGTTGAGGATTGAGGAGGGTCACGACGCGGAGGAGCTTTTTATTGAGGGGCTGCGACTTAGTGTCACTCAGGGGCAGGCTGTTTTAGAGGAGATCCCGGGACCCCCACGTGTGCATGTGGGAGGACCCGGATTTGCGCCCCATGTGGCGTTTCCCCCTGAGTACGAGGCTTGGAGGACGGGAGTTAGCCATCGGTTGGATTGCCTGGACCATGGGATGATGGTCCATGAGGTCCAGACGGAGCGCCTTATGATGTTTATGGAGGCTAATCACAACCTCCACATGAGAGTCCAGACTTCGTTCTACGAGTCTCCTGACTTCACTGAGATCGACGAGCGCCTCCGGCATCTCTCCATTCGTGGGCAGCAATTCCGCCCACCCGGCCACCCTCAGTGAGTTTTCTTGCCACCCTCCCTCTTTATGCCTTGTTTTGCATTTATTAACCTATTTTGAGCATGGGGGAGGATTATTGCTCTTGCTTGTACAGTTGTTTGTTTTGTTTCACAATTTCCGAGTGTTATTTGTTTTGTGTGTTTGTTTTTCGAGTTTTACTGTTATTTCAATCGTGACATTTGCCATTTAGTTGGAGAAGCCAAGGTATGAATAAATTTTTCCCTACACTTTCTTCTTTTCTCATCTCTAGCCAAGTCGGTCCATCGCCCTATTTTGTCCAATATTTTATACCATCTCTCTTGATATTGACCCCCCGTTTGTTCCACATACTTGTTGATCCTTAAACCATTGACATTTGGCCCGCAACTCACACAACATTCAAAAAATGGCCTCTTTTCGGTTTTTGGACTACTTTCGGTGTGGGGTCATTACGCTCCAATAAACGCAAGAGGGGGATAGGAGTTTTTAAGGTGATAGGAGGCGACATATCTTGAGGAACACGGGGTTGTGTGGTGAGAGAGTGGCTCTTCTACCGGTCTTTGGACCATGAGCCACTTGCATTGATGATTATGAGGGAAATGGAGCTGTCACGAGGTATGATTTCTTTTCCCTTAACTTTTCTCTCTCAATCTCGATTCTAACCTCTACTACCCCACCTGTTTCACTAACCGTTTCTAGACCATCTCTCTTTATGCCCTACCGCGTTTGTTCCCACCGTTATTCTTGTTCTACCCACCCCATTTTACCCCTTAAACCAATAAAATAACCTTGTTTGGTTCATTGTTGGTTGGGTTGTTTTTGGATGGTTAGTTATTATTGGAGGAAGACGTGTTATTGTCATTATTCATGACGGAGATGGAGTAATGAGACGAGGGAGGACTCTTTTTTGAGGAAGATAGGGGAGTGAGGTAGAGAGGGTGTCTCTTGACCCGAGAGCCCGTTAATTCTTCACTTGATGAGTTGAGACGGTTTCTCTAGCACTAGTTGTATGGGATGCTTGCGGATGTTTTGTTGGTTCTCCCCCTCCCTTACTCGTAGTTGCCCAATCTTTCGGTTGGTTGTTGATGTCATTGTGTGCAATGATGAGGTTCAAGCATGGGGGACACGCTTGGCATAATTATGTAATTTAGTTTGGCAATCTGTCACTTTGTAATATAAGTGTGATTTTATTTTCCGTTTGCAAAAAAAAAAAAAAAAAAAAAAAAAAAAAGAGTTTGATTGAGGAAATCCATGGCGGGCGACATAAGATGAGGAGTTTGGGGCGTACAGGGTTAGGATCACTACGGGAGTCATAAGGAGGTTCGGTGATATGATTGGTGGTCCTAGTTTAGAAATCATCTTGCATTATGATGATAGGGGCGCCGGTGGATTGATTGAGGTGAGTCGTGCTCGATAACTTCTTTGGGAGCATGGCTTTGAGGGACTCGTTGAGCCAAGCATGAGAGAAATGTTGTGTGTTAGTTCCCCCTAGCTTAGAGTGCGTGAGAAGGGAGTATAAGATGGTTAGAGTTGGGGTGTCGAGCATTTCATCTACTCCAACTCTAGCTAGCACCGTTTGGGTGTTAAGTTGGCTTGCGGTTCTTTGTTTTGGATGAGTCTTGAGTTTTGAAACTTACCCCGTGCTTTAAGAGAGACCTAGGTGTTAGTGTGGAGGATTGATGAACTCGAGGACGAGTAATGGTCTAAGCATGGGGGAGTTTGATGTGGCGTTAGAATAGTGTGCTAATCCGCGTGATTTATATGCCTTAGGGTCTATTTTAGCATAATGTTATCGTGATTCGTGAACCACACTACTAGGAGTTGTTTGGAGCTTATTTGGTGGTTTTACGGGTTTTTATTCGCTCGAGACCCTTTGGAGTGAATAAGGAGGGAACGTGGATCGAGTTGGAGTCGGATCGGGGTTCGAGAGAGGCTAGCTCGGGTACACTACGATAATCACAAGTGTTCGAGCCACGAAGAAATGAGAATCACAAGAGCTCAAGCCACGGGAAGAGAAGCAAAATGAAGAGGAATTCAAGTTCCTCGACTCGAGAGGAAGGCGCCTCGAGTCGAGGATTTCCTCGCTCGACTTGAGGAGAGTGTCCCTCGAGTCGAGCATTCCGTCGCTCGACTCGGGGATCTCTTCCCTCGAGTCGAGGAAGCTAGCTTCCGGGAAATTTCTCGAGGCTTTTGGACGGTTTCTTTTTGGTTAAGAAATGTTTATTTTCGTCTTTTAGTGTTTTTCTTTGGGCTTATCTTTAATAAAAGGGGCATGTAACCCCTCCTTAGGGATTATCACCATTATCACCTTGTATTTTATTTTTGATCTAGTTTTTATTTAGAGAGAGAAACTTAAGGAGAATTTATCTTTTCACTATGATTTCAATCTCAAATATTATTGTAATAATTAGTATGGAAGGCTAATCCCCTTCTAGACTTTTGGTGTAATCAATTCTTCATCCTATGTATTAGTAAGTATTTTTTCTCTCTATTTTACCTTTATTTTCATTATAATTAATTCCTTATTCTTTAATGCATGATTTATCCTTGTTTTATCTAATTGGTTGATTGGATTGAATTGGGTACTTCATATGCTTGGTTTTTAATTGATGGTCATTGATTATTAACCTTAAAGGAAGCAACTTTCACATGTTTAGTGTATGGTTATGACTAACTTGTAATTGGGGAATTAATTAGGCAACTAATAGATTAGATTTGATTAGTGTCGCGGTTGCGGCTAATTAGATACTAATTTGGGTATATTAGTAAAAGAGGTCTTATGCATCAGAGAGAGTTCATGCTTTGTTTGTTTCAATTTCTAGAAAAGCTTAGTCATTGCATTCCCCTGAGTATTGATCTGCCAAGCCTTCTTCACAGTATTGTCATACTCAGAATGCAATGTCCAACAATTCAAAAACCTGAAGTTCTTCCTTATGGGAGGAGGAGGGAGTATTGTGACCACACAGGGAGAGTGATCAGATAATCCAGAGGGCAGAAAATCTCCGAAAGAAGCAGGAAATTAATTAATGCTCTGTCCAATTTGGTCCAAGTTCTCCTATCTCCATCTTGATTATTGGTCCAGCTTAGAAAATGACCCTGACTGTGTATGTCATCCAACCCACAATCCGAGATACAAACATTAAAATTATCCATGTCCTTTTGCACAAGAGCAAAACATCCAGATTTTTCCACAGGTGACCTAATGACATTGAAATATCCTAGCACAATCCAAGGCTCATTTTGTGGTCTGTGCCCAACCAGCTTGCTCCATAACTCGTGTCTGTCAGATGCATCATTACTTTCGAAGGTAATGAGCATATCCTTATTGGTTAAAATATGTCTGACCTTGCAGTGAATAAATTGAGAATGATTCTCAATGATATTTACCACAAGTTGCTGTGTGTTCCAAATCACCCAAATTCTGCCATTATAATGCTGACTATAGTTACTCACAACCTTATAATTTGCAAACCTCTTCTTAATAATGCTTCCAGCCTTATTTTCCTTCACCCTAGTTTCCAATATTCCTATAATATTTATCCTCTTTTTCAGCATAAGGTCCTTCACCTCACACTGTTTGAGAGGGCTCTTCAACCCTTTCACATTCCAGGTTGCTACTATCATGATGGGTCAGGAGGTTTGCCTTCCCCTACTGCCTCAGCATGTTCACTACCTGCCCAAAGTGCATTTGTTAAACCCACACTCAGCAGAGCATCAAATCTATTTGTTAGCAATGTAGGCACAATTAGCTCTGCTGATCTAGGTTTGCTTGTATCTGGTTCTCTGATTTTCCTGAAACCCATGTCATCCATAATCTCAGGAGATGTAATTACTTCATGCTCATTGTAACACCCCGTAATTTTTGGGATCTTTATTTAATTAGGGTGTTACATTTAATTTGGGAATTAGGAATCAATTACTAAATTTGGGAGTTTTCCTACTTTGGATCAGTTTCCTAATTGGGTTAGTTTTATGGAAGTTACCTAAATACCCTTACTAGTGCTCCCTTACTCTACTACTACAATATATAAAACAAATAAACCAAGCCCTACCTATTCTATTGCACGCGTGAAAGAGAGAAGCAGAGAAGAGAAGAGAAAAGAGAAGAAAAGAGAGAAGAAAAGAGGAAGTGACGGCAGCCACCGTCGGCCACCGTCGTGCACCACCGGACCACCGTCACCACCACCGCAGCGCCGTCCTTATCCACCTCCCCTCTTGATTATTATATCAAGAGTAGTAAGATTTCTATACCTTTCTCACAATTGTAATTTAGGGTTTTTGATATTCATGTTTAGTTGTAGTTTAAACATGAAATTGGATGTAGAAATTGTAATCCTATGATGTATTTATGATTGTGTTGAAGTTTATGCATGAATTTATGGAGTGGTGATTTAGGGCTTTACAATTAGGGCTTATGCATGTTTGATAGTGATTTTGTGGTCGGAATTGCATGAGATTCGGAAGGATGGTTTGTTATGAATTGGGTAACGTGTGGTATCAATTTGGGGATGTTTTATGATGGTTTAATTGGGTTAAATAGTTTCTGCCCAGATCTGGTTTTGATCTATTTTGGGTGTTATTATGAGTATTTTGGTATTTGTATGGTGGGAGATTGTTACTAGTGTGTTTATTGAGTTGTTGTGCAAGTTTGACGCGAACTGGAGTTGATTTGGTTGGCATATGACCATGTTGGGTGTTGTTGGGTGCGTGGTGTGTAAGTTCTAAGAATGGTATAGTCGTTTGAGGATAGTTACCTTGTGATTTGTAGTACTTCCATTTTTTTCGACATTTATTTAGGTGGTGACTTTGAGGAAGTACCTTTCGTGGACTTTTGATACCCTTCTAGCATTTGTGAGTGTTGAAGGTAAGAACGTTGATCTTATAAGACTTGAGCATGTTTTGTACCTTTTGTTCTCATAAGCCTAATCGTTCGCTTCAACCGTCGTTGTATTCATTTCATCTCATGTCTTTCACTCTTGGATCTCTTTTCATGCAAGTCTTGTTTCATGGCAATGCCATTGTTCATTTGTTGATTCATATGTTGTTGTTTCCGGCTACGGCCGTGTATAAATCGAAAAGCGCAAGCACAAATAATGTACCTTAATGATAAATTAAAAGTGTATCGTAAGAAAGTGAAGATAAGTAAAACCCATCTAGAGGGGCGGACGTAGGAGCCGTCACCACACCATGCGGTTGTGGCCTTTGTTTGTACCTCTGATCAAGGTAGTGTTGTGGGTCGGAGATCAGCTACCGAACCCCCTAATAGACTTCCTCCTAGAGGTGGTTTCGTCCTACCGGCCCTCTAGTGAGGGGTGTGCACACTCGAGTCATTAGGTTGCGTTACTTGTAACTCCAGATGTGGTAGTCTTGGGGTAGGACTCTTGGCTTGTCTTTAGGGACCTCTCGGAGGCACTCGATGATCGTATGTTGTTGTCCAGAGAATTGAGGAGTAAGAATATCAGCTTTCGTCGTTTGGCACTTTTCTGCCAGTTCTTCGTTGTCTTGTTTTCTTGGCGTAGTTCGTTCAGTTATTTTTAGCTACGCGCCTTAAAAAGGCGCGTATCTTATTTCCTTTTCGTTGCTCTTTTCTCTTACTCAGCTTGTGCTGACGTTCTTTATGTTTGGGTTTTTTCCCTACCCTATTATGGGGCCTACGTCGTTCTCGATGGCGTAGTTGACAGGTATTGAAGGTGATTGTTTGACTGCTTGGGTTTCGATTGCATGGCATGGGATTTTCCCACAATAAATTCGTCGGACTTTTGGATTTTATGAACGATTGTAATCTTTTTCATTTGGTTTGATTTTGGTTTGTAACCTCAACTATAAGTCTTCCGCTGACACTTTATCGGTTCTTTCAGAATTTCAATTTAATAAGCCTTGCCGTTGACTTGGTAGTCCACGGCGGCATAACAGTCCTTTATTTTCTTATTTAAAATTGTCGAAAATTTAGGGTTATTACACTCATGATCCTCCACTATGTCTTGTTCTTGAGTAACCTTTTGTTCAGTAGTGTCTTCACTACTCTTCAGCTGTACAGCACTCTCTACAGGCTTTGTAATAGGCATGTAAACTTGTCTCACTTGCTCCTGCTGCTTTGGCTTCTGAAACTTGCAAGTTTTGACAGTATGTCCCAGTTTTTTGCAACCCTGACAATAAAATGGAACCCACTCATACTCCACTCTTTGCTCCATTAATCCAGAGAAAGAAGTTCTTAGTTGAATGTATTTAGGAAGCTCTTTAGATATATCCACTTCTATCGAAACTCTTGCAAAGGATAGCTTCTCCTTATGTGTTGTGGTATAATCCGCAAACATAGGTTTCCCAATTCTGCTGGAGATTTTGCTGAGAGCTTTTTCAGTCCAATACCATGGATCAAGTTCGGGAAAAAGAACCCAAACAGGTATGAGATAAGAACTTCATTGTATGTCTAAAAACAAAAAAAAACATTGAACAAAATTCGAGATGATGCGATCAAATAAATGTCAGTAACCAGCACCAATGAGGATCTAAAAAAAAACCTAACATCACAAAAAAAAATTACCCTACAATACCTAACTCGATAGCAACCCGAACCAAACCGACTCGATTCGACATGCCATGAACTTAATATGACCTAAGCCGCTCTGACCATACCTAAAAATTAAGGGGAAAACTACAATCATATAAGCACACAAAAAATTTGAAAAATTAGAAACAATAGTAGTCAAGAGAATCAAAAAAAAAAAAAGAGGAGAAAGTAAATTTCAGTCAAAACTTTTATATCATATTCATTTTGTTATTTTGTTTCTGTACAAAATTATTACTCTTTGTATACACGTACTTTCTTCACTATACTCTATCATAGAGGGAAAAATTATACTGCTTGAATTTCATTCATTTCTTTATAATGTGCTCGATTTTCTACGTATAAACATTGGTTAATGTAGTTTAATATTTTGAAATATAGCTCTTTCAAAGCTAAATGATCATACCGAAAGAGTCGAATGGTAAAATAACATATAAGTTGTAAACAGAGTACTTTATGTAGTCACTTTTTATAATAATAAGTCATATTTGTTTCCATCAAAGGTGCCGCGATCCGATCGAGAAATCCAATAACTCGACGTGATAGAATCTGACTCAACCAAACCCTATTCGTGAACTATTGTCGCATAATAAAATAATGTCCATTCAAACTTGATTAGATAATAATATGAACCAATGGTACTCATGAAGCCACAAAAAAAAATTGTATAGACAAATTCATGAACCAATGCTACTATACATAACAAAATACACCATGTCCAACCTTGTTTATGAACTAAATACTAACTCTTTAAGTAGACATTTTCCATTCAGTACTATTGATTAGTAGATTCTAGATACATTGCTTAATCTTGCTGAATTTTGAAATAAAACTCTTTCGACACTTGCACGAAAGAGTCAAATTGACAAAATTAGGAAACGAAAATCTTAATAATCACTTGTTAAACTAAAAATAATTCACCTTAAGGCTTATACTTTTCTCCGAATCTCTATGATTTTCACATTCTTGTTGGACCTTTTTTTTTTGTAGGAGTTGCAAAATCAAAATTTGTCACAAATATTAGGATCATGATTAAAAAATTGGAAGAAAATCATATACTTTGTATGAATAGGAAATCATTTTCTTAGACAGTTAATATTTTCTACACTTAATAGATTTTAAAACTTTCCTTTTTTCTATTTAAGTTGAAGTTGTTCAAATATTCAACTAATTATAATTTTTATTGTTTATTATTTTTCTTTATTACTATTTTAATATTTTATATGTATTTCCATATTCTAATATTCAATAATATTTTTTAATTACATCCAATAGGATTGTGCCAACGGTAAATTATACCATACTCCAAGGAGCACAAGGAGCATGGTGGTCCTCCTCACAATAGAGGAGTAGGGACCACACTTAAATAAATTTAAATTATTTTAAGTGTGGTCTCTACTCCTCTATTGTGAGGAGGACCACCATGCTCCCTCCTTGGAGCATGGTATAAGCATTGTGTGCCAACTGTCCATCAATGAATGGTTGTACTCGGCTTTTTTAATACACATGATACGACTTACCTCTTTCGATTGTTATTGGCCATCTGTAATTTGGTAGACATAAGTAGGAAAAAAAATGCGATATCCTGTCAAATTTGCGTTAGCAAATCTAATAAATCTATATATATGTTCTTCCTATTAAAAGTGATCTTTAGTGAGAAGTAAAAAGTTAGCTCATCCATCCACCTAATTTAAATCTAATGGTTCATATTTAATATTAAAACAAAAGAAAAAGAAAATAAAAATCAACCAAACCCAATATCACTCATATTTTCTCTCTCCTCTCCTTCCCTCTTATCTCTATCCTCTCCCACCTCCCCTGCCCCCACACAGCCGTGGCCAGCCGTACACCGACAACCACCACCGCCGGCACAAACAACCACCCCGATCTAGCCGGCGACCACCACCATAGTCGTCGTCCTAACGCCAGACCACCGGTGGTGTTCTCTGCCCCCATCGACCACTTTACAACCCCAATCAACCCATTTTGTCTCATCAAACTCCTCTCCAACCACAGCGAAATCCGACCTCCCCGATGCTCTGCCACCCCTCTAAGATGTCGCCGTCTACTTGAGAGGGAGAAGGTGGTTGAGAGGGAGAAATTGTATTTTGGGAACAAGGGAAGTGAAGCTGGTGCGTTTTTTTTCTTTTGCTTAGAAGCCCTTTCATCCATTTCCCAAACTTTCGCTACCCCTCATCCATCCCCCTGCTCCCTTTATCACTCCTCTCCTAAAACCTTGAACCCTGCTCCACCACTTCTCCTCTCTTCCTCACCACTCCCACCACGCCCTGTCTTTCCCTCTGTAAAATCCACCATCTCTTGATAATGTGACCCATTTGTACTGATCAATTTCTTCCACATTTTAACTCCCCCATCTTGAAATTCAATTATCTATTTATTTATCTATATTTTTAACCTGGTAATGGTTATAGATAGATTTGAGTGTACTTTAATGGTTGCCCGTGCTACTCCTGCTACTTCCATTTTTGGGTCTTGTACACCCTCTTTCATGCCTCAGGTACTCTTATTCTTTTCTTTATTCTGTTTAATTACTTGGTTTCGATGGCGATTTTTGTTACCCGACCCCAAATCATTTTGGACACTAATTCCTGGTGATGTACCCTTTAGTTGTAAGATTTTCGTGAATTGGGTTTCATATAATTTGCGTTTAATTTTTTTATTGACCGTGGTGGCATGTTTAACCCAATTCAATTTGATTTGTGCTTGAAGGTCAATTCAATTTGATTTTTTTTTTATGAAACTAGAATTTTGGTATGATAAATTGTTATAGAATATGTGGGTTTTTTTCGTTGGGCGGAAGTTTTCGTTGTAAGATGAAAATTGGGATGTGAACGTTTGTGGTAATCTGCTGTTTGTGTTGTTTTACTAGGGAGGTTATGGTATACCAATGGTAGGGAGAGTTATGTTCACCAATTTACTAGAAATTACTAGCATGTATTTGAAGGTTTAGGCGAAGGGCAATTCGAAATCTTGTGGTTGATGCAGATTTTATTTCTATAGGCGACGGGAATACTATAGTTCTCGTTTTATTTGCATCGTGCTACTTTATATCTAAGTATAATGATTCTTTGGTAATTTGGTAATGGGAATGTAATCTTGGAGATTGTTGAGTGCTATTACAGGTGTTCTTTATGTTCACTGTTAGATGTTTCGGGGTTGCGTTCGATCAAGCTCACTGGTTATGGTTCTTTAGAATATTACTGGGCTCTTATGGCTGAGTAATACTGAACTTTTTTTGACGTAAACAAGTTTTAGTGAACATGAATGATATTCAGCACAATAGTACCTGTTATTGTGATCAAACGCAAATTTCTACACCACAACATAATTTCTTGCAAACCATATTAAAACTAAAGATCATGAAAGGACATGAACTTAACTAGCCTAAGGTACTGACCACTTAGGACTGCTAATAGCTAGGATTACTCAAAGTAGGATATAGAATTACCAGGTAAAATTAGTTAAACCCCGTTGAGATTCTAATAGCTTAGATCAGATACAGATACACGATTAGCCCTCCATATTCTAATAGCTTTAGACTGGATTTGTATTTTTAGACAAAGAAGGCTACGGCATATTTGCATGTAGTATTTCAAGTGTTTATTAAAAGCATAGCCTTCCCTGTGGGTTTTCTCGTAGATGATTAATCACTATTTCAGGTGCCACATCTCCATCTAATTCTCCATCCTTTTGAAGAATCGATCTCAAATATCGGAAAAAATTGGATCCCTGAACAATCTTTCCATCTATCGTCCTCGTCTCCGTTTGCCTAATGCCGCTAAACTTACACTCCAAATACTCGGTCTTGCTTCGGCTGAACCGAAACCCTCAAGACTCTAAAGTGTGCCTCCCATAGCTCCAACCTCCTCTCCAAATCCTCTTTCGTTTCTGAGATCAACACTATATCATCTGCAAACATCATGCACCATGGTATATCATCCTGTATTGACCTCGTCAATTCGTCCATAACTATAGCAAAGAGAAACGCGCTAAGTGCGGACCCTTGGTGCACTCCAATTGTAATCGGCAACTCTTCTGACTTCCCTACACTAGTCCGTACACTCGTGCTAACTCCCTCATACATGTCCTTAATGATGTTAATATATTTTTGTGGAACTCCTTTCTTAGTTAGAGCCCACCAAAGCACTTCCCTTGGTATCTTGTCATACGCCTTCTCCAAATCAATAAACACCATATGTAGGTCCTTCTTCCTATCCCGATAAGTTTGCATTGTCTGTCTTATGAGATGAATTGCCTCCATAGTTGACCTCCCCGGCATAAATCCAAATTGGTTCTCTGAAATCTTCACACTTCTTCTTAATCTATGCTCAATCACTTGTTCCCAAAGTTTCATTGTATGACTCATCAACTTGATCCCGCGATAGTTGGCACACTCTTGAACATCCCCTTTGTTCTTATACAAAGGGACCAAAGTGCTCTTCCTCCACTCCACCGGCATCTTATTACCTCTCCAAATCATGTTGAAAAGTGTCGTCAACCATTCCACACCTCTATCTCCTAGACACCTCCAAACCTCAATAGGTATGCCGTCTGGCCCCACAACTTTCTTCCGTCCCATCTTCTTCAAGGCCATCCTCACCTCTCCCTTCTGGATTCTCCGCATGAACTCTCGATTAACAATACTTGGATGAATGTTCAAATTTCCAACATCATTCACCCGATCACCATTGAACAAGGTATCAAAGTACGATCTCCATCTCTCTGTAATCTCCTTATCATCAACAAGGACTTTTTGATCAACATCTTTGACGCATTTCACCCTACCAATGTCCCGAGTCCTCCTTTCCCTAATGCGCGCAATCTTGTAGATCTTTTTCTCCCCTTCTCTGGTATCCAATCTTGTATATAGGTCTGGGTTCACCTTTCTCTTGCATCTCTTACAACTTTCTTTGCTGCTCTTTTTGCATCCTTATACCTCTCGAAGTTCTCCTCACTTCTATCTTTCCCCAAACTCTTATAACATTTCCGCTTATTCCTTATTGTTTGTTGCACTTCCTCATTCCACCAAGATGTATCCTTACTCGGTAGCGCTTTCCCCTTAGATTCACCGAGAACCTCTTCTGCCACCTCTTTTACCTTATGCGCCATAGTAACCCATAACGAGTCTACATCTCTTTCCACACTAGTTGACCACACATCTGTCCCTGCCATCTTCTCCAAGAAAGCCTCCTTGTGCTCTCCTTCAAGTTTCCACCATTTGATCATTGGTTCTACTTGTGGCCGCCTCTTCCCTAAGCCACCCTTAGCCCTGAAATCCAGTACCACCAATCTATGTTGCGTAGCCGCACTCTCCTCAGGTCTCACCCTGCAATCCTTAAAGCTCTTACGCCAAGCATTCCTTACCAAAAAGAAGTCAATCTGGCTCGCATTCACATTACTTCCGCTCCTGTATGTCACCAAGTGAGACTCCCTCTTCTCAAACCACGTGTTCATTATACCCAAGTCATAACCCAACGCAAAATCCAAAATGCTCGTTCCTCCTTCATTTCTCGGCCCATAGCCAAAACCTCCATGCACGCTTTCAAAACCATGTCGCGTTGATCCCACATGTCCATTAAGGTCCCCACCAATAACCAACTTCTCCCCACTAGGAACCCCTTGCACCACCTCTTCTAACTCCTCCCAGAATTCCTGACTAATAGATGCATCCAATCCAATTTGTGGAGCATAGGTACTTACAACAGTCATAATCTCATTCCCAATCACCAACCTCACTGTCATAATGCGATCGCTCTTCCTCGAAACCTCCACCACATCATCTATGTACTCCTTATCAATAATTATACCAACTCCATTCCTACTCTTATCCTTTCCCTAGTACCAAATCTTATAACTCCATGGTATGATCTCCTTAGCTTTCGCCCCAACCCATTTCGTCTCTTGTAAACACATAATGTGAATCCTTCTCCTCCTCATAACTTCCACAACCTCCAAAGATCTCCTTGTCAAAGACCCGATATTCCACGTTCCAAACCTAAGCCTGCTACCCTTAACACTAGATTAAATATAGCTTCGATTTGTTGTTTTTTGTTTGCACAGGAACATCTAATTATGCTAGTTAGCTTGGAATCTTTCAACAGCCCAGTAAACGCAATTCTTAATACTTAATCTAATGATAAGTCTATGTGGACATTACCAACTTGTGCTCCCAATGGACGTTGTGCCGGATTAAAAGACAAGCACAAATCATGAAAATAACAATCTCAAATGACAACTGAAAGTTTCTAGATAAAAAAGGATAATCAAATCATCAATTTGAATATTTCATGAAAAAATTAAAGACATTATAAAGTAAGCAAAACTAGAGAAGAGGAAAAATTTCTTTGATTATTAAAACCCCCCAAATAATTGATAAATCAAATTTATTTGATTGAAAGAATAAAATTTGAACATAAGCGACATCGATATCATACCTTGATGTGCAGTAGCTCCCTCACAATATTTTCATCTCGGAGCCAATCTTCAATTTGCATGGTACTTAAAGATTGCAAAGAATTGAACATGTGACCTCCATGTTAAATGTTAACACTTCAACCACTAAACCAATTATTGTTGTTGATGATTTTATCAACACAATTATATATAAAGGGCATTGATGTTGCGGTAATTAATATACATACATAAAAATCAATATGATTTAGGTGTGATTGATATAAACCTTGGTATTTTATAATCGTGGTGAGAATAAATATTGAAAATAACAACAAAGTGGGGTGGGAATAAGAGAATTAGTATTGTGAGGTTCGGAAAAGATTGAAAACGTGGATAACTAATATTGTAATATCTTTATTTTCAAAAACGCTAATCAACGAAACCATGCGTATCACGATGTAAAGACTAGTACTGACTAAGATTGAATGAGGGAAGTGAGGCTGCTGCGTTTTTTTCTTCTTCTTTTGCTTAGAAGCCCTTTCATCAATTTCCCAAACTTTGCTCCGCTACCCCTCAATCCCTTGCTCCCTCTATCACTCCTCTTCTAAAACCCTGAACCCTGCTCCACCACTTATGAGGTTCTCTTCTCTCCTCCTCACCACTCCCACCACGCCCTCTGTAAAATCCACCATTTCTTGATAATGTGACCCATTTTTACTCATCAATTTTTTCCACTTTTTTACTTACCCATCTTGAAATTCAATTATCTATTTATTAATATTTTTAACCTGGTAATGGTTATAGCTAGACTCAGTGGCGAATCAAGGAAATTACTAATGAGGTAACCTCGTTAAGTAAGAGTCACCGCACGGGTCAAGCTGGGCGACGAACGCGCCAGTGCTCATGCCAAGGAGGTGCCCAAAATTATCGAAAATGCTAAAAATTCGGCGATGACTTGAGATTAAAAAAAAAAAGGCTATTAGACTTTATAATTCAAGAGAATTTTTTTTACGAGTAGTAATATGGAATTTGGGATGGGCAATGACTAATGAGTTTTTTTTTTTTTTTTAGAGGAAAATATTGTTCATTCATTAATAAAAGTCATACGACATCTACAAGATAAATCGATCATTTTAGCATACAAATCTGACAAACATACATAAAATTCAAATTCTGGAGAACTACGATCACAATACAAATGAGTTAACGAGCTGGGATTTAATCGAAGGGTATGAGGACAAATTCATTCATAAAATAAATGGACAAAGAATAGTAGGGTCTACTACTCTAACAAGTAATGACCGTCCAACTCTTAGAAGTTAGAGGAGTGACAGTTGTTATACCGTGGTCCAAGGACCACAGTGAGCACTGTGCTCCGGACCACGTGGCATCGCACAAGTGGTTGAAATAATTTGATTTCTCTTTTTCCTCCAACAATCCCAACACATTTTCTCTCTCCTTTCCCACTTCCACCCAACGAACCAGCTCCCGCTACAGCCATCCCCACCTCCTACCACTATCTTAAACCACCACCAACCGGCGTTGAGCCTCCACCGCTGGACGCGTAAACGGCCGGCAACCACCCCCACGACCACCATAACAACCTTGAGAACATCCCACGTACAAAATTTAAAAAAAAATACAAACTCTCTAATCCCCCACGAGTCCACCACGACTCAATCCTCAACCATACCTTCTCCTCAGCGTCGCCGCCGCCACCGTCACCGCCCCTCCCTAGCCCAGCCAGTCGAACTACCATAATACTTTTATAATAAGCTTTTAAAGTATCAAAAACCAAAAAAAAAATAAAGAAAAAAAAACATACAAATTCATGGATATCATAAGATAAATCCATGGATCATATCCCTATTATTCATGGATATTATGTAAGTGTTATATGGACATATAAATTTAAGTTCATGCATTTAATTATAAACTAAAATCAATTTACCAAATTCCACCATCAACACCACCGTCGAACTCCCATTGCCGGCGACTGCCGAAGCCCCCCACCCCTACGCCATTAATAGAACCAGCACTCGAAAATAAAATTGAAATTCTTATCGAAATTTCTTTAACTGAAATTCAAATCGAAAAATGGGAATTCAAATTGAATTTCAAATCGAAAATCACCAATTTAAAAAAGATGTTGTCATGATAACCCATGGATCTTATAACTTTAGTACATGGATCTTACCGTTGATGTTCATGGATATATGCCGAAATTTGAGATCTATGATACAAAGTGTTAAGATCCATAACTTACCTCCTTTAGATCCTGCAGCGGAGGAGGGTGACGAAGGAAAAATAACTAACTATAAACAGACAGAAAATATGTAAGACGGGTCGGAATCGACTGATTCGATTAAGAGAGAGAAAGACAAGTAAAGCAATTCTGGCCTCCTGGGTCTCATACGGCTTTCTCATGAAGCAGATTTGGCGCCAGGCACGTCGTACGGCAATGAAGGTGATTAAGCGACGGAGTGGGAGGGAGAACAGAGGAGAGATGAATGAGAAGACAAAGGAGAGAGAAAATGAAGATTTTCACTGCGGGAAGAATGAAGAGGAGAGAGAAAAGAAAAAATGAAGAATTTTGGGTTTTTATTTTTTTCCTGCCTAGTCAATGAACATCTTACACGTGGGATGGTGTACCATGGACACTGTGCACCTTGCTTCACGGTATAATTTGCGGATGAGCGATACTTGTTCACACAGCACATAAGAGACAAAGGGGATAGAGGGGTAGCGGAGCAAACTACTGGGAAATCTGGAATTGGCTTGAGGAGGGCATCTAAGCAATAACAAAAGAAAAAAAACCACAGGCCTTCCTTCCCCGAGGAGTGATAGAGGCAGCACAGTGCTGTCTTCTTTTCCCGCGCAGCATGCATAACGACAGATGAGTGAAGGTTAGCGGAGCAAAAACAAGGCAAAACTGCATTTTGTGGGGGAAGGGCATCTGAGCAAATTATGAAAAAAAAAAAAAAAAAGGAACGACCCAACGCACTTCCTTTCCTCTCATTTCCTGATTCCTCATTTTCTCTCTCTTCTATCTCCTTCTCTGTACCCAAAATCTAATATGTCTCTCTCTCTCTCTCTCTCTCTCTCTCTCTCTTTCTCCTTAGCTTGATTACTCTACGATCTTCTCTTACTCTTCTCTCTCAATTAATAAGCTCAATCCTCTCTAATGGAAGATAATAAGGTTGTTGATCCATGTAAGTTCCTAATTTTAAATTTTCGTTTCTTTTTTTCACTTTTTTCTTCTTCTTCTTATTTTCACTTATGTATGCATCTGTTTTTTAGTAGCTTTGATTCTTTGGTGAAATTCAATCCTCGTGAATTAAAGCTTTGGTTTTGCATGTAAATTATCGTGGATTGTAATGTGTTTGAAATTTGGGGATTGTTAATTAGGGTTTCTGATTTAAAGATTGTTGAATTAGGGTTTACGATTTAGGGTTTCTCGATTTAAGATTGATAAGTTGGCATACATTTAAGCTATTGCAAGTGGTTTTTTTTTTAATATACTTTTACTATGAGAATTCGTTCATCAAAGTTACTCAATGATAATTAGGCAAACGATTTATCATATTGCATTACATTATTGATGATTCGAGTGAGAATGGGGATTACTTGAGTTCGTTACGATATTCATTCTTCGTCTCGCACAATAATACTGTATCATTGGTCTTAGTTTGTTTATTGATTCTGGTGCTACCTTGATAAGCTAGGATTTTATCGTTGGTGTTCAGTTAAATGGAAGTTAGTGAATGTGGAGTTGAAGCATATACTGCTCACATAGTTGGTTGGGATTATTGAGGCGAGTGATCACTTGAGAGGCGAGGAATGTGAAGTAGTGGATATATAACAAATTTTCCCTTAGTGCTGGTGGTGGCATAAGAGCCACGGATATGCAGAGTTCTGTCCTAGAAGATGAACTAGTTATCAATGTCATCGATAAAAGGTATGCAAGTAGAATTATTGTCTCTTTTTTTTAAAAGGAGAAGTTTGTTGTTTAATCTTCTATTTTTGCTTACTTAAGATAAAGATTCTCACGGTCTGACACTGGTATTAGAGTTCCAGGACCCTCTGAATCGTTTTGATGGTTCTATTCACTCCACGGTCAGACATTTAGTGAATTTTTAGCATTTGATACGAGAATCATTCCATAAGTGACTTGATGATTTCTAATCATGTAAGATTCATTTAGGCACATGGAGTTGGTTATTTTACTTTGTTTTCTGATTGGTGTGATAATGAGATATGATGCTTGTTATATTAGCTCATTATACCCTTTCTTTCATACTTCAGATATATTTTGCTAGTTGTTAAATTTTGGCAAAAGAGTAAGAGTCTCTAGTTTTCTGCTGTGATATATCAATTGTCTCATTGGTGTTTATTAGAATGTCTTGTGCAAGTATGAATTTGTATCTCTATATTGTTTAAGTTTGTGTATGTAGTGATGTTGCACAAAAGACATCTTGGCTACATATGATTCTTACCATATTACTATTTCTAAATGTAATTACTATGTCTACAGGACACCAAAAAGGCATCAAAGAAATGGAAAAGCAGTTCAAATTTTATAAATGTCATAGTAGCTTAATGTTCTCTATATAGAGAATTACTGCTAGCAATTGGAATATTCTGAATTAACTTCACCACATTTCGTAACTTTTCCATCTTATGAAAGATTTAGATTCATTTTCCCAAATTGACACAATTTCTCAACCAAGACTCGTCTATGCAAGTCTTACGTAGGATTATTTCTAATGTGAAGTAATATGTTAGTATTGTAAACCACCTTGGAATTTCTCATATGCAGGCACTGCCTTTCCGAATTGTTCTTGGCGATAGTTCCCAACTGCCTAATTCATCATTCAGTAGAAGAATCACTACGATTGGAGGCACTAATATGTCTTCTTATTGGGATCTAACTCATATGCAGAGGTTGGTGATCAAGACAAAAAGTGTGGAGTACATGCCCTTCTTGCCGTCACTGGCGGTACTCCCTTATTGATCTTCGGACCACTTGGCCATGACCCTTTCGATGATGTAAGTAAACTATACACCATTTTTGTGTCCTGATACTTGATACTATTGATTGGTTATGGCTTGCTGAAACATTTATGCTAGACATACATGCTGTTTGGTGAAAGTATGTAAACTCATATTGCATTTTAAACCCACTCACTTTGGGACTAGCCGACGAGGTCTTTTTATTAGCTATTGGCCTGTTGTAGATTCATATGTTGTGATACCATCGGTTGTCTCATTTTTCTTGTCTTGTTTCATGTATGTACCAAACTTTTCTAATTCAACTTTTTCTTTGCTTCATTTCTTGTGCCGCATTCTGAAACTTTATGAAAATCATCGAAGTAATCAAATTTGCACATTAATTTAATGAAATCTAGTATGCATGATTTCTTGAATTTGACCTGCATGCCATAGGTATTGTTGTGCGAGGATATTGAGCACTAATTTTCACATGAGTGTAGTTGACATGATGTTTCCAAGTAATGCTTATACAACCAGTCGACCATACACAACATTCTCCCTTAATTTAGCCCTGGAGAAATTTCATGTGACGATCCTAAGTTATGGTGAACTCATGGCAGCCTTATATATACCTTGAACTCTAAAAAGACCCTCGTTTTTGTCACAAGATTTTCATAGCTGGTCTGTTGTGGAGCACCTTGGGCTCCTGATGATGGTGCTTTCTTGGCTGTGCAGCTTGTAAATTTCTCTTACATGCCCATGTTAGTAACTTATCATGCATGTTTTTATTTTCAATAGCGCATTCAAATCCGATTCTAAATGGGACAAAATAAAGGGTATTTTTGGCCCTCATCTGGTTTATTCACTATCTATAACCTTTTGATATTTCCGATTAAAAGCCTATTAGCTCAATCGGGAGAGCGCTATGCAATTAGACATGCATAGAAGATGTAGGTTCGAGTCCTACATAGGCTATGTGTAGATTTGAGACGTCTTATCATTCTTTACGATAGCAGTTGTCGATCTATACTAGTACTACTCCTTCGATGGCCTTATACGTTTAAGTTTGAACTTGACTTTATGTGAGCTAATAGCCTATAACGAAAAATTAGATAAATGACTCACATAATTTAGAAGATGATTTTATTATTATAGAGTAGTAGTGATTATCTTCATATGGGCTTATATGTCTTGGAAGTATTATTATTTCCATTTCATCTAAAAAAAACAAATTTTAGCATATTACCCATGAATCAATGAATTAATTTATTTTCTAAGGTTTTTACGACAACATAATAATACTAAGCAATAATATAAGGTGTGCCGGAGATAAAATACTTATAGCATGCTTAGTAAATTATTATAATGATATAGTGACATGTGACTTTGAGTATATGGTTGTCAATGATTGTTCGAGTTGGAATTGTTGTTTATGGGTTCATCAATGCTTTTATTTTTTTGACAAGGTCTATGATACTTTTGGATTGTTCAATAACAAGTTTTATAATACAGGTAACCCATATATGCCTCGTCGAGCAATAAAATAGATTTATTATAATATTTGATAAACCAAGTTCAAAGTTTAAATCTATTTCTAAATCACATAATTAGATCAAAATGACATAATACTATTTCCAAGACACATAAGACACGTTTAGAAACAAAATAAGTTACATCCTACAAAAAAAATTGGCCGAGTAGAAAATTAAACTAATATGTCAATCGCACAAGCCAATGATTTAATCATTGTCTATCATTATACCTTCCTTATTTTATGGCCTACATACATCAGGTTTGATCATTATATATGATTTCATCGGTATTCGACAGTCGAGTGGCCAAAGCATATTAGCTCAATAATATAAGAATACTAGGTAGACACATAAAACTAGTTTACGACAATATATACAAGTCGTTTAATAATACCAATTACTTAAATGTACTTGGCCAATAAAAATAAGTTCATGATAGTAATAATTTAATTGTATTTTAATTTCTCTTGTAGGATTGTGTCTCCTTGGTGAAAGTAGTCATTGTGAATAAGTTCTTCGATGATGATATTATATACGATGGAAGTGTATAAAAACGGAATTTAAATTATCGATTCGAACTCACAACACTCCATATGAATGATCCAAATTGGACCCAAATAAGGAGTCCACAAGATCCGACTTGGAGCATCCTTTTTGAATGTGAACAGGGATAACATGGCAATACTACTAAGCTATAGTATTATGTATGCAAATGATGATGTCCGCTAAAATTGAAAATAAACTCTAAATAGTACAGTACTCCTAGTATGTATGCAAATTACGTTGTCCACTACACATTTTTAAGTTATTGGCATTATGTAGCTTATTTTATCTATAACTTCTCTTGTGTGATTTCGTAGTCGTATTATGTTATCCGGTTGAATTTTATGATCTTATAGATTGCTAATTGGGTTTGATTCAAATCATTGAAATAGAGTGTCGGACTTCATTACATAAACATATAAAGTATCATATGTCCCTTATACGGCTATATAATTTCATCAACATACAATATAAGTAACCTGATAAATTAAAGAATTCTCATACCACACTACCAAAGTATCAAGGCTACAACAATACTTAGTAATTATAGAACGTTGTATAACTAATTAGATGGTATGTACAATATAAGTAGTGTAAATGTATATAGATACTCAAATTTGTGCAGGTTAGAGATGGAATAAATAATTTTTTGTCTCAAAATATGAGACGATTAAACTACCCCTCTCTAAAATTAAGATTGTTGGTGTAAGTTCGACTTTGGGATAAATAGGGTCTAAACTTCTATCCTGCGATCAATGAACAAACAGTCAAGGGGGCCCGGTTTTACCCAGGCGACGCCCCTCCGACGCTCAAGTCAGTTCGGGTGCGGTCGAGAAGTCTTATCACAAGAAAAGTAACCAGAGAGCCAGAAAATTGTCAAGGTGGAAAAGAATATGAACCTCAAAGGGGGTATTTATAGTTGAGGAGGTACCCCCAAGGAATAACCCTAGAGGTCCCCCCCTTCATCTTGACCTTCCATTCTCTTGACATCCAACGGATGAGATTTGTTGGATTTATGGACATCATTTGAGCTTTATCAAGGGCATTGGGCCTCTATTTCCAAGGGTTGTGGCCTCATTAATAAAATGAACCCCAACAAAGATGGAGCGGTAGGTCTTGTGAGAGACCGTCTCTCAATAACTTATTGAGAGACCACCCTTATTATTTATATCATGAACTATTTCAGATAATTAGTGACTAACATATATAATAATACTAATCAATAATATAGGTTCTACTGTAACACCCCCGAATTTCGGCTAAATTTAAAAACATTATTATAATACAAAACTCGCCGAAATTCGATAATATACAATTAATATACAAAGTTGACTGGGAAAAACCTAATACACACAAATTTTCTAACATTACACAGCGGAAGCTTAAACAAAATTCTCCAAGTAGGGTCCACGAGTTACTCTCCAACGAACCTGAAATCAAGAAGACATACCAAAGACCTACCCCATGACGGGTAGCCCGAAGGATTTTAACACGTCAGCTACTAAGCTGAATAACCGACTCTACCTTGTAAAACATGTCATGACCTAAAAAGGAAAATCCTCCTAACACTTGATAAACACATAACCATAAAATATGAGAAACATTATAATATTGTATAAGAAAATACATACACCATTTATTCCATTACGACAGAATTCATTTACTTGTAAATCTCAATTATGAGAAAATTTCATTCATTCCAATAATCTCAATTATCTCAATTTCTGAGAAATCAATCCATCATTCAGATAACCATTTTTTTATTCAATGAGCGGGGAATCCAAGGATCAACAACAGAACTCTTGCCTTAGCACAGTAACCAAGAGTAACGATAATCAAGGAAACTCTGTACCACCCTATTGGGGTGGACCGAGTCCTTCCAACAACAACAATATAAAGACTACTAGACCTTAAGTGTGCACATCCCCTAGAGGGTACAGTAATCTTTTCAACCCACTAGAGTAGTACTAAGCCTAGCCCTCTTACTCACCGATGCGATGGGCTGCAAATAATAAGCCGATGTGAAACCTCTGCGGTCCACCCGGTAATAAATAGTCCCCAGGCCTCATTGTCTTTCACTTTACGTGATTAGTATTTTATAAATCGAACGGTGATCACATAATCAACACAACCACACAAACCAACACCAAATGCCAATTCCACAATCAAGTTTTGGCTCTGTGCCACATCTAAACCAACAAGAGGCTTTTCGCCCTAATCAACCATACGTATAAGCATGTCGAATTGAAAGGCACTAGGACATAAGAATCATATCAATATCGAAACAAGGTCTGAAAATTTAGAAATGACAACATGACAAAACTTTTTCAATATGTGCTTAGGGTCAGAAGTGAATCTGAAATCCTAGTTTAAAGAATTCAAATACAAGTTTCATATAACTCAATTCCATAAATCATCTCCAACTTTGTCTCACAGGCTATACAACTTAGTTCTTACCAAAGTAGGAGAGGGAAACTGAAGGTGGGACAGAACAGTGAACTGTCTTGCCAATAGACACTTACCCAAGTACAGTTTGCAATACTGTACTGTACCACTTGATATACAATTTTTGCACCAAACTAATCCCAAATCATTACCCCCCTAACATTCCACCACAAAATAGCTCTATGCTTGATGATAATAAGCCCAGAACATTCACCATATTAATACTATTCAAATCTTTGATCATCACCATATCAGCATAATTGGACAAACATAATTAGAATTAAGCCAACCTCATGCTCAAGCTTTCGAAAAATCAGCACATACCCACATAATCACTTCAAAACAATTAGATTATTTTCCCATAATAATTGTAGAAGGGTAGACATCGTGTTACCTTTAGCTCGCATAATTAATCTGAACACAGCTCACAAAACGCCCAAAATCAGCCCCAAATTAGCTCTTAAAATCATCTCAAAACTGGTTCAATTGAAATCGAATTCCATAAATACTAAGATAGAAACTTACAAACTCAAAATCAAATTTATTAAGTTAATCAAACTCATTTCGAAATATAGTTTAATTACCCAAAATTTGTCAAGAGCAGGTGGTGGCCGAAGCCGAGACGGCGCGGTGGCAGCCGATGGTGGTCGGCGACGGTGGGCTAACAAGAGAAAGAGAGAGAAGCCGTTCATACTGATTAAGGAGTGATGATCCGATCATGGATGATTGATCGTGATGATGATGAACGATGATAAAGATGATCTGAGGGTATTGATCATGTTTAATATAGTGAAGGCAGAGAATAAAAGTGAGGTGAGTTTGATGAGTAAAAGAAAAAAAATGGGAGAGAGAATTACTTAGGGAGGGGGTTTGGTTCTTACGTGGGTTTTGTGTTTTTTCTTTTTTTTGTTTTTTTTGTTTTTTAACAATCATAATTGAAAATTAATATAAGTATAAAAGATATTGATTAGGCTACTTTTATTTGGATCAAATAAATTTTTCAAACCCGGTTCGAAAACTCATTCCAAAACGGTACACATAAGTCGACTCAAAGATTTATTACGAAAAAGTAATCGATAAAATAATATTATAAAATCGTTTCGAATTTTGGGCTGTTACATCTATCTCAGATGATATGGAATATATATAGAAAATCGTCAATAATCTTTGTATATATTCATGTCATTTGTATGCTATAAGTTATGTAACTTATTTTTATACTGCTGATCTTATATGTCTTAGAAGTAGTAGGATTCAGTTCATATGAGAACTCTTCCTCACATGGGAACCATGAGAACCCCTAGGAGCCATTCGATCTAAAAATTGAAGGCTGGGATCACATCCCATTTTCTCTTGTGTTTTTCTTCTCCCCCCATATTTCATCTCTCTCCTCTATGCCGAGTTGCCGACCACCGATCACCACTGCCACTGGCCACCCGTAGCACCGACCTACTGACCACTCCCATATACCACAACCAATAGGCCACGCGTGGTGGCGCGACCCCATCCCACCACCTCACCGACGACACACGCCCCCACGCCACCTCAACAACCACCTCCTCATTTTCTCTCTCTACAAGCATACCACGACTACCTCCATTTTACCGACGCGCGCCGCTGCTCCGACCCACGCCCGCCACTCGCACGAGCGTCTCCGGCAAGGTTGTCGCCGGAGATGAGCGATGTGGGGCCACCCCTCGTCTTTTTGTATCCCCGATCACGAAACTTCCTGTTGCGCGTCACTTCCCCACCGTTACCCCCCGACGTCGTTCTCTCTCCACCGTGACCCCCTCCCGAACCACCTTTTCTCAATGTTCATTTGACAATATCTAAATGTGCATATTACTATTCTCAATGGTGCATTTTATCAGACCCAAATGTTCATTCCTCAATTTGATTGCGTAACCTAGAATCGTTAAATGTACATTGCACATCAACTAATTGTGCATTACAATATACTTGTTGGTGCATTCTAAATATGTGTTGTTCCTTGCCGGAACTTGGCTGTTGTCTTGGGCGTTGATTGCTATAGGAGAGATTAAAATGAGATATTGGTGGAGGAGTATGAGGACTCGGCGTTGAGGGGGTGGGGGATTGGGTCGCCGTTGAAGTGCGGTTGGGAAGGTGGTGGGGGCTCTGGTGTTAGTGGTAGTGGGATCTGGCCGGCGGCGGAGATGAGGGTGGGGATTAGGTGGATCGTAGGTGAGGGGGAGGGAAGGAGAGAGAAAATGGTTGTTGTTTGGGGTTTGTTTATATTTTTTTAATATTTAATCTCAACCATATATTTTGCTGATCTAACGGTGGAAAAGAGTTCTCATGGTTCTCATAGAATAAGTTGTTCTCATGAGAACTGAACCCAGAAGTGGTATCATGTTATCTAAATTACTTTTTCAATTTCTAGTTAGGTTTCGATTTTTTAACTTGATTCGCCAAATTAAATATCATTAGGCAATTTTGCCAATCATGTTTGTAAAACCTACTTACTATTCCACACCCGACCCGCCCCGTTAGCAAATGCCGTTGACCCGCCCTGACACAACCCTATTGGCCAAGGTAATCAACAAAGAATTGAGGAGAAATCTAAGATGAATATTCGAAGAACAACGATGATAATTAATAGAAAGCCATTCAATATAATTGCATACTAAATTCAAAAACACATAAAAACACGATGATATATAATGGCCACTTATATACAATGTGAGTTACTATCCAAATTTAAACATCTCATAACCAAAATCCCCCTAAATCGATGAGACTGTACATAGCGAGTTAGATAAAAATCTTAGAAATTTTTGGAACTTTGATTAAATGATTAGTGTGTACACCTCTTTAATAAAGGTACTTTTTCGAAAGAAGATATTTGAACTTAGACAATATATATATATATATATATATATAGGGTTGGGTTCCGGTAGGAACCATAGTTATATAGGAATTCGTAGGAGCCCACCCTAGAGGTCATTTTTTCTGAAATAAAATACACAGATGCACTCCTTGGCACCTAATCTACCCAATCATGCCCCAAACTTTAAATGAAATATCCATTTGATGTGATTTTTAGGTACCGCAAAATTTTAACGCGCGTGGAACACGAAAATTGGGGGTATGAAAAAATATGACCAAATGAGTAAAACCGACCCATGTTAGGGACTTATTATATAATTTCCATAATTTTAAGATGATTGGGAGCGTTAGATTTGGTCAAAATGACCTCTAGGTAGGGTTCATACGGGTTCCTATATAACCATGGTCCTACTGAAAATTAACTCTATATATATATATATATATGTGTGTGTGTGTATATAGAGTGAGGATCATAAGAGTACCTACTCTTAGGTGAGTACTGCGCACCTCATAATAGCCATCTGATCTAGCATTTTCGACGCTCCAGATTAAGCCATCTGCTCCTTTAATAAAAAAAGAAAATAATCCTGCTGACTTCCTTAACTCACGTCAATTGGTTTTTTTTGTCTCTCTCCTCCAATTTCTCTCTCCTCTCATTTTCTCTTCCCAGCATTACGGCATTTCCTTCTTCCTCCAAATCACAATTTCTCTCTCCTCGCCCTACGCCACCTCCACTTCTGACGCGCCGTCGCCTCCTCCCGCCACTTTCGTTGCGTCTGGTGAACGCTGCTGCGTCGTCTTACCTCGTCGCCGATCTTGATGTATCCTCGATTTAGGTTTGCTATTATTTGTCAATTTGTTTCAATTGAAATCTCATTTAATTGAAATTTGTGATTCATCTTTTGTTTTCTTTATGATTCGTTGTTTTCTTATCAAGTTTTTGTTAGATTTAGCTCGTTTCTCTCTCATCTTTTGATTTGAATGTTTTTCGAACTATAGGGATGACAGCAGCGGCGACTGCGACCGCGGCTGTGATTTTCTCCGGCTGTGATGACCGGCGACGAGAAAAACGTGTGCTATTTGTTGATGTTTGAATTTTGATTTTTACCCTATGTCTTCATTCTTGTCGCATTGTTTGTCGATTTTGACTTTTAGTCAATTTGATTAAATAGATTTTCTGGCGAGTAACTTTTGTTTCGGATTGTTTTGATTTTGGTCGTACTAATTGATCATTTTGATTTTTTTTGTCCTAATCGTTTTGATTCTGTATTTTTTTTCCAGTTTTTTCCGGTTTAGATGAAAATCTAGGGTTACTACTTTATTTCCGGGAAATGATATGAACATTTTGATAGATTTTGAGTGTCATTGTATGGACTCTGTTGTGTCATTGTATGTCGACTCTTGTGTCATTGTATGCAGGTGTCATTGTATCGACACTTTTGTGACATTGTATGGAGGTGTCATTGTATCGACACTATTGTGTCATTGTATGGACAATTGGCGTCATAGGATGGAGGTGTCACTATTTGGACACTCCTGTGTCATGGTATGGACAATTGGCGTCAATCGCCAGATTTGCTTAATTTTGCGAGAAGTTTTTGATTTTCGCGCATGTAGTTGAACAATTTTGGATGTACAGGTTTCAATTTCGAGATTTATAACATAGTTTTAATTTTTTTTTTGTCATCGTGTGGAGAGTGGGACATTCAGTGGTGTCATTGTATGGATATTCAGTGTCTTTTGTATGGACACTTTTGTGTCATTGTATTGATATGCGGTGTAATTGTATGGACACTTTTGTGTCATTGGATAGAGGTGTCATTGTATGGACAGTAAGTGTCATCGAATGGAGGTGTTATTTTATGGGCATTGAGTGTCATTGTAGGAACACTCTTGTGTCATTGGATGGAGGTGTCATTGTATGGACACTCTTGTGTCATTCTATGGACTATGGGTGTCATTGTATGGTGTTTGGCGAGCTCTATTTTCCTATGATCTTGCATGAGACAGATTTTGGCACACATATTTCTTGCATGAGACAGATTTTGGCACACACTAGCCTAGCAAGATTGTGGTGCGGGTCTTTTATAATATGAATCTGTTGTTTTGATCCTCTGTTTGCAGGTTATTCTAGTTGTCATGCTCATCAATATATACAGTATTATAGTCACACATGTTGTCCAGAAGTAGCACTATTTTAGTCTTTTGGATGCTAGATTGTGTATGCAGTCATGATCGTTATATTTCTTTTAGTACTCACTATACAGAATGTGGTCCTTTAGTTCCTCTCTTATGTGACTTTATGTTGTTGCAGCTTTGTCACCTGTATATTTCATTTTGGTTCGTTGAATAAGCACTCTTTGTAGTTGTACATGTTTGGATACTTCCTCGACTGGTCTGAAGAGGCTCGTTGCTAGTGCCTTTGCAGCTTGTTTAATGCATCCACGTCGTCTATCTCTCAACATGTTGTTTATCTTCTTTTCTCAGTAAGCTCTCTACTGATAATCTGATGTTCAGCTGAGTTTTTGCTATGAAGTTAGGAGGTTTCAATTTTCTCAAAAGTGTATGGTTGTATTCTGCCAGCATAAAGAAAATCCTTTTTTTCTTAAATTTTCACAACCTGGTATCTTCTTGTGCTCATCGTCGTTGGTTAGGATATGTGCAGGTGATCGCCAATTCTCTAGTTGCTGTTTATTAATATTTGGGTTGGTTGGACAAGTTTATAAATGATCATTTTGCATGATAATGTCCTAAAGCCGGTTAGCTCAATTTTGGAAGAGCGTTGTGCAATGCACAAGATATGGGTTCGAGTCCCATATCGGCTATGAAATACAATAAGACTGGTCTATCAAAAGAAACATTGTTCAATTTTGGTATGCTGCAATATCTTTATCAAGGTTAAGCAGAATGTCCGACATGATATTGACGTTCTTTTGCTTTCTGCTATTTTCTGGCAATTCAAGTAACCTCAACTCCTTAACCACAGTAGACAAATGCAAAAGATTTAATCAACAATCCAATTTTTTTAGACCAGATAAGCATCTAGTCTACGTAGGAATCGAACCTACACCCTCCGTCCATGAGACGGCGCTCTGCCAATTGAGCTAGTAGACTATAGGAGTACAAGATAGTAAAAGGCAAACTCTAAAAATCAGGTTGACAAGAAAATTAATGAACAAAAACAACAGTTGTAAAATAGAACAAACACGAATATATCGTCTAGACTGAGCCTCACACAGCCCCTAACAACACCACAAAACCTAGACTAGATCACCTCAAACTTAAGGCAGATCAGTCACACAAACAAGCCAACGAAAGTTGTATTAAAACAGGAAGGACAGAGAGGAACTTACTTCCCCAAAATCAGGTCACCAAGCAACCATAGAAGGATAGAGTGACACAAGTTTGTCGATAGAGTGACACAACCATAGAATGACACAATTAGTATCCTGCGTTTAACATAGAATGACACCCGTTTGTTCATAGAGTGACACAAGTTTGTCGATAGAATGACGCAACCATAAAATGACACAATTAGTTTCCTGCGTTTAACATAGAATGGCACACGTTTGTCCATAGGATGGCACAATTAGTTTCCTGCGTTTAACATAGAATGACACACGTTTGTCCATAGAGTGATACACGTTTCACACAAGATTGTTCATAGAATTAAACCGCCGACACAGGTTTAATTTGTCCATAGAGTGACACAAGTTTGTCCATAGAGTGACACAAATTTGTCCTTAGAGTGACGCAAGTTTGTCCATACAGTGACACAAGTTTGTCCATACAGTGACAGATGTTGTTTCCACTCTAAAAATTAATCTCAAACCTAGTGTCATTTTATTATTCAGTAATTGTCATTGTATTTTACACGAAATCTAAAAATCTCAAAACTACAAATTTAATACTAAAATTAGATCGTTCAACCCATATTCGAAATATAGTGTCATTATACTGTTAGGTTGGTGTCATTGTATTTTCCATGAAATTACAAATCCAAAAATCAAGAATCACACGAACAAACAAGAACAAATGACTGAACAAATCAAAAATCAAAATAGGTCACGTATATCGATTAACAAAATCAAAATTCCGCAAAGATTACATGAAATCGAAAAAAGTAAGATCAAAATGTAAAGAATACTGACCAACAATTTTGACTTCATCAGCACGCAAAGTAATTGAATCAAAATTTCGTGATGCATAATCTCGACTCGATCTTTACACAATAGCCGTTACTAAATCCGATCGAATCGAACAAATCGAGATCGCGATTTCTCCTGATTTTACCATCATCTTCTCGATTCAAGAACCTGATTTTAGGCGTTCTTCATCATTGATCTAAATTCGCAGTGATTCTATGTAAAATTCGAAACCCAGATTTGAGAAATTTGATGAATTGTTGTAAGTTTTTTGGGGATTTTTGAAAAGAGGGAAAGATGAGGAGATGAGAGGAAGAGGAGAGAGAAAGTGAGTGAAGAGAGTGACGGGAAGAGGGAAGGCTGCTATCTTTTTTTTTTTTTTTTAATTTTTGCGTATAATACGTGCGTGTCATTGTATGTGACATTCTGTGTCACTCCATGGGAGTGCGCAGTTCTCACGCGAGCATGAGTTAGCACCTGATCTCGCCTGTATATATATATAGGAATTGAATCAGGTCAGAAGTAAAGTTATGTCAGAAGGTCAGAAGTAATCCCAGCCACACATCTTGATAATCCACTAACTGTCATAACTTTAGTTGTTCCGTAACTCCAGTAACTATAGCACATAACTCCAATAACATAGTTGACTAAAATACGTAACTTCAACTTAACTCCAATAACTCAATTGGTATATGGTACCCGGGGGTACGTAGCTCTACGTACCCCCCGTCCTCTTTAAGGAAAGACCAACTAGTTCGTGCATGCTGTAGCCCAGTGAAAACAGGCCCACTATTTACTAGGTCCAACTGCTACACATTTTTGTTAACAGGCCCAAACATGTAAATATAATTGAATTTAATAATTATTCCAAAATAATTTTTTCTCTCTCCATCCCTTTTCCCATCTTCCACCCACCCGACTACCATTGTCGCGCCGCCTGATCACCAGCGTTAGCCGACCGTTATCCCTCACCTGACCACCATTGTCGCGCCACCTCATCTCCCCGACAACCACCAATACCAGTGCCACCACCTGTGACCTGCTCGAAAGTGCGCCGGCGACGCTAAAGCCCCACACTAGTGACACCAACTCCACCACCTACTCCCGGCACCAATTGACGACGCCGGCAAAACCAACCGCCAATGGTGAGGGGCGGCGGAGTTTGAGAGGTCCGGAAGGTCGGTGATGGGGGAACCCGCGTGAGAATCGAGAATATGATAAAAGCGGGGAGAGAAGAAGAAAAAAAGAATGGGAGAAGGAGAAATGGGACGCGGTGGCGACAGGGTAGGGGGTTGGGTCGTCAGAGAATGGTGTTTCTATTGGTGGAGAAGGTGGCTGGTACGGTAGTGCATGGTAATTGCCGGCGATGGTGGTTGATGGTGACTTGGTGGTGGGTCGGTAATTAGCAAAAATTGAGATATGACCATTAAAATTAGGAAATAATGATTGAAAATAAATATTGATTATAAAGTGATATGTAATTAGTGAAAATTTAGAAATAATGAGTGACTATTGAGAGATAATGAGTGAAAATTAGGAATAATGATTAAAAATAAATAATGGTTATAAGGTGGTATATAATGAGTGAAAACTGAAAATTAATGATTGAAAATAAATAATGACTATAAAGTGGTATATAATGAGTTAAAATCGAGAAATAATGAGTGAAAATTTAAAACAATGAGTGAAAATAAATAATGATTATAAGAAATATATAATGAGTGAAAATTGAGAAATAATAAGTGAAAAATGAAAAATAATGATTGAAAATAAATAATGACCATATAGTGTTATATAATGAGAGAAAATAGAGATATAATGAGGGAAAATTGAAAAATAATGAGCGAAAACAAATAATGAGTATAAAGTGGAATATAATGAGTGAAAATTGACAAATAATGAATGAAAATTGAAAAATAATGAGTGAAATATGAAAAATAATGAGTGAAATATGAAAAATAATAAGTGTAAATTGCGAAATAATGAGTGAAAATAAATAATGACTATAAAATATTAAATAATGAGTGAAAATCAATGAATAATGAGTGACTATTGGAAATGATTATAAAGTGGTATACAATGACTTAAAATCGGGAAATAATGACCAGCAAATCGGTATATAATGACTCCAAAGTGGTAAATTATGACTTTAATTTTTCAAGTTCATCATTATTTTTGTTGATTTGATCATTGATGAAATAAAAAGGAAAAAAAAACGAAACCTATATCCAATTTCTCAAATTCTCCCTCCTCTCTCTTTCGGTCCCTCACCCGACCGACCGACCACCCAACACCCCAGCCTCCACTGCCACCATCCCCACCGCATACAACCCATCCTCGCCACCATCACAAACGCCATAATCCGGCGACCTCAACTCCCTATGCCTGCGCCACCGCATCCCCTTGGCCCTTTTCCTCCATCCTTTATTTTCTCCATTCCTTCTCTCTCCGTCTCCAGCCACCAGCACTCTCATTATCTTTCCTCCGAACTCACCACCAGACCCGCTGCGAATGGATTATGGCGACGGATTATGGCTACGGCCGGGGGTTGGAGAGGGAAAAGAGAGTGAGTGTTCTAGAAGGAAGTGGCAAGGAGAACCGGGGAGGATCAAGTGACGTAATTGGTGGCGGGAGATGACTTGCGGGCCCTCCACGCCGGTTCTGGTGTGGTCGAATGGTTGCTTGGTGGCGGTAAGGGTTGGCAATGTGGTGGTCGGTGGTGGTCGTTGGCTTGGTGAGGTTGGAGGAGAGAGAGTGAGGTTGGGGTGGGAAAAAGAAGGAGAGTGGGCTTTGGGCCTCTGATTTCTTTTTTGTCTTTGGGCCTCTGATTTCTTTTTTGTCTTTGGGCCTCTGATTAATAAACATAGCTTTTGGATAATGGATTATATAAATTGTCCAGACCTCTACTTTTTAGACTGGGCCGCAATAAACCTTGGACAAAGACACGGGGGGGGGGGGGGGGGGGGGTTACGTAGAGCTACGTAACCCCGGTGTACCTAATAATTTGTGCCAATAACTTCAATAACTAAAACACGTCTTTTACTATAACTCCATTAACTACAACACGTAACTAAAATAACTTCAATAACTATAAAGACGTAACCCCGACTTAACACCGATAACTTTAATAACTCAAATAACTTTAACAACTCTAATAACTTTAATAAAACAAAATTAAAAAAAAATCAGAAAAATGAACAACATTTTATTTTTCTCTCTCCTCCATACCCACCAACTACCACCACCACGAACCACCTAACCACCGCCGGCCACCTTCACCGACCACCACCCCGATCCAGCCGGCCAGCACCACCACACTCGCCGTCCTACCGCCAGCCCAGAGGTGGTGCTCCCTCCCCCAATCGACCACGCTGCCGCCCCCAATACACCAATTCTCTCTCCTCAAACTCCTCTTACACCTCCACGAATTCCTCCCTCCCCGGTGTTCCTCCACCCATTCCTTAAATCTCGCCGCCTCTCCCCAACGTTCGCCGCCCCTCCCCCGCGTTCGCCGCCCCTCCTGGCCTTGTTGCCACCTCTACCCCAATTTTCGAATTGGAAAAAGGAGGAAATGGGGAAGAAGGAAGGGGCGTTGGCGTGTGGGAACGCCGGAGGGGACGTCGGAGTAGCCTCGCGGTGACGGTTTCAGTGTCGCCGCCGGTAATGGCGGTGGTCAGGGACGGCTGTCGGCGGGGACGTGGTGGTCTCGGGTGGGGGTAGGGGGGTTTGGGGGAGGAGAGAGAAAAAGAAGGGGTGGTTGTTTTTTTTTATTTTGTGTTTTGTATTTTTCTTTTAGTTTATTTGCTTCAATCTTGACCATTGATCTTGGAGGTGTGGCTCAGATAACTTCTGACCTTCTGACATAAATTTTACTTCTGACTGGATGCAGCCCTTATATATATATATATACTAGTTATTTGACCCGTGCAAAATTGCACGGGGCGTTTTACCTCTTTGTTCTTAGGACTGGTTTTCGTTAGGTAATGTTTATACCGGTTCTCAATACTATAACTCTATAAGTCTTCGATGTTTTTACGCCCGATATTAGTTAGATTTTCGAATAAAATAAGCTTTTGATACACTAAAATACACTCGATAACTATTGAATAAATGCACCGCGTTGACCAGCGATAAATTTACAAAAGACGTATTTTCCATTTATGTTTGCATATACTCAATCGGAATTGCTAATTATAGATGTAATAAACAACAAATTAAAATAATAGTGTCACTTTTATCAACTAAAGGTCTTACTATGGTGATACTATTTTGAACTATTGGCAAACTCATAGACGCGTATTAAGATAGAAAAAAAGAACCGCTAAATTACACCATACAAAAGTTGATCTCATTTGACCTCACCCAATTTTCATGGTCATGGACCCCAAAGTTTTTTATATTTACTCGATCCGACCCGTTGATCAAATTGACCACTAATTAAGACAAATCACCTAAATTCAAACCAACCCCTTATTGAGATAAAATAAATAAACTCTTAACATGTGTCATGTGGGCACACGCTGGAAAAACTATTATTTCAATTGCAAATAATTTGTGTAATTAAGTAAACAAATTCTAACTTTTATAACAATTATTTTTCTCTTTCTCAGATCAATCGCCCCTTTATCTTTATATATTACATTTCATTTTGGGGAATTGTGTTAGTAATTTAAATTTAAATTCCCAATATTGATGATATTTTACCCCGCTCGCTTTTTTCCGTCATGCACCCGTTTTTTTATTTTATTTGTCACCCCTATTAAACCATGTGTTTAATTTCAAACTCGATCCAACCCGTTGATCAAAGTCTCATAAAAGACAATCTCTCAATAATTTATTGAAACACCACCATTATATTGTGTGACAAAGTGACTATTTTTACATTGCTTGTAACCATGAAAATACTTTTAGTGATCTTATTAATTTACTATTATAAATCATATTATCTATTTTTTTGAGGATACCGTACCACATATAAAATTAGTTAAAATTTATAAAGTAACCTCTTTGCAAATCTTAGATTAATTGTCAAGGTCATTAACTAAAATAATTACCAAAAATAGTATAATAGTCACTAATTTTATAAAAAGGGTCATGATGTAAATATCATGGTTGGTCTCCCATAGGACCAAGTAACATAAATCAGCCTAAATTCAATATAAATTTCAAGCTTTACTATTTTATGTGTTTTAAGCTTGCATTATTTATACTCTAGCTCATTTCTAATTTTTTTTTTTTGTCTCAATTGCCTCTCTTTATTAAATGTATCTTTATATATTATCTTTTTTTTGGAGAATTTTATTGTAATTAAAATTAAAATGATGTCGTAACCCCAATACGAAAAAAAAGTCATGACGAAACTTGAAATGAACAATTTCGGGAGTCATTCTCTTAAAAAGCATAAGAAAGGCAAATATAATAAAAAAAACGTTTCCCCATGTCTAACCGAATCCTAAAATCACCCCCCCTCTCTGCCAAATGACCACCCTTTCTTGCCACCCGTGTTCGACCTGCAGTTCTTTGCTCGTGCATATTTTTTAATCTAACTTCGTTCGACCCATTGACCGATTATACCATGTTAAAACAAATTTAAAATGTAACCGTGACGCTAAAATAATACTCCATGTAAGAAGAATAATACAAAACCATTATAATATTTCTTGTCAGAGATAATCTGACTATTTTACCCATTTTGACCAGTAATTAGCTCACTAAAATATGCTAATATGGTAGTAGCTACTGTAGGATTAACCTTCAAATAAAGGGAATTTGTATGCGTCTCATAACTGTATTTTCTTAGACCTGTTAAAACTTAAAATCTTAAGTAACCGATCAACTTAACTCAATCCGACATGATTTTACTGGGTAATGACAATACTTTATACGACCCGTGACCCATAACTACCCGATCCTGTCTTAGCCAGTTAGCCCACATATGTTTTTCATCTAATTTGACCCGACCCATTGACCAGATTAGACCCCTTAAAAATTAACCCATATTTGACCCATATCGGACACGTATGACTCATTTGACATGTCTAGCTAATTGTAAACCAGTGCACTATATTGAGTATCAAACAAAGTGTGTGTATCAAAGTGTGACTACTAAAAGTATTTCTATTCATACGTATTTTATAAAATGGATTCAATTAACATGCCTTAGCAAATACTAAACATTGTCAATGATTTACTTGAACAATTGACCTAATAAAATGTGAACGGAGTATTTGCAAAGTTTGAAAACTTCTGCCTTTCTATCCCATATTCTCATACCAGTGCGAATTAAAGACACTCAATCAAATTATAAGAAGCGATAGTAAATAAATCGTACAATCAAATAACAACACAACAAAATGTTAGGGTTGATAAAAAAATTCTATGACTCAAGTCCCACGAATAACTCATGACACACATACAAAAATACAATACAACAAAAAATCATATCTTTCACAAACCCACCTAATATTTCATCACTACAATCGGTATCCACTACTATTGTCAATACTCGTATTGAAATAATCACTTATATCTTCTTGTTGATTTAATCTACTTTTAATAATGAATTTTTATGATGTAAAGAAAAGAGGGGTGTGATTATATGCACATTAGCTATGACAATCCTGATGTACTCCGGAGTTAGGTTAAAACAAATAAAAAGTCAAAGGAAACTCAAGAATGACAATACGATATAAAAACCAAAAAGACTCGTGCGATTGGTTATTGTGGCTATGGGCTTGCAACATCAAATACTCCGTATATCTTAAGAACTGAAGAACCGTACGATTCTCAAATCTAATTCCAGTCATTTAAGAATTGTTCAATGTACAGTTCGCAATTGAGTCCGGTTCAGCAAAACCATTTTCTGTTGTATTTTTCTATGCTAAATGCACATCTGTCAATACGAAAAATGCAATTTTCTTATAACCAAATGAAGCACAGAATATTATGTCTAAAAGATGGGTGAAGTTTGTTAGCTCTGACATTAAGAATCAATTATGTATTTCAATACTCTGAGGATTAAGATAGAAACAACCGATTCTCTGCATATGCATAAAAAATCAAGAGTACATGCAATATGGAAATATTGGTGGTGGCATAAAAAAAAAACGAAATTGAATCCTGGCAAAGAAAAAATAATCAAACGAAAGTGAAATTGTTACTGATGAAACTATGACAAAAAAAAAAAATCGTATTTTGCTGCAACTACTGTTTATACATGAAAGGCACCATTTCTCCTGAAAACTCCCGCCAAAAAAACTTCCTTAGCAGAATATCAGCAATCATTACTGTTGTCGTCGTCCCAAAAATTATGGGCAAGAAGCTGTAACATACGTATGATCATGGGATGATATTGCACTATTATATCAATGACAATATGGAATCCCAAAGTTATCGAATCTGCGCTTCAATTCATTAATAAAAGCAATACAATTTTTTTAGAAGTAGTTAACAAAGGAGATAAATAATCTTTTTTGTGTACAGTGACCAATGATCAATGATCTCGGAGAAGTAGCTTGAATCCTAACCTGTGAGATTGTCCTCTTTGTGCTTGCTCAAAAACTGTACCTGAACAATAAGCCCAAAAAAGATTAAATCATTCGGATATGTAGACAATTAAAGCACAAAAAAAAAACAATCGAATGATTTTTTTCAAGAGTAACAATCGAACGTAATTTTGAGGATGAAGATTTGGGCTTAAATGTTTATGGAGAGTGAAGAATGGAGGCTCATCATTATTAAATTGTAACCGCTTATAGAGTTACACTCTCACGATACGTTGAAATATATTGTTGCCTAATTTGTGGCACAGTCAAACAATGCAACTAAATTTCTTAAAATGCTATAAAAATCTCATACTCTCCCATTTTTTGGTGCTAAATTATCTATTGTATATTATTTCAAACCAAATAAGCATATTTTTTATTTTTCAGTAAATTTTGCATATATTATCAATGATATTGCCAGCGAATTAATGGGGTGGAGTATCGCAACATTTTTAGGCAATTTTCCTTTTTTTGGCTTGAGATTTAGGATGAAAATAATAGGCGATGACATCAGATCTCAATATATGGCCGTTTCCTTTGTACCACAAATGTTTGCCCATATTAGTATCACTAATTGATTTATTACTAATTCTACAATGGCTACTAAGAAAGATAAATCTGACCATTCATTTTTATAGTGCAATCTCAACCCTCTAAATGTTGACTATAATAAAATTAAAACAAATAAAAATAAAAAAATAAACCCACCCCCAAGTGCACAACAGTCCAACCCCTTGTTTTCTCTTTCATTACTCCTGTCCCTTTCTCTCTCCCGCACCCTTCAACCGCCACATCACAACCACCATTGGCACCATTCCACACTGAATCCCAACGGTCCACCGATGAGATCCACGCTCCGGCCGGCGAACCACTAATTCCGGCTTCCCCACCCCACGAAAACCACTTGTCGCCCCATCCCCGAACACCTAGTAGCCTCCAAAGGCGCCTGGCCGGTGATTTGTGGAGAAAACAAGGGGAAAATGGAGATGTAGATTGGTGTCGTGGGGGATAAGAGGCATGGTGGCCGCCTGGCCGGTGATTTGTGGTTCCAGGGGCGGTGTTGGGTGACGGTTTTGTGCTGGCTGGGTCGGGGCGCGGTGGTTGTGGGGTGGTTGGGGAGGGGAGAAGGGAGTTGTGATTTACTTTAATTAGTTTTTTTTATATTAAAAAATTTAATTTAATAAATTAAAAATTAATTATTGGTCAAACTATTACAATGGCTACCATAGGTTGGTAGCCATTGTAAAATCACTCTTTATTTATCTAGTGTCTGTTATTAAATTCAAATTAAAAGATTCAATTCCGTTTAAAAAACGAAATATGCAGTTTTTTCTTAGAACAGAATATGCAGTTTATACGGAATATGATTGATTGCAAAATCACGGGTCAATTTTTATATTTTTCTAAATTTGCGTTTTTATAAATATTATTTTGGAAATTTTGGATTTATCCAGTATCTCACAATTTGGAATATTCGGATTATTTTTTTCTTTATTGTAGTTAATAGTATTTAGGGAAGTATTTTCGACTGCTTATATTTTAGGTAGATAGATACATAGAAATTTTCTTGTATATTATGATTTTTAAAGATATAGGGTACCGTAGAATATTATCCGACATTTTTTTCTGAGATTTGCAATTATAATGTGCAACATATATATCTAATTAAGGGCAAGCAATATAACTTATGGGCGTGTGGCAAACATGATTTGGCATGTGTTTGTCATAGGCTTATTAGAGCTATTTAGAGTAGCTTTTATTTGACATCAGCGCTTGCGTGGAGGGTCTCATAAACCTTTAAATCCACGGCTATTAATATTATATATGATATATCATCATATATAAATACAATAGCGGTAGATTTAGCAGCTTTTTAGGCCGTCCCATTCACACTGTAATATACTGAATAAACAATGGTTTCCGTAAATAAATAAATTTATTAGAATCATATATAAATTAAATCTGTGTATAAAAAGAAAAAATATAGAAATTTCCTGTATTCACACATGTAATAGAATACTACAACATTGGATAAATCAAATAATTCCCAGATTGAGAGATATACCATTCGTTATATTAGGTAAAGATACAATTGACATATTCGTTGAGATCTTCCATGTTTTTCTCCATTTACCCAAATCAGAAGCTATTGTCCGTGCGAAATTCAGGGCATCTTGAAGTTATATGCTGCCGAAAATGAAAAATGTGCAAAATATCATAAGATTTATCATGTTTTCTAGGGTTCAACTCCACAATAAACCCTACTACTATATATACGCATGCACAAACATGAATCATCGATCCATCATAGCAACTCGCTATAGTTGAGCCATTAAAGTTTTTATCAGCGTAAGCGACGTCAATCCCCTCACAATTTAATTTCCACTCTTTATCGCATTCCGTACCCCGCGAGGAGGATGTGTGTAATTACTTTGTTAATTAATGTAGCATTTTTACTCACGCTTTACTCGATTTCTTATTCCGTTTTCCTTTAAACAGAACTTAAGTACTCCATTATTGTACCTTTCCTTCCGTACATATCACAATGCGTTATAATCACATCGCCATTATTCCGCAATTTCATTGTATAATTTCCCTTTCCCAAAAATATCGATAAACCCATCTAACATGGAATAGTTACACTCCGTCTCAAATTAAACTTCCCATAATGTGAGGGGATTTCAAATTCCATGAAAAGTATAAATTGGAACGGAGTGGTACGGTACTGATCATTGGCGATTCAAGGGCCAAGCCATTGTCGCACAACTGTTGTTCTTACTCCTACAGTCCTACGTAACATCATTGCCAACTGTTGTTCTTACTCCTATAGTCCTACGCTAAAACTAGAAGATATCTTTACGGAGCATACCTTAGCATGCATGTCTTTAGCTTGGAACAACTTTACAACAAAAACTGAACATTTTAATGCACAAAAGATTGAAATTGATACTGGACCTTTTTTAGTTCTTTAATTAGATTATAAAGATCACGCGAGTCTGTATGACTATGGCTATACTCAAATTACAGAGGAGCAGAGAAAATTAGGATGTCATTAAATGTATATGTGTGTTCATCTTTGAGATGTACATGATTCTGAGTTTTGTTTGATGACTTCCACATTCGGGAGAAGGAGTCCACCATTAGCTCGGCAACTTACGAATTTATCTTGGAGGGAACAGTCAGTTAAGGTCTAATACAATGCTTTGTATCTAGAACCTGACATAAGGAGTAGCGCCCTAAAACAATGTTAAAGTTGAGAAAATCATATAACAATCAGTGTAGTTTTGCACGGTTCAACAAATATAGTTAGTGTCATACCGGTGATTCGGTGAACATTAATAGTTAATATTACACGAGTGAACAAGTAGACATATGTCCTATTGACCTGTCAATGGGTGGGTTTTGTAGGATACTATCAGAACTAGGTAAAAAAACAATACACCATTGTGTCGAGTTAGATCAAAATATGGGTAAAAACATACATCTTAGTCCATTTTATGCGCCATAACAAAATTTTAATCGTACCTACCTTAAATATAAACAATTTTACTATTAAAACTAGTTTTTTATTTATTATATTATAACTTTTTGATGCATTTTTGGATAAAACCATCTTAATTACGTCTTGGTAAAGGGTCAAATCGGGTCTAAAACTCGGGTCAGGTGTGACCCAAAAATAAGACGGGTGAAACGGGTTCAAGTCAATATGGGATATGAGTTATAAAGAAACATGTTTATTATCCCGAAATGGGTTCGATCCTGGCTATTAATCCTAAAAGATTTCAATTTATGCCCTGCAATATTCCAACATGTCATATACTGGATAAATCAAAAAGTTCCCACATAAATACTATAAAATCGAAAAGTTTGTAAAAGATACAATCTCCTACGGTAATAAAATCTTTTTTTAAGGTTATAAAATATGAACAATATATCGCAATTTTACTAAGATTTTGGTATTATTCAGGAAACACAATATTCCTTAAAATAAAAATAATACAAAGAGAATCCCCCCCTCTGAAAACGGTGCTAAACAGGATAGTAAGGAATTAGTGATATAATATGTTAAAGATATTAATTAAAGAAAAAACAACAACAACTACTAATTGAAATAATTTCCTTATAAAATCAAATCAAGTCTTTTAATTTACGGAAATTATAAGGGGCTGGATATTCGGAAATAAAGTACAAAATAATTCCACCTCATGTTTACTAATTAGTTATCCTCTATATGATGTTTAACTTATAGATCAACGAGTACGGTAGGTTAGACCCAAAAGTACACGTATCTAAATGAGTTTGGGTTAATACGGATCACGAGTCATATAAAGAGGGTTCATAACTAATAAATTAGATCACGGGACACAAAAGCGGGTCATGACTCAAAAATATTGTCCTATATTGGGTAAATCAAATAATTCCCAGAATAAATTATATAATACTGCAAATTTAGGAAAAGATAAAATTGACGATAGATTTACAATCAATCATATATTTTATATTTTCTATACAAATTGTTGTAAAATGAACGATAATATAAACTCAAATCACTCAGATTGAATAACAATTGATACCGTATATAAAAACGAAAAAGTCATTAAATACAAAAGAGGTCTCTTTTATTAACATAATTTGTTTTTCTTGTGTTTTTTAAGTGATGGCACTTTAATTTGTTCATTTTAATTTCTTTAATCACTTTTTTTTTGTATTGGGGATTGCAACATCTTTATTTTCTTTAAACAATCTCTACCATAAATCACATTACTGACATCATCAATAACAATCAGTTCAAATAGAAGAAAATAAATTTGCACTATAGGTATGATATCGTTTTGTACTATTAATTCTTTTATTATGTGTACATAATCGTCTATGTTCAAGCGGCCCGTGCAATTTTGCACGGGTATTAAACTAGTATATAAATACAATAGTGGTAGATTTAGAAGCATTTTAAGTCGTCCAAATCAGATGTGACATCATCGACACGTCATAGCTGACGTCAACAAGCAATAAAATATACATAAAAACGGCATAAGGCGTTGTAACAAAAGGAATGAAATATTTTAGTATATATTCAATATCTAAAATATATAATGATGATAAATTAATTTGATCTGTTTAGATTTACAAATAGTAAATAATAAAATAAAATCAAATTAAAGCTTAAATAAAATCTTTTCCAACCTCTCATGCACTGGATGAATCAAATAATTACAAAAAAGAATATTATAAAATTGAAAATTTAGGAAAGATCACTATTGACCGCAACCAATCATATATTTTTTTCTACAAATATGGGCTACATTGATATGAGTTTGGCTAACAATATCTCTGACGTTTTCCATTATTAACTCGAACAGAAGTAAAATATAATTACGAAAATAACTTTCCTAAGAATCTTTTTCAATGCTATAAATACACTACGATAGAAATTGAGGCTAGAATTTAGGAAATAAATTATGCAAGATATCCAGCCCTAAATGCAACAGCTTAGGAGAGGCGCGGCCCAAACTAATCCTACGGTTTCAACCGAAAATCAAAAAATGCTAGGGTTATATCAACTTTACACTTCTCTTACTTATATAAAAAGACAATATATAAAAACTTTATTTCTACGTATACAAATGAACATGAAATACAAACTTTTATAGCATTGATTATTGTTAATTTAAATTAGTATGTCTTTTGACAATTCTTTAATTGATGTACTCTAACGTATTTGTTTTGGCTTTGTGTTTGTCTACAGGATGGAACACTATAAACTTAGCAGGCATATGATATGTTAATGACAATTCTATGGTTCTATAAAGTGTTTGCCTCAGGTTTTCATATCAAACAATCACTCCAGTCGGTAAATAATGTAACCAATTAATGTAAACAACTTACCAATATCATGTCTTTGATACCACAAACTTTTCCCTCTCTACACAGACATTTTTGACAATTTATGATCCATAGTTTGCAGTTTTTTTGATAAAATGAAGTTCTATATACATGATCTTTAATTTGTCAGTTTAATTTTAACATTTTAGCAATTTGATCAAACACTCATGATATTGTTAGTTTGAAGGTTAAGAAAATGCTCTGATCTGATCTCCCTTTTCTTTATCCCTCTATGATTCTACTATTAAAAAATTCAGATTCATGGTAATAGCTATAATTCCTTTCGATTGGTGAAAGATATCAAGTACAAACAGATAAAAGATTAACTGGTCAAAGGGAAAGGGTAATCGATTGGTTTTCTTATCGATTAGAGGGAACAAAAGGGAGGAGTTCAATCAATGAGTTTCGTTTTCGAATTCCTCGGTACGGTCATTCGAGAAGTCATTCAATTACGGATCAACGAGTTGGAGTCAAATTTGACCCTAAATATGTCTTTAAACAAATTTGGGTTTATATGGCCGGCTCATTGCCTCACTGGTCATATAAATTGGTCATAAAGGTCATAAAAGGTGAGTTCATATGTAAAAGAGAAACGACTTTGGCATTGTAACGCCATATTTATTATTTATATATCGGATCCCATAGATTTGAAAATAATGTGCACATGAAATCAGGTCAACTAGGGGTCGTCATAAGAAGGATTTCATTTGAACTTGGTTATTTACGTTAAAAGGGGTCAAAATGAATAACGCCTCGGATCGAGTTTGAGGTAAACTACGTGGGTCGATACGGGTCACAAGTAAAAACAAAAGTAAAAACGTGTTCATAACCCCAAAAAGCGAGCGAGCTTAAATTGGATTGACTCTTCTGAGGTTTAACTTGGCGGGTCCTATTTATTTATTTCAATATGCATCTGTTAGTTTGACATTCGTTAGAAGTGGTATTATCATTTTCATATAATAGTAGTGTTATTATCATTTTCATATAACAGCCCGTGCATTTTTGCATGAGTACTTAAGAACTACTATATGGCGGCTCTCGATAACATGTCACATTTGATACTATAATTATTTTTTTAACTTTGATTGACAGATTAGTTTGTACACCCTGCTCGATAAAGTAAAAGGGCATTTTGGGTGTATAAACTTGGACGGAGAGAGTATGTCGGTAAACTTGACAGGCGGGTCAGATTCAATAACGGCTCAAATATACGACTTAGTTAAAATAACGGGTAAACGATATGGGACTACGTCAGGTTAGTTCAGTATACATGGGTAAAAATAAAACATAAATGCATACATTTTGAGTTTTGTGATATTCAAATAATATAGCCAAATGAAATTGAGTTTGATTCTTTGGGTTTTCAATCAATATTATCAATATATCACCATTCTTGCGTAGACCTCTCAAATTGGTGGGTCGGGTAAGATACGCCCTTAGCTCTGCCAGGCACTGGAAAAGGGTTAGCTCTGTAAATGTGTCGAGCCAATGGCTTAAGATCCTGCTATCAGTTCAATAACACGTGAAATGTACGACTTAGTTCACATAACAGGATATAAATATGGGAACTGATTTTCATACCTATACGGGATAGGTCACGTAACAGATTGTAAATAACTGGTCAAATATACGGGTTAGTTCATATAACAAGTCATAAATACCCAAAGTGAAACTATTTTCAAACCCTGAGCACCAAAAGTGCGATTAATCAATTGGTACCCAAAGTGAAATTTGTCCAAATGAGGGTGCTAAATGAGAATTTTACTAAAAATGAAAAAAAAGTCCCTAACTCAAAATGGCGGACCAACTCATAAGGATTTTTATTAACTCAAAATAACAAAAATTGTTAAAATAAATTTCATGTGTAAAAGTGGATTAATGTTCATGTCGTTATGTATCATATTCTCCTAAAACTGTTTACAATAACATCTTGTGCAAATTTGCACGAGTGTAATACTTGGCGGAAGAAGACGGATTTTTTTAGGGGAAAGGGCGATGATTTGAAACACTCTGTTTAGTTAATAAAAAAAACACTATTGCACGAACACCTATATTCTTTTATATATATATCAAGTCAGAAGTAAAGTTATGTCAGAAGGTTAGAAGTAATAACAGCCACCCATCTTGATAATCAACTAACTCTCATAACTTTAGTTGCTCCGTAACTCCAATAACTATAGCACATAACTCTAATAACTTTACATCTCTAAATTAACAACATTAACTAAAATACATAACTACGACTTAACTACGATAACGGAAACACGTAACCCCGACTTAACTCCGATAACTTTAATAACTCCAATAACTTTAAAACACGTAACCCCGACTTAACTCCAATAACTTTGATAACTCCAATCACTTAACTCCGATAACTTCAATAACTCCAATAACTCTAATAACTCTAATAACTTCACACACTAAAACACGTAACTTAAAAAAAGAAAATCAGAAAAATGAACAACATTTTTTTTCTCTCTCCTCCCATACCCACCACCACCACCACCACGAACCACCTTACCACCGCCGGCCACCTTCACCGACCACCATCCCACTCGAAGCAACCACCATCACCCGACTCGCGCCGGTCAGGCGACTCCACGGTGGCATGGATCTCCCTGCGCCACCTCCTCCATCGTCCTCCACGTCCCTTTTTTTCATTTTCTCCCTCCTCTTACACTCCCTTCCCTATCCCCTAACCTCAACCGCCACCCCTCCCATCACACTCGCCGCCCCTCCCTTGACGTTCGCCGCCCGTCCCCCGATGTCGTCGCCCCTCGTGCCCTTGTTGTTACCTCTCCCCTAATTTTCAAAGTGAAAAAAAGAGGAAATGGGGGAGAAGAAGGGGGCGGCGGGGTGTGGGAACATCGGAGAGGAGGTCGCGGGGGAGGTGCGGTCGTCGTGGCTGGGTCGGGGCTGCTGATGGTGGTGGTCGGTGACGGTCGCCGGCGGGGCTGGGGTGGTCGGGTGGGGTTGGCGGAGGAGAGAGAAAAGGGAAGGGGGTGGGTGATTTTTTTGTTTTTTTTTGTTTAATATTGACCATTGATCTAGGGTTAAATGTGTGACTCAGATTACTTCTAACCTTCTGACATAAGTTTACTTCTAACCGGATGCAGCTCATATATATATATATATATATATATATATATATATATATATATATATATATATATATATATATATATATATATATATATATATAAAGGGATGACTAATGTACCGATGATTCTCTATTTCATTTAGAAACCCATTCAAAATACCCCCTCCAATCAGATGCTTGCAATTTTACAATTAAAATTTAGTAAATTCATTATACTTTTTAAGATGGGTGGTTTTCTAAAATGTGCTTGGAGGAGTACAGGGTGTGAGACGCAAAATGGGCAGAACATCTTTACAAATGACACATGTAAATGTGGATTTTAATTGTTAAATTGCATTTTGGGTTAGGAGGACATCCTTTGTTTACAAATCACTACACTAATGAGTATTTGCTAATTGTTACTAATCACTACACTAATAATAATAATATTAGTAATCGCTTCGCTTAAAAAAAAACAAATAATATAAGTAATAAAATGATCTGGAGTTATACTAATTTCTATGCACTCTATATATAACTCTACTACAGTCATATATTAATTTAACCATTAGCCACCCCATTAGCCATTAGTTAGGCTATCCACGTCAGCAATGATGTCATCGCCACCTCAATATTGTATGTTTTCATAAAAAATGAGCTTGTGAGGGTTTGAACCTGTAACTTAGAGTTACAATTTTAACACTTCAACCACTAGGGCAACATATTTTTTTTTTATACTTTTATTGACAAAATTATATATAAGGGATTTAAGATTTTAGGAGATAATTCCGCAAACAATTTTGGACGAGATACTCTGAATCATACCAAATCATTTTGTTTTTGGAGATAATTTAGAAAGTAATATATATAGGCGCAATATATTAGGAAGTAACACATCTTGGGTTTGTTTCGTGTCAACGGGTGGGCCAGAGTTAAAAAAAAGTGTGTTAAATAGTAGTCGGGGTCAACATGAATTACAGTTCACAAAAACGGGACCCGAAGATAGCGGGTCACGGGTCATAAATTGTAATTCGTATATAAACATAAAGTACTGAAATAAATTCGTTATACTTATTAAATTTTTATCATTGAATCAAAAATAACTTCTCTAAGTTGATACCAAATCAAATACGTTTCTTTTCGTCTTCATTATAGAAAAACTGACAATGGGTCATCCCAAGTTCAGCCTAAAAGAATATCGTTCAAAACGGTTCGAGTTATCAGTGGCCAGAACTTGATTAGGATAAAAATGGGCTATTAACCTTGAACAACGGGTCACAACTGGCCGTTTAAGTTTTTTTACAGTCCTACTATTTTGCGTTAATTATGGGTAAAAAAATAAAGTTATAACCAAGTTCATATAACAACCTGTGCAATTTTGCTCGGGCCAATAAACTAGTATAAATACAATAGCGGTAGATTTAGAAGCATTTTAGACCGTCCACATCATATTTGACATCAGCGCCACGTCATTGCTGATGTTAACAGTCCGTTATTTAGGCAGTAAAATCTACAGAATAAATGTGATATTCCATAATTAATTAAATCCACACGTTTTTTAATTTAAAAAGATCTAGCTATAAAAGGAAAAATATTTAATTCCCTGCTATATTCACATGCATAAAAGAATATTGTACCAATGTAAAAGAAAAGCTGCCTAAATTTTCAATATTATACGTGGTAAATTGGAATATTCCAACCCGTCATATATTGGATAAATAAAAAATACTCAAAATAACTTCTATAAAAATGATAATTTCCTTAATTAAATGATAATGTAACTAATTTAAATATGTGATATATTAATCAGGATAATTTCCCAACAATATTGCAGGAAATAGTTTTTAGAATCTACAATATAATGTGAAAAAATCCGAAGTATCATAAAATATCCCCATATTAACCGAAATTTGTGAGGAAAGTAATCAAATATTTAAAATCAATGATACAAATAATGTCAATTACCATAAACAAAAAAGAAAATCTGCAGCAAATATGACACTTTCCATAACTAATTTTAATCTAAGATAAAATATAATTATAAAAAATTATAATTTAAGAAACTATGTCAAATCATATTGAAATTATAATAATATAATGGCAAAATCACCAATAATAATAATCAACATATTTTTCGCAAAGATTCTAATACCAATTTCACACTTTACCCTACCAATATAAAAGGACAACAACAAACAATAATTTCATAGTAGCAAAGATTGTATCATCCTTATTATTACTCTGATCTTCTTCTCTCATGCACTCTCTACCTAACTGTTCCTTTAAGAACATAACTTTTATTTTCTTTATATCTTTTTTTTTTATTTGATTCTAGCATAACTCTAGCCATCTGTAACTTTGTAATTAGATTAATTGAAGGTCATTGTTTTCTCTGCATCATTTGATCAATGGAAATGAAATTAGTGTATTTGTGTACAATCCTCATCACATATAAGTTATATTGTTTAATTGTGTGTATTTCTACTTCTCCGAACTTTTCATGTTAATTAGCTTAAAACTACATGTTCATCACAAAATCAATGTTCATTAAATATAAATTCAATGTTCATAAATTACATTAGATTTATCAATTTCTTATATTTTCATTATTTGATTACCCTAACAAAATAGTTGCGTAAAAAGCGAACATTTCAAAGTTTTAAGCAAGAAAAATCTCAGTGGTTATATTGAGCAACAAATATTAAAAATATAATTTCCATAAAAATGTGTAACATAAGGTACTATCCTAAAATAAAATCAATGGAAATGATAATATAATCTGAAAAAATTAAAAGTATCCTAAAAGATATCAATTTATGCTCATGCAATATTCCAAGATATCATATACGGGGTATTGGATAAATAAAAAAGTTTCCAAAATAAATACTATGAAGTCGAAAATTTGGGAAAAGAAACCATTTCCTACGGCAATAAAAATTTAGGGTTATAAAATATGAATAGTATACTGCAGTTAGTCGTTAAGGCAATAAAATCTGAATAACATATATTCAGAAAAGGAAAATATAATTTCCAACAAAAATAAAATATGATTTTAAGGTTATAAAATATGAATAATATACTGTAATTTCACGTTAAGGCAATAAAATATGAATAATATATTGCTAGAAAAGGAAAAAACTAATTTCTAAATTTTCTATACTATACTCGGTAAATCAGAACATTCCAACATGTCATACACGAGATAGATCAGATAATTCCCAAAATGGGTTAAAATCTACTTAAAAAAGGAAATCATACTTAATTGCATTATTCACACATGTAAAAAAATATTCTACAATATAAATTCTCAAAGAAATGACATTTCTTCAATTAACATTGGATGATATAATTATACCGAATAGTAAAGGAAATCGCTCTCCATATTGAGTCATCTCTAATAGATGAATATTATAAATACGGAATATTCCAACATATCAGACACTGATAAATCAAATTATTTCTAGATTAAGAAATATAGCATTCCTTTTATTAGGAAAAGATACAATTGACATATTCTTTGCAATCAATCATATATATAATTCCAAAGTTTTGGACAAGAATATCCCAGTGAATATTTTGAGCAACAACCTTTAAAATTATAATTTCCATAAAAATGTGTAATAGAAGGTATTATCCTAAAATAAAATAAATGGAAATGATAATATAATCTGAACGAATTAAAATTATCTTAAAAATATCAATTTTTGCTCCTACTATATTCCAACATGTCATATACGGGATAAATCAAAAAGTTCCCATAATAAATACTATAAAATCGAAAATTTAGGAAATAGATATAATTTCCTACGGCAAAAAAATATATTTTTTTAAGGTTAAAAAAAGATGAACAATATATTGCAATTTTTTTTTTCCGGATTTTAAGGCAATAAAATCTGAAGAATAACTTGCAATTTGTTAGGATATCGATATTATTTATGAAATAAAATATTTTTTCATTAAAAAAATACAAATATGATTTCTCCCCCATGATAATAGTGCTAGACAGGATAGTAATAAATTAGTGATACAATCAGTAAATTGAAAAAAAAAATAGCAACTAATTGAAATCACATCTTTATAAAATAAAATAAAATCTTTTAATTTAAGGATATTATTGGGGCTGGGTATTCGGAAATAAGGTATAATATAATTCGAAAATAAGTCCTATATATGTTGTTTAAATTAAAGATCAACGGGTACGGTAGATTAGACCCAAATGTACATGCATCTAAAAGAGTTCGGGTTAATACGGATCACCGGTTATATAAAACGTGTTCATAACTAAGAATTTGGGTCACGGGACATAAAAGTGGGTCATTACCTAAAAAATATGTGTATCCAAACAAGGTCGGGTTCGAGGCATGAAACTTAGGAAGGCTTAATTTTATAACTCAAATACGGGTCAATTGGTTGGGTCAATTTAAGCCTAAAGTATGTGTATCAAAACGGTTCCAGTTAATACAGTTTGCGCGTCATAAATAACGGGTTCATGACCCTAAAATAACAGGGTCATAACCCGTAATGTCGTTACGGGCCATAAAAGTAGACCCATGACCCAAAAACCAAAAGATATTTTACACGTCAAAGATCATGTCTCCTATTTAATACAGTAGAATACCAATTTTCATTCTTAATTTTTGTGCATATTGCTTATATACATACAAATGAAATCTTATTACAACAGCGCGTGCAATTTTTGTAGGGATTTAACTAACTTTATCTTATTTAGGGGTTAAATCGGTAAATAGATCGGGTCGATTTAGACAAAATGTGGGGGTAAATTGAATATGCGCCTGTAGAGGTCACGTACATGTCCTAAATAGTGGTTTCATGATTTAGAAAACCCGAGGTCGAATTGGGTTGAGAAATTAAATTAGGTTTATTATGCTTTCAATTAAGCGGTCTAAGTATGTTCAAACTAATAATTTATCATACGCATTTATTAATTTGGTAACCTAAATAGTATTATCACTTTCTCTTTGTCCTATTATGGCGGTGTTGTAATTTATTGTAAATTTTTTTTTTTCTCTTTATCCTTTTATAGTTCAAGATCAGATATACGTATTTGTTTCCTAAAGTATTATTAATAACATAAATATCAGTTTGTCGAGTCTCAAACATTGTTTTAAATGGCTTTAATTTGTACACACCGTATAAATGGCAGCCCGTGCAATTTTGCACGGGTATTAAACTAGTATCATATATCAATACAATAACGGTAGATTTAGAAGCTTTTTAGGCCGTCCACATCAGCAGTGACATCAGAGCCACGTCAAAAGTTGATGTCATCAACAGCTATTTACGGCAACCAAATAAACATAATTTATACTAATTACCTTTAATAAATGCTAATTTATATTGTATTCAACCATATAATTACATTCACACGCCATATGTACCTAATAAACAATGGCTTCCGTAAATAAATCAAATCATATATATCATACAGCCTCTAACGAAGACCCAAATTGTTTTAAAATCGAAAAAAGCTATCAAAATAAATTGTTTCCTTATAAAATTAAAATTCATTAATATCTTCCATAATTTACTTCTTTTTTTAACGTTTGATATGCTAGAAGATCTTATATATTGCCATTTGATGTGCTAAAAAATAGGACATTTTAATGTAACCAGATTTTCAGTAGAAGTATTTATTCTTGCCATTTATATAGTGTTAATTAAGGATTCATTAACAAGATTCTATGTTTACTAAAATATCGCAGGATTATTCTTCCGACCCCTAAATTAAAATACTGCTTCTTTCATTGTTGACACAATAAATCCGGAAAAAATAATATGATTTCTGGAATATGGCACAATATATAAACGTTCATCCCCTAACTTCATCTCATATTCTGTCCAGCTTAATACACTTACTATCATGTGCTTTATTTTCGGTTCTCTTTGGTTTTGCATGCTTGTATATTGCATATTGTTTCATAATGTCTTTCAGTGATTCTAGAGATTAAAAGCATCCATATGTTGCTGCATGATTCCGTTATTTTAAATCGGGTTGTACTATCATGTTATTTGTTTCTTCTTGCTGTTTAATTTTCATGTGCATTGAATTTAAATTAAACTGACCCGTATCATTAGACGAGTCTTTTTGTGTCGAGCCAACTTTGATAATATTGTAATATCTGTGCTTTACCGCGTACAGGCCGGTGGACAAGGCATATTTTCAAAAGAAGAAAGATGAGAAGTCGCTGAAGTAATAGGGCTTTAATTTGGAGGCTCGGGATTAAAGGAGGACGGACTGACGGAGTGAGGATTATTCTAAACCATCTTGATTTTGTCATTTTTTAGTTTCATTTGTTCTGGTTGTTCATGCCAGATTTTTGTAATTTTGATCATCATTGACATTTTCGTAAATCTATGTACTGTATTTTGTTCTTAATAGTGGTGCGGAACTTGCGATCTATCGCGTTCTTGCTCTTATTCATCTAAGATTACGTACAAACTGCATATTGATGACATGTTTTATTGTCAAGTTACCACTTACCATGGTCTTTCATGGATTGTATCTTAATCCCGTGATTGGTTAGATTACGTACAACTACATATTGGATGTCTACTGTTGGGATTTATTAGATTTTAGAATCAATGGTTGTGAATAATTAGTCATTCGATGTCACTTTGTACTTCTGGTGATTGGCCTTTGATGAACATCTTAGTGAGAAAGTGCACAATTAGTTTATCTTCCCTTTTCTGTATTTCTTTTGTAACTTGGAAGTTTTCAAGGTTTGTACCCTTAAGTTAGATATGGTGGTAAATTGTACACTAATTCTCGATGCTCCAATTCAATCAGAGCCAAATGACACCTTTTCAAATCACTTTTATGTCCATAAAACTAGGGGACTGGTAAGTGATTCATAGCAGATGTACATCGATATATCATAATCAGTTATGATATACCTGTACAACAAGTACTAACCAAAAAAATTCCAATACGTTGATCTCACATAAGATTTTGGAAAGAATTACATAACAATATCACTAAATTATGCTCTATCATGTACGAGATGAATAAAATAATTCCTAGAATAAATTCTATAATAAACCGCAAATTTAGGGAAAGATAAAATGGGCGAGTACCTCTAACAGACGACTGATATAAGCGACATATCGGAATATTTCAACCTCTCATACACTGGATAAATCAAACCATTTTCAAAATGACTATAATAAAAACACAAATTTAGGAAATATTACAATTGGCAAGGTATTTTGCAACCAATCGTATATTCTTTTCTACAATTATGGGCTACATTAATACCCTAATATTCCTTGCCGAGTACTACTATAAATGTATACCCTAATGTTCCTAATCGAAGGAGTATACGTACGTGAGGCTTAAATAATTATATAAACAATAATAAAAGTAAAAATTGGATCTTGAGTTATTATGGAAATATTACATACTTCTAATTTATTTATCAGCTTAATACGACTGTTTTTTTTTTGTCGTAATTATGTGCTAACGAGTCAAGTTGGTTGACTCAAAAATGTGTTGGTCATAATGTGAATTTGTCAATACGGGTCGTGGATACTAGAAGACGGGTTGGATCAAGTTGAGTTGCCAGGTTGGTGACGAGAATTGGAGATAGGTCTAATGTCGTATATTATACCATGGTCCCGATATTATTAGGTGCATAGCACAGAAAAGGTAAATAATTTTTTTTTTTTTTTTTTTTTTTGTAAGAAGTTGTTGCTTTTTATTCTTCCATATAGGGAATAAAACGTATCTTACATAAATACCCACTAAAGATTACTCCTCACCTAGTAAGGCTATCTATTACATCAAGATTTATGTCCTCCGCGATCCAAGCATATAATCTAGCACAAACCAAGAATTGGATTTGATTTACAATCCACTCCAAGCTATGCTCCTTATCACTAAAAATCCTAGCATTTCTCTCCATCCAAATCAAGTAAACAGTTGTATTAAGACAAGCTTTTGTCCACCCTGTTTTCCAGTGCCTCTTTCTTGCTCTTTTGATGATCCATGTTAGCTCTCTCCTTAGGTCCCAAGTTCTCTTCTTGATGCCAAGCCAGGTCAGAACTCTGTGCCAAATCTCTCGAGAAACTTCACACCTGAAAAACAAATGGCCATGGTTTCCTCTTTCTTCTTACAAAGGCTACACCTGTTCACTATAGGAATACCCCTCTTCTTCATATTATCCACTGTGGCTAGGCTATTTTGAGCAGCCAAAGTGACTATGAATCTGTGTTTAGGAATTACCATACTATCCCAAGTAGCTTTGTACCAAGTTACCTTATCAAATTTCCTCCTGAAACACTCGTAAGCCATTGAAGTCTGAAATTTTCCTTTCTTAGACCATGATTTGATCATGTCTTGAGCCTCAGCTTTACCTCCTGCCCTCCTGACTAAATCGTCCCTTACTTGCAGTATGCCTTTCCAACTTTCTGTATTCACTGCCTTGACTTCAATGTCCAATAAACTTTTCCCTTTCAGCACATAAGCCTTAGTCCATTTACACCAAATTCCTCCCTGATTAGCCTCTAGTTTCCACAACCATTTAGCTAACAGAGTTTTATTCCAAGCTAAAACTTCTTTTATATCGATCCCTGCTTCCTCTCTTGGTGAGCATAGGCTTTCCCAACTTTTATAAACCATCTTTCTTTTCCCCTCTGCTATTCCCCACAAGAAGTCTTTGCATATTTTGTGAATTTTCTTCAGAATTCCTCTAGGTATAAGCAGGTTGGAGCTCCAAAAATTTTCCAGACCAAAAACAACTGAATTTATCAGTTGGATTTTACCAGCAAAAGATAAGAGCTGAGTTGACCAGTGATGTATAGAACCTTCCAGCTTAGTCATTAGCATCTGATACATGTCAGCCCTGAGTTTTTTGGAGTGAAGAGGTATCCCTAGATACCTAAAGGGAAAATCCCCTTCGGTAAAACCAGTTGCTGTCAGGATCTGCTGCTTGATAACCTTATTAACCCCTCCAAAGTATATATTAGTTTTGGATGGATTAGCCCTTAAACCTGATATATCAGCAAATTCCTCCAAGCATTGCATCATAGCTTCCACTGAGGGCACATCCCCTCTAGTGAAAATCATCAAATCGTCAGCAAAAGTGAGATGAGTCAGCCCCAGCTTTGAGCATTTTGGGTGCAGATTGAAATCTCTTTGATTTGGCAATCTCCTGAGCATTTTAGATAAAACTTCCATGCTTAAGACAAAGATATATGGTGATAAAGGATCACCCTGTCTTAAGCCACATTTCCCTGCAAAAAACCCTTCGTAGCTACCGTTCACCTTAAGAGAAAACCAGGTCGAGCTTATGCAATTCATAATCCAGCTTATGAATATTTCAGGAAACTTCATATGCTTCATCATGCTCCTAAGAAAGCTCTAGTTTAGAGAATCGAAAGCCTTTTTAATATCTACTTTGATTAGGCATCGTGGAGAGACATTCTTCTGCCCATACCCTTTCACCAAAGATTGAGATACCAAAATATTCTCAAAAATACACCTCCCTTTAACAAATGTTGCTTGCTCTTCTCCTATGAGGTGAGGGAGAAGTTCCTGAATAAGTGTGGTCTCTAACTCGAAATAATGTTTTAACTCTGAGATTTGAATTTGAAATAATCGATTTGACTTTGAAATAATCGATTTGACTTAATTGCGGGTAATCTTAATTTATATAATATAAATTGCGAGGTCTACCATACTAAAATTTGAAATGACATATGGAGAGTAAATTGTGTAGACCTATAATAAACAAGTCACATCAAGTATGAAGTCATGTGTACTAGGGGTCATCTCAATAAGGGTTTGAATTGGTTTGAATTTAGGGTGATTTGTGTTAATTGAGGGTCAAATTTGTCGAATCGAGTTTGAGGAAAAAATATGTGGTTTAGTATAGGTCACATGTAGAAAAAAAAAAAACGTGTTCAAAACTAAGAAAAACGGGTGAACTCAAATACGATCAACTTTTGTAACTTTAACTCCGTGAACCCTATTTATTTCTTTTAATATGCATCTATTAGTTTGGCAAAAGTTAAAAATAGCATCAGCATATCTTAGCCTAACAGTAAACATAGTGGTATTATCATTTTTATAAAACACTACATTTATTCTTTTATTGTACTTTTTTTTGACAATGCATAAATCTCTATATTACCATGAATTGAAAGAAATTGTCTTTTACAAACTTTTTATTTTGATTTTGTATTAAACGTATACTTAAGCAGCCCGTGCAATTTTGCACGGGTATTAAACTAGTATAAATACAATAGCGGTAGATTTAGAAGTATTTTAGGGCGTCCACATCAGATTTGACATAAGCGACACGTCATAGCTGACATCATCGTGCAATTTTTAACAATTAAATATTCAAAGAGAATAATTAACATTCCTAAATTAATTTTAATCAAGCTGCGAAATCACCGAAAAAACAGGAAACAATCTTTGAAAATAATCCATACATGACCGAAATTTAAAAAATGCCATAGAATATGGCCAATTTGTTTTTATAAATGTAAAGGAATAAAAAAAAATAGAATAGAGAATAGAGACTATATTAAAACTGACTAAAATAAGAAGAAATGACATCTTACGTTTTTCAAAATGGAATCAAATCAATTAAATTACATTTAATAACGAAAACAAGTAATCACATTATAAACGGAAAATATTTAGAAAATTATTAAGAGAATTGTTAAACACGGAATTAAAAAAACGGATATAATTTATATTGGTCAAAAGAAAAATAGGCAAGAAATGTTTTATAATGAAAACTGAATTGTCCATAATTGAATTTAATTATCTGCAAAAATCTGTTAAAAATTGTCAGTTTCCATAATTAATTTAACAATATATTCCATTTTTTTAGACAATAATAAACGCATATTGTTAGAAAAAAAAATACAATTGACATATTGACAATAATCAATGGCAATATCAAATGATTCCCAGATTAGAAGATATACCGTCCGTTTTGAGGCTACATTAATCAACCCTATAACCTAATCTTCCTTTCTCACCAAGACTATAAATATAAGCCGGGGATAAACTCTCCCATCACACCTACATTGCAAGCATTTCTCTTCATTTAAACTCAACGCTTATACCATACAATCGAAACAAAGAGGGCTCATCAACAATCCTTCGAAGTGGATAGTTTCGTCGCCCTAATTGCCCAGAAATACCCCAATCAACCCAGAAATTCAACCCAAATTATCTCCGATAAACCCAGAAATTCGCCATAAAGTTTCTCCCAATGAACCCAGAAATTCGTCCCAAAGTCTCCCTAAATAAACCCAGAAATTCCTACTAAAGTTTCCCCAATTAACCCATAAATAGAATTTTCGTTATAAGTTTTACACAATAAGCTCAGAAACTCATTCTAAAATACCTCAATAAATCTAGAAACTCATTCTATAATTTTCTGACATTTTTGGAATCTCATAAATCATCACCACCCATCATCAGTTTGTGTTTTTTTTAATCAAATTTGCTCTTCAGTTAAATCTGTGTCCCTTTGCAAATTTTCTGAAATTACATTTGAATCATCGCTTCTTTTATATATTGTTTGTATATGTTGATGAGAGGGTTTTAATGAAACTAAAACAAAGTGTCAGGGATTGGGGGAAAAATTAAGTGATTTTGGATTAGTGGGATGAATTGGGGCAGAGAATGGAATATGGGATGTAAAAGATGGGTGAATGAAGTGGAATGAAATGCATAGAAATTGGAGAGGAGAGAGGTTGAAATGAAAGCTGAGAAAATATTCTAATAGTATTATTTTGATTAGATTAGCATAATGATAAAGATTTGAGTCATTGATTGAATTTTATTTGCAGTATCGATCAAGTGCTCATATCAATAAAATGTGAGGGGATATATTAAAGATTAATAGGGAGTAGCAAGTAGCAACATGACATCAATTAGTTGATGTTTACCGAAGGAACCTGCACAACATAGGTAGTTGCTTTTGTTTAATCTATCTATGTTACTTGGAAAAACTATTCTAATAATTGCAACTTTGGTAATTTGGGCTTAAACCGTTGATCTCATTCGTGGCTTCATGCTTTGTATTATGTAGCTGCTGCAAGCCTCAAATGCAATGAAACCATGTGATAGTCTTATGAAAATGGCACACGAAATAAACCTTTTTATTAATGATAAAATAGTCTGCCAAATTTCAGGACCTCAACAAAAAGTGGGCACATTTGAAGGTAGTTCACAATACTTCACATGTACACAGTTGAACATCCCAAATTTTGTTAAAATGTACATTAGGCATAAATTTTAGTTTTGAAATGTACATGTTTGATTGCCAGATGTTCGTCAGACTCTATCATCACGCTTGAATTTCATCCACATGACTACCATTGTTTTTTTGGAATGCATGCACATAAGGCATGAATGTAATACAGATGATCCCTAACTATTTTATTTAAAGAAAATAATAATTTTTTTTTTGGTACAAAAAGAAAATAATAACAATGGGCACACATGGATTCTCAAAAATACTATTCCTTAAATGTTAAGACTTCAAAAAAAATTTGACATAGTTGATTTCATTCGGTACGAATAGTCATTATGTTTTAAGTATTCAAATTAATATGCTATTAAACAATAATTTATGTAAACCTGTACAACGGACTACAATGGGCGGCTCAAGTGCAAATAGAGTTAGCTAGATTAAAAATACGTTCAAATTGGGGTCTATGGGTTTTGTCAAATCTGACTAACAAACATGCAATCGTGATTATCATATAACACAATTAGTGTAATTTTGCATAGGCGAAAACTATAGCTGTTGTTACATGGGTGAACAACTATACATAAGTGGTGTAGACCTGTGAAATGGGTGAGTTTGGTAAGGTACAAGTTGGTTCAAGAATAGGTAAAAAAAAATATGAGATTATATCGAGTTAGGTAAACAAAATGGGTGGAGAAGAAAATGCAAGGCTCGGCTTGCAGGGATGTGGCAAAAATGAGAAATTTGCTACAGGGAAAGCATATGATATTTTCAGAAATGGGAAAGCAAAGGTTAACTGGGCAGGAGCTATTTGGGATGCAATGAGCATGCCTAAACACAGTTTTATTACAGTTATGGCAATGCAGGGAAGGCTATCAACAATCGACAACCTGAACTTGAGAGGGATGCCAGTAGTCAATAGATGTAGCCTATGTAAGAATGATCTGGAAAACCACCATCATCTGTTTTTCAAATGTCCTTACTCGAGTAGAGTATGGGATGAAATTAGGAGATGGATAGGTAGCAGCTATAAAGGAGATTCATTGTGGAAAGTAGCTGAACTTCTTGGCAAGAGAAGAAATGGAAGAAGCTGGAAAGCAAGACGGACTAAATGTGGTCTTACTGCAGCTGTGTACTACATCTGGTTTGAAAGAAATGCTAGGACTTTCGGAGAAACAGAACATAGTAGTGAATGGCTTGTATCTAGGATCAAGTACATTGTTTGTGTGCGTCTGTATGCCTGGCTCGGAAATAAATTTTCTGAGGATATTGTAGACAGTCTCCTTAGATATGTTGTTTTTAGTTCCTTATGGGTGATATTTTGTAAGTTTTATTTCCTCTTTTTACCCCTTGTGGATGAATAAGACGGAGACCCAAATTCTTGCAAAAAAAAAAAAAAAATACGGGTAGAATAACAGATCTAACACCATTTTATTTGTCATAACAAAATTTCTATCTTTCGAATTTTCCAAACTTAAATTAATAATCATAGGATTATAATTAGTCTTGGATTTATCGGAAAATTCACGTGGTATCCTCGAAATTTGACTGATTACACATGGTACCCAACTTGGCAAGTTTGTGCATTTAATACCCCTGAGATTACTGCTTTGTGCACGTGGTACCCAAATAGTAACTTCCGTTAGATTTTTCCGTTAAGTGATGATGTGTCGGTTAGTTGTTAGGTAATTCGTTAATTAAATTATATAATTAATATTTTTGATAGAAAATATAATAAATTTTTAGAAAATTTAAATTTTTTTCACAGTTCTTTTATTTCAAATATTTTTTTTCTATTTTTTTTTAAACTGAATTTTCTAGGGGTGCCCTGTGCAAAATGTTTGATTTCAAGGGTACATTGTGCACAAAGTGATAACCTAAAGGGTACCATGTGCAGAAATTATGAATACTCTTGAAAAAAAATTATATTTTTATGAAAAAAAAACCCTAAGTTTTTTGGATTTTTTTTCATGAAAATATTTTTTGGAATTGTTTTAAAAAGTCTAAAATTTTGATTTATTTAATTTTTACTTTTATTAAATTGAAAATCATCACTAATTGTTAATTATTAACTTTAATCAACTAATTTACCTGACAACTGACCAACACATCATCACTTAACAGAAAAATCTAATGGAAGTTAGTACTCGAGTACCATGTGCTCAAAGTAGTAACCTCATTTCTATAATCAGCAGTCCGGTGTATCAGGTGTGGCTTATGAGGAATAAGTGTAGGATTGGAAATGTCCTGATGAGGCCGGAATGCATAGCTGAGAGAGTCAGGAAAGAAGTGGGAAGCAGGATTAGGAGAGTCACTCATAATGTTAAAGTCCATAATAGGAAATGGTTGGAGGAAAGGAGTTTGTAATGGTTTTGTTTAAAATTGGGCATGGTTTTTTGGTTTTTTTCTAGGCTGGTTGCCATATCAACAGCTTTTGTGTAAATTATTCTTTGTGATATAAAATTTACATTTTAACCAAAAAAAAAAAAAGTAGTAACCTCATGGGTACCATGTGCACAAACTTGCTAAGTTGGGTACCATGTGCAATCAGTCAAAGTTCAAGGTACCACGTGAATTTTCCGTTGATTTATTATATGTGACTTCGTATATGTTTCGATGTGTTTTTGGGTTAAATCACCTAAATTGTCTTGGTGAATGGTCAAATCGGGTCTACAAGTGGGGGCAGGTTAAACCCAAAAATATGTGAGGCAACACATTAGGTTCAAGTCAATATGGGATATGGGTCATAAAAAACAAGTTTTTTTGCCCCAAAAAACGTGATTTCTTATTATTTTTTTAAACTTTTCTACACGTCTATTAATCTCACAAATAAAAATACTTTTATGATCCAAAATTGGGAATAAACAAATTTTTTTATCTGTACCATAGAACAGCCCGTGCAATTTGCACGGGTATTAAACTAGTATATTTTATAAATAGGCGTGCCTTTGAACTCTCCTGAGAACATCCATGTAAGATGCTGATGTCAAATGAAAGTTTCGGGAAATAGCACTCACATGGTTACGCAAGGCACACGCACGCATACGCAAGGCACACACATGCAATATACACATTATTTATGGTATTAATATAATCCACATGCATGCAATGTACTGTAGATATGGTACTAATATATTTCATTACCTTATTTACGATAATTATTCAACAATTAGTCAATTACCACCAAAATTTGCACATTAAACGTAATTCACCATATCACATATATGGTTTGCCATATTTAACTGGAATATTCCAGCATACAAACAACTAATTATAATAATAGGATTAAATATTTAAGTCCATCATCTGCCAATTTTTAACAATTAAATAATTTGAGAGAATAATTAACATTCTTAAATTAATATCAATCAAGCTGCGAAATCATGGGAAAATGGAAACAATCTTTGAAAAAAATTCCCATATACGGCCGAAATTTTGGAAAATACTACTATACACCCGGGGGTTGTACCCCCAAGCTGACGTCATGATGATGTCATCTCTCTTTTTTTATTTTTTCTTTTTTTTTGGCTGAGAGTTTTATTGTTATGGAGTTTTGTTTTTTAAAAACAATCATTCCTATTCCACCGTGGCACCGTAGCAGTTAACTGAATTGGTCAATTTTTTTTTTTTCTTTTTTTTTGTTATTTGTTATAGTTTGGTCCACGAGTATATATGTTCTAATTTCAATTAATCGACTTTATTTAATCATAAAGCATGTAGTCTCTGATACAAGTCACAAGTTATTAGATTGTATACTCTATGACATTCTTTTGCTTTCATAAAAATCCGACTGCCGCTAGCTAGTTTAATTATTTTACCCACATTTAGTAAAAGTTCACGAGTTTTATCTGTTACGAGTAAAAATCAATCTGCGTGTTGTAAAATAATAAGCATATGTGTACAATTAGTGAGTATTAGACAAATCTTAATGAGCATTTTAAGATCGCATAGAACATAGCAGTGAAAATTAATGAGCATACACCCAAAATTAATGAGCATTAGCTTAAAAGTAGTGAGTATGTTGATCAAGTGCATAATATAAAAATTCAATATATATACAAAAGCTAATGAGCCCGTAACTTAAAGCTGCATACAATAGTGACCTTTAGCAAAAATTCATTTCGTTCTCTTAGCTTGTAGATTTGATCATTTGAATATAAAGTTGCACATAGTCCTCGACTCCTCGGTGATTGTTCAACTTGAATTTGAGTTGATGGTGAACCTTCAGACATATGTGATATCATTGCTGCAGATTCTTAGTGCGTGGAACGACGTCATATCGAGCATTTAGCCAAAACTTAACGTGTATGTTAAACAAGCATGGGACGAAAACTAACGAGCATATAATAAAAAATTGATGTGCATATAGTATAAAAACGATGAGCATGAATTGTAAAAACAGTGAGCATATCGCGAAAATTACTGAGCCTTGCGTAAAAAGCAATGAGCACATACCCAAAATTTATGAGCATTTAACCAAAATTAATGAGTATGCTGTCGAGTACATAATTAAGATTTACATATGTACTAAATACAATTTGTATGGGTGAATAGAGTTTAACTAAGATGATAAGGTAACATATTTTAATATTGTTACAAAATATAAAGAGTTTGAGCAGTCAGATTCACACACTTCCACGAGTTCAACTTGTTTTTTTAAGGCCATTGAGGTCATTGTCGATCTTGAGTCTTTAGTGCTTTAGATTGGTGGGACATATTTGGCACCCTCTTCTTTCAGCGTTAATTGCATATGGTACATACTAAACATGTATCAAAATTAATGACCATTTAACAGAAATTAATGGTCTAGTACATAATATAACAGAAATTGCGTATTGATTTAGAACATAATATAGATTGATGACCATGAAAAGCATATTGCAAAAATTATTTAAAATTTAATGAGTATGTACCCTAAGTTAATGAGCATTTAGCCAAAACTTAAGTGTATGTTAATCGATCATGAGACGAAAATTAATGAACATATATATATATATAAGCAAAATTTGATGTGCATATAACCAAATTCGGAAATCAGAGGGTCGATTTGAATGAGCGTGTAACCAAATCAATGAGAGTTTACCCAAACGTAATACTGAGCACATTAGAAACAATTACTTATAGCACTAGTTAAAACAATCAGTGAGTATGCTAATTGAGCATGAAATAAATTTTAAGGAGCATTATAAATACATACATGTGCATAAAGTAAAAAACGATGAGCAGAAAACTATAAAATAAGAGCATGTGTGAATGTGGCAAAATTTAATGAGCACATACCCATGATTAATGAATATTTAGCCAAAAATAATAAATTTGTCGATAAAAAATTGCTGAGCATTTAATAAAAATTGTTGAGTATCTACGCGAAAATTGTTGAGCATTTAATAAAAATTGCTGAGTATCGTGCAAGTAATTCATCACAATTCGCTAAATGCTCAATAATTTTGCGTAGACACTCATAGATTTTTACTAAATGCTCAACAACATATCCTCAAAAATTGTTGAGCATTTAGTAAAAATCCAGGAGTATCTACGCAAAATTGTTGAGTATTTAGCGAATTGTGGTGAATTACTTGCGAGAGTATATAAAGTAATTATTTGATGAGCAGAGATATGTATATAGTGAGCATGTATACAAAATTTGAATGTAATGAGTTGTACATACCTAGCAAATGACACAAAGCAAATAATAATTTGACATCTTACCGTGTTGTGATGAGCATTCACATTAAACCACCGAGCATTCTTATAAAACAAATGAGCATTCATATCAATGATCAAACCAACAAACACATTTGAATTCAATGAGCATTCATGTTAAATTAATGGGCATTTAGGTTAAACTAACGAGTATTGGTATCAAACTAACGAGCATCCACGTTAAATCCGAAAGTTTGTAGAACACTTCAAAATTAGACATTAGAAGATAAATTCTATTGCTTAACAATGCTTATTAAGATTTGATATTTTTGTTACAATTTCAAGAATTAGAAAGATACCAACATAGAATTTCAATTAACATTAACAAACGGACCTTTGAGTAGTACAAAATTCGGTGTTGATGAGCTCTTTTGTTGCTTAATCTTGAGTATTTGTTTATATAACTGCAAAACACAACTAAAAATTGGAATATTGCTATAAATAGTGATAAAGTTTGGTACGCTATCAAGTGAAAATCATCATACCTTGATCAATGTTGGTGAATTGCAAGAACCCTACGTAAACATTTTGTGAATGCTTTTCTAATATGATTTGAATTGATTAGTTACGTACAATTAGGAAAGAAACTAGATATTAGGGTAAAAAAAAAAATTAAGAAAAAAACATAACAAACGTCGTGCAGCGTGAAATCAGTTTTTTTTTTTTTTTTTGTATAATTTCCAAAACAACTTTTTTTTTATTAGTTTTCTTTTTATTATTAAGGCTGATGTCATCCGGGGGTAATACCCCCGGGGATATTGTATAACAACTGCGAAATTTTGCCGGCTCTTAATTTTAGGTAATAAATATTGTCCTTAAATAAGTAAACATTATATTTAAAATGAATTATGAAATATGACTGCTACATACGTTTAGAAAGTTTTGGGAAATCAATTTCTTAGAAAGGATTTTGATGTTTTATGTAGATGTCAAACAAAAATCGGAAAATGCACGCGGTATCCCTGTACTTTAGGGGTTTGCACGCGATATCTCTATACTTCAACTTTCTGCACGCGGTACCCCCGTACTCTTGAAAACTGCACAAGATACCCATTTTTGTTTTTTCTGTTAGTTTACCCGTTAAGAATGTTGATAGGACTATAATTAATCCGAGTTAATCACAAATTCACAGTTAATAAAATGAAATAACCAACCCCACCCCTCCATTATCACTAGCATCTGCCCCTTCCCTTTCATTTTCCCAGACCATCATCACGATATTACCTCACTACCAGTCAACTAGGACTCTAGGAGACACCACCACCATTACTTGTTTGGCCACCACAACCAGTCAACCCTGCATCCTTCATTACCGGCCCCACTCCTTGGTCCGTCGACAATTGTGGCCCAAAGAGAGAAATTGGGAGCTGAGAAAAACATGGGAGAAGGAGAAGATGGGGATGAGTGGATGACCAGTTGTTGTTGGTGGCGCGCGAGGTGGGGGTTCGATTCGCCGACGATCCCCGGTATGGGATGAGTAGTCGACGCCAGTAGTGGAGATACGAAGGGGGGCGAGGAGAGAGAAAGCTAGTGAGTTTGGTTTTGGACTTTGGTATTAACGGGTAAATGTTGTAGGATTATTGTTTAATTAAGGCTCTAAAATAATTCTCTAACATCGTTATAACGGAAGAAACAAAAATGGGTATCTTGTGCAGTTTTCAAAAGTACGGGGGTACCGTGTACAGAAAGTTGAGGAACAGGGGTGCCGCGTGCCGCGTGCAAACCCCTAAAGTACAAGGGTACCGCGTGCATTTTCCGAACAAAAATCTTTTGCCAATATTATAATATTTGAATTATAACTACAAAAGCAAAATCTTTGGGTAGTTTCAAGAATATAACCACAATTGCTTCTGAGTAGGTGAGTTTGCATGGCTATATCAGTCTAATATTTGTTAATTATGCTTGCCACGGCCAATTTTGAATTTGATTAATTTAACCTGCATTATAGAGTAATTAATTTGCGGCAGGACTGTGATGAATCTGATGATGAAATCTCGATGCACTCATTCTCATATATTCTGTCATAAGCAGTGGAACCTTGAGCCCTTGATATGTCGGGGTAACAGTTTCGTTAGTTTGAATTCTGAGTCCAATGGGAACAGGAGAGGGATATGGCTATATGTGTTAGTGTGTTAGTTTGAATTACTGATATGAGCACTTCATCAGTTCCATATAACATCAACTTTGTTAGTTTGAATTCTATTGTTCTTGCTTTACAATTTCTTTCATTTACGTATTGGGACGTTTTCTATTCCAAGCGAAGATATTTCATGATCCACAAGGTATATGATTTTTATTGAAATGTTCATTTATAATTAAAACGTCATAGTAATTGCATCAATCTCTTTTTGTCTCTGTATTATTGCTACGTTCAAATTCTTACTTATGGCTTTCCCGAGATTTCTTTGAAGTTTAAAAAAACGATGTTTTTCTTGGCTGATCACGTGTATTTCGATCGGCTAGATTAGCAAGGGGCAACATGTCGAGGCTTACTAAAAGGTAAATATTAGTATTTCGATCTCCCCCCTGGTACTTAACTTATCTCTTTGATTGGATGTAGATGTTTTGATATGCAATTTACATATAGAAGAAATTTCTGTATACGGAGTATCTTCCTGAATATTATCAACTACTTATGCCAAGCATTAAGTTTTCGGAGAACCTCCCTCTTGATTTTTCATATCTTTTGTACAATTCTTATCAGAATTCAAGGTGTAGATCCTGGTAATTCAGCAATTGACGTTATTGATCAAAGTAGACCCCAATTTTGAAGTCGAGATTCTCATGGTCAAACGCAATGAAATTAGTGACATATGTGACCGTCAAATTTGGGTTGTCTGGTTAAGCAAGGTCCATAGGCCACCATAGCTCGAGTCTTGCAACATACAGAGTAAGCCATTGCGGGAACCAACAAGGGCAACAACGGATATGTCCTTACTGATTGTTATAAATAGTAGCAACAATGGATATGTCCTTATGTCCTTACTGATTGTTAAAAATAGTACTTCTAATTTGATTATTCATAATGGATATGTACTTCATAATGTCTCATTTCGATTGGGGTAGATTTACCAGGTTGATCAAGTCCTGGTCTATGCACCCATAATGTCTCATTTTCATTTCACGATCCAAGCGAGATTTCCGGTAAAGTTTCAGCCACGTGAGACCATAACCCTTTCATATACGGTAGGTTTAATCGAAAATTATATAGCCTAAAACGATCTCTTAAAGCATTATCATAACCTGCAATGACTGGTCGGATTGAATAGAGTTATTCGGTTAGTTAAACTTTTAAGTTTGAACAAGTTTAACTAAATAAATTTATTAAAAATATTAATTTAACCATTAGCCACCCCATTAGCCTTCAATTACACTATCCACATCAGCAGTGATGTCATCGATGACATCACCACTCATTTAATCGCCACCTCATTATTGCATGTGTTTGACATGCATAGAAAATGAGTTTGTAAAAGCTTGAACCTGTAACCTCAGGGTTACAAGTTTAACACTTCAACCACCATGGCACAGCTGATGTCATCATTCACTAATTTCAGCAGTAAAATTTCCGGTAAAGATGACATATTCCATAATTAAGGTATTCTAATCGTTTTTGATTAAAAAAATCTATCTAGAAAAGGTATAAATTATAACATAAAATCGTTATTGACCGAAAATATTGATATCATTTCCCGATCAAATCCTCAGTATGCTAACAATGGAAATTAAAAAATATTACAAAATATCATATTTTCCCAATCGTATATTTTTTTATATTATAAATCTATATTTTAGAGTAAACAATGACACATATTACGGCTGAAATATATATTTTCCTCTTTGTATGAATTTGACTCCTAAAAATAAGGCAACAACAATTTGAAATGATATAAACTTTCCTAATATTTATAGAGCAGAAATCTTGAGAAAATAAGTATAACATACTCGATTCTTTTAGTTCAGAAATCTTCATCCTCAAAGCTTCATCTTCAATATTTCATTCGATTGTTACACTGTTAGTTTTACTTTAGTTTCTAACGTCAAGTATCAACAATTGGCTATCTTTTTGGGCCTTTTCTTACAGGTTAAAGTTGTTGAGCAAGCACACAGGTGGAGAACATCCGCGATCACTTTCGTCTGCATTCGATATGTTTTTGATATTGCAGCTATATTTTTAACCGGGCCATTTTGTTGCTAGGTAGGATGTCTGTAATCGTGTTAATGATGAATTACGACGACAATTGATCGTCAATGACCATATTTATGTATGTGTCTCGATTTGATCTTGCGTTCAATCAGAGTACAATACAATACTTTCTTTACAGATGAACATGGTCTATACGGTGTATTACTTAATTACATCCCAAATTGTGCAATCCTTTCTGTGTTTGATTTTATTTGATTGTTGGTATTATGATTACATTGTATCATGTACATGAATAAAAAGGTGAAGTCGATTATTGATAAGGAATTTGAAATCTTTTTTTTTGTCATCATTCGACAGTGATTTGCCTCATGGTTTTCGATTTTAAAATCAGCACTCGGATAATCAAGGTATGAGGTTGTTTATATTGTATTGTCTATCTGAAATTGGAATCTTTACAATTTGGGCTTATACCTCTGATCTCAATTGGGGCACAATTTTTTGTTAATATCGTTTCAAGAAATAATGTATTTTCAATAGGAACCACCACCATGATAAAATATCCGGTGAGTGTATTTTTTTAATTTTTTCTAATTGCTTTGATTTATTCTCCCTATAGTGGTATCATTTTTATGTTATCGATGCCACTATCAATGCTTTCGATTGAATTTTGTTTCATAGTTGAAACTATAGAGTTTGATTTCTAAGATGCAATGTTTTGATCATTAGTTTCATTGTATGTACTTCGTGGAATATTAGTGTACGTTACCTAGCTTCACAGGGACTGAGCCGTCTGGGGCCAGACCATATTATTTATTCTTAAATACGATGAACTTCTTACATAATAATTCTAATTTGCAACATATCGTATTCATGGATACCAAATATCTGAATAAGTCTTTTTTACTATTCCAGTACCCTCTAATTTCAATGAAATAGAATACTATAGTCACATGCAATTTTTCGAGTCAATTCATGAATACCAAATCTTTTTTTTGAATTCACATAGCGTTATATGTGCTCGGTAGATCACCGGAGCAGGGATAGCGAGAGAGATTGAAGACTTTAAGCAAACAAGATCAGAATACAGGTTATGAATTGAATATTGAGGGAATCAACCGCATAAACCTATACGCACAAATTTCATCCCAAAGAAAACGTATAGTCAGGTATGTTATTTTTTTTTACTTGATCTGTATTTTAAAGTTCGTAATACTATGCTTTTAAATACTCCGTAATATATTCTATCTCTTTTATTAGTTTACAGTGTTTAGTTTCAATGCTTAATAAGCGAAAGGTATAAACAACGTTTTTATTTCTTTGGCGATCAGTAAGAATTTTAGTGATCTCTCTTTTTTTTTTTTTTTTTTTTTTTTTTTTTTTGCAGCAAGCCATTTTATTAACAATCCGTTCTAAGATGGGGTTCTCAAGTTGCTGGCTTACTTGATGGTTGCCACAATCAGAATTTTTCGAGGACAAGGCTGATACAAACCTCTATCAAACCTTTATTTTGCTATATTATTGAATATTGTAACCCTTATAAAGATGTCTCGACTCTACCCCTATCAACGGATCGACTCAAGTTAAACCCAAAAAATATGCGAGTCAAAATGGGTTCAAGTCGATACGGACCGTGTCATGGGTCATAAAGTATAGATTCATTACAAAATTTAGAAAAGCGTCTCGAACTGGGTCAACGGGTCTAATACGCATCTATTGAAGTGGGTTAATTTGTATCATCATCATCTTGCAACATAATTATTACCCGTCAACGAGTCAGATTAGAGTTCACCCATATACATGTGAGTACATATGTCGTGTAAACCTGTCAAATGGGTGGGTCAAATGAGTGAGTCTTATAAGATACATGGTGGTTCTAAAATAGGTAAAAACATACAGGGTCGTATCCAATTGGATCAAAATATGGGTAAAAAATTTGCTTCATTTTAAATACCGTAACAAAGTTTCATTCGTACTTATAATTTAAAAAAAAAATGTATATCAATCATAAGATTATAATTAGTTATATTTGATTTGTTATATGATATATTTAGATACATTTTTGGTGAATGGTCAAGTTGGTTTTACAACTCGGGTCTGGTTTAACCCAAAAATATGCGGGTCGAAACGAGTTATGTCAATATGGAATACAAGTCACAAAAAGTATGTGTATTACCCCGAAGTGGGCTGGATCTCGATAGTTACCATATGATATACGCTTTTGACAAATCTAATATCGTAACTTTCTATTTTAAAACCATTCTATAAATCTATTAATCTGACCAATAAAATACGTTTATAATTTAAGATTGAAGTATAAAAAAGACCTTTTAGATCTATATCATATAACAGCCCGTGCAATTTTGCACGGGTCAGTAAACTAGTAAATTTATTAAAAATATTAATTTAACCATTAGTCACCCCATTAGCCTTCAATTACACTATCCACATCAGCAGTGATATCATCAATGACATCACCACTCATTTAATCGCCACCTCATTATTGCATGTGTTTGACATGCATAAAAAATGAGCTTGTGAAAGCTTGAACTTGTAACCTCAAGGTTACAAGTTTAACACTTCAACCACCATGGCAACTGATTTTTTTGATCTTTTTATTAACAAAGTTATATATAAAGGATTTGAGATAATTTCGCAAACAACTTTGGACGAGATAATCTGAATCAAATCAAATCATTTCATTTTTTAAGATAATTTATGAAGTAATATATATAGGCGCAATATATTAGGAAATAACACATATCTTGCGTGTGTTTCGTTTTAACTCAAAATACGGGTCAACGGGTGGGGTCAGAGTTAAAAAAAAGTGTGTTAAAAAGTAGTCGAGGTTAATATGAATTACATTTCACAAAACCGGGACCCGAAAATAACGGGTCACGGGTCAAAAATTGTAATTCGTACTTAATCATAAAGTACTGATTAAAATTCGCTATACTTACTAAATTGTTTTCATTAATCAAACATAACTTTTCTAAGATTATGCCAAATTAAATATGTTTTTTTTCGTCTTAAATATAGAAAAATTGGGACAACGGGTCATCTCAAGTTTAACCCAAAAGAATACTGGTCTAAACGAGTTCGAAGTATTTATGGTCAAAACATGATCAGGGAAAAAATGGGCTATTAACCTTGAACAACGGGTAACATCTGGTCGGTTAAATTTTTTACAATTCTAATATTTTGCGTTTAAGTATGAGTAGTAAAATAGAGTTATAACCAAATTCATATAACAACCCGTGCAATTTTACACGGGCTAATAAACTAGTATCTTATAACAGCCTATTCACGTTTGATAACAAAATGGACAAAACTTTTTTATTGTATCATAACTTTATTGTACAATAGCTAAAAACGGAGAAATCTAATATATATATATATATATATATATATATATATATATATATATATATATATATATATATATATATATATATATATATATATATATATATATATATATATATAAAAGTGGGATTTTTGAAGAGCATAGAGAGAGTCCATCATTTGAGAAATACTCAGAGATAGTTTAGTTTATAGTGAAAGAGATAAAAGAGTTTAGCGTATGGTGAAAGAGAAATACTAAGAGATTTTAAAAAATGAGAAATAAATAAACCCATTTAATTATTAACAACTCACACGGACAATTATTAATAATGCACATATAGAATCTTTATTTTCGTGAGACTCTTTCATAAATGTATCTAATAGATTTACGACATAATCACTCATAACATTGGTTACGTGTATCAGAAAATTTCAAAACATATATCATTAGATTTGTTTCGAAATGTATCTCAATTTGAGACCCATTTACATATTTTTCCGATATGCAGAACAATTCAGTTACTCTGTATACATTTAGTAGAGATTTGGTCTTTTGGAAAAGTTTAGAGAGTCCAAAGTTTGTTTGAAGAGTTTAGATAGAATCCAAAATAGCATAAATGAGGAGATAGTCCAAAGAATTTAGTGTATGGTGGAAGAATATACAAGATTTTTTTTGAAGAGCAAAGAGAGAGTCCATCATTTGAGAAATACTTAAAGAGCCTAGTGTATGGTGAAAGAGTAAACAAGAGAGTTTAGTGTATGGTGAAAGAGTATACAAGATAATACAGATTTATCATTAAAGATAAGACAGAGTACAAAAAAGTAGAAAATAAATTCCACACTTAATCATTAATAATTCATACGGATATTCTCATTTTCGTGAATTTCTTACATAAAGCTATATTATATTATTGAAACACATTGTAATTGATCATACAATTGGTAATGTGTATCAGAAACTTTTGAAACATATATTATTTTATTTTATTTGAAATGTATTTCAATTTGAGATCCATTAATACATTTTCCAATATGCAATGAATATAGATAAGAAATATTGTTGTATAATTTAAAATACAAGTAAGCAACATCACAACAATGTTATGGATTATTTTAATTGAAATAATAACATAGTTGGTTATAAACATAAAAATCATTAAGAATGATATAATATTTGAACCGTGCAACGCACGAATTTAAAACTAGTATTATTATATAAGTGAACTAGGCAAGCAAATTAAAGATTTAATATAAATCTAACTTAATGACTGGGGGTGCATTGTATACCCACACATACAATTTGTTAACTTAATTTAAATCTAACTCGGAAAAAATAAAATTTTAAAAAACGTGAATTAGGCAAGCAAAGATTTTGTACGAAATTTTGGCAATCATATTCTCGAAAAAATGGCAAGAATCTAATGAAAATGGCAAAAATAATATGAAATATACATAATAATAATTTATATTGCCTTATTTATAATAATTATATTCAACAATTACCATCGTAAAAACGGCCAGGATAGGTATTACCTAATCAATTGGCAATCAGGCAAGAACTCAGTAATATTATAAAATCTTTGTAGGAGAAACTGAGGGAATGTATAGAGCATACCCACAAAGGCACAAAGCTATAATGAGTGATTGTTTTCTTTTTCCTTTTCCTTTTTTTTTTGTAAAATGAAGTAGTGTTGAATTGTGCTCCATTATTTTCCTGACCATGTACCCCTCTGCCTTTTTTTATTAACTGATTTTTAAGAGTACATTAATATGTATAATTGTGTTCTTGGTCTTGATGTTCTAGACGTAATATTTATTAATCATTACCACATCAAAGTGCCTATTTGCAATATAACGTGTTTTATTTACATGCATTGGTTTCTTTAAAAGTTCCCGATTTGGCTCCGAAATTGAGTTCCTCATTTCTATGGCTGGTAGCATGGTACTCAAAGAATAATATTTTTAAATTGACTACAAGGAATGACTACCCGTGCGTAAAAGTACGACCTATGAAGGCTCTGATATTCGTCTATTAGATTGTTTAACTGTAGAGTGGAAATTATGGAATAGGGGTAATTTGGAAAATTTCACTCTAATGAGTATTGAAAGCTTTCATTATTATTTTTTTTATTGCCGAGAGAATAACAAAGTACAGCCCAGGATGCGATTCTACGTATGACATAAATATCAGGCTCATAGTTATAGTTTTATTTTATTTAATTTTTCATTAATACCAAGTTGTACAAAAAAAAATGCAGGAAATATTAGCTTCAGGAAAACAAAATAAAATCTGAAATACTCTAACATTTCCCAAAATATTTCAATATATACCGTGTGAATTACTACAAAATGGGATAAAATATTGCAAAACAAAGCCAAAATAAACATCATTTAAAACAATTAGCAGGAAGTAATTGATTTAGTCCATGGAATCATAATTTTGGCCATAATTTAGAGCTTAAAGGAAATATTTTGATGAAGATCTTTCGCTTTTCACACCAATTTAATTAAAACCAATTTTTTGCGAGACCGCACTTTTTATGTTTAATTTTGCGAAACTGAACCTTTTAAGTTTATTTCTTTGCGAAGCTGAACCTTTTCTCATTTCCGACCACTTTTGACCACCCTCCGACGTTGACTTGACCTAAAAATTTAGGGGTTTTTTGGGGATGGCCGGGGGGGGGGGGAATTAGAAGGAAATTGAAGGAGAAGAGTAAGGTCGGGTCAATGCCGGATAGTAATCAAAATTGGACGAAAATGAGAAAAGGTGCAGTTTCGCAAAATTAAACATAAAAGGTGCGGTCTCGCAAAAAACTGATTTTATAAGGTGCGGTCTCGCAAATTTTCCTAAAAATAATAATAGGTATTAAAATTAAATAATAATAGGTATTAAACTCAAATAATATAAATGGCATTTCGAGTTTTTCAAATTTCGATTCCATTTTATATATTTCTAAACCCAAAAAGAAAAAAATAAGATTGCCGAAATGTTTTTCAATGGTAGTTGGAAGTTTACACCTACAAAGAAGTAATCAATTCCATAAAACAAAATTTAAAATCTTCTTATATAAAGCACCCCATTTCTTGCCATTTTGTTTTGTGAAAATTCACACTCCTTAAAATTAGGCAAAACATTCTACATTTTAACATAACAGATTCAACAATTTCGTTTTTTCTAATATGTACCCCAAGGACACATGATAAGAGCTCAAAACCTTAGCTTTCAAACTTCAATTGTTCTGTAAATTTACATAGATAAAAGAGCCAAAAAGAAATGCAATTAAAGCTACTTCCCTAAACTAATAGATACGGTTGTGATGATTAAACAATGAAGTTTTTTTTAGTGTTTTAATAGCACTTAAATGAAGGAATTCTAAATTGATGAATTTTATAAATTAGCTATAATCTTGGAATTCAAAATAAAATACACTAGATTGCGTGTCCGGCCCGTGGCCGAGCTACCTACTTATATTGTTTATATACGTTTCATAAAAATGTAGGTTTATTTTTATTATAATATTATTTGAAACGATGTTTTACATGATTTTTTCCTTTCAACTTTGGTCACCCTTCATATTATATTATTATTTATGTCTACTAATTCATCGTAATTTTATTTCCTTTCTAATTGTAGGTCACCCGTTATATTGTTCCATTCATTCCATGTCCCGTAACCCGTTTTTTTTGTTTTCATTCTCATTCCACTATCATGTCACCCGTTATGCTATTTCATTTTTATTTTCAGTATCGCATCACCCTTTATATCACATCATTACCATATCATGTTTTCCATATATTAGTTGATAACTACCATATTATTTAATAATTTACATATGATTTCCATATCCTAATATTTTAATAAATATTTATTTCTTCTCATCCAATAGAATTGTGCCAAGTGTCCATCAATGAAGGGTTGTACTCGACTTTTATAATATATATTAGATAAGATACTATAATGCATACTAATTAGTTACCTAAATTGACATAATCTATTTAAAAGTATATTTGAGACTTTTTTCTTACAGCTTGACACATCATTCCTATATAAGATGACTTCACAATTTCAATTTATAAAAAGTCACAAGTATCATATACAGGATGAATTCTATGGTACACGTTGTGTACCATACAATTCCTCCATATACAGTATTAAATATATCGCCTGATTTTCTTAAAGGCTATAATTGTTAGACCGATCGCACGATAGTTACATAAGAGTTATCAATAATGACATATAAGCGCTCGAGCAATTAATTTACAATGGTGAACTACTAATGTCGTATAATGTTCTACCGGTTAAGAAACCAAAATTATATCTACAAAAATACATATGCTCTCCGCCCCCTGTACACATCCTCTGTCCCATTTCGTATCCCACTCCCTGTACCTCTCCAATCAGATTTTAGAAAACCATTAATTTTATAAAGCAAAATGTATTTATTTAGATTTAATTATGTAATTGCAAGTCTCTGATTGGAGGGGTACATGGAATGGGACATGAAATGGGACAGAAGATCCTTATTGCTCCGCCCCAGCTCAAACACCAGTGCCCAAAATACCCCTGTGTTATGAAGGGTATACACACTAATTGGTTTTTCAAAGTTCCAAAACATTATATAGAGAATAAGAATAGATTAGAGTTTTCACTAAGTCGTCATGCAATTTTTTTGAAAATTTGATTAACCGATTAATCTGTACATCTTTTCCAATATGGAATCGTTTTTAAAATGGGGTGTTTGAGTTAGAACGGACGGAGTACTTATATGTCAATAAACACGCTTTAGATAGATTAGGTCGAGTTAATAGGTGTTCAATGTAAACTTAATTGTTGTGAATATATGATATGTTACTACATAAATTTTAAATCTATCTTATTATAAGTATGTTACTACACAATCATAAGTATAAGGATGAACAGATTGATTCGATATTCAATGTAAACTTAATTGTTGTGAATATATGATATTTCTTCTTTCATTTCTAACGGAGTATTCGTCATAAAAAAAACATATATCCATAACGAACAATTCTTCGTAAACTTTAGCACGAGTGTGTGAAACTACTGTTGTCTTATTCGTAAAAAATCACTAATGTCCTACTACCTACGGGTTAAGTGAACTAAATTTAATTTGAATTAATAAGAAACTTCTACAAAACGAATGCAATATATAGAGATACATTTAAAAAAGAGTGGCAATTTGAAACAAAAAAAAAATTAAAATCATGGCGAATGGCCGGAGACCAGGGCGGCCGAAAAAACAAACACCACCACCGGACGACCCAGTTCATGAAGAAGAGAATGGTACTGGAAGTGGAGGCAAAGAGTTAGGATCGGGGGAAAAAACTCAAACCCAGCTAGCCGAAAATGGTCGACCTCTGCTATTTGCTGAAATTCTCAATTTAGCTCTCAAAAAGGCTGGTAAGGGCTCTATTACTTCCAATGAGGTTATTAGTAGTGTTGACAATTCAAAGACTGGGAACTTAGGTGTGGATAATTTGACCAACAAGGATTAGGAGGGGGTTTCTGGGGAAAAATTGACCAAAAGTTGGAAATCAGTTGCAGGTAACTCTGATGGGGATGAAACTATTTTTTGATGAAGATAGTAGTAGAGAAAATGAAATTACAATTGAGGAGTGTGATGTGCAGGATGAAATTGAAAAATGGAGAAACACATTGATTGGCAATGTTATTGGCTCTAAACCCTCTGTTAAGGAATTAACTGAGTTTGTCAATAAGAATTTGGGGAATTTAGGTATACCAGTGGTGAAATATCTCAGAAGAGGGTGGTTTACCTTCAAATTCCACAGCCAGGCTGATCTGAATGGGGTGATGAAAGCAGGACCATGGAAGTTTGGAGGCAATCCTCTAATTCTAAAACCTTGGAACCCATCAATTTCTCAGGAATTGGACTGTATCACTTGCATACCATTGTGGATTCTTCTGCCAGACCTTGATCCTTGGCTATGGAGTGAAACTGCATTGAGCAAAATAGGTAGCAAAGTAGGCAAGCCTATGTATGCTGACCATACAACGACTCAGCAAGACAAACACTCTTTTGCTAGAATCTTGGTTGAAGTAGATGTTTCTCAGAAGTTACCAGAAGGTGTGGTCATTAATACACCTCACAGTGGTCAGATTGTGCAGAGGGTTGACTATGAATGGGTACCCTACTATTGCACCTGCTGTAAGAAGTTGGGTCATGTTGCACAGAGTTGTAAATTCAACAGAAAACCAATAGGGAAGCAGACAAAGGTCTATAAACCAAAATCTGCTGTCCCTGAGGAGGAAAAAGGACAAGAGGTTAATGCTCCAGTGGTGCAGACTCAGGTTGTAGTGGAGGATTCTAGCCACTTCACTCCTCCTCCATCTCCTATAGAGGAAAATGGGGATCTTAATGTGGATGAGTTGGGGTTCAGAAAACAGAAAAGTGGGGGAGGTTTGAGAAGTAAAACAGGAAATGCAATTCAGCCCACTAGTCTCAGTAACAGATTCAAAGTCTTGAATTCAGGAGCAGCAGAGTCAGGAGTAGAAGAAGCTAGAGGACTGACAGTTGTGCAGCATTTTTTAGAGGAGGATAGGGCACCAGATCCTCCACCATTATGTTAGTTGGTGCTTGGAATACCAGAGGGCTTAATGAAGCTCTCAAACAGTATGAGGTTAAGAGCCTTATGCTGAAGAATAAGCTTAGTATTTTAGGAGTTATGGAAACTAGGGTTAAGGAGAAAAATGCTGATTTAATCCTCAAAAGAAGCTTTGATCAACTCTTAAGTGCCACAAATTATGATCACCATTATAATGGTCAAATCTGGGTGCTTTGGAATCCAAATTATGCCAAGGTAGAGGTTCTTAAATCCACTAGCCAACTCATCCATTGCAAGGTGAAGAATAATGCATTCCAAATTGAAATATTCTTCACAATAGTATATGGCAGCAATGATGCTGCTGAGAGGAAACAACTCTGGGCTGATCTAAATCTGTGTAAGCAAACCCAATGCCCCTGGATAACATTGGGTGACTTCAATGTTGTTAGATGGGTTAGTGAAAGGATGGGAAGAGCTCAACCTTTGCAATCAGACATGGATGACTTTAATGGTTGTTTGTCTAACTGTAGTCTTGATGATTTGAAATATATTGGATGTGATTTCACTTGGAACAACAATCAGGATGGTGATAATAGAACTTGGGCTAAATTGGATAGGGCTCTGGTTAATTCTCCTTGGATCACCCAACACCCAAATTCACAGGCTGATTTCCTCCCAAATGGGGTCTCAGACCATAGCCCTATCATTGTCACTATTGCTGATAGTAATAACATTCCAAAACTCTTCAGGTTCCTAAATTGATGGGCTGAACACCCTACCTACAAGGAGGTTGTCAATTCAGCATGGAGGCAAGATTGTAGTGGTAATGCAATTGACAGGCTTCATAAAAAGCTTAGAGCTACAAAATTTGCTTTGACAGCTCTGAACAAGAGAAATTTTTCTAATATGGCTGAGAGGGTTGGAAAATGTAAAAAAAATTTGGATGATCTGTAGATGAAGTTAGAGAAAGATCCTAGAAACCCTGCTATCCAGCAGGAAGTTTCAGATGCCCATAGCCTCTACTGTGATTTAAGGAATGCTGAAATGAGTATTCTTAGGCAAAGAGCTAAGATAACCCACATTCAGCTCTCAGATAGCAGCACTAGCTACTTCTATTCCAGAATTGCAGAAAGAAAACATCAAATTTGTATGGTAAACATTAAGAATCAAGATGGCAAAACATGTTCTAACCAAAAGGAGGTTGCTGGAGCTTTTATTGATTTCTACAAGGGCCTGCTGGGTACTGACCACCCAGTGGAAAAAATGGATGCTGACTTCATCAGAAAAGGTAGATGTCTCTCTTCTGATATGCACCCTGATCTGATCAAGCCAATAAGCATGGAGGAGATTAAAAAGGCTCTCTTTAGTATGAGCCCTGACAAAAGCCCTGGTCAGGATGGATTCAATGCTGGTTTCTACCAGAAAACCTGGGATATTGTGGGTAAAGATCTAGTGAAAGCTGTGCTGGAATTCTTTAACAAGAAGCACATGCCTAAAAAACTCAATGCAACCATGATCACTCTGATTCCTAAAAAGGAAAATGCTGCTTCTGTCTCTGATTTCAGGCCCATAGCTTGCTGCTCCACTGTCTACAAGATCATTAGCAAAATTCTTGCTGATAGATTAAAGCCTGCATTGGAAGACATCATTGGAAATGAGCAAGCTGCATTTGTCTCAGGCAGAAATATTTTTGACAATATTGCCATTTCTCAGGCTTTGATTAAGGGTTATTCTGTGCAGAATGTCTCTCCTAGGTGTCTTCTTAAGGTGGACATTCGAAAAGCATTCGACTCCCTTAATTGAAGCTTTATCAGGGACATGCTTTCCATCCTAAACTTCCCTCCCATGTTCATCAGCTAGATTTGCAAATGCCTGACATCAACTTGGTTTTCTTTGAAAATAAATGGGGTTTATGAAGGGTTTTTCAAAGGAAATAGTGGAATTAGGCAAGGAGATCCTCTTTCTCCCTATATTTTTGTGCTCAGTATGGAAATTCTCTCAAGACGCCTCAGAGAGATGAAAAACTGCCCTAACATCTCTTATCATCCTTAGTGCTCAAAACTTAAGCTCACACATCTTGTGTTTGCAGATGATCTGATGATTTTCACTAGAGGAGACACTTTATCTATTATGGCTGCTATGGATTGTTTAGGGAATTTTGCAAAAATCTCTGGCTTAAAAGCTAACCACTCTAAAACTGATATTTATTTTGCTGGGGTTCACAATCAGACCAGGTGTGAAATAATTCAGAAGACTGGTTTTAATGAAGGTGTATTCCCATTTAGGTATTTGGGAATTCCTCTCAATTCTTCTAGGCTCAAAGTTGATATGTATGGGAGTCTGCTGGGGAAAATTCAGAAATCTACTAGTCACTGGTCCTCTAAGAGTCTGTCCTATGCAGGAAAGATTCAATTAATCAATTCAATGGTGTTTGGAGTTGAAAATTTCTGGTGTGCAGGAATCTTACTCCCAAAAGCTATTGTCAAAAGCATTCATAAGACCTGCAAGAACTTTCTGTGGAATGTTAAGCCTGGAGAAAGGAAAATTCACTATAAGAGTTGGCAAAGCCTTTGTACTCCAAAAGCAGAAGGAGGTATGAACATTAAGGATGGTTCAGCTTGGAACAAAGCTCTCCTTGCAAAATGGATTTGGAGAATCATTGTTGACAAGCAGGGGCTGTGGGGAAAAGTGGATTAGAGCTTATAAGCTTAGCAGATGCAACATTGTTGATGCTCAATATAAGAATGGTGACTCTAAGAATTGGAAGAGCATAATTAAGGTCAAAAACGAAATTGTTGAAAGGCTGCAGGGAGAAGACTTCAATAATAGCATCAGTCAATGGACAAAGAATGGGAAGTATAATGCCACAGCTGCCTACAATTTCTTCAGAGTCAAGCTTCCTGAGATTAGATGACATAAGGTTGTTCGGAACTCTGCAAATTTTCCAAAACACAGCTTTATTGCTGCATTGGCAATTCAGAGGAAGTTAGCTACTGTGGACAACATAGTTCGACGGGGAATGCAGATTGTCAACAGGTGCATTCTCTGCAAAGCTGCTGCTGAATCTCATAGACATCTTTTCTTTCGATGTTCCTTTGCAGCTGAAATATGGAGTAGAATTAAAGCTTGGGTGGGAATGAATATGAGCAGCAATGATATGGGTTTTGCTATGGAATGGCTTAGAAAGAAGAAGAATAGAAGAAATTGGCGATACAAGTGGGCAACATCTAGCACAATTGCTACAATTTACTTTGTTTGGAGGGAAATAAACAGTCGTCTTTTCTCTAATGAATAGCACTCGGTGGAATGGCTAGTGGAAAAAATAAAATTTGTCATTAGAGTTAGAACTCTCTATATGATGAATATATAATTGCAATTTTGAGGATGTAATTAATAGCTTAAATGCACACTAAATTGTTAGAAGTTTTCATTTAGTTTGTTCTCTCTTAGTGGTGTCCTTTGTAAGGAGTTCGATTATTCCCGTTTGGATAAATAAAAGAACAACATTTCTTGCAAAAAAAAAAATATTTAAAATGAGCAAAGTATAAAAAAAAATAAAAAAATAAAAAAAACTAGAAATTTTTATGGAGTAAGATCCAAACATAAATAAATAATTACCTCTTTTGATTTGTGAGGTTCTTCGCTAGTCAATACGGTTTATTTGTCCAATGCGTATCGAGTCTATCTTAGTGTGTCAAAAACTCAAGTTATTCGAAAATCTAACTAACACCATTGTTGTAAATTGGACGTACTAACATCTTATACCTATAGTATTGGATATTTGTACAAACATCTCTAAACTAAAGAACAAAGAGGTAAAACGGCCCGTGCAAGTTTGCACGGGCCAAAGAACTTAAGCAATCACAAGGTTATAGTTAGTTTAAAAATTTAAATATTACTCTTTTTCTAATGCATTTGTGCCTTAATTAAATCCTTTTAATTTTATCTTGGTCAACGGTCAAGTAGAGTCAACCATTCGGGTTTGGTTTGACGCAAAAATTCTCCAGGTCAAAACGGGTTTAGGTCAATGTGTGTTACGGATCAGTAAAATAACATGTTTATGACTCTAAAATGGGTCAGATCAAGTCGAGTTACTATATGAGTTTTGCTGTCAAGCTTTTGATATTTCTAACATTATGTCATCATATTTTGTAAAAAATTTATACACACCCAATAATTTAGCTAAAGTAAAAATAGTACTATGATATAAGAGTGTTGGAAGAAAAGAGGTTTTAACAAAATAGCCTGTACAATAAAAAAATGGGTGCAAGATACATAAGCCCACAAATAGATATAACTAAACATATGAGAGTCGAAATGGGTTGAGTCAATAAAGGTCATGTGTCATAAAAAGTGGGTTCGTGACACATATATAAAACGGCGTCACATAAACTATATATTATTCATCTAAATTTCGTTTTACTTTTAGCTGAAGTATGGGTAAAATTGGGTCAGCATGTTTGATCAAAGAAAATCATGACCAAAACCCATCTTAATTTTGTTTCACTTTCTTCATAGGTATGTGTAAATTTGGGTCAATGGGGTTGATCCAAGAATGTCAATGTCATAATTGGTTTAGATTGATAAGAGTTAGAGTTCACGTCGAAAAAAAGGCACAAGAAAGCAATCCAAATAACAAAAACTACATTATACAAGGAATTCTTTGACAATAAAAAAATTAATTGTTCGTGTTTAACAAATCAATACTATACCTTTAATAGGCTATTTTCCACGCCTACGTGGCAGCCTCTGAAAGCATCCACAGCCAAAAAATTCCACGTCATATCCTACGTGTCGTCCCATTATGCAACTACATTCTCTCTCCTCCACGTAATCAATTCCTTTAATGTGTGGGCTCAAAAATTAAAACCTATTTTAAGACCTTTCGTCTTCCTCATGACATGAGTTATTTGCATTAAAATTTGTGGGTACTTGGAAAGTCTTTCATTCAATTGTAATATTAAACATGTATTAAACATAGTGTGTTTTGGCTATTGGTTTGCCAATTCGTAGGTTACATTTTAATTCAAGGTACTATATATATCTTCGTAATTTGATAGATACTGGTGTGAATAAATCCAACTAAATAAAGTGAAGCAAATATGGCGGTAAGTGGAGGGAGAAGATTCGAACATTGAGTTGGGTTTCTCTTAATTCTATTGAAGTAACTTAGCCTAACGACAAGTTACGGCACACAGGCGAAGGTCTCAACTCTTCTTATATTTCGGACACGTGTAAAAGACCTCTTATCCTCCCCATTCGTGAACCAGCCATTTGGTTGGGCCTATCCTGTCTACCAAGAGGCCAAGAAAGAAGGAACAAGAGCTACTAATCGGTTGCGCATAAGCTACATTTCGTGGGGGGCGGGAGGACCTTTAGTCTTCGCGCCCAGGATTACGACCCGGATCGTTAGATAGGAATCCGAAAATAAACAGAGAAACAAAGAATATCACTTAACATTCACTAAAAGTATTTTTTTTTTTTTACTACAGGTTTTATTTTCATATACATAAATATATAAATACTTTATATGATATGAGAAAAAAAAAAAAGAAACGACATGGTAAGGTAAATCATGTAATTTAATTTAATTTCATTTCATACACATACAATGAGTTGGTCACAAGAGAGAAATTTTGTTTGCCGAGATAGATATAGAAATGTTATTTAGTGTTTCACTCACACAAATATTTATAGATATCTTAGAATAGGTATTTTGTATATGTGTCTATCGTAGTAAAATCTTCGAATATCTGTATTTTACTGTGTGATTATAAATCGATTCCAATTATTTGTTATAATTGATATAGTTATATAGTATATGAACTAATATCATGCAATAAGATCATCTTGGTTGTGTATATTTTTAATTTTGTAATTGGCGAGTATATTTTACTTTGAATATTTTTACTTTTCAGCTTTCAATATTGTAAGGGCACCAAACACATCAATTATTACAAAATTCATCTAACAAGAATCTTAATACTCAAATCTGATTTGACACATCTCTTAGAATCGAATATGATCATATCAAAATCCGCTTAAGACGTTGACGAAACAAGAATGATGTGTCGCGTTGTTATTGTTGTCGAGTAGAAATTTTCAAGTTATATGTGTGAGGGTAATCTTTAGGACTAACGAACATTTATTGAATGGAAATACATTCATTTTCATATTCATATGGAGACTTTTAATCTTCTTATAGCATGAGACTTTTATACATTAAATTTTAAGGTAAGTTCAAAGGTTTTTTTTTACCAAAAAAAAAAAAATTGTTTCTACCTTTAGTTTGTCAAAACTTTGAGTTACAAGCATGTTGTTTCAAAATAGTATATTTACTTTATTTTTTATTTGACTTTTCTAAAAGAAAAGAAAAAAAAAATATTTTACACAAAAATTTAGAGTTGTTCACTTTAGCACTTTAGCTAGACATTGCGGGAGGAGGAATATGTAGGTTGATTATTGATGCAAATGTTTTACTTATGAAATATTTTATAGAGTGTTACTACCTATATTGGTTAATATATCCATTACCGTGATCTTTCGAAACACTTTACTAAATTTTACTCATAAAGGTAATGTTTACACTTTTCGTTTAGAAAGAAGCAAAAAAAAAAAAAAAACACTCGTGAGTTCACGGGAACAAAAGCTAGTTATGCATTTTATTAGGCTGTAATCTTAATTTTGACTTCATTTCTTAACTCAATTACTGATTCACGGGTCGAGTCAAATATGAACCAAACATTTGTGTGTCAAAATGGGTTCGGATGAATATAATGGGTTACTCGGGGTTCAAGACTCAGACATAGGATGTACATAACCGGAAAAAAGCGGGTCACGAATCCTGAGTCTTAAGAAACGATTTAAGATTAAGATTTTTTTTATATATACCTAACGTTGTGTTTCTCTTTCTTTTTAATATACATCCAGTCATTACCAACATCATATAATAGCCCGTGCAATTTTGCACGGGTCAATATACTTAATTGATGAACTTATAATACCAGTTATATGACGAACCTTTAATTACTTAAACCGCATGGTGATTATTTGTTATTCGAAACTAATAATAATGATTTTGATTGATAAAAATGAGATTGGGAGGTTGAGTGAGGTGGATGTCGAAGAGCAGGTGAGTTTAGGGGGTTATGTATCTGATGGATGGCGAAGAAATTGATGAATTTGGCGGTGGATGGTGAAGAATTGCACGAATTTGGCGGTGGACGGTGAAGAAATTGGCGAATTTGGGGGTGGATGGCGATGAAATTTTTGAATTGTGGGGATGGGTGTCGAAGAGTCAGATAACGCAGGAAAGAGGAAAGTGAAGAACTTTCCTTTTTTTTTTTTAGTCAATGAAAGATTAAAGTCTTTCCTAAATGGTAAAAATAGTAGTTTGACATGTAATTGATAAAAAGGACACTACAATTTTTATTTGTTGTTTATTACATCTATAATTAGAAATTTCTATTGAGTAATATGCAAACCGAAATGGAGATATACGTCTTTTGTGAATTTATCGCTGGCCAACGTCGTACAATTATTCATTCTTCATCGAGTGTTTATTAGTATTTTAAAAGCCTACTTTATTCGAAAATCTAACTAATACCATTTTATAATCCATTTTATCGCTGGTCAACATCGTACAATTATTCATTACTCATCGAGTGTTTATTAGTATTTTAAAAGCCTAATTTATTCGAAGATCCAACTAATACCATTTTATAATCCAATATAAGTAGTATACAACGATAACCAACATTAAGACAACATAGGTGAAACGGCCCGTGATAGACAATATATTTTGGAGGCGCTAAACTCAGTAAAAAAAAAAGCCACCTAAACGCATCATATGATATTAATTTAAAATAATAAAATGTCTATTGAACTTCGTCAATCTATAAAGAGCCTATGCACATAGTTCATAGCATAGTGCTCCTATTGAGCTAATATGCTTTGGCCACTCAAATATCGAATACCGATGAAATCATATGTAATGATCAAACTTCATGTAGGTCATAAATTAAGGAAGAAAAAATGATTGAAGCATTGGCTTGTGCTACTAACTTATTGAATTTCTGCTCAAACATGTCCGTTTACTTGTATGATGTAACTTATCTTGTCTTAAACGTGTCTTATGTGTCTTGGAAGTAACATTATATTATCTGATCTAATTATGTGATTTAAAATAGACTTTAAGTTTGAACTTGGTTTATCGAATACTAGAATATGCATCGGATGTTTTCAATCTATAAAGAGCCTATGTGTCCTCTATGCATAGTTAATACTCTTACTATCATAGTTCTCCAATTGAGCCACTCAAATACCGAATACCGATGAAATCATATGTGTAATACTACAGGATTATGGAAAAGCGGTCTATGAAATTGGTTTGTCCTACATCGGGAAACTAAAGCTCTTATGATCGGTTTATAATAGATTTCTACCATCATACTACCAACGAGACATTCACCTTTTAGAGCCCACGAGAGGATATTTGGGTATCAGAGGTGATTTCCCATCTTATTCGGTTGTGTTGCGACGTACTGATGGATCAGACTATTACAATATAAAATGATCAAACATGATGTAGGCCACAAAATAAGCAAAGAAGGGGAAAATGGTTAATTCGGCCATTGGCTTGTTCCATATACTCGCCGATTTTCGGCCAGAATATGTAGTTATGTATGGGCAGTAACTAATTTTATCTTAAATGAGTCTTATATGTCTTGGTAGTAGTAGTGTGTTATATGATCTATTTATGTGATTTAAAAATAGATTTTTGAGTCTGAAGTTGTTTTGTCGAATACAATACACCTATTTTCACAATGTTAATTTATTGATCTCGTCGATTTATGTACGCGGTAACTGTATTATAAAACTAGTTATTGAGCAATCCAAAAGAATAGAAAGAGTATTATAGATCTCGTCAAAAAAATGAAAGAAAATAGAAGCATCCATAAACGGTAACTGCAATTAGAACAATTAACCAATTTGTCGAAAAACATCATTGACCACCGTACACAAAGTCACACATTACTATACTAACTTACTAAGCATCCATAAATGTATTATCTAGGACATATCCTATATTATTGGTTGGTATTATTATGTTGTCGTAAAAAAGTTCAAAAAAGTTAATTCATGGATTCATAAGCCATATGATTAAATTAGTTTTGTTTTAAGACGAAATTATACATCATCATCTCTAAATAAATACGAAAGGTTGAAAATTTGTATCCATATGAAAGGTAAATAAACGTGAATAATGTTTGAACAGACTATGAGACTATGAGTTATTGCATCTCAAAATTGAGAGTGGGTGTACGAAATGATAGGTTAAGAATGTTGGACCACTGGCAGCAGACCTATAGAATTGGAAATAAATATAGGTTATAATACCAGTGAGGTTATTATCCTAAAATTAATGGATGATAGGTCTATTCTATTAAACTAAAAAACTAATACTTAGATCGATTAGACAATAACTACGGCCAACCCAAATTGATCGTAATTTGTTTTAAAATTGCCACTGTCGAGCTTGATACACCGCATATTTGATATTAACCAAATTCCCTCTAGATCGCACATTTGATATTAACCAAATTCCCTCTAATTCGCTACACCTTGTCAGATCATAGTTAGGCTATATGGGAATTGAACCCACATCTTTGTGCAAATGCACATTGCTCTACCAGTTTTGAGCTAATAGCCTCTAAGGTCAAGTAAGTTATGAAAGATTACACAATTGGACAACAAGCTCGCCGTAGGATTACCACATAGTATCATATGAGGCGGAGAAAAAATTAAATGAAAAGTTACATGGCTTTCACTACCTTACCGAGACCAGGTTTACCCATACGACAGTGGCCATGACCATGGTCACCAACCCAAGAAGAGGGCAACCTGTAGAGTCTACTCTTGAATTCCCTTGACAGAGATGATGCACATGTTCTTACCCGCAGTGTTATCAGCACGATTTTATTCAAAGTAGCTGCCACTGGAAGACCCAGTGACATCCTGAACATGCTTCCTCCGCGTCCTGGCGACACCCAGAACAAACACCACATGAACAAAAGGTCTGATAAAAAAACCCATCACAAGAGTTCATTTCTATGCTAATCTAGTAATCTACAAGTGACTTCAGCAGCTTCTCCGCCTTTAAACAGGTGATAAAAAGAATCGGGCATGAATCCTTTGGAGCTTATTTGTTCCAATCTTTCGAGTGTCTAGATATGGGCTATTGAAACAAACACAAAAACCAGAGGATAACAAAAAAAAAAAGTTCTTGGAAGTGATCCAAGGGACATCTGAACCCAAATTACTAGAAAAGCATAAAAGAGTTGCTAGAAATTTTCAAAATGTTGTAAGCGTCTGTCCTGTCATGCATTCAGTCGATGGAAGTTGCAAAAAAATAGAACATGAAACCTCACCCTCTCCCCTTTCAACCAAACAAGGGTAATGTGAGGGCATAAAAGAAAGTACAAGGCCTATAACCCAACATAATATCAATCAGCGAAGAGTAAACTAATGACGGATCATCATTTACGAATCATAGTTCCATCCTACAACTATGGTAGATTCAGTATCAAAAACATTGTACATGTTTACCTCCTATGGCTCTCAAATTACTTCTGTTCACCACCAAGACACATCAAAAACAGATACTTGAACCCTGAATACGGTGCCCATGGTGCCCAACACACACCTATCAACATTCGCGAAGGAAAGACAGCTTCTCAGATATATTGATAAGATACAATCCATACCTTCATGAGGTGAATCAGATAGATACAAGAATAAGGATCGACAAAGTGCCATCAGAAATGGATGAAAAAGCAAACCGTTACCTTCAAATTTGCAGCACAAAAGAAAGTAGGATGAGAAATATATTGATAACTGCCCCCACAACGAGAGACCTCACACTTTGTCCAATGGTAACAAGCCTGCCCTTCTGAACATAGCCCTTGTTAACCAGACACTTACCACATGAGACAACACCATATATAGAATTTATCTTATTTACTCCACTCCTGCATCTATGCATGGATGATCACCACCAGTCCACCTCCGCACCTGTTCATCAGAAATATTGTGTTCAGATTTTAGCTTCTGCTTACCACAACCTTAAAAGAAGCATAAATTCATTTAATTCACATAGCATCAGTTGAATGTTGACCACTTCATGACTCCAACGTACATGACGCCTCAAATCAGTGTTTTTTTTAGTTTTTAGGAGGGGTATAAAAAGAAAGAGATAACGTGTTCTAAATCCCACTGTCTTGGCCTCTTGGGTGCGCTGGGGAGGGACCGTTGGGGGCCTATCTAATAACATCAAACCTAGAAGTAAACAAGTGATACTACATTCTTCATGACACCAACATTGGATACAAGAGACAATTCGTGAAGGTAAGACTAACCTCACATCATCAAAAGCTAATACCCAACCACGATCAAGTAAGCTGTGGCTATGGACACTAGCATGAGAAACAATGTCATGCACAGATAACACAGCAAGAAGTAATGTGCACAAGATCAGATTTGTGAATATGCGAAGAAGTGTCAAAATGTGTCAATTGAATATTTTAGATGGTATTCGGTATTCCTTTATAAAATGTGACTTTATATAATGTTCCCTAATATAGTATTACATCAGTGGTCCAAAACCATCACTAGAAATGCAATAAGATACAGTTGTACACAACATTTCTCCTTCACTCTTGAGTTCTGAAAAGAGCAAGAAAGAGATCGCTTACTTGCTAGAGCAACGAAAGCTAGAACTATCTCCTCGCCCAAAATGTTGTGTAGGTCACTCTGCGACAAGTTTGATCCAACATGACCTAGTACAACTTACATCAGTCAATAATTGGTGCACACACCTAAACTATATATATAGACATATATAGAAACCAGATTCTAGGATAATAAGATTTACAATGGTAACTTTCAGACAATAGAAAGATTCTGTTGCTGGAACAAACAATGAAATGAGTACATTCCTGGGTCCAAGGCAAAAATATATGGGTAATCAGTGATTAGCTTGATTACTATGACTATATTAGCTAGAATAGAACAAAGAAGAACAAGCCAACCAAACCAATTTGTTCACCTGATTCATATCAAATAAAATGACTAGCTTGTATTACATTAGTGGTCCATCAGACATTCAAATCTTTTAATAGTTTAACAAAAGAAGACATATTACCCCAAAATAAAATTTCTATGCCGCATAAACTGAAAACCACATAAACCATTCCGACAAATGAAAACCCTCACATTATCACAATTCACAGCGTCATGTGACAGATATCGACAGTATCATAGAAATTGAGCTCTATTTCAGAAATTTATAAGCTCTGTCTCCAACATTGCTGCAAAGATTTGAGAAACTTACAAACATTAATAGTGCACCATTCTCTAGAAAGGGTATGACATTGCCTTGACATTCCAAGATATAAGGCTTAAAGCAGTGATGTAACATGTGAAACTCCTTCCCTCACCTAGTAAGATAAACTATAAGCGGATGAAAAACGATAAACATCAAAATAAATGTCGCTCTAAAAGAGTATGTCAGAATTTGCAGCTTGAGTTCACTCTTGCGCAGTAAAATTGATGAGGTCCTTAGAAGGCTCAAATGAAGTCCCCTATTTCCGTGCCATACCATTTCGGAAAGCTAAGAGACCCAACTAACCAATGGTTTTGGAATTAAATGAGAACATTAAGTGTTGTAGTACCAGTTTAAGTTTTAGTGAAGACATGATATAGGGGACTGGTCTGAAACTCTGAAAACTGTCATCCAACTTTGAAGGCTGATATCTTGGGCTATAGATATCCGTATTTCATAATTCTTGGGTTCAAAATGAAATACTTGAAGTCTAGTTTCATTGAGACTAATTGCAATAGTATTAGTTGTGTCATTTGGTTGCAGTATAATTGTTTGTTGAGACTGTCCACGAGGTGTTGCTAAAACTTCTGATACCTGTCTTGACTATAGCTGATAACTAATTGTACAGATTTCTGTTTTGGATGATTTTTGTGTTCAAATTATAGATTTTGAAGGTAGGTTTCCAATGGGACTAATTTGAGTTGAATCCGATATGTGGTCAATTTTCTGTGGCTAGTTTAGTACAGAGTGTCGAAGAGGCTAATTTACAGCACTAGGCTTAGAAAAAGAACTTTACGTGAGCATTTTGGTATGGCTTTGCAACATACTCACTTCTGGAAATCTGCCTCAATTTATCTCAAGGCTCAAACATTGCTTAATAGTGTTTTGAGTACGTGATTGTAGACAGATTAACAGGTATGCAAAATAGCGGCATCAAAATAGCAGGCTGGTTAATAAGCTCGGACAACCGTATTACAAAGTGCACACCAATCCTATGTTCAAACAAGAAAAAAAAAACCAGCTGCCTTCTCTTCATTGTGTCCTTTTGGGCATTAGAAGGAGGTGCAGACTGCAGAAATTTAGCAACTTTGGCCATATTTGTTTTCTTGTAACTAATTAACAAAACCCAAATCTCCAGAAAAATACCCTAATTAGCAGTCCCCAAATAAAATACACTAATTAACAATCCCCAAATCTCCCAATATCAAACCCCAAATCAAAATCCGTAATTGACAATCCCCAAATAAATTCCCAAATTAAAAACCCTAATTAACAATCACCAAATTGAAAACCTAATTAACAATCCCCAAATTGAAAACCTAATTAACAATCAGCAAACACTAGCAAAAAATAGCAGAAAAACATGGGGATGATCGATTATCAACTAACAATAACAATCATAAACACAGATTATGTGAGAAATGAAACCATAAATACAAAATTTAATTTAACTTACATGAATCGGAATATGAATTACTTAACCTTCTTATCTTGGATAGCAGGAAGAATGATTGAGGTTTTAGGATCGATAGATTGAGATGGAAATGCGCAAAGAAAAATTGATGGAGTGAGTACAGTGTTTGGGTGTGGAGCAAGAGGAGAGAGAAAATTAGAGAGCAGGAATGAGCGGGGAAGGGAAGAAGTGAGGGGGTTTGGGGGCAAAGTTTATCAATTGTTTTTTAATTAGATGCCCTTCCCCCCTAAATTTGCTGTTTTGGCTGGATTTTGCTCCGGTGCCCCTGACTTAGTTTGTCTTATGCGTGCTGTATTGGAGTAGAGCGCAGCACTGTGCTGCCTCTATCACTCCTCTCCTTCCCCCAACGCCTCTCTTCCTCAGTTTCTCCATTTCACTTCCCCTCTCCTTATTCCACACTCATTCTACTACTGTTCAACCTCCATCTCCGTCTTCTCTTCGATCTTCTTGTCATTCGATTCTCTCTCTTCTCTACTACGTCTTCTCAGTGGCCACCTCTCTATAATCATCCAAAGCCCAGGAAATTGAAGGTGGCTCCAAGGTGAAGCTATACTCACTAAGATACAGCGCATAAAAGGTAAAAAATCATACCTAAGATTAAATTTGATTAATTCAATAATATAAATTAGGTTTTCAATAATTGGTTTTTTTTATTTTTTATAATTTCATTTGTTGGGGACTTGGGGGCTGTATGTTAATGTAAACTATAAAATTACAGTAGTAATTTCAGTAATATAATGAGGTATGGTTTGAATTTTTGCAACAAGTTTATGAAAATTCAATTATTTGGGTTTTTGCAAGAATCGTATTTATTTCTAATGTTAAATTGTGGACAACTGACTCTCATATTGTCGGATAGAGCATTTGTATTGTAATATGAATTAGTTGTGTGATTAGGAAATAGAAATATGATGGTGGTAGACGTGTATTGGAAGTGGTAGTGATGGTGTAGTTGTTTGATATCCAAGCGTTCTTTTATTGGTCTGCTACATTGTTTACCTTTTCCCTTGATTAACCTAGACAAGGTTCCGAATTGTGCTTCATATCCGTTGCACAGTGGAGTTGGTACTTGGAATGCATGATCATATAGAATAGGTTTATTGATCTGTAAAAGCTCTGATTTTTTTTTTCTTTACATAAAGCTATGAATTCATGTAGGTCAGTTGTATTATTATTGCTTTCTAAGCTGCATTAGAAATAGGAAATGATTCCGTTGTTAACTTCACTCGTATAAGCTATCGTCTCCACTTTGTTTTCACCAGCATATGTACCGAATGTGAGGCTTAGCTTTCTAAATGCTTTATCAGCATTAGACTTTACTTTGTTGTTACGTGATGAACATTGACTTAGCTTGTAGGTCAGGTCAGTAGTGAGTCAGGTTGGTCATTTTATCACTCATTGAGTTTAACTTAAACAGTTTTTGGAAGGATTACTCGGCAACGTGGGAGATTAGAGAAGATACAAGAATCCTTGTGCTCTGCTAGGTCGGTTTTCCTGTTTCATGTCTGTACTCTTTGCTTTCGATTATAAAAATTGTCAATACCCGATCCCTGCTCCCGCTTTCGTAGGGAACATTGTAATTCGCCCATGGCTAGACTTCAGTGCACTTTAATGGCTGCCCGTGCTACTTCTGCTACTTCCATTTTTGGGTCTTGTACACCCTTTTTCATGCCTCAGGTACTCTTTCCCTTTTCTTTATCCTCTTTAATTACTCGTTTTCGATGACGATTCTTGTTAGCCGACCCCGAATCATTTTGGGCACTTATCCCTGGTGTTTTACCCTTTAGTTTTTAGATTTTCATGAATTGGGTTTCTTATTATTTGGGTTTAATTTGTTATTGACCGTGGCGGCATGTTTAGCCCAATTCAATTTGATTTGTGCTTGAAGGTCAATCTAATTTGATTTTTTTTTTTATGAAACTAGAATTTGGGTATGATAAATTGTTATACAATATGTGGGTTTTTTTCATTGAATGGAAGTTTTCGTTATAAGATGAAAATTGAGATGTGAAAGTTTGTGGTAATCTGCCAGTTTGTGTTGTTTTATTGGGGTGGTTCTGCCCCACTGATGGTGGAAAGAGTTATGTTCACCAATTTCGTAGAAATTACAAGTATGTATTTGAAGGTTTAGGCGAAGGGCAATTCGAAATCTTGTGGTTGATGGAGATTTTATTTCTTTAGGCGGCGGGCATACTATAGTTCTCGTTTTATTCGCGTCGTGCTACTTTACATCTAAGTATAATGATTCTTGGGTAATCTGGTAATGGGAATGTAATCTTGGAGATTGTTGGAGTGCTATTAGAGGTGTTCTTTATGTTCACTGTTAGATGTTTTGGGGTTGCGTTCGATCAAGCTCTCAGGTTATGTTTCTTTAGAATATTTCTGGGCTCTTATGGCTGAGTAATACTGAACTTTTTTTGACAAAAACAAGTTTTAGTGAACATGAATGATATTCAGCACAATAGTACCTGTTACTGTGATCAAACGCAAATTTCAACACCACAACATAATTTCTTGGAAACCATTATTAAAACTAAAGATCGTGAAAGGACATGAACTTAACTAGCCTAAGGTACTGACCACTTAGGACTGCTAATAGCTAGGATTGCTCAAAGTAGGATATTGAATTACCACGTAAAACTAGTTAAACCCCGTTGAGATTCTAATAGCTTAGATCAAATACAGAGACACGATTAGCCCTCCATATTCTAATAGCTTTAGACTGGATGTGTATTTTTAGACAAAGAAGGCTACGGCATATTTGCAAGTAGTATTTCAAGTGTTTATTAAAAGCATAGCCTTCCTTGTGGGTTTTCTCGTAGATGATTAATCACTATTTCAGGTGCTTGCTTAAAGAGTAATAAATTGTGTATGACATTGGATTACCGATTCTTATTTCATTTGCTAGCTCTATTTTGAACTCCAATTTGTTAAGACTTGATCCTGCATCAGTATAGATAATGCTTTGTGTCACAATCCTACTACTATTTATTTTTATCATCCTGCTACATGTTTTAATGACATGTCTTTTGATCTTATGGTTCGTTTCGAATATCAGTTACAGCTGAGGTACAATTCAATCCCCATTCATGCAGCCAATTATAATTCATGCTCACTTATCAAGGGTGGTGATATATGCCTAAAACGTTCACAGATACGTTGTAGAAAGGGTAGAGTAGCTTGCAGAGTGATGGCTCATCAGTGTACATTTGTGATTCCTAAAGACACTATAAATGAATATAGTAGAAGTTGTAGCATACCCTCTCTATCCATGTTTGGGTTTGCAAATCCTCCCTTTTCTTCTTCTAGGATAAGTTTTAGGCTTTCAGGTAAGGGCGCTAGGCTCCCTTATGACTTTTTTGCCAAGAGGGTGTTCTCTGCTAATGCAATCCCAAACTCCAATCTCACTGGTACAAGGACTAGTGAAGGTGCGTTTATAAAACATGGAAAAGGCAGTGCGGACTCAAAAAAACCTTTTGGCTTCAAAAAACAGCGAAAACGAAGAAAGACTTTTGCTATTCAAGGCAGTACCGAGGGCAAGCCAGATAATAAATTTCCTTATCATGGTGTTCATAGGGGTAGTCCTGATCGTAGAGTGTCTGCTCACAAAGATGTTAATGCAGTAAGTTCGAGGGAACTTCTTGCCAGAGAAGGGCCGAATGAGGCAAAGTCCACCGAATCTGTCTCCACTCCGAGTGCAGTTGACAGTAAACAAGAGCCGAAGTCAGGAACAAAACCAAAGCAGAAACCACGAAACAGGAAGAAGAAAGACGAGCCCTCTGATGTACAAGTTTCTTCTGAACGTGTTCCTGCAAAAAGTCCTCGAAAAGTTAAAAAGTCAAATGTCCTTCCTCCATTGGTTGCTGAGGTAAAGCATCTTTAAGTTATCTGGTTGATATGCAAAAGTTTCTTGATCATACCAATATTTTAACTAACGCCGCAGCTTCTCAGAATAGCACGACTGGGGTTACAACAAAGGAAGAGACCAACTTATCTCCCTTACCTGGAGCAGCCCCTAAGAAGAAAGTTTCCAGATCAAGGAAGAAGGAAAAGTCCCTGAAAGAAGATGACATAGCACTCAAAACGTTTAATGGTCTACCAAAGCCTGAGGATGTTGTGAAGCAGGCACCTTCTACTAGCATATCACCTCAGCAGCCAAAACCTCCTACGGTGAATGGGTTCAAGTCAATTAAATTGAAGCCCTTGTACCCTCCTGTGGGGAAATCTGTTGTGGTGGTCGAGTCTCAGACGAAGGCAAAGGTTATTCAGCGTTACCTTGGTGACATGTATGAAGTAATACCAAGTTATGGTCATGTGAGGGACTTGGCTGCCAGATCCGGCTCTGTAAGACCTGATGACGACTTTAGTATGGTTTGGGAGGTCCCATCCCCCGCCTGGACCCATCTAAAGAGCATGAAGGTTGCAATAAATGGGTAGGTTCTTGTCTTCTTTGGCAGTAATATATCTTGTGCCAATGGAAAATTTGGATGATGATGTTAACAGAAGTGAGCTGTTTGATTTGCTATATCTCTAAGCATTTGGTCATGGGTCCATATCATTGCATATAGAATTCCAATTCAGTGTGATCAGTTCTGCGTTGGGGTTATGTAAATTTTATCATTCCAAGTTTTTATTCTGAGTAAATTCTCTTACACTATTGCTAGATTTTAATTCCTCTTGTTTTCTCTATTTTGCAGAGCAGATAATCTTATACTTGCTTCAGATCCTGACCGCGAAGGGGAGGCTATTGCTTGGCATATCATTGAAATGTTGCAACAGCAAGATGCTTTGAGCAGAGATATAACGGTAGCGAGGGTGACCTTTCAGGAAATTACTGAATCAGCTATCAAAAGTGCTTTGCAGACTCCAAGAGATATAGATGTTAACTTGGTCCATGCATATCTTGCTCGACGTGCTCTTGATTATTTAATTGGATTCAACATATCTCCTTTGCTATGGAGAAAGCTACCTGGCTGCCAGTCTGCTGGACGAGTACAATCAGCTGCTCTTGCTCTTATATGTGACAGAGAAATGGAAATTGAGGATTTCAAACCACAGGAATATTGGAGTATAGGAGCTACATTCAACAATACAGAAGGAGCATCAGTATCTAGCAATTGCTTAGTTCGTTCATATTTGACCCATTTTGGATCTAAAAAGTTAAATCAGTTATCAATCGGCTCAGAGACGGAGGCAAAGAGTATCGAGCAAATTGTAAGTTCATCAAGTTTTAACATCACAGGTGCTAAGAAAACCAAATTGAACAAAAACCCTCCTACTCCCTACATAACATCGACACTACAACAAGATGCTGCTAACAAGTTAAGTTTTGCTGCTGCCTATACTATGAAACTAGCACAGAAGTTGTATGAGGGCATTGAAATCTCAGATGGCAAGGCAGCTGGACTTATTACATATATGAGGACAGATGGTTTGCACATATCCGATGAAGCTGCTAAGGGAATATGCTCTTTGATCACTGAGCGATATGGGCTGGAGTTTGCTGCAAGCAGTCCACGTAAATTTTTTAAAAAGGTTAAGAATGCTCAAGAGGCACATGAAGCCATTAGACCTACGGATATACGAATGCTACCATCTATGCTTGTAGGAGCTCTTGATGCAGATTCATTAAAGTTGTACACTCTGATTTGGGCTCGTACAATGGCCTGTCAAATGGAGGCTGCAAAAGTCGATCAGATACAACTTGACATCGGAAACGATGATGGTTCCATTTCTTTCCGTGCTGCATGCTCGACAGTTTCATTTCCTGGGTTTAGATCAGTCTATGAAGATTTGGAAACAAAGGCCATTAGAGACACAGAGGCTGAAACATCTGGCCGTGATGAACTTTACAAAGTCCTCAGTATCTTGAAACAAGGGGATCAATTGTTTCTTGGAAATGTGGAACTCAAACAACATCACACTCAACCTCCACCTCGCTTCTCTGAGGCATCATTGGTGAAGAAGTTGGAGGAGCTTGGAATTGGAAGGCCATCAACCTATGCTAGCACAATCAAAGTTTTGCAGGACAGGAAGTATGTAACGGCAAAAAGTCGAGTACTATCCCCTGAATTTCGTGGCCGCATGGTGTCAGCCTTTCTCTCTCATTATTTTACGGAGGTAACGGACTATAGCTTTACTGCTGACATGGAAACTGAGCTTGACAACGTTTCTGGTGGTCTGACTGAATGGAAAGGGCTTCTCAAGGATTATTGGAGTAGATTCAGCTCTTATTGTGAGCGTGCTGGTAAAGTTCACATCCATCAGGTGGAGAAGATGTTAGAAAGGACTTTTGGTAGTTTCCTCTTCTCCTCGCTTCCTGATGAAGGCCGAACATGTCCCAGTTGTTTGGAGGGCACTCTTATCTTCAAAGTGAGCAGGTTTGGTGCAGGGTATTTTATTGGCTGTGATCAACACCCAAAATGCAAGTAAGTGTTGCTGTTTTTAAGTTTTGGCGTTTACTGTCTGTGCGTTCAATTCGTTAATTGCTCTACATCAAAATGGATTTGGCGTACTTCGATCTATAGTTGTGTCATCATTTCATCTCTAGATTTGCCATGCGCTTCTTGCCAATTGAGTAGACCATCATTTGTTTGGAAGATTGAGAATTATGCTATGTTGTTGGTTAGCTTTGAAGAAAAAGTATAAGGCGGATTCAGTAGAAAATTGTTTCTGTTGTGGAAGTCTGTGCCGAATATACAGGAGGCACATCCAATGTGAGCTTGTTAAAATTATAGATTAGATTGTTATAGTCCAAGTATTTCTTGTTGTGAACAAATTACCATTCTACTGCTCCATGGTACTTGAGAACATGTTCAGTATGCTAGGATGATGGGCTTATGGCTGCTTCCTTTTGCATCCAAATTCCAATGACCATCGAATGGTTTATTATGCAAAATTAAAAAATGTGAGGCATTGTTCATGAGTTTGACGTCCCATGTTTGAGCAGGGTGGCTAGACAGGAGAAGTATAGGTCATTCTTGATACTCCCTCTGTCCCAACTCAAACACCCTGATTTCCTTATATGGACGTCCCACTTCAAACACTGCATCTAGTTTGGGGCATCATTTTTTCCTACTTTTTGCTAATCTTGTCTCTCTCTCTCTCTCTCACACACACACACAAACACACACACACACACAAACACACACACACATTCTCTCTCCTACTTTTTGTTAATCCCCACATTCTCTCTCCTATTTTTCCTAAATTTTTTTTCCACTACCACTATTTTTTTTTTTTTTTACTATTTTTCCTTATTCCACTACAAATGGCCAGCGGGGCGTTTCAACACTATTCATATAAGCTAATATATAGGATGTATATAAGATATAGTGAAAAGAGCAAACTCCCCACGAAGCCTATAATCTCACTCATCTCTTTCTTCCTCTCTCATGCAACTAAACTCATCCCATTCTATCTCTGCTCTCACCACCTTTACCACCACCAGTTCACAACCATCTCTCTCTGTGCCCATCTCACCTCCTTCACCACCATCTCTCTCTTTCTTCTCTCGCCAACTTCGCCACTAACTATATCTCTCTCTTCTCTTATCGTCTTCTGCAATGGCCAACTCTCACAACCACTTCCGATCTCCTCTTCTCATGAATTACCACGAACACCACTTTCGCCCTACTTTCTCCCTCTTATTACAAGACAAGATGGTGAATTTGTCTTCAGTTAATATGATGGTGAAGAAGAAGACAACCTAGGATTGGTTTTGACGACACTGGTGGAGACACTTCAACTAGCCCATCATCTTATTCTTTCTTCATTTTTCAGCTTGACACAACATTTTAAGAAATTCATATCTTCCTCAAATTCCTATGAAATTCTACTGTATCTTCATTCTTCATAAATAATATATCATTTTACATAGGCAATAATATCCGTTCTTAATTGATAGATCGACATGTATGAATGTCTTCTCTCGTATATTGGATGAGGAACTCGTATATGTAAATGAAAATGTTGTACATGTGAATGACACTTATGCATTTGTACTGATTGGGTTCTTAATGATAAGTTCTTACATTTCCTAAAAAAATGAAAATTCTAAATCTATTGAATGACTAGATAATGATTTAATTGAGAGATAAATCACAATAGGTAACGAACTCGATTACAGTAAAACTGGTGTTTGGTGGTCTAATGGGTGGTTGTGGGTAGAAGGCAGCTTGTTTAGAGCCTAAGTTGGTGGAGGGGCGTTTATCTTTGGTAAGGGTAATGTTGTTTTTTGGGCTCAGCAAATTCACTGAGATGCCCCCCTTATATTTCTAAGCTTATGTGAATTGCCAAACTGTTTTGGGTACTTGCTCGCTTTTGGGTTGCATGACTGCTGCTTTATAATTGATCTGCAGTTGTGGGTTTCATATCTTCATTTAAAAACAGTTAGATGTTTTGGGTAGTTAAGCCCGGATAGATTCTATGGATGGTTTACTTTGTTGATTGGCTTTATCTTCCTGAAAGGTATTTACGTAGAGTAAGTAGTGAAGTTTGGACTCTCAAGGATGATACTGGAATAAATTTACGTATTAGCCAGCTGAGTGACAGGACCTTTGTCTATGATAGCGAACTCGGAAACTTGTTATTCTATTTCAGAAATTTAAAAATCTATGAGACATTGGGACCTTTGGTCATTTGGTTTCTCATGTACTCAGCGGTCTATCACTCTTCCCCTACTTGACATATCTTTTAGGTAGCGAATGGGAACAAGAATTTAGAATTTGAGCAATTATTTCAAATCTATCATTTGAGATTATGGAATAATATTTCAAATCACTTGTTTGGGAAATGTGGGATTTGAATTCCAAATTTGTATTTCAAAATAAGGGGTGGAGAAAGAAATTGAGGTTTGAGAAGAGCGAGGGTGTAGGATTTCAATATGAAGGGTTTTGGGGTGTCATTTGTTTTACACTGGCTAGAAGTTGATACAAATCCAAATTCACAGATTCTTGAATCCCCAAACATAGGATTTGTATCAAATTTGGATTTGAGAATGGAATCCATGTTCCCAAACGCACTCTTAAGTTGTTCTAACTCGAATACACAAATTATCTGACACAATTTGCTATATTTAGTATGTTTCAGAAATAGGGTTTGGAGCAGACTAACGGGATGTGGTAATTTAACGACCCCTTTACTAATTTAACTTTTCTCGATAATGTTAAAATAGAATTGTGCTGCGCATCTTGGAGGGGCAAAGGGGGGGGGGGATCAAACTGAAGCAGCCTTACCCACATGTTAAAAAAGTAGAGAGGCGCACTAGGGTAATGTTGTTGATATGATGTTTGCTCTTGGTCTGTATAGCAGACTGGTCTTTGGTGTTGAGTTTCGCCGCTGTCTGGAATTATCTCATTAACTTACACTCTTCTTTCCTGAACAAGCTGTTTAACTCGTTGTCAGGTTTATAGCTAAGACATTATATGGTGAGGAGGAAGACGATGACGCACCTCAAAGTAATAATTCAGTTGAAGAACCGAAGCTGCTTGGAACTCATCCTACTTCGGGTGAAAAGGTTAGAAAGAAGTAGTTTAGCTAGTTTTGTAATTTCATAGGTCAACCAGTTTTTGTTGTCGTGATAAGACATGTTTATAAACATGTTATTCTTACAGGTCCTTCTGAAGGGCGGACCTTACGGATCATATGTGCAGCTTGGAGAAGATAGGAAGGGATATTCACCAAAAAGGGCATCTGTTTCTCAGGTCTGTTCTTTTTTTCTTTCTTTCAGGAAGTAGAGTTAAAAGTGTGGATCGTCTCTCAACTCACTCTCTTGTTCTATCATCTTTGGTCTACAAGTTGTCTCGAAAACTACAGGCTGAACAGAGTTTCCATGTTTAATCACAAAGTCCATTTTTTTTTTGTCCTAGTGATCATAGACAGGGAAGTCTAGATTTTGTACTTTGTGATGTTACCTTTACAAACAATTCGTTCTTTGTCTTCTTGTGGAAGATTTCTATTAATTCTGTAATGGTGGGGAAGTTATCAATAATTGCCTGCACGCAATTTATATTTCATTGTCAAAGCTCCAATGCTTACAAATTTTTGGCTTAGTGATTATAACTCTTAAACAATTTCTTTAGCACTCACGTGTTTTTTCTATGGTCTTGATAGCAAATTATCTAGATCTCCGATGATAGTGTATCATTTATGAAGTAATATTTCTATTTTTTCTTTCCCAGATCAAGGATGTAAGCTCGATTACGCTGGAAGATGCCCTCGATTTACTTCGCTATCCTATTTCATTGGTATTACTCTTTATGTATTTGCCTTTGTCAACTCTGATTAATGGTCTTCTTACCCTCCCCCTCCCCCTCCCCCACTCCTAACCTCCCTGTCATTGTTTACTTATTTCAAAAAACATCTTGCAGGGAAACCATCCTGTGGATAGCCAACCAGTCGTAATAAAGATCTCCAGAGTGGGATTCACCATAAGGCATCGGCGTAATATTGCTCCTATCCCCAAGGTATGATGTGGCCTTTTATTATCTTGAGCTAGAGCAGTATTTTACTGCATTTTCAGATAGCGTTTTTAGTACTAATTATAATGGACATCCAAGCTCGCATTTCGTCACAGCCTTAATGTCACTAATAATTCACTGATTCGTAGGATAACTTTTGTCTTAGTTTGTCCCCCCCCCCCCCCCCCCCCACTTTCTCTAAGTGCTTGGCCTTTATCTGTGATTATTTAATGGGATTATGAACTTCAGTTGTAGCACAAATGTCCATTTAGTTTGCATTGCCCATTAAAAATCTAATACTATATATTAAAACCTGAAACCAAGTCTTTCCTAAGACGACACTTGGCGTACATTAATTGGATAGAACATAAAAATAGCATTAAATACAATTATTGGTTAGAATATGGTAATGAATTATAATAGAGTAGTATAAATGTATAATGTTAGCTAATTTATGGAAAATAATCATTATGGTAATTTATTAGAACAAAGATAAAACCAACAATTTTCTTATAAAATGAATATAAACAATATAAATACATGGCCCGGGCGTGACACGGGTTTTGTAGATCATAAGATCAAACAAGTTGAGCAAAATACAAGAGCCGTTATAACGAGTAGCATGAAGATAATTACATTTATTAATAAGTTTTACTTCCAATTCATGAGGATATTAAGCTAGGCGTATGCTAATTGTAGTACCAAATAATTGTAGTACTGATATCTAACTTTCCTTTTTCTTTAATGTGTAGATCAAATAAGTTGAGCAAAGCGCATGAATTAACCAATATACAATACATATGCCAAGACAAGTTGAGCTTGAATATTAAATCTTAAAAACTGAGTAGCATGAAGATACTAGGTTTCACGTTGAAAGGTCATTAGTTTTAGCATACTGGTTAAGTAGTCAATTTTTTTAACCATGTTCATGATATCTAATCTTATATATATATATATTTATATTATGAAAGCCGAGTACAACCCTTCATTGATGGACACTTGGCACAATCCTATTGGATGGAATTAAAAAAATGTTATTAATTATTAGGATATGGAAATACATATAAAATATTAAAATAGTAATAAAGAATATTAATAAACAGTTATAAATTATAATTAGTTGAATATTTAAATAATTTTAATTTAAATAGAAAAAAAGGAAAGTTCTTAAAACTATTAAGTGTAGAAAATATTAACAGTCTAAAAAAAATGATTTCCAGTCTATACAAAGTTATATGATTTTCTTTCGATTTGTTAATCATGATCATAATGTGACACAGTTTCATTTTGCAACACATCTCTTACAAAAAAAGAAAGAGTTCCAAAAAGAATGTGTAAATCATAGAGAAGTGGAGAAAAGTATAAGCCTTAAGATGAATTATTATTAGTTTAACAAATGATTATAAATTACCAAAAAAAGAAACAAATGATTATAAACATTTCCGTTTACTTATTTTGCCAATTTGACTTTTTTCGTGCAAGTGTCGAAAAAGTTTATTTCAAAAATGATTTTCAGAATTAAGCAATGTGTTTAGAATATACTACTCAATAGTACTTAAAGATAAATGTCTATACAAAGAGTTAGTAATTGGTTCATGAATAGGGTTAGGCATGGTGTATTTTGTTATGTAGCATGGTTTATGAATAGGGTTTGGTTGAGTCAGATTCTACCACGTCGATTTATTGGATTTCTCGGATCGTGACACATTTGATGCAAACAAATGTGAATTATTATTTAAGAAGTGACTACATAAAGTTCTCCATTTACAACCTATATGTTATTGTAATTTTACAATTCGACTCTTTCGTATGGTAATTTAGAGCTGAAAGAGTTATATTTCAAAATTTTCAACTACTATAATCAATGTTATTGCTTATATGTAAAAAATCAAACACATAATGAAGAAGTTAATGAAATTCAAGCGGTATAATTTTTTCCTCTATGTTTAAGTACAGTGAATAAAGTATGTCTATGAAAAGAGTAATAATTATGTAGAGAAAAAATAATTAATACATGAATATTATATAAAAGTTTGACCATAACTTATTTTTTCATTTTTTTTTGGATTCTCCTGACTAATATTGTTTCTAATTTTTCAAATGTTTCGTTTGCTTATATGATTGTAGTTTTTCCCTTACATTTATAGGTATGGTTAGAACGGGTGAGTTCATATTATGTTTATGGCATGTCGAATCGAGTCGGTTTCGGTTCGGGTTGCTATCGAGTTGGGCATTATAGCTTTTGTGTTGTTAAATTTTTTTAGATCCTCATTGGGCCTGTTTATTTGATCTCATCATCTCAAATTTTGTTCAATGTTTTTTGGTTTCTCTCTCTCTCTCTCTCTCTCTCTCTCTCTCTTGAAATGATAACTATATATTGGGCTTCGATACATATTTATTTACATTTTGATTAGAAGTCTATCAATCAAGTCAGGTATTATGAGGTAAATTTTTTAAAGGTTAGGTTGATTTGTATTGATATTCTCATCGGAACTGGTTACTAAATTTTTTTTATCGCATCATTTTGAGACACCTCCTTTCTCCATTGATATCTTACTTTATGATAACATACATACCTGGAAGTATTTTTCGATATGAATCCAACCACGTGCATTTCATAATTTTTTGATGAGTATTTATTCTTATATTTTTAAGTCAAACTCTTAACTTGATCAATACGTAATCTATACTTTTATAGAGGCAGTAGTAATCAACATTTTTATAGAGGATACCTAATACTCTTTAATTAAGTGATAGCTGACACTTAATTATAAATTCACAACTAAATTATAATTTTTTCATACGTTAAATAATGCTCAATATGTGACATTATGTGTATAATGCAATTATATAACAATGATTTTTTTTTGTGTGAAACGAGTATCATTGATATAAATAGGGAGCCCGGGCGCGGCACGGGCACGCAAACTAGTTGTGCTTATTTTCAAAACCCTTGTAAATTGTTCTTTTTTGGCTCTTTTTTTTGTCCTATTCGAAGAAAAAGGAAATGAATGGAGTACCCAGGGTAAAGCTTCTATCTAGACTTTAGAGTTCTTTACCCTTTACAATTTGGAAATCCTGAAAGTTGTAGGACCATTTTTTTATTTTGTTTTTGAGAAGCAGCTTTGTAAGGGCTTCCAAAGCATTTGTTTCTGGAACATAAATTGAACGTTGATTTCTCTCTCCTTGTTTTTTGGTGTGGGTGTGGGTGTGCAAGGGGGTGTGGAATGTGTTAGCCCTTAGTTTGTGGGATAACTGGGATTGCTTGACGATTGGTTCCTTAGAAAGAGGCAAAAACTTGCTCTTTTGTCGTATTTACAAATGATGTTTCTTGACTGCTACTACAGTACTACCAGCCTTCTGCTTCTTACAGTTCATAGATGTGTTGCATACCAATGAATTACCTGATTTTCAACTTAAATGCAGACTTTAAATGCAAACGATATAACCATGGAGAAAGCAATCGAGTTGCTTGCTGGCCCAGATGTTAGAAGGTGTGGCCGACCAAAGGGTAAATCCAGGCTTGAGGAAGCTGTTGATGACTAGGATATGAGGAGTTTTCTTGAGCTATACGTAAGCTCTTGTTACCCCTCAATTCATTGGTTGCTCATAAGTAGCTGTAATACGAATCACATTATGAGATCAACGTCCCTTAGACAGCGTCAGAGTGTACTATCGCGGCAGCAAAAACAAGATCTAAGATTAATTGCAATCTTTGGTAACTAGTAAATGATAGTTCCAATTCTTGTGGTCATTTTCAGTCGCCCTAAGATTTAAGTTCCTGGGCTTCGTATGTTCATAGTTAGAGGAAGTAGGCGTTTTTGGCCAGTCATATTTTTTTGTAGTTGGAGATGTCAAATACAACGTTTTACCATTACTTTAGCTATGGCACATAAATACAATGAAATTATCTGATATTGATTCTCAGGGTACTGCTATAATTATCGAATTTTCTACCAAATTCTGCTTGAACATTTATTTCTCCACGTCAAAAAAAAAAAAGAAGATTGATGTGTGCTCAGAGTTGGTATTTTGTTGATAGAAATCTCTCAAGTATCGGATTTAAATGCAGAAGCCATGCTTTTTTTGTGAATTTGAACTGTGAACTATGCAACAAATATGGCAATATCATTTAGATTTAAAAGCAATGGTAATGCTTAAAAGATTAACAAGAATGTAATCTGAAAAAGAGGTGGCTTGCAAGTATTGCCTAACCCTACTCAATTAGTTACAAAATTATGTGCAGCTTCCTAAGTGAGACATCTTGCTTATTGTGGATTGCTTCGACCATATTGCATTTTTGCTTATGCATTACCGAAGACCCCCATGAGACGATGACTACTGGTCGTTTTTGTTTTGTTTCGAGTATCCGCATTAATCTCTTCTACCTTTTCAGAATGGAGCTATTCCTACTCCTCTTGGGAAGATGGACCGCTTAGTAAGTCCTGTAACAAGGTTAAATGCATGACTCGAATATGACTGAAATATATAAAGGTTTAGGAAGATAGTAAAGTGTATGGGGAAGGTTGATGAGTTACATACAGACTAGTTACTGACCTGACGTGAGAATTGGCTCTGGGATTTGGAGTGGTTGTTAGGGTGGTAGCCTTCATAACCACCACAACCACCACCACCATACATCATGGCGTCTAGGCTCTCCTCTGCGAGAATTCTCAATCTGCACAGCTCTAGCAACACAACAGTCCCAAGGTCCGGCCTGTCTCTCTGTCTCAACTCTGCACATTTAAGTGTCAATTTTGCAAAGCTTAATACTTCTTCGGCAGGCCAGTCAGGCACAGATGGATCCAACATATCCTCAAATGTACCCTTTTCAATGGCTCGCTCTACATGGTGAGCCAGATGATGCTTGTAACTCAAATTTTTGACAAACCAAAGGTTAAGAGAAACAATTTAATTTTTCTGGAAAAAAAAAAAAAAACCTTTAAACTTGCCTTAGGATTTAATGTATAAAAGTCTCATGCTATAAGAAGACTAAAAGTCTCCATATGAATATGAAAATGAATGTATTTCCATTCAATAAATGTTCGTTTATCCTAAAGATGACCCTCACACATATAACTTGAAAATTTCTACTCGACAACAATAACAACGCGACACATAATTCTTGTTTCATCAACGTCTTAAGCGGATTTTGAAATGACCATATTCGATTCAAAGAGATGTGTCAAATCAAATTTGAGTATATAGATTCTTGTTGGATGAATTTGTAATAACTGATGTATTTGGTGCCCTTACAATATTGAAAGGTGAAAACTAAAATCATTCAAAGTAAAATATACTCGCCAATTACAAAATCAAAAATATACACAAGCAAGATGATCTTATTGCATGATAGTAGTTCAGATACTATATAGCTATATCAATTATAACAAATTGGAATCAATTTATAATCACACTGTAAAATACAAATATTCGAAAATTTTACTATGATAGATACATATAGCAATACTCATTCTAAGACCTCTATAAATATTTGTATGAGTAAATCACTAAATAACATTTTTATATCTCTCTCGCAGTTGTGACCAACTCATTTTATATGTATGAAATGAAACGAAATTTTATTTACAACAATATCTATCAAATTACGAAAATATATATAGTACCTTGAATTCAAATGTAACCTACGAATTGTCAAACCAATAGTCAAAGACACTATGTTTAATACTAGTACATGTTTAATTTTTAATATTGAATGAAAAGCTTTCCAAGTACCCACAAATTTTAATGCAAATAACTAATGTCATGAGGAAGACGAAAGGTCTTAAGACATGTTTTAATTGTTGAGCCCACACATTAAATGGATTGATTACGTGGAGGAGAGAGAAAGGAATTCCATAACGTGACGACACGTAGGATATGACGTGGAATTTTTTGGTTGTGGATGTCTTCAAAGGCTGCCACGTAGGCGTGGAAAGTAGCCTATTAAAGGTATAATATTGATGAATGTGGTCTACTTCTAGTTATTAATTCGTTTAAATGCAGTTAATTTATCAATATATTCAGTTCATATCAAATCAAATCAAATCAAATCAGTTTTATTCAAATCAAATCAGATCAGTTCATAAAAATGCAGTCCAATCGCACAAGGACTAAATGATATAAATATGTAGCCCGGATGTGACATATTAAATGTTAAAACTAATACTCTAGCTTTTTTGTTTATGTATGTGCAGGTCCAAACTAATGGGGACGATGTTTCAGCTCCAGTGTAGTAGTATCCTTCGTGTTATCTCGTACTCCTCGTCGCAAGGAAGATTGATGTTTTATGTTTGAATTTTTAATTTTTTTTTTATGTTCATCGGGGTGTCCATGCATTTCACTCATGTATTCAAACATCTCAAAAATGTATGTTTCGTTCATCATTGGTTGTAATAAAATTTAATGGTCACCACATTTCAAGGTTGTGCATATGTGAAGCTACCAAAGTTTGGGGGGGGGGGGGGGTTTCTCTAAATCTTTCTTATGAACAAGAACTGGTAAATAAGTCCTAGTAATAAATGAAAAAAGCAAATGAAAATAAAATATAGAGTGATACAAGATATTCTACGAGGAAAATATCTCCCCAATAAAAGTAAAATTTTCGACCTTCTTGCTCGATGGAAGTGAAACTCAAATCCTCTAATTTGAGTGTTACATCAGTGTATCTTACAAATAAGCTTCTTTACTATTTATGAAATTTATAACAACGAACACCTAGTACTCGACTTGTAAGGATATGTCTGGGTTTGCAAGTCCATACTCATGAGTATTTGTATCTTTCTAGTTACTTCACAAATCAAATAATAACTTTTTTTACACGACGTAGGACACAAATTGACGGTTTATCTACCTCATGAAACACATGTATTCGCAATAACAAACTATTTCTCACACAGACATGAATATACTGTCAATAGAAAATGAATAATGCAATTTTGACACTCATACTTGTGTTTCCTTCAACAATTCTGAAATGAAATGCATCTCGTAGATTTGTAATAACCAAGTCTTTAAGGAGCTTGGTTATTCTTAACATTCTCTTAGTCTCTTTAGTGATTTTAATATGAAAATAGATAATATCATATAATTTTTTGTGGACCTTGTACTTAAGGAAAGTTGATGAGTTACAATCTCGATCCATTGTTGTATTGTCCCTTTCTTAATACTGAATTTACAAACCTAATCAACGATTTAAAACTATGTACTGATTGTTTCATCGTATTATTTGTGAAACTTTCTATAAGAAATATGATTTCAAACCCCGAGGGTTATAATGACAGGCTAAAGTCGTATGGCTACAAATATAAAATATCAATGCTAACCTAAAACGTAGTAAAAGGAAAGTAAGGTTCGTATCCACAGAGAATACTAATTATCAATGTATGTCAAGTAACAAATGGGGGGGTTAATGAGTATAAGTGATCAAGTGATCAAGTAATCAAAACACAAAAGAGTAATTTGTAAACAAATGAAGGAAAAGATCTCGGACAATTAATACCCACTATCGTTCACCTAATTGGTCCTAGTTATCAACTAATCCTAATTCGTTGAATACTTAGTTGTAGAAATGTAATTTCGTATCGTTTTTTAATTGTAGCTAAGAGAATAGATCAACCCTACCTAATAGCCCTAATCGGTGGATAACAAAGATGCACGCCTAAATTCAATCCAGCGAAAGCATGAACCAATTAAACGATATCAACTAAGATTAACAAGATCTAGACACACGCGGTTTCGATCTTCAATTAATATGTTTATTCTCTCTAACCTAATACCGATGTTCAGCATAGAAATACTAGGCTAGTTGCTACTTGTGAATCAACAATCTAACAATTAGTCGTTAAATTGTGAATCTAGCAATATGATAAATTTAGAGCTAATTAGTTTGCAACCTAATAAACAATAAATCAATCAATAACAATAAGAACAAGCAGTCTAACTTTTCAAGCAGCCACACTTCTGATCAGATCAAGAGATAAGGCTCTTAAAGAAAATCTTGTACAGGAATGTGAAATTCTTTATTCTGTGTATTACATCTGTGTTGGCTCGTAAGGTTTGTGGTCCTCGGATCATATTTTCGCAGCTAGGAGAGAAGACGAGTCTTAGGTTAAATGTTAGAGAGGTGCATTGTAACACTACGGAATTTGGAAAGTGGTTTATGGAGTTGGTTTGTCCCACATTGGGAAACTAAAGCTCATATGATCAGTTTATAATAGATTCGTACCATCTTACTACCAACAAGGTCTTCACCTTTTAGAGCCCGGAGAGGATATATGGGTCTAAAAGGTGGCTTCCCATTTTATTGGGTTGTGTTGCGACGTATGATGGATCGGGCTATTACAGATGGTATCAGAGCAACCCTACGACCGCGTGCTGGGTGCTGGGGTTAGGCCCAGGTCAGCTGTCTAGCGGGGGAGATCTTGGACCTGTGTTGATGTTGATATGGAATGGCCGAGGCGTGACGAGGACGTCGCGTTCTTTAAGTGGGGGAGTTTGTAACACTACGGAATTTGGAAAGTGGTTTATGGAGTTGGTTTGTCCTACATTGAGAAACTAAAGCTCATATGATCAGTTTATAATAGATTCCTACCATCTTACTACCAACAAGGCATTCACCTTTTAGAGCCCGGAGAGGATATATGGGCGTAAAAGGTGCCTTCCCATCTTATTGGGTTGTGTTGCGACGTATGATGGATCGGGTTGTTACATGCATTCTTGTATCTGGTTCTGTAGTCCAATTTGGACCCTTTTTGAAAATAAAGATATTACAATATTAGTTATCCACGTTTTCAATCTTTTTCGAACCTCATAATACTAATTCTCTTATTCCCACCCCACTTTGTTGTTATTTCAATATTTATTCTCACCACGATTATAAAATACCACGGTTTATATCAATCACACCTAAATCATTTTGATTTTTATGTATGTATATTAATTACCGCAACATCAATGCCCTTTATATATAATTATGTTGATAAAATCATCAACAACAATAATTGGTTTAGTGGTTGAAGTGTTAACATTTAACACGTAGGTCACATGTTCAAGTGTTTGCAATCTTTAGGTACCATGGAAATTGAAGATTGGCTCCGAGATGAAGATATGGTGAGGGAGCTACTGCACATCAAGGTATGGTATCGATGTCGCTTATGTTCAATTTTTATTCTTTCAATCAAATAGCTTAGATTTATCAATTATTTGGGGGGTTTTAATAATCAAAGAAATTTTTCCTTTTTTCTAGTTTTGCTTACTTTTTAATGTCTTTAATTTTTTCATGGAATATTCAAACTGATGATTTGATTATCCTTTTTTATCTAGAAACATTCATTTGTGATTTGAGATTGTTATTTTCATGATTTGTGCTTGTCTTTTAATCCGGCACAACGTCCATTGGGAGCACAAGTTGGTACTGCCCACAGAGACTTAACATTAGATTAAGTATTAAGAATTGCGTTTACTGGGCTCTTGAAAGATTCCAAGTTAACTAGCATAATTAGATGTTCATGTGCAAACAAACAACAACAAATCGAAGCTATATTTAATCTAATGTTAATTTGGGAGTTTTGGTAGGTTGATAATTTTAGTTTATATTTTTCTTAGGTGTTAATCTGTATGCTGTGAGCTTTAACTTTAGCTTAGGGTTGTGGTCAATCTGTCGAGATGAACATAGTCTTGAAACTAAGTAATATGTGAGTCGGTTTTGTTTTTTTTTAAAGCTACCGATGTTTGGATTTGAGAACTCGAAATTGGCAAAACGAGATAATCAGGTAGAGATATGGTGAACGAGAAATATCTCGTGGAGTGACTCAAGAGTAACAGTGTCTAGTTTTCTGCTCTAATATGTAAATCGTCTCATTAGTGTGTATTAGACTGTTTTGTGTGTAAGTATGAGTTTATATCTCTATGTTACTTGAATTTGTGTTTGTAGTGATGTTTCACATGAAGACATCATGGCTATATATGATTCTTACCATATTACTATTCTAAATGTAATTATTACGCCTACAGCCTACAGGACGCCAGAAAGGCAAAAAGAAAAAGAGAAAACCAGTACAAATTTCATAAATGTCATAGTAGCTTAGTGTTGTATACTAGTATATGGAGAATTACTGCTAGTAATTTGGATTATTTTGAATTAACTTCACCACATTTTGTAAATTTTGCACCTTGTGGAAGATTTAGATTCATGTTTCTCGAATTGACATCGTCAGCTGATATTGGTGCCTTTTCCATGTTTTGTAAACGCAACTTCACTAGTCCTTGTACCAGTGAGATTGGAGTTTGAGATTGCGTTAGCAGAGAACACCCTCTTGGCAAAAAAGTCATAAGGGAGCCTAACGCCCTTACCTGAATGCCTAAAACTTATCCTAGAAGAAGACCAGGGAGGATTTGCAAACCCAAACATGGATAGAGAGTATATGCTACAACTTCTACTATTTTCATTTATTGTGTCTCTGGGAATCACAAATGTACACTGATGAGCCATCACTCTGCAAGCTACTCTACCCTTTCTACAACGTATCTGTGAACGTTTTAGGCATATATCACCACCCTTCATAAGTGAGCATGAATTATAATTGGCTGCATGAATGCGGATTGAGCTGTACCTCAGCTGTAACTGATATTCGAGACGAACCATAAGATCAAAAGACAAGTCATTAAAACATGTAGGAGGATGATAAAAATAACTAGTAGTAGGCTTGTGACACAAAGCGTTATCTATACTGATGCAAGATGGAGTCTTAACAAATTGGAGTTCAAAATAGAGCTAGCAAATGAAATAAGAATCGGTAATCCAATGTCATACACAATTTATGACTCTTTAAGCAAGCACCTGAAATAGTGATTAATCATCTATGAGAAAACCCACAAGGAAGGCTATGCTTTTAATAAACACTTGAAATACTACTTGCAAATATGTCGTAGCCTTCTTTGTCTAAAAATACACATCCAGGCTAAAGCTATTAGAATATGGAGGGCTAATCGTATCTCTGTATCTGATCTAAGCTATTAGAATCTCAACGGGGTTTAACTAATTTTACGTGGTAATTCTATATCCTACTTTGAGCAATTCGTAGCTATTAGCAGTCCTAAGTGGTCAGTACCTTAGGCTAGTTAAGTTCATGTCCTTTCATGATCTTTAGTTTTAATAATGGTTTGCAAGAAATTATGTTGTGGTGTTGAAATTTGCGTTTGATCACAATAACAGGTACTATTGTGCTGGATATCATTCATGTTCACTAATTCGTCAAAAAAATTCAGTATTACTCAGCCGTAAGAGCCCAGTAATATTCTAAAGAAACATAACCTGTGAGGTTGATCGAACGCAACCCCAAAACATCTAACAGTGAACATAAAGAACACATCTAATAGCACTCCAACAATCTCCAAGATTACATTCCCATTACCAAATTGCCCAAGAATCATTATACTTAGATGTAAAGTAGCACGATGCAAATAAAACGAGAACTATAGTATGCCCGCCGCCTATGGAAATATAATCAGCATCAACCACAAGATTTCGAATTGCCCTTTCCCTAAACCTTCAAATACATACTAGTAATTTCTACGAAATTGGTGAACATAATTCTCCCCAATCCCCACCATCAGTATACCATAACCTCCCCACTAAAACAACACAAATAGGCAGATTACCACAAACTTGCACAACCCAATTATTAACCCACCTATATACTCTACTCAACTAATAACGAAAACTTCCACCCGATGAAAAATTCTACATATTCTTTAACAATATATCATACCAAAATTCTAGTTTCATCAAAAAAATCCAATTGAATTGGGCTAAAATAGCAACTCAGGAAACAATCAATAGAATTAGGTTTCAATAACAAATTACACCCAAAAAAGTGCCGCTTGAATTGTACTCCGTATGAAACAATAATGAACCTCAAATCATGAAAATCTAAAAACTAAAGGGTACAACACGAGGGATAAGTGCCCAAAATTATTCGGGGTCGGCTAACAAGAATCGTCATCGAAACCGAGTAATTAAAACAGAAAAAAGAAAAGGGAAAGAGTACCTGAGGCATGAAAGAGGGTGTACAAGACCCAAAAATGGAAGTAGCAAGAGTAGCACAGGCAGCCATTAAAGTGCACTGGAGTCTAGATATAACCATTACTAGGTTAAAAAGTGGAAGAAATTGATCAGTAAAAATGGGTCACATTATCAAGAAATGGTGGATTTTACAGAGGGGAAGAGGGGGCGTGGTGGTGGTGGGAGTGGTGAGGAGGAGAGAAACCAATAAGTGGAGCAGGGTTCAGGGTTTTAGGATCTTCGTATTCTTATCGTCAAAGCTGAAATAACCCAATGGAATAATTACAGATATGGAAATATTTGGAACATCTCTCTAGTGAAAATCTTAAAAATTAATTAAGTTTTAGTATACTCACATTCCTGGATGGGAAGAAGAAATAGGGTCGAAATGTTTCCGAAACTTTGTAACTGCACTTTAATTGCATTCCAACTTGCTGATAATTTACATTAACAAGTTTGCAAGACAAGATATCTACTTCTTGAGAACTATTATTTCATATTTTGTTTTAAGAGTTTCATTCTCTTATAAGAATCGAAATCAAATTCAAGTTATACATTATTCTGTCATGTAGCATTGGTTCATGAATAAAGGTTCGTGAATAGGATTGAGTTGACTCATCTTCTACCACGTCCAGTTTTTGGATTTCTGGCATAATGTCACATTTGATGCAAATAATTAGGCTAAATAATACTTTGAAATGATGATTAAATAATATTCTCTGATAAATATTTATTTACATTTATAATGTCACGACCAAAGTGTAGTTTTCTCATACATTAAATAAGGGTAAATACATGACATTTACAATGCAACATCATCATCAAAATTGGAGGGAGTATAATTCTTTAAGTTAGTTATTATTCTTAAAATTTATTATAAAGTTCTCCTTTTACAACTTATATTCCGTGTGGTATTATATTGTTGAAAGAGTTGTATTTTAATAAATTTGGATTAAAAGTTAGAACCGGGAACATGACACTTATTAACACAATTATGTATACAGTCAATGACTATATGAATTTTTTAAAGACGGTCAATAAATTATATAAAGATAATGATTTAAATTACTAAGCGAAATATGTTTCTCTAGGTAAGATGATTACGTATGTGTAGAATTAAAGGTTTCTTTGCAATCTCAACAAAGATAACAGTAAATGAATAATGCAAATAAGTTGGAAATTAGAAAGGGTCGGATTAATTTCATGTATGATCAGAGCTGGTTGGGTTATGTTGAGTTCGTGTCATGCCAGGTTCGCTTGAAACTGTACTTTTTACGAATCCCACGATGTGCATCTTATTAATTATTTTTTTTATGAATATTTATTCTTATATTTGTAAGTCAAACTCTCATCTCGATTAAAACGTCATCAATAATTTTATGAAGATGGTAGTAATCAACATTTTTTTAAGGGATATTCAATACTTTTCAAGTGATAACTGACACTTATAAATTCATAGCTACATTATAGTTTTTCATACGTTAAATAATGTTCAATATGTGACATTTATGTGTATAATGTAATTATCTAACAACTTTTTTTTTGTGTGTGAAACAAGTATGATTGATACATATAGGGAGCACGGGCATGGCACGGGCACCGAAACTAGTCTTATCTTATCCTATATATTTATAAACGAAGCTTTTCTCGTGGGTATTGAAGGGATCTGGATCATCTGGAGTTATTTTTCCTTGAGTTCCCTGGAGTTCATTTGAAATGGAAATATCACTCTAGCATGTAGTGTTTTTTCTTATTTAAAAAAAGGTATTCATAAATATATTTTTCCATTTCAAGTAAACGCCAGGGAACTCTAGGAAAAATAACTTCAGAGGATCTTGATCCGAATTGAAGAGGTCTAGAGCCTTTCAAATTTTCTTAGAACTTCTGGTGAATAAGGAATTAATTATGTTATGGAATTGTTGTTCTACCATATGTGAGTTTATGGTAATCATCTACAAAATTCATATATTTTACTTATGGAAATGTAATATACCATATGTAGGTTGAGGGAGTTAAGAAGGAAATTTTACATGTCACAGGGTTTACTGAGCGACAATTTCCCTTCAGATATCTGGGGATACCTCTACATGCTAGGAAACTAAGGGCAGACATGTATCAGGCACTAATTAGCAAGCTGGAGGCTTCTGTACATCACTGGTCCACTCAGCTCCCGTCTTTTGCAGGAAAAATTCAGCTAATCAATGCTGTGGTGTTTGGACTTGAGAATTTCTAGAGCTCTTGTCTGCTTATTCCACAGGGAATTCTCAAGAAGATTAGAAAGTTATGCAAGGATTTCCTTTGGGGAATTTCTGATGGAAAGAGGTAAATGACTTTCAAGAGCTGGCTTAGTTTATACTCTCCAAGAAGTGAGGCTGGTATTGATATAAAAGAAGTGTTGGCCTGGAATAAAACTATGCTCTCAAAATGGATTTGGAGACTTGAGAATGATCATCAGAGTATTTTGTGTAAGTGGACTCGAGCTTATGTGCTAAAGAGACAGTCACTGGCATGTAAAGATAAAACCTACTGATTCAGAATGTTGGAAGGGCATTATCAGAGTCAAAGATGAAATAATGCAAATGGCTGGTGATCAGGATAAAGCTGCTGATATGGTAAAGTCCTGGAGTAAAGCTGATAGATTAAATAATGCAAAAGTTTATGACAGTTTTAGGATAAAATTTGCAAGAGTTGATTGGTACAAAGCTGTTTGGGATGGAGTAACCATGCCCAAACACAGCTTCATCACAGCTATGGCTGTGCAGTATTGCCTGGCCACAGTAGACAAGATGAAGGAGAGGGGATTGCAGCTTGTGAATAGGTGTGCACTTTGCAGGAAAGCAGAAGAAAATCATAAGCACCCGTTTTTCTCTTGTGAAGTCTCAAGGGAGATTTGGCATGACATCCTACAATGGTTAGGCATCAGTAAAAGGAATTGGGACCTAAAAAGGGAGCCAATTTGGTTTAGTAAGAAGAAGAGAAGGAAACATTGGACAACAAGGTGGGCAAAGGCAAGCCTAAATGCAAAAGTCTACAACATCTGGCTAGAGAGGAACATGAGAATTTTTCAAGATCAGCAACACACTAAAGGGTGGATAGTAAACCAAATCAAATTCCATGTATGTGTTAGATTGTATGCTTGGAAAGGAAATGTAGAGAATGAAGATATCTTAAGTAATTTGTTGATGTAGATTGTTAAGTGGGTATTATTTTTGTAAGAAACTTTATTCCCATTTTGGATGAATAAAACACAACTTTCTTACAAAAAATTATACCATATGTAGGTTTATGGTAATTTAGAAAAAATCCATCAATATAAAAGTTTCCTTTTTAAGTTATGCTAAGATAATAAGTCAAACCTACATTTTAATATAAGAGAAAAGTATACGACATTTTCTACATTTTAGTGAAATATAAGAACCAAATGTTTTTTTTAATGCGTCTACGGTTAATAAATTTTAATACAGTTTTTGGTGAATAAAACGTCCGTTTATAAGTTCTTGTAGCGTAGAAGTGGCCCCCAACATAGATAGTCAAAAGCAACAAACAAAACAAAAAATTAATAAAAGATCGAAGGGAGTATATGCCAATTAATCACGAAATGGTAAGATAATAAAAAAGAATTTTCAACTTATTCATGCGAACTCCCCAATAGTAATAACTACGAGTAAAGGTAATTGTCTACTCACTTTAATATATGTGTTATTATATAATTCTATACTTTTATTGTAATTTATGTTTTAGTATGTATATATAAAAGATTGACCACAAACTTCGAATAAATGTAGTGTTTGTATTTTTGAATGAATCTGATCATTTCTACGTGTAACCATAAGCTTTTAATATGTCTGGAGACATTGAAATTGTATTTCATTTTCTGATGAAGAAAAATTCGATCGGTTTATAAAAAATTCATTTATAAGTTATAAAAGATAATACAATTTTTTTTTATTATGGGTAGTGGAAAGATTACATTATATTCCAAATTTAATTTTATTGTAATTATAAAAAAATAGGATACCCCTCCTTTAAAAAATGTAAGACGATTTCATTTTGCAAGCTAGGTCATTGGCTGTTGATTTCGCAAAAAACTATCAGATTTGCACACTTAAAGTTATACTCATTTAGTGCGGTATCTGCTTTGATAATATTATTATAGCTTTGTAATTTTTTTTGCTTTTATATTTTTAGGTGGGTAGCAATTCAACTTACTCAAGTGAATCTCCAAATCCTAATAACTACGAGTATGAGTCACTGGGTTTCTGTAACAGTACAAAATTTCAAACGGTTTATAATATTATTTTATCAATTATAATTACTCTTTCGTCTAAAATCTTGTGTCGACTTAATTGTACCGTTTTGAAGTATGTTTTTGGAATCGGGTTTGATAAAGTGATAATCTGTAATTTGATCCAATTTATTTTTATTAGTTATTATCAAAATTTTACATTTTAAGAAATTAAAAAAAAAAAAAAAACCCACGTAGTAAACCCCCTCCCTAAGTCTTCCTTCTTTTTTTCTTTTATCTCTGGCTTTCCATCATCGGCTTCTCTCTCTTTCTATTGTTAGCCACCGTCGCCGACCACCACCGGCTGCCCCCGCACCGTCTCGGCTTCAGCCGGCACCGTCTTTCGAATATTCTGGGTAAATAAACTAATTCCCAAATTAATTTTGATAAGTTTAATTGATTCGATTTTGAGTTATAAATTCTGTTTTGTTAATTGTGAATTTCGAATTCAATTGAACCAGTTTTTGAGCCGATTTTTGGGTCGATTTTGTGAGCTGATTTGGGGCCTTTTGTGAGTTGATTTTGAGCTGATTTTTGGGTCATGTGGTGTGCGAATTCGATTCGATTCGAAGCAAAGGTAACACGATGTCTACTTCTTGAAAATCGTCATAAATTATTTCTTAGTTTGATTATGAGCTTAAATGTTGGATGAACTACTGTTTTATTGGTGGTGTTGTGATTGGAGTTGGTCTCTGCTAGTATGATAAGGAGGGTTGTAAATTGGGGATTCATATGATTTTGGTGTGGATGGCAGGCCACTCTTAGCTGTTGGTAGCTAAGTTGTAGATGAACTGTGATCTTTACGAACTTTAGCAAGGATTCATGAATGATGGTTTGTTAACTAGTATAATGTGAGAAACTATTAATGAAAATGAGAGTTCTGTTTGGTTAAGAATGACTTGGTGGTATTGGTCTCACTTTCGTATTATATGGTTTAGTATTGTGTTTGAACTTGGTTACCCAAATAAAAGATTTAGGGACTTAGTTGCTGAGTACTAGGATTATCTTAGGAATTGGCATGCTCTGTAAGTGGATGAAAAGTGCAAGAATGATATAGTTTTGAACTTACGAGGGAAAGGTAGACGCTTAAGGTGACGAGCTAAGTGATTCTTCAGATTGGTCTTAAGATGAGTGGGAATGAGGTGATGATATTGAATAGGCTGATTTTGAGTACTTGGTAAATAGGCAAGTTTTGTGGATGTATATAGAAGGGGAAAATTTGACATTGAGTTGATTATATGCTACGTTAGTATGTGGGACTATTAGCCCTGAGATTTAAGTTGTGATATGAACCTGAGATGCTTGTTATTTTATTGAGCCAGCGATGAATGTTGTTATTGAGAATGTTTTATTCCAAATGGTGGTACTCTCAAATTTGTATCTTGATATTGATATGATTCTTATAGCCTAGTGCCCTTTTGAATCGATATAATTATCTGTATGGTTCGATATGGGTCAGTGTCACTTATTGGTATCGTCTTCTGGCCTAGTGCCTTTGATATTGGTTATTGTTATCCGTATGATTGGTTATTGACAAAAAAAGCTTCTTGTTGATTTCAATTCGGCGCAGAGCCAAGAATTGGTTATGTTGTTGGTTATATTGTTGGATATGTGTGGATTAAGTGATCACCGTTTGATTAATAAAATATTAATCATTTAAAGTCAAAGACAATGAGACATCTGGTTGTTGTTGTGAAAGCCGCATCGGCTTTAATGGTGCCCCTCCGCATCGGATCTAAGTGGGCTAGGCTCTAGTACTACTCTATTGGGTTAGAAATACCCTCTAGAGGGTGTGCACACTTAAGGTCTAGTAGTCATTTGGTTTTGCCTCGGTAGGTTTCGGCCTCCTTGGTTGGGAGAATGGTACGGCGAAAGATTCGTCCATCTCTAAATTGTTGTTTGTGGGAGGATGGTACGGCGAAAGATTCGTCCATTCCTAAATTATTGTTTGTGGTGAATTCCCGGCTCATTGAATCAAAATTTGTTATGTGATCGATGTTTTGATTTCTCCCCAATTGATCTAATTAAAATTGTTCAAGTGAATGAATTCTCTCATAATTGGAATAAATGAGTTACAAGTATATTGACTTGTTTTATGTTTCTCAAATTCTATGGTTACGTGTTTATTATGTGTTGAATGACTTTCCTTTAATAGGTCATGACATGTTTTTACAAGGTAGAGTCGGTTACTCGGCTTAGTAGCTGACGGTGTTAAAATCCTTCGGGCTACCCGTCATGGGGTAGGTCTTTGGTTTATCTGTCTTTTATTTGAGGTTCGTTGGAGAGTAACTTGTGGGCCTTACTTGGAGAATTATGTTTTAACTTCCGCTGTGTAATTTGTTTTAAAATTTGTGTGTTAGTTGACGGCTTTGTTTTCCCAGCCAGCTTTGTATATTGATTGTAATATTATCGAATTTCGGCGAGTTTTGTAATATAATAATGTTTTTAAATTTAGCCGAAATTCGGGGGTGTTACAGTTTCTCTAAATATGCGCTATTCTATAAGTCTTTTTTTTTTTAATCATAAAAAATAGGATACTCCCTCCTTTTAGAAATGTATGATTGTTTTAATTTGTTCAGCTGAGGCATTGAATGTTGAACAGTTCATTAAATTAATTAAAAAAGAGCTTAATTTAGGTGATATGCTTTGGTATTTATATGTTGCAAAATTAAGTTGAATTGTATCATACAAGGTCATTCCCGTATCTAGCATTCTCCTGCCCAAGGGTATAATTAAAAGCATAAACAAGATATGCAAGGATTTCATTTGGGGTATACAGGTTGGGGAAAGAAGAATGGTATTTAAATCCTGGAAAAGCTTCTGCAAACCCAGAAAGGAGGGTGGTTTTGATATCTAGGAAATTTTAAGTTGGAACAAAGCCCTTATGGTTAAATGGATCAAGAAACTTGAGGTGAACACTGACAGCATTTGGGTGAAGTGGATAAAAGCTTATAACATTGGTGACCAAGACCCGTGGTCAATAGAAACAAAAGCAGTTTGGTCCTGTAGCTGGAGAAACATCATTCATGTCAGAGATAATCTAATTGACAGAACATGAGGGATTACTGCTACAAGAAAAGTCGTCTGCGAAGTAAGGAGTACCAGAGACATTTACAATATCTTCAGAGACAAAGACAATGTGAAGTTTTGGCAGAAGACACTTTGTGATCATGCTGTCATTCCTAAGCATGGTTTTATTGGCTTATTGGCAATGCAGAAGTGCTTAGCTACTCTGGATAACCTATGCAGGATAGGTTTTCAGTTGGCTAGCAGATGTGTGCTCTGCTGCAGGAGTGATGAGACCTCAAACCATCTATTTTTCAGCTGTAGCTTTTCTAGGATGGTTTGGGGGGTCAATGATCAACAAGTATCAGATTCCTCATGGCATTTCTACTCTCAGGCAGGAAGTTAATTGGTTCCACAGATACAACAAGGGTAAGGGGTGGAAGCAAAGGAGAAACATGTGTGCATTGCTTTATACGATCTACGAGCTTTGGCAGGAGAGGAATCACAAAATTTTTCGAGACAAGCAGAGAAATGTAGAGGAAATTGTTAGAAGAATTAGTTATTATACTCTACTGTAAGGATGATGTTTCTAAATTTAGGTTTAAGTGAGGAAACTCTTGCTACCATGCTTTTGATTTGCCATCTTGTAGGCATTTCTGAGTATAGGCTAGCACCCCTTTTTGTAATGGTTTTGGGATTTTCCCGGGTTAATATAATCTTGATCATTACAAAAAAAAAGGTCATTCCCGTATTCTATGTACTTATTTCTATTAGAGCAATCAAATGTTTTTACTTAATGTGTAGATCTCTTTGCTCTAAAACAATTAATACCAAACAAAAATTATTTGGTCAGCTACCTTTATGTAATTTTGAGTTTTGAAAAATTTAATACATAGTCACGGGACTGTTTGTTCTTTACCCCTTTTTTTAATATAAAACAAAAGGATATGCATGATGACACACCATTTTAGTATCAGCCTCTTCGCTAGCAACCTTATTTGTGCGTTTGAGTTCATTTTCCTTGTCTTTTACTCCGAACTTCAAGAATGAAGTTGGAATTGACAACCTGATTCAACCAGAAATCGAAAATGATTTGACTTTATTTATAAATGACCCAAACAAATGTTAAGCCGATACAGGCCTACGCAAACTCCGACCCGATCATTGCTCATCTTGCCCAAATTGTTGGATCCTTAAATGATCCAATTAACGCAATAACTGATTTTTGCAGGCCGAAAGGGAATCGGGTTAAAATTCCTGAACCGGGACATGGCGGTCGACGACAACGTTAGGAAGTCCGGAGACGTCGGCGAGGGCCTTGGGAAGACTTATCTTTTCTAGTTTAACAGCCTGCCCACCCTGGAAACGGTTCAGCCGGAGGTAGGGTCCAACGGCTGGAAGAGCACCGCACTTCGCGTGGTGTCCGATGCGCCCTCGGCGGCCCTTGACAATCCGGAGGACCGAATGCCGACCTTGCCCGGTCGTACTCATAACCGCATCAGGTCTCGAAGGTGAACAACCTCTGGTCAATGGAACAATGTAGGCAAGGGAAGTCGGCAAAATGGACCCGTAACTTCGGGAAAAGGATTGGCTCTGAGGACTAGGCACGGGGATCTCAGTTCCAAATCCGCTGGCCGCGGTCTTGTTGCTCGAGCTGCTCGCGCGGTAGGCTGCGTGCCAGCCGGGGGACGGACTGAGAGCGGCCCCCCGGGGGCTTTCCCCGCGCGCTAAGTAGCTAACTCATAACTGGTACGGACAAGGGAAATCCGACTGTTTAATCAAAGCAAAGCATTGCGATGGTGACTGCTGATGCTGACGCAATGTGATTTCTACCTAGTGCTCTCAATGTCAAAGGGAAGAAATTCAACCAAGCGGGTAAACGGCGGGAGTAACTATGACTCTCTTAAGGTAGCCAAATGCCTTGTCATCTAATTAGTGACGCGCATGAATGGATTAACGAGATTCCCAGTGTCCCTGTCTACTATCTAGCGAAACCACAGCCAAGGGAACGGGCTTGGTAGAATCAGTGGGGAAAGAAGACCCTGTTGAGCTTGACTCTAGTCCGACTTTGTGAAATGACTTGAGAGGTGTAGGATAAGTGGGAGTTTCGGCAAAAGTGAAATACCACTACTTTTAACGTTATTTTACTTACTCCGTGAATCGGAAGCGGGGTTGTTGTTGGGGTCAAAAATATCAGTGGGCCGAAAAGGCGAAAGCCCATCAACGAGAAGTAAACAAAAGTCCACGAAGAAGAATAAATGAAGGGTAAAACAGTCCTTTTAATGAGAAAAGATCCTGACCGTTGATAAGTAGTTACCCCTTCCCCAAGGGAGTAAGGACAGCCTTACACGTGGCAGGGGGCCCTTATTACATCAGTAACCCTACTCAGGAGGGGTTATAAATACCCACTCCCTGACAACATTCAAGGCATTCAATCCTTTTTCCGACAACATCATTCTCAAGGCAAAACCTTACACCAAAATCAGTAAATTCTCTAAAACCTTTAAACACTTTTTATTACAACTCGGCACCTCGGTTACAAAGAGAGCCTACCCTTGAGCAACCTCTGATTTGAGCGTCGGAGGGTCCTCACCCGGGTAAAAACCCCCGGGTTTAGGACTTCTTTCTTTGTGTGCAGGCCTGCCAAGAGTGACGTAGCCCAGAGTCGCAGTAGCCAACAGTCCTCCACCTGACATCGGGAAAAACACCCCGAACAATTGGCGCCGTCTGTGGGGACGACTTGGTTTTGTTATAGGCTCTGGTGAAACGAAGCGATGGTGGCCACGAGAAAGCCGAACGAAAGTAAGACCAAAACAACGGAAACAGAGAAGATTGTACCCGCGCCCACCCAAACCACGGTGGCGGGCACGGAGGAAACCATCGCAGAGATGGTGGTTGGAGAAAAAGGAGCAACGGTGCAGAAACCGAAAGAGAAGGCGGGGACGTCGAAGCGTCCACGCGGAGAATCGGAGAAAGAGCTCGAACATGTATCCCTCGACGAGTCATCTTATGATGAGTCGGAGGACTACCAACAGGAGCTGGAGGCGGAGGTAGAAAAGAGGAGTGAAGAGATGGTGGCAAAACGATGCGAGGAGATGCGTGAGCAAATCCAGAAGGAATGTGAAGAGAAATTGGCAAAGCAGATGGCGGCTATGAAGGAAGAGATGCTGAAGGCTCTCCGACCCTCTCACACCTCTGGCGGGCCTGAGGCGGTACCAGAGGGGTCCGAGACGGAACCGCCCACAGGAGATCCTGCCAAGGGACCCAAACAAGGGCTCGTCAAAGGTCCTGAGGAGATACCTGTGAAAGGGCCCACTAAGGAGACTAGTGAGACCCCTTCACAGAAGAAAAGGAGGTTGAGGAGAAGAGAAGCTTATGAGCAACAAAGGCGCATCGAAAGGCCCATCGACTGGCGATCAGGCCCTGGAGGCAGCAAATAACCTAGCAAAAAGGCCTATCATGTCAAAACGAGATGCAAGACACATAATCAACGAGAGAAAGACGATGTGAAGTATGATGAGGCACAGACCCTACTCAGCACCCCAGGGTATCGTACCAAGCACCAGACCGAGGGGACCCTGAAGCCAAACCCTAAAGGACCTGCCCATACCCACCTTTCTTGGAAATCGGGGTCACCGCCCCTAGTCAAGACATCGCGGAAGAGACCAAGGGCAGGGACCGAGCAAGATGGTTTCGAGTACCCACCCGAGGCCGATGAAGAGGAAGGTAGTGAGAAAGGGTCCTCAGAAGCAGAGACCCAGCTCACAGCAGCCGACTCCTGGAAACCCGACATATTCAGGTGCCATTGACTAGAAGGCTGGTGACCCTGAATGAATCTCCTTTTATCGACTGGATTGTCAGAGCCCGGGTAAAGAAGGGGATCAAGAAGCCAAAGATGACTGAGTACGATTGCCCGGACCTGATAAGGACCTTGGATAATTTGGCTGACGGAGGTCGGGTAGACAGGTACCTAAAAACCATTCGAGGCCAGAGAGACAGGCTCTTGGAAAATCGAAGAGCGAACAATAGGTACCAGGCTCCCGTAAACCCTAACAACCAAGAAGTGATCATGACCCTGGCGGGAGGTTTCGCAGCAGGAGGAGAAAGCAATAGGGTCCGGAAGATGAATGCCCGGAATATGATCAATTCAATTGGTCGAGGCACGGCTCCTCAATTCCGGATGCCTCATTTCCGGTTGGGACCTGAAGATGTCACTGGTATACACGGTCCACATGACGACCCTGTAGTCATCTCAATCAGAGTCGCCAACCCTATTGTGCAAATGGTGTTGGTCGACACAGGGGCCTTAGTGGATGTAATGACCCTAGATTGTTTGTATAAACTGAAATTACACGGCACATGACCTGGTCAGGATGACAGCTCCATTGGTAGCCTTCGGGGGCACTTCGGTGTGGCCCGTAGGTTCTATAACCTTACCTGTCCAGTTTGGAGAAGGAGACACGGTGCGAAAATCTTTTGTCAGGTTCGCCGTTATTGATTTTCCATGCCCCTATAATATCATATTAGGGAGGCCGGCATTAAATTCAATAATGGGCCTGGTGTTTATATACGGTTTGATGCTGCTGTACGCGACTGATAATGGAAAAGTTGGGATTCTGAAGGCGGACCAAAAGGCAGCGAGGGCCTGTTACAATATTAGTTTGAAGCCCCCCATGATGAATCCCTCGGAGGTACCAGTCGACTCAGATGTTCCTTACCCAAAGAAAAGAAAGAAGGAAGACTCGAATGAAGGCTCTAGGGGCACACCACTCCTTACCTATTGTTTTGAAACAATAGATGCAAGGGATGGTTTGGAAAGCCCCTCTCAGCCTCACGAGGCCATAGAGGAAGTGCAGCTAGTAGAAGATGATGAGGACCGAACAGTTAGAGTCGGAGCTAACCTTGAGGGGCCGGTCAAGCAGGCTCTTACAGAACTTCTTAGAGAGTATAAGGGTGTTTTTGCGTTTGCGGTGGAAGAAATGCCGGGGCTTGACCCCTCGGTCATTACCTACCAGCTAAATGCAGACCCTCAGATGAAGCCGGTCCACCAGAAGCAGAGGGCCGAGGCAATTAAAGCGGAGGTAGACAAGCTTCTTAAGGCGGGCTATATCGAAAAATGCATGTATCCAATATGGTTGTCCAATGTGGTCCTAGTGAAAAAGCCTAATGGGAGTTGGAGAATGTGTGTGGATTTCACCAACCTAAATAGGGCCTGCCCAAAGGATAGCCAGCCCCTACCCAAGATTGACAGGTTGGTAGATTCTACATCGGGCCATGGGCTTCTCAGCTTTATGGATGCATATGCCGGTTATCACCAGGTCCCTTTGGCAAAGGAGGATCGGCCCAAAATGGCATTTATCACTCCTTAGGGAGTATATATGTACCGGGTCATGCCCTTTGGCCTAAAGAACGCGGGGGCTACCTTTCAAAGGATGGTGAACAAGTTATTCGAAGCCCAAATTGGTAGGAATATGGAAGCATATGTTGATGACCTTATTGTCAAGAGCAAGAAGACGGGGGACCATGTCAAGGACCTCAGAGAGACCTTTGAAACCCTAAGGAAGTACAACATGAAATTGAACCCGAAGAAGTGTGTATTCAGGGTCCAATCAGGAAAATGCTTGGGGTTCATAGTGAGTGAAAGAGGAATTGACGCCAATCCTGAGAAGGTACAAGCCATCCTTGACATGGAGTCCCCTAAAAACGTCAAGGAAGTCCAAAAGCTCACGGGGTGTGTAGCCTCTTTAGGCAGGTTCATTGCCAGGTCCGCTGATAAGTGTCTGCCCTTCTTTGCGGCCCTGAAGAAGAAGAAGGATTTTGAATGGGACCCAAAAGCAGAGGCTGCTTTCAAGGAATTGAAGGCTTACGTGCACGGGATCCCAAAAATTTCGGTGCCACATGAGGGCGAGCCCCTATACCTGTCTTTGGCGGCAAATACCGATGCTGTGAGCGCCGTACTGGTTACGGAAAGAGAGAAGAAGCAGAGGCCCGTCTACTACGTCAGCTGAGCTCTCACCGGGGCTGAGGTACGGTACCCTCCCTTGGAAAAATTGGTGTTCGCTTTACTGATAGCTAGTAGACGGCTTAGATCGTATTTCTAATCACACAAGATTACGGTATACACCAACTACCATTTGGAGAAAATCTTGATGAACATGGATGGACAAGGTAGGCTCCCTAAGTGGGCATGTGAGTTACGAAGCCACGGAGTAGAATTTGCCCCTCGCAAGAGTGTGAAGGGACATGCCCTTGCAGATTTCTTTGTAGAAGCTAGCTTCGGACCCGAAGTGGAAACCAAGGAAGAGGTATGGTTCTTGCATGTGGATGGTTCATCATCTTCGGCTGGAAGCGGGGCTGGTATGATTCTGGTTGCTCCCGATGGGAAGAAGACAGAATACGCCCTAAAATTCCGGTTCGACGCTACTAACAACGAAGCTGAGTACGAGGCCTTGATTGCGGGGCTCAATATGTGTGTGGACCTTGGAGCCGTCAAAGTAGTAGCCTATTCTGATTCAGCATTGGTGGTCAACCAACTCAAAGGAACCTATGAGGCAAAGGAGCCTAGTATGGTGGAATACAAGGAGCAGGTTCAAAAGATCCTGACCAAGATCCCAAGTTTCAGCATCGAGCATATCCCCAGGTCCGAAAACCAGCAAGCCGGTGCTTTAGCCATGTTGGCCAGTTCTTCAGGTGGTGAGGACCCTAGGGTGGTGCAATGGGAACTTTTGAAGAAAAGATCCATTGATGCTTTAATGATAACGACCCTAGACAGGTCTGAAGGGTGGATGCAGCCCCTTGTCGACTACCTGACAGAAGAAAGACTCCCACCAGACCCAAAAGAAGCAAAGAAAGTGATGAAAAGGTCCGAATGGTTTACCATGTTCAATGGAAGGCTATACAAGAAGGGCTACAAGGAGCCATGGTTGAGGTGTATGACCCCTGAGGAGGGCAGACGTGTTCTGAGAGACTTGCATCAAGGAGTCTGTGCGGCCCATGCTAGTGGCAGGAAGGGCCGGGACCAAGGGTCTCTTTTGGCCCACCATGAGGGCAGATGTGGAGAAGTTGGTAAGAGAGTGTGATGCCTGCCAGAGGTTCGGGCCTTTGCTTAAGAGGCCATCAGTCCCCTTGATCCCAGTTTTCACACCTCTTCCTTTTGCAAGGTGGGGAATTGATTTCGTGGGACCACTGCCTACTGCTAAGACTCAGCAAACTCACCTCATTGTAGCGGTGGATTATTTCACCAAGTGGAAAGAAGCGGAACCCTTTTCAGCCGTTACTACAGAACAAGTCATTAAGTTCGTATGGAAAAACATCATCACAAGGTTCGGGATTCCCCAGACCCTTATCTTCGATAATGGGTCCCAGTTTGATAGCAACGGCTTGCAAGACTACTGTGTACCTTATGGCATCAAAGTGGGGCACTCGGCGGTCTATTACCCACAATCCAATGGAGAAGTGGAGGCGGCCAACAAAACCATTGTTAAGGGCCTAAAGACCATGCTGTTGGGTGTCAAGAAAGGATTCTGGGTCGAGAGGCTCCCGGGGATCCTCTGGGGTTTGAGGACTACTATCAAAGGAGCTACAGGAGAAACCCCTTTCCATCTGGTATACGGGTCAGATGCAGTCCTCCCCTTCGAGGTGGCAATTAAATCTGACAGACTCTCACTCTATGAACCGGATGAGAATGATAGGGAGTTAAGGGCCATGCTGGATTTGTTGCCTGAGACCCGAGGAAATGCTCTACTGAAGATGCAAAGGCAGAAGCAAGTCATGAAAAGGGACTATGATAAGGGCCGAAGGCCGCGGAAGATTGAGGTCGGAGATTTGGTCCTGATGAAGCCAACCGGAGCTGCCAAGCCAAAAGGTTTCAATAAGCTGAACCCTAGGTGGGAGGGACCCTACCTGGTGGTAGACCAGATCACTCCAGGGACCTACCGATTGTCTGATTTGGATGGAACGATGCTGAAACACCCTCAGAACATATTAAATCTCAAAAAATACTACATGTAATCCTCTTTGCGAATTGTGTTAGAATTCCGAAACTTTAGAGAGTTTCGAGGTAATGAAATGATGCCTTGTAGCGGAAGCGTCTCAAATAGTAACCCTAGACCATGTATGTATGGTCCAGGGGACAAAGGAGTTTCTTTATGAAGAGGCTCTATAAAAACTCTCGTGTATCTTGAAAATTTCGATGAAATATAATGGATTTGCGGAAAAATTCTTTCATGTGTATGTCGTGTAACTCTTAAGTATGCGAGAAGAAGGGGGTCAGGGCCCATTCAAAGAAGTGGGCTGGGACCCTATTTGTTAATTGGAAAACCAAAGTGAGTGGTAAGGACGAGGTCCTAATATCCGACACTGGGGAAAGGCCCTAAAAATACGCTAAGAAACAAGTAAGACAAAAAACTCAAAGCAAGAAGCTGAGTGCTCTTGGGAAGGTCCAAGATTAAGCAAAGAAAAAAGAGAAAGTGATCGATGTAAACACGAAATGAAATCCCATTAATAAAACGAAACTGTCAAGTACAAACAACAAACATTACTGATTGTTCAAACGATGGATAAAAACCCAAACAAGTAAAAACAGAATCTGAAAAGCCAAGTCAAGTACATAGAGGGGTGCGCAGGCCCGTAAATTAATTTGAAAAATAACAAGTCAAGGGGCAGGAGTGCTGGACGAAACATGATCAGGCACGATCTGCTGAGGCTGGGTCGGATCGGAAAGAATCTCATCAGGCTCCTCAGGGAGAGTAAAGGCTGACGGATCCGATGCAGAATAAAACTCATCCATCATATGAGTTGCCATCTCCCTTGGATTTCCATAGCCTCTGCTTTCATAATCCGCTTTGGCCGCCTCCATGTTAGCTTCATTGAACTCGGCCTCCTCCTGGGCTAGCTGATCCATGAACTGCTCCAACGATGCTCCAGGCGGAAACTTGTCAAAAGCCAGTTTGGCCAGGTCTTTGGTGGCAGCAACCCCTTTGGCCTGCTGAGCAGCGCACTTAAGGTCCACCAGGAAGCGGAAGTTTAGGGACCCAGTATAGGTTGACAGCAGTTGTAGCCTTCTGGACCCAACCCAAACGGTCAGTTCGGACCCTGCTCGCAAAGTCCCGGTACCACCTAATCATGCCTCGAAGACCGTCAACCTTCTTCGTCAAATTATCACGAACAATCTTCAGTTGAAGGATCTCAGCATCGGTTTTCGCCACCGCCTCTTTGCGGGCCTTGTCGGCGTCGATCATGCTCTTGATCCCGTCACGAACCTCAACATCCTTTTGGTGAAGCTCCTTCTCCTTGGCGGCCAGCTGGGCTCGGAGGGAGTCTATCTGGTCCTTCAGGGAGCAGTTCTTCCTCAGCATAGCATCCAAATCCTCTCTTCGTCGCTCAGCCCGAGCCTCTGCTTCATGGAATTGACGAGCCCCATCTTCTAGCCTCTTGGCCATAGCCTCCATACCCTTCTTCAGCTCGGCCACCTCCTTAGCTGCCTTCTGAGCAGCCTCGAAGTCTGCACGACCCTGATCCCCCATGCTGAATGCCACCTGGGACTGGTGGTCAGCAGGAACTGAGGAGGAAAGGGCCAGGTAGACCGCTGTGTTCAACTGCGGATGAAGAGGACAAGTAAGAAGCAAAGCGAAAGAAAGTGAAAGAAAGGAGAAGATAAAAAGACAAAATAAAAGGGAATACCTCGGCTAACTTGATTAGGGCCAAGGGCACGGCGACGCTCTGCATAGCCTGAACTTCGGCCCTTTTCAGGTGCTCAGCAATGGGACGAAGTAGGCGGAAAGCCATAGCCGCCTTTTCGACCCCCTCGGAATGGAGGACCGAATTAGGAGCCAGCAGGGGGTCGATGTCACCACCTATCAGATCCGACATAAAAACAGGGTCAAAATCTCTATCGAGCTTAGGAAACAAGGTTGGGGTTCCCTCACCCTGAAGAGAAGGTCCACCCCGATCCACACCCATACCTGACGGGCCTCCAGGAGTCACCTGGGTCCTGGTCAGAAGCTGATTGAGAACCAAGCAGTCGTCACCAGGAACATGAGCCTCTTCCACTTGCTTCTGCCTCTTCTGATGAAGGTGAGGACAGGGGATCACCCCCTCATCTTCGAGACCCCTCTTCCTGCTCTCAGCCCCCTATGTTTGGTCGGGGTTAACAGGAACCTCCTCTCCTTGAGAAATGAGGGGTGAACATAGGAAGGCAGAAAGACACAAACCCTAAACGAAACACAAAAGGAAAAAGAGGCTACCTGGGATTGGTCCTCCTTAAGCATACTGCTGGAAAATTCTTCGAAGCGGGTTTGATTGTTGAGATCCAGGCTCCCTTTTGATTGGTCAATCTGCTGCTCAGGTGGGGTGCTGATGTATTGGTTGGCCAGGTCCGCAGAGGAGTCAACCTGTTGGTGGAACTCTTCTGCGTTCAGAACCTGAACCTCGGTTGAATTCGCCGGGGAGCCTTGATAATGAAGGGCCCTTTGACCCCTGGTTCTAGGTCTCTGTCGGATTGGCTCGTCCTCTTCAGTAGCAGCAGCATGACTAGACCCCTGTGCAGGAGAATCAACAGCGGCAGTAGTGGCAAAGGGGGCTGCATTGGGCCCTGCACCTTGGTTGCCCTGAGGGACCCTAGAACCCAAACCGGGAGCACCGAGGGCTCGATCCACCAGGTCTGTTAAGCCCTCCTGCCCAGCCAAGAAGCTAGCAAAAGACATCCCCGTTGGCAAAATAAGTCCCTTCCGAGGCTGCAAACGACCAAGAGCGACACCTACATTAAGGTAAAAGAAAATCAGAAGAAGACAACAATCAACATTTAGCACCAAGACTCCAAAGTTAGAAAAAGAAAAAACTCAAAAGGAAAAAGGGCCTACTACGAGGAGTAACTGTGCTTATGCCCGCGACACATAGGTAGTCCTCATTTTGGATATCGACCTTATCAGGGATCCAAAAGCGGTTGCACCAGGTTGAGGAACCATCCTCGTGTTCGATGAGGATCTCAGCAAAGTAATCCCGACAAGCAGTCTCCCAGTCCACCAGATCGGGAAGCTCACTCAGCTCTTTGAGATCCCTTAGGGGGCGGATAGCTGTAGGGCCCCCTAGCAAACGCAAGGACCCTTCGGGCTCTAACAGCACAAACAGCCTCTTCCATTGAGTAAGTGAGTCGGGCTTATGGGTCAAGACCCGCCAGTGGGAAGTAATTCCCTTCTTGTTTCGACGTTGACGGAGGCAAATGGAAATGGCCCCGTCGGTAGATAAGACAGGTTGGACAAGATGCAACGAATGGAATATGTTCACGGACATGGGTAGCCCAATTAATTCCGACACCATGATGTAGGCGGTGATATCACAAAAAGAAGACGGAAAAATTTGGGCCGGTGAAACTTGATAGTAGTTGAGGATGTCTCTAAGGATCGGATGATGAGGGGTCCTATAGCCATGGAGAATGGAGTAAAGGTTGATGGCCATCAACCCTGCTGGAGTCTCGAAAAGGGGCAGGTCCTGGGAGGGACCCTTCAGTTGAAACTTGTCATTGAAGCCCCTTTGACGCCCAAAATCAGCCAGGTCCTTAGCCCCCCATGATTTGACCTTCTTAAGGACATCTGCGGAAGCACCGAGCGGAATAGAATTGATGTGAACCATCACCAAACCAGACTCGGGAAAAGAGGCGAGTCTATACCCAACAGCCTGCGCGTGAGTAAAAGGAGTGTTAGGCGGAAGCTTATACACATAAGGCCCACGAGAGGATTCACATACCTCGGGAAGATTGCTAGGGTTCCTATACGAGGCTATAGTAACATTAAATGGAAGGGACACAGGGCCCTCATCAGATGAGTCACTAGGTTCGGGAGAGAAGACCCCGGAATGAGTAAAAGAACGAGGGATCCCTAGGGGGATAGGCTCGCCAGCCCAGTTCCCGGGCCTGGAAACCCAAGCCGAAGCAAGCAAGGGCCTCTGAGAAGGAGTCCACTTGGGATCTGACCATGGACACGTTTCGGAAAGGGTGTCATAATGATGACGATGGTAGCGGTGTCTAACCATACCCAAAAAAGGAAAAGAAAACTACAGCAATGTATGCAAAGAAAGGTTGAAGAGAAAGCAAAAACAATCAAAGA